>CM055857.1:2791408-3391408 GCA_029490765.1 Euthynnus affinis | reverse complement strand
CCTGCCGTCCTGACCGCAGCACATGCTCCAAAACGCTTCACAGCACAGTGAACGGTGCGGACGGGAAATCAGACCGCTGCTGAACGACTCACAGACGGCTCATCACGTCACATGATGGCATTACTAACCAATCAACAGACAGCTCAGTTGATCGCACAGCTGATCACACCGTGCGCTTTTTGTTTTGGGAGCTAAAGTTTGAACGAAATGAGCGAACGGCAGATGGTTAGAGCTGCAACGATTGGTCGAATCGACTAATTGTTTTAAGAAAAAATGTGCAAATATTCATCAGAATATTTTCTGCTTTCTTTAGTCCTCTATGTCTTTGGGTTGAGGACGACAACTTGGACTTTGGGAAACAGTGATCAGCATTTCTCATTATTTTCTGACATTGCATAAATCAAACGACCAATCAAGAAGATAGTTTGGTTAGAGAGTGAAAATACTCATTAGTTGCAGTCCGATAGATGATCTATCCCTCAGAAGAAGCTTCACAGGAAGCAACTCAGAGCAACAATAACTTGAGCGGTACAGTCGTGAGTAAACAAAGTAACAAGAATTCAGTGGTTTGTTGCACTTTTACTGAGCATCCGGCAGGGGCCACAGATCAGTGATGTTTACTGCGAAACACCACAAACTTTAGTTTATCACCCGAAGCATCTTGTAAAGTGCGGAAAGTGCCGACGCTTACAGTCTCACACCAGCAGAGAAACAACAGCAGTAAAGTGTAGTGTCTAATTCTAACAGTTTTACAACCCATGAAAAAAAAAAAAAGAAACACACACATGCTGCAGATTTTTATATATTCCAGAAGACCTGATGTGTTTGCAGCCATTTTTTTCATCTTCTGAATCTACCTGGACTCATAATATGACACATTATGTTGATATTGACTAATATGGGGCGAAAAAAAAACTATTGATAAAAGTTTTGCACTCCTACAACAACAATAATACGATTATTTCCTCCTCCTCCTCCTCCTCATCTCTCTCCTGCCTCCTCTCTCCTCATTTCAGAGAACCTGTTATTCCTCTGGACAGGAGCTTTTCATCCTGAGTGTCTGATCAGGGTTTCAGGAGGGCCGTTTGTGTGTGTGTAATCAGCAAAAACGAGGAGAGCTTGTTAAACGTCGCTCGCCGCGCTCTCGCTCATCGACGCGGTCAAGCGGCGGTTGTTGTGTTTGCTTTTCGGAGGACACGTGTCGGCGCTTGTCACGCCGGCTTCCGGAGATAACGAAGGACGAGAGGAGGAGATCGGAGCTGTCACACGGCATATGTAGGAATAAAAACCCGGGCCGACACACGCGAGGCGAGACGCGGGCGGGCAGGAAGCTGTCAGGAGGAGGAGAGGCTGTATTTTATGGATTTTAGAGCAAATAAGTTTAGATTAAGGGTAATAAACATGACCATATGGCATTCTCACAAGTTACTTAAAGTTTCTAGAAACCATGAAGGTGTAGATTTGAAACAATAAGTCAATTAATCAATTAGTTGAATTTCATAATTAGCTTCTTTTTTTTAAGGAAAGCCAAATATTCACTGATTCTAGCATCTCTAATATGAGGTTTGGGTGTTTTTCTCTCTTATTTATGACATTTTAAACGACTAACTAATCAAATAATCATCAATAATAATTAGTTGAAACCCTCCTTTAAAAAAAAAAAAAGATGTGTGCAAGCAATTTAATAATTCATGCTCCTGACTTCCTGTCAAGTTTCTGTAACAACAGGAAGTGAAGTTTCTACTCTGGTCAGTTAGGGAGGAGCACCAGGGATGATAACAGCAGTTATTATAGCAGCTGTCTTTTAGTACCGACGTGATTGAACTTCTCAGCGTGCTGCGGTGATGTGCCGGTGGACTCCTCCAGGTGGTCAGTGCAGCGTGATGTCACAGGTTTACAGGTCTGACAGAGCCGACTTCTGACCTCGACGGAGACTTTAAACCGACAGAAAAAAACAACAGAGTCGTTTTTTGTTTCAGCACAAAACTACATCAACTTCCACTGAAGTGACAGAAGCCCTCTAGCCGCTCTGCTAATTATGACAAAGACGGGAATCAATGTGACGTTATTATCGAGCGATAAAAGTCAGTGTGTGGAGGTCGGGGTGGATGGATGGATCAACTAAACACTGGTGGAAGCTGCTGTTTATTTCCTGTTTACAACCTGGAGTCAACATTTTGTTGTTTTATCTTTTTTTTTTTAACCGACATCTCCTAAGCTTAACTAGATGGTTATTATCGTAACCATGACAACAAAGGTCCCCTAATTAGTCATGTAACCATGATGTTTCCCCAACCGTACATTGCTTACTAAAGCTTAACCCTAGCAAGGCTGCAACTAACGATCATTTTCATTGTCAATTAATCTTTCTAGATTAAAGTATTAGTTTGGTCTATAAAATGGTGAAACACAAGGTGACCTCCTCCTGATCAATAATCCATAACACAAAGTTATTCAGTTTACTGTCAAAGAAGAAGAAAGAAAACAGGAAACATTCACATTTGAGAAGCTGAAAATGATGAAAGAATTATCAAAATAGTTGACGACTGATGGAAAAAATTCTTTTTACCCTCGTCCAATGTCACTGCTGATGAAGAGCAGCGATGAAGAAAGGCTCCGGTTGATGCACGGTGATTCATTTAGTAGTTAGCAATTAAGTGACTCATCAACACAACCGTGGAAGCTCTAAAGCACAAAGTAATAAGAAGCAGTGATTTGCAGCTGGCAGACAGATGTCGTCCCGCTGATAACCGAGCGCATCGATCAACAGCGCGCTGTACTTCTGACATTTAATCCGGAGAACTTGTTTAACTTCCGAGCGAGACGGCGGCAAAACACCTTTCACCTTTTGTTCTGTTCACACCAACTATTCCTCTCTCTATAACATCTGGCAGGGTCGCGTTACAAGTTGAGTCTGAGGACAGAAAATCCAATCATTTCATTCGGCTCATGTTTTTTTTTTATAGAAACTTATTGGTCCCGGGTCACGAATCTAAACTCAAAGTCATGTCTGGAAGTCAATTCGTATGTGATTCAAGTGACTCGAGCTGCAGTCGCCGCCCGTGCAAATATAATCCTGTAATATAAGCAAATAAGACTTGATATCCCTGGTGGTGTCTGAGCTGTTACACATCCAGAATGCACAATTCACAATAAATAAAAAATAATACACAAAAATAAATAAATGGGTGAAACAATGTGTGGTGCTTTGCCTGCAGCCCAAAACCAATCACACACCGTTAAATCTGCAGACATTATGAAATTCGTCAAACAACTAAACGCACAAACAAATGAGACACACACACAGAGGGACTTTTTTCCATCCTGCAGCTCTCTTCCTGTGTCACGAGAATACCCCCCCTTTTTTTTTCTTCTTCTTCTTTTTTTATATACCTATGACAGGGTGTGCTCCGGAGGTTGATTCCTCTCTTGCTTTTTGTGCCCTGATGTGTGACAGTAATGCTATCTGATAGTCTGTCCTCTACCAGAGATGTCACCGAAATAGCAACCTCTTATCAAGGACAAAACGTTACGGCTGTTAGACAAAAAAATAAATAAATAAAAAAAAAATCTAGAGATGAAAATCTATGATTCAGTCTTTCCAGGTAAAGTTGTCAAAGACTCTGAATGTATTTCACACTGCATTAGAAATGCCAGAATATATGTTGGCAGCAGCGGGAAGACCTTGAAGTAACCTCCTCTCACACACACACACACACACACACACAAGTACACACTGTAAAAATCCACATCCCCATGATGGTTTCTAAACGCCTTTCCTGTCGTGTCTGAAAGAGCTACGTTTCAGATATTTCCTTTGTGATAAAAAAAAAAATCAATCCTTGCTTTTATGTTGCACAACAATAAAAAAAAAAAAAGTCATCCGGAGACTTCTCCTACGACATCAAACGAGCTCAGGAAACTGAGGAGGAAACATGCGAGGCTCGGAGCAGAGCGGCGACGGTTAGTCGACTAATCAATCGGCAGAAAATGACTCAACAGCCGCTTTTGATAATTGGTTAATTGTTTTGTCATTTTTCAAGAGAAACTAGCAAACGTTTGATGGCTCCAGGTTTTCAGATGTGTAGCAAACAGAATGTCTTTTCAATCAGACAAAACGAGGGAAGTGTGATGCACATTTTTTATAGAGTTGCAAACTAAGAGGAGCCGTTTTAGTCGCCCTCTGGTGCTCCGATCAACATGATATTCCCCCCAATTAAATCATCAATACAAAAGATGAACAGCTGCATTAGAAAATATCTGGTTCTTTGATTTAGTTACAAGTCAAAGTTACATGACTGTGTGCAGAAATATTTCGAGGTAGAAGTTAACTACAACTCCCAAGGTGCTTTTCTGCAGGAAACAGGGTTTAAACAGGCAGAAGCTAAAGATTACAATACTGAGAAAAGTCATTCTACAGTTTGCAGATTGAGTCAGTTTACTTTTAATATCTGGACAATTTATGGGTGAATTCAGCAACTATGGGGCCATGTTTTGTTTACTATTTCAGCAAAGTAGCATTTTGAGTTCATTACTGCTGTATTTTAAGCCTTTGAATGGCTTCTTCTCCATGGCAACGGTGGCCAAACTTAACTGGTGGTCATAATATTAACCTATAGGATCATTACATTATCCAGGAGAGTCATGAGTCTCTAAAGCAGCCTCAGTACAGTCCATAGAAACTCATAAATACACAAACACACACACAAAGCTAATTAACAACTAAACTAAAAATGTATATAAAAAATGTCTTCAGCTTATTTTGTGTTGGTGCAAAACTCCATTCAGCAGGAAGGACGTTCAAAGCTTTATGTGCATCAACGTCTGAGTAAACGTCTGTTCTGCGAGCTGAGAAACAGGAAGCACGCTGGACCACAACATTTAGTTCTTAGTTGACGAGGAGCGAAGCCTTAAAAGTCAATCCTGTAATGAACAGGTAGCGAGCGGAGCTGCTGTTGTTGTTGTTGAATTTTGGCTGATACGGCTCAGCTTTTTGCTCCTAGTCAGGATTCAGACAGCGACACGTTCAATGAGCCGAAGCCGTTTGATTGGCTTTTAGAAGAAGCCCGGCGAAGAGGACGGTTACAATAAGCTGCTCTGCCGGATAATAAAGCATTTCTGAGTCTGACTGAGACAGAAAGCAAAGAGTTTTTGACATAACTTTAATGAACACACACACACACACACAACTGGGACCAAGGAGGTTCACAGGAACCTTTGAACTATAAAGAGGTCTCTTGCAGACTGTCTGGAGCAACCACTGCTCGCTGTAGATTTATAGAAAATGTGAACGAGCTTCAATACAAACAAAAAGTAACCAGAAAATCACGGATAACTTCATCCTGGTTCACTGATCTCTTAAAGAAGAGTCTGCAGCTGATGGACCTTTTTTTCAGTGAGGACGGTTTGACCTTACAAAGCAGGAAAATCACATGTGTAATTAATATTATTAACGATGACTCTGTTCCATTTTACTAAGCTGCTCCAGTAAGCCAGCGTGCACAATAGCGGAGCTCTGAAGTGAAAAAGGGAAAGCAGCCTTTATTAACCGTATTAGTTACACCTGTGTTTGACGATTTAGACTCTCCGTGGTGAGAAAGCTCTGTTGGTTTTAACAGTTTTAACACTTCCCTGGCAGGACTTAAGGGCACTCCGACAATTTAACACGTCAAAGTCAATTTACTAGTGATGATGAGTTGCTACTCAGTCTGTGAAAAACAGTTTAAAAATATCCTCTGTGGCTCTTGAAGGAGCTTTGAGAAAATAACTAACGTGGCGATGTGAGCGGGGTTTGAAGGGCCGCACACCTCCACCACATATAAACCAGAGAGTCTATGTTTTTGAGGCTTTGATTATATTGAAAGTGTAGGATCATGATGTTTTTGGATTTAGGGGCTAAATATCTCGGAGGCAAGACTAAATCGCCGGAGCGGTCTTCAGAGGACTTTAAATTCAAGGACCAGTGTGTAGGATTTAAACTGAATACCCCTCCCACTCCCCTTCCTAGTGTGTAGGCGGCAGAGATACTCGCATTGCTTGAAAAAATCCAGCTCTCTAGAGCAAGTGGTTTGTCCGTTCTGGGCTACCGTAGAAACATGCAACATGGAAGAGACCCTGCTCCCTATCTAGATATAAAGGGCTCATTCTAAGGTAACAAAAACACAACTATTCTTATTTTCAGGTGATTAAACACTGATTAAAACAACAAGTCCGTTCATTTGGAAGCCACTAAATTCTACACACTGCACCTTTAAACATCCTTTATGTTTCCTGGTAGCAGCCAGCCTGCAGGGCACAACATGTCCTGAGGTAGTTTATCCCTTTAAGCCTCTCTTACCCATCATTTCCCCCCCTGATAAAACAGAAATACCATGAAAATAAATCACGCTTCGAACATGAATGGACTGCAAAGCAACACAGCACCTGCATAAACCTGAACCCTAGACATTATGGTTGTACGGTGCTAACACGTGACGGATATGTAACAGCCAACAAGTGTTTTTAAAGGAAAAGCAAAGTACGTCTTCTGTCAGCATAATGAGGAAATGATGATATCTGGCAAGTGAGCGTATGAGTAAAATGTATTTCATTTTTTCCCGCCAAAATATCTAAACATACTGTTCAATGCCCTTAGTGGTTTGAGGCATGTTTATTATCATTTAACTCAAGCTATTACTGATCATTTTGTTGTTGTTTTTTAAGCAAGAATGCCAAAATTTAGCTGGTTTTAGCTTCTCAAATGTGAAGATTTAATGCTTTTATTTGTCATACATGATAGTAAACTGAGTATCTTTTGGTTTTGAACTGTTGTTCTGACAAAATGAGACACTTAAAGATGTAACCGTTGACTCTGGGAAATTATAAAGAGGCATTTTCACTATTTTCTGATATTTTATAGTTAAAAAAAATGAATCGATTAATCCAGAAAATAAATAGTAGTAGAAGTTGCAGCCCTAATAGAGACATGAGGAGACTGGGTTGCTACTGTCCTATTTCAGAAATTTTGGCCTCTCAGATTGGCACATCCGGGCTACCGTACCTTCATAACTTCTTCTGTCTGTCTGATCTTTTAATTGTACGTAAGAATTTAACCTTTCTCTCCTTTTTTCTCCCCCTCATCCGTTCTTTCCTTTCTGCTAAACGAAGCAGAAATGCAATAAAATCACATTTCAGTGGATAAACATGCCTCCTCTGATGTGCTGAAAAATAAAAAAATATTAACACAGAGCGCTCACAAATATGAACACAAACGTGGAGAAAGCCGTCAGAAAGCTGCACACCTGCACAACCACATCTGCTCAGCTCGGGGTCACACACACACACACACACACACACACACCACTGCAGGAATCTATTATGCATCTTAATAGCTGATGATAACAACTCCATGTGTGTGTGTGTGTTTATCATTTTTAAAAAGCTGAACCTTACAAAACAACACGTAATTGGTGTGAAAATTGTGATAGATACGTTGGTGTTGGTGTCCGTCCCCTACCGCTGGTGCAGAGGGGTTTAATTGAACACAGGTCATTATCAGCACTTTGTGTCCAGCGACTGTCAATTGGTGGGGGAAAAAAAAAAAAAAGGAAATGACAGCTCCAGAGAAAAATGTGAAGCAGTAGTTTGCAATTAAGCTGATTTATCACTGAAAAAGCAACGGCCTTCGCTGCCAGGGAGGGTTTCTCACTGCTTATTCGTCCATTTTTTCTTCCACTTGTACACAGTTTCTGGAGGCTGGAATGCAAAATTACTGATGACACAGAACCCGACAAAAACATAAAAGGCTGCTTCACTTTTTCTTTTTTTTTTATGTGACTTTTCATTACCACTTTTCATAAGGTTTTTTTTTTCCCAGCCCTTTTCATCTTTTTTTTTTTATCCATTCATGTTCATATAAAGGAGGATTTGCCAATAAAGAAGCCTTTTCTTAATTTAAATGTATCTCCCTGGGCAAGCAATACTCTATGACAGTTATCAGCATGTGTCCTGCAACAATAATAGACATATTCTCCAATACAAATTATCTCTCCGAAAGTTCCTCACATATCTCTCTCTGTGTGTGTCAGTGAAGTTTGTCTAATGCCTGGATCTCCCAAAGGAATTTTCGAGTTTAAGGGAAAAAGGTGGCGGCAATTTACAGGAGAAGAGATAAAAGTCAGATGTGCCGCGAGCTAAAGCAGGTAGAGTGAGTAATTGAATTGTAAAGTGGATGAAGAAGATGTTCTGAGTGTGTCCCAGAAAATAAATGTGGAGAGATTCTACATGCTTTTTTTTTTTTTTTTTAACCCAACATAACTTGCAAAAACCAGGTTTTTTTTTATTATTATTATAAGTGCAATACTCAAACATCTCGCACCTTGCAGCGGGAGCTTTTTGAAAAATTTCTTTCATTTTCAAAAGCTCCACTGAATAAATTACAGGACAGATCCAGACAGACTGCCAAATCTATCCCGGGTTCAAGCTTTACAGAGGCGGCGGAGCCAAATTAACCGAGATTTATTGTTAATAACTCTCCGCTGCGATGTGTGGTCAATATTTTATTGCCTCCTCTGAAAAGGGAAGGCCAGAGTTGTTCAATTATACACTTTTGTAGGTTAAAAGCTTCCAAGCTCTCGCCCGAGGTCGCAGCAATAAGTGGCCCCCCCTTATAGTCTGCTATGACAATATTGTCCGATCTGAGCGGTCTTTGCTAAAGAGGCGACATGAATGGACGGCGAGCTACTGAGTTACTGCCTTTCAAACGAAGGAAAATGTCCTTGAACGGTGAATCTGACTCTCTGCCAGCTCCACAGGTGCTGCTCTCAGCCTGCACTCCACTCACAAGGCAGCCGTGTTACATCCCCTTCAAACAGAACGAGAGGCTTTGCTTCACCGAGACATCGTGAGATACCGCACGCTCATCCCAAGCAGGTTTCTGTAGCGAGTTCACGCTGGAAAAACGACACATTTAAGTATATTTGAAAAAGTTAGTATGCATATTTTAAAATGTTTTATTTCTAAGCGAGCTCTTAATAGATACTGTTCTCCCACAATGCAAATGGGAGACTCTACTCAGAGCTTAATTACAGATAGAGATGAAACAGCTACAGACAGATCTTAGAAAACAATGTTGAATCTTTGTGAAAAAGTTTGATTGACAGCGGATAGTGCCCCTATATTTCTACAATGGGCTGAAATTACACAATCATGCTCTGATTATAGAAGGCAATGATCACCAGCCATGACTGTTGATCATTACAATCACAATGCTAATCTATAGTATGGGCATCTGTAGTCATTTTGTAGATAAAACAGCTAATTATTATTATAAATAAGTAAGTAAATAGATACCTGATGATGACAATAATCTATAGCTGCTGTGTGAGGAAGATTATATCCAAGGATACAGACGATATCTTAACTGTCAGCGGGTTAAAGGCGACGTATTCTGCACATTTCCAGCTCTATATTTATATTCTGGGGCTCTACTGGAATATTTTTGCATGAATTACAGTTAAAAAAAAAACTCCTTATTTATCTTCTACTGGCTCTTTATGCAGCTCCTCAGTTCAGCCTCTGAACAGAAACAGGCTGATTTAGCTCCTGTCTCTTTAAGGGCCCTGCTCTGTTCTGATTGGCCGGCTCAGGAGACTACGTGAGCAAACAATAGTCGCAGGAATTCACTTTTTTTTTTTCGTTCTTTGGCTACTAAAGTACATCTGGAGCTGAAATACGAGAGCGGACAACGAAACAAAACTCAACAACAACGATTACAAACTGACGTCATCTCGTCTGGAAAGTTTAAAAGAACACGTCGAAAACGAAGCGTTCGAAACCTGCAGAAACTCTTACAGGGAGCGTCTTTACATTCACCTCAGGTTTTGGAGCTTTGACTACGTTTAACATGAAGCATTATAACAGCATATAAATAACAGAAAAGCATGTTATGTCCCCCCGTCATGTGTCAGCATCAGATTCTAGCAGACGTTAAACTTTTTTACAGACATCAGCTTCGTCATTTTCTCACAAAAAAAAAAAAAACGCTGGAGTCTCTGGTGTCGAAAGTTGCATTTGTAGTCTCGAAAAATGTTGTTTTGACTTATAAAAGAAGTCAAAAGGATGCAACATCAAGGATGAAACGGCAAAAGAGTGTCTCTAAATGTCTGAGTGCAGATCAGCTCTAGGGAGAACAGACATCCCTGAGTCAATATTACAGTCAGCTCACCCTCACCTGGCGAATCCGTGGCAACAGCATCAATCAGACCCTATGATGTCGACACCCTCTGCTCTTCTTCTTCTTCCTCTCTCTGCCCTTCATCTTCCTCTCTCTCTCTCTCTCTCTCTTCTTTTCTCTCTCTCTCTCTTTCTCTATCTCTCTTCCATCTCCTTCCAGATGTCAACAAGTTTGATCAGGCTGACATGGGAAAACTGCTGTTTGGCTGCCGCTCCTCGGTTCTCTGACAGATCCTCTACGCCGTCTCTTCTCTTTTCGCTCCCCCCCCAGTCACTTGTGATTCCAGCACGCTTGATCTGCTACCCCACCACCACCGCCGCCACCGCCACCGCCATCCGCCCACCGCCCCACCCCGCCCCTCTCTCAACCCTCCTGGGGAGTTGAGGAGGGCTCTGGCATGTCATTGAGGTGACATGACTCACATAGTCGTGCGGCACAAAGAGATAAGTTTGAGATGTTCACGGGTGAATATATAGTCTGTTTCAAAAAGGCTCTGTTCAGATTTAACCCTCTCGGCGGTGAAATACGACGAGCTTCGTATTAAACCGCGTTAAAATTTGAAGATAGCTGGTGTTTTTCCACTCTTAGCTCCCCCCTTTTTCTTGCTCTGGCACAGATTTGTGCGGTAAGAGGGTGCAAAGAGAGGAGTGTATCATGTAAATCAATACTGATTAAAGATAGTGAAGACCTCCATTTTGCACTCTGCCAGCCTACAGTCAGCTAAGTCTGCAGTTCGTGCCTCTCATGTGTTATCGTTAGATTCAAATCACAGAGATAAGCTTTATATATATATATATATATACACACACATAAGATAAATACTTGATGTTCTGAAAAACCTACAAGGTCGTCCAGCAACATTTATTGCTTTGAAAATATTTACTGAGTCTTCAAAGAATCTTGAAACCATCTGATTGAATAAAATATGCAAAAATATTAAGAAAAAAAGATTTTTAATCCAAACAAAGATGGCAGCCGGTAAACACGTCTCTCCTTTCTAATTATGTAGGACAAGAGAAATATCATCACGTTATTGTCTAAGAAAAACAAAAAGTAGTGGATATAGATAAATAAATACAACTGTTTTTTAATAATGCAATGGACAAAATATATATTAGATATTTAGCAGAATATTAATTAAATATTTAGAGTCCAGTAAGTGTTGGTAAATGACTTTTTCAAAGATAGACGAGTAATGCAATGAACTTAAACTTTGGTGTGTTTTTCTACAGTTTCTCTGCTTTGATTTGAAAGTAGGACAGTATAGAGTCAGGAAACACACACACACACACACACACACACACACACACACACAGAGAGAGAGAGAGAGAGAGGGCCGATAACATCACAAGGCAAAAGGAATCAGACCAGAGAGCAGCAACGATTAGTCACCAGCAAATCTATTTTGATCACTGATTAATCACTTTGAGTCATTTTTTGACTAAATATGTCATATTTCTCTGGTTCCAGATTCTTAAATGTCAATATTTTCTGCTTTCTTTAGTCTTTCTTTGATAATCTGAATCTCTTCGGGTTGTGGACTGTTCGCTCGAGACAAAAACGTGACATGTGAAGACATCATCCCGGGCTTTGGGAAACAGTGATCCACATTATTCACCTTTTATTGACCAAAACAACTGATCAATTCATCCAGAAAGTAATGGACAGACTAACTAATTGTTAGATGTTGCCCTACCTGATATGTTAATGTGATAAGTTATGGATCTTAAACAGCAAAACATGAAAATGAGGAATGCAGCTATGAGCAGAAACACAGATTGGTTGCAACATGATTGGACGACATTAAATATATTTTCTCTAACCAGGTCCATCTGTCCTGTAGGTTGAGTATATATGTGTTTGCCTTCTGCCCTTTGTCCTCCTTTGACTGATGAAAGTGTTGAAATATTGGTCTGTTTGCACTATTAAAAAGGCAGCAAATCAATCAGCGTGCTCCAGTTTCTTTTCTTCTCATCCTAAATTAATTACGGTTTCTTCGTCAGTGTCGTTAGTGTTTCTGCTCTCAGTGACATTCAGCCACGGTGGGCTTCAGTGCCACAGCAAATCCCACGTCTATTTACATAAAAATCATCCCCGATGGGCTCCACGCAGTGAGGTATTCTGATTTTAAATCAGAGGGGGGGGGGAGAAGAGCACCGCCATCAGGTGGAGATGCTCTGGGTTGAGGTATAGAGCAGGAACCAAATGTCACAACATGCCCGTAAGTAGTTATTCTGTCTTGAGTCGTGACGTTCCCGCAAAACTGTGATTAACAGTTACACCACATTTACGCCAAGCCACAGTTTTACAGGACTCCTGATGGCTCGCTGGCTCTCACTTTCTCATTGTGAATCTAATCACATCTCTGAGGGGAATAGATTTGATATTTTTGGCCGTTATCGCCGAGCCTGAGTCCGGGATTTTTTCTCTTTTTGCCAGAAAAAAACGGATGCTTTGCTCCATGATTTGAATGTAATGACAACGTATCAGAGGCACAAACTGGAGCTAAGTCGGCAGCAGATGTGAAGGAGGGAGGGCGAAGCCAGCTATAAATGTTGTACCCACTTTCATATTTTGGAAGAAAGAAACGAGGGGGGAGCTCGTTTTTCGAGGCAAACATGTTTTGGATGCAAATTAGTTTCCCCCAATCAGACCCTATGATTGTCTTTCCAGCTGGCTGTGTGTGTGTGTGTGTGTGTGTGTGTCTTAGAAAGCTCTCCAAGTGGGAGATCACCGCTTCTATATTTTTAAACCGTCGCATTAACATCCATCCGTTCGCCCACAAACTAGCAGCATTGTCAGTTATCGCACTTTTTTTCCATCTCCGACCGACCGACAGCAGCCAGCCAGTGGAAACCCATCAATAGCCCTCTTTCAGGCTGCTCCAGATGCCAACCACAGAGAGCCAGAACATCACCAGCCTCCCGTCCGCACAGGCAGTAAACAAGTACTGATGCCAGACGCAACCGACACCAGCAGACACTCACACTACCCCCCCCCTCCTCCCCCCTCCTCCCCTCCCCTCCGCTCCATCCTCTCAGACACTCAGCGCTGTCAATATCTGCTCTGAAATGCGTTTAAAAAGGCACTTCTAATGTATTTCAGATGCACTTTAAACTGATTATTAGAACAAGATACAGCTGATTGAATCAAGAAGCTTCACTCCGATAAAAAAGAAACACACATAACTTCAACACAAACGCTTCATCAGTGTCCCAGATTTAACATCCGTACACTGCAGCACTGCTGAAGATGAACTATTGAGTGAGAAAGATGCACTTTTAACTCCTTGAAGTAAAACCATCTTCCTAAAAAAATTTAAAAAAAAAAAACAAAAAACCATGCAGGTAGAGACAGATGTGCGGCAAAGACAGACAACATGACAACTGAAGAAGCGGGGAGGGGAAAAGCGGAGGTAAACAGCGGTAGTTTTACCCAGCATCCCCCAGCGCATCAGAGAAAGGCACTCAAGTTAGAAATACCTGCAACTACAGAATGGACGGAGAGAGAGGGGACATGCCTGGGAAGGAGGAATTGCCCATTCTCCGCCTCGGTGCACCTGTTCAGCGTCCTCTACCGCGCCGTCACTTTTGTTTCTTGTCTTCTTTTTTTTTTTAATCTTCTAACCTCTTCTTTCTTCCCTCATCCGCTCTCTTCTTCTTCTACTGTTGTTTCTCTGCGCTTCCAGTTTTTTTATCCCTTTCTTCTCTGCGCGTCCATCTCTCGGCTTCTGGAGGAGCTGTGTCAGCATGTGTGTGTGTGTGTGTGAGAGGCGTTCGGTAGGACCGGGGGTGCTCCCCCTCTGTGTGCTTCTGTGTGTATGTAAGTGATGGGTATGAGAGCACACTGGAGTGCAGAGGCGCTCCTAACCATGTCTTAGCATGGCCACTGAATAAACTCATGTTTTATGGATGCAGAGCCCTCCCCGTTCTGTCTCTCTTAAAGGGCCTGCACCCCATTTCTGGATGCCTTTGATCTTAGCGCTGTCATCATAACGCAGTCGATTTGAATCATGCGTCTGTGGGAATATAGTGTGTGTAGAAGTGATTGAATGCCGCTGTGAGGTTTTCGCTGCTGAAGAAGAGGAAGAGGAAGTAATTGATCAAGGGTATCCAGGTAAAGGAATCTTAGAGGGAAAAAAAAAAAAGTGACTGCAGATGTTTTCTGACACTTTCAGCAGACTAATGGTGCCGGTGAATAATGAATACAAGCAAGCATAGTGTGGCATAGCAAATACTGATAGCATATCATGAGCATGCTTGTGTTTTGTGATGAAACCCTGCAGACACAGTGTGTGTGTGTGTGTGTGTGTGTGTGTGTGTGTGTGTGTGTGTGTGTGTGTGTGTGTGTGGGTGTGCCTGCAACAAAGGATACTGTCAAAGTAAATTCTACGCTAGCAGCGGCCGTAATTCAATCCCGACTTGAAGGCCATGAATTAATGAGACGGAGTGTGTGTGTGTGTGCAAGTGTTTGTGTGTGTGTGTGTGTGTGTTCAGGGTCAGAGGGGCTGTATGTCATACACACTGTGACACCTCATAATAAGATCTCCGGGGAGAGCGGAGTAAGGAAATGTTTGGCCACCACGAAACAGAAGCAAGAAAGAAAAAAGCTCGTCTCATCAAACTATCCTGTATAGATAAATTTTAAAAAATAAATAAATGTTGAGTTCAGCTCTGCATGCTGCAAGAGAAAAAAGTAGACAGGCAGCTGCATACCAGTCAATACAGAGCCTTGTTTGTTGCTTGGTGGCCTGAATTGACTCGCTGGTAAATAAAACATAGTGATAAATTAAAGATAGCGCTTGCTGGACCTTGAACGTGGGAAGCTTCCGCGCTCGTCATAACGCTCTGGAGCGTTTTCTCTTTTGCCCTTCAGTTAGTCGTCCTCATTTTGCCGCACACACACACACACACACACAATGTCCCGATGCTACAGGTGGTTAATAGAAAAATATATCAGTATGATGTATGCTCAGCCTTGGTTTCTCTCCTCCTGAAACCTCATGGAGAAAACGTTTGCGCGGCGGCGGCGACGTCCTCGGCACCCTTCTGTAGACGCCGAGGTAATTAACACGCCGGAGTCACAGTTCAGCGAGAGACAAACTGCACGCCGGAGAGATAGAAGAGAGTTTAATGTAATTACGGAGACGGTGTGGGACAGGAGAAGGGAACGACAGAGAGAGAGAGAGAAGGTGAAAAGAAGAATTTGCTGTATGATTACTCGAATTAACCATCAGTCTGTTTTAACCTCGTGAACGCAGAAATCTAAATATTCATCTTCCTCTCAGATGTGGATGTGTAACATTGGGAAACAGTGCAGACCATGAAGGAGAAGAATAAATAAAAGCACATGGAAGTATGAGGAGGAGGAGGAGGAGGGCGGGGAGACTGAGAGGTGACAGGTGGACCGGCTGAGTGAATGACAGACTGAGCAGAGTAACAGACAGTAGAAAGACAGATGGAGATAGAAGAAATAAACACAGAGCATGAAGGGAGGGAAGGACGGAGATGACAGGATAATTACAGATTCATGGATTCCTGGTTGACCGGTGACAGCAGGAGCAGCTGCTTTCTCT
This sequence comes from Euthynnus affinis, assembly GCA_029490765.1. Classification (NCBI taxonomy): domain Eukaryota; kingdom Metazoa; phylum Chordata; class Actinopteri; order Scombriformes; family Scombridae; genus Euthynnus; species Euthynnus affinis. Next base: position 3,375,620 of record CM055857.1, on the reverse strand, counting down.
GCTACGTCTGGCCAGGGGAGCTGAATAATGAATCGGGGTGTGTCCGCCGATGCTGCAGACACACACGGCGGTAACACCACATACATCACATGGAGCGGCCGGCAATTACCTACAGACGGAGAGAGGAGAGAGGAGAGGGGGCAGGTGTAGAGGACTTCAAACAGGCCCGGTGTGGTGTTCCTCAAGACTGACAGATGTCAGGAAACAGAAGCACAAGTTCATGTAGGGTGACACGGCAGAGACGTGCGTAGACTCTCGAGGATCAGGAGCGACAATGACATGTGAAGGGGGAACCCCCGACATGATCACTATTAAATTTACTGTTTAAGTGTCATATTAGGGCGAACATGGAGTCCCGTTACAACATCTGACACATCTGGACTAAAAGATTAAAGGTTCAAAATGTGTGATAGCCTTTAATACTCCTTTGATCTTCGATGTAAGCGATGTCACTTTTTATTCTAACTTTCAATCGAATGAGGGGAAAATGAAATCTTGTAACCGTAATGACCTGTCAGAATTCAAAATTTTACAGTCCATAAGTGCAAAAGAGCATTTTGAAGTAGTTTGTCTTGCGATCAACAGAGGATGTTCTTAAAATTCACTTCATCAGCTTGACCTATTGCCTCGCTCTTTGATCTGTCAGGAAGTGTCTGAGAAGCGGGCGTGTTTCGGCCGGCCTTACTCTACAATGATAACAAATCTGAAGACTTTTACCTGCAAGCTTATCACACCGGTGAGGCAGCGGAGACACCAGACGAGCCGAGCGACGTCAGCTCTACAACTTCGCCTGACTGCTTAGAAAAGAAAGATATACAACAGGAAAATACATGAGACTGTATACATGTATATATATATATAAGACTCTCTGACTGCTGATGGATGGACATTGATGGCCATAGATGATTACAACAGTCAGTAATCAGTTATTTATTCAAGTGTACTGTTAGTTTGACAAAATCCACAAAAATGTATCAAAAGTTTTATCTAAAGCTAATCTGAGCAACCAAATTAGTCAAATCAGGTGGAAATCTTCCTAAGTTGTCACCATTTTAGTGCACATTTCCTTGTTTTTTGTCACTCCTGACTCATGTTTTATGTTCTGATTGATGTCTCTTCTGGGGTCTCTGCAGGGGTCGCCCCTTCCTGTCCGCTCACCTCTGCTAATAAAGTATAAAATGAGATCACGGACACAAGTAGCTGAGATGAGGATGCAGGGACGAGGATAAGATCCCACCGTTTAGAGGAGTTCAGGGAACAACTGAATGAGAGGAAGTCCAACAAAAAGTGCTTGTAATGGGTAACAAATGGGACTCAATGGCCAGTTTATGCAATAAATCCTACCTACGTGAAGGTTCATTTCTGATTAAAATTGTGCTACTACTTCTAGACTACTCCAGGAAGAAGACAGCCTCCATCAGGTCTGGTATATGTCAGCTATATTAATGCCACAACAGTTGCAGAAACATCCAGTAGACAGTAAGACGCCACGCTTGGAAGCTGGTTGATGCTGAAATGCTCGAGAAAGTCTTAAAAATGAATGCACACTTCCTGCCTCCTTTTCAGAAGCATTTTTAATTCAGTATCTGAGGGGATCCTGACATTTATTAATAAGTCTTTCAGCTTTTGTAAAAGGAGAGGTTCTGAATTCTGTGTTCGTCATTGTGCAGACACAGCTCCAGTAAAAGTGTGAATCCAGACGGCGATAAAAATTCAGTTTTTGGTGCCACTTGACCCGAGCGCCGCTTTTGATTAATTTTGGAGAGGTCTGCCAACTATCTGGTCTGAGCACTGGCAAACGCGGGTGAACAATGGAGGGCACATCTGCCTCTACAATTTGCAATTTGCATGGGGCACCGCATTGATTTTTTTTTTTTTTTTTTCCATTTATTCATTTCCCTCGGCCATCGCGTGCCCCCCCTGCCCTCGCCTTTACTGCCTGTGCCAGCAGCCGGCTCGGTTTGATTACAGGTTACAGATCAGGTCACGGGTCTTACATTAAGGGGTCGGATCCAGGAGATTCACTTACAATCGTCATTTTCCAATGTCCAGATCAAACCCGGATGAGATTTAACACACTTCCATTTACTCTTGGTCTAATTAGCTTTCTCAGCTACATGCACATAATGGTCGGGGTCAAAGGTTGGCGATACGTAACGCACTTCAATCTGTTTGGTAACTGCAAAAAGTACCAGAATAAGAATAAACTGCACACATTAGCCATTTTCGTTCCAATAATAACAGTTCAGCAAGACGAGCAGCGAGCAGTGATTCATGAAGTCGCACCGACACATGGATGGCTCGCAACAATGGATTGAGAGCGAGAACGAAAATTGAATCACATTCACACCCAGACGTATCACAGCCGATGACTTCAGTGTAATTTCAGCTGCCACTATCACAGAAGACTGACCTTTTATTAGCTGTTTCCACAGAGTGCTTACTACCATAGTTACAGCTGGGAGGAGTAAAGATTACATAAGCATCTTGTGAGGGGAGGGGGAGGGAGAGGAGAGGGGAGGAAAGATGGATGCTTTTATACCTTTTTAACATCTAGCTAGAATGTGGAGCCGGTTTGAGCGATCAGATTTCAATCAATCTTTAATGCTTGTTTGCTGGGGCGCGGGGGTGGATACAGGTTTGCAAAAATTGGACTTGGAGCTGGACTCAGGAGACTCCGAAGCAGATCGGGGATTCACTAGAGGGTTTCCATCCTCCAATTAGCTTGGCAGGAGGAAGGCATGCAGGACTTTACTGGGGGGGGGAAAGGAGGAATAAAAGGACCAGGATAAGTGTTTAATAGACATAAGGTATCTCTGCACAGACAGTCGGATAGATATTCTAGATAGAGCGCAGCAGAGGAGCAGAGCACATCAAAGTAAGACAAATTAAAGCATGTTTCATAGTAATTGAATTCACAGCTTGATGGGTTTAATTACTTTGACAGTGCAGCATCAAAAGCCTTGATCTCCTGCCGGAAAACAATATGCAGCCAGACTCAAGGAAACACACCTTGTCATTAAAACATTAAACTCATATTATCATATCAGACTGTTAACAACATATTGTTTTTTCGGGCATCAACCCTTTCATACAAGATGAAAGAACTGACCCGGGCTCCGACTGCCTTTAAATTAGCTGTTTGTTCGTCTGGATTCTCCCGTTAAGTGGCTCAACACACCTATTATTTGTCATTGGTTTGGTTTTAATTAAGCAGAACTATATTTAGATTCAGACAGACACTTTGATCTTTTGCCTGGATGTGGATTATCATGCCAACAAAGTGGGTCAGGTAAACAGTCTTCTCTGTTATTTTCAATCAAGTCCCGGACCAAGCGGGCGGATTTTTCTGAATCACGCCGCCGGACATCGTTTAAAAAGACGATTGGGGGCGAAGACGTACAAGAGATGACCAAGCACTTTGTAGTCACGGTAACACTGGAAAGTACAGAGCCGCAGCTGAGGTCGTATATCGACTCTCCGATCAATCAGGACTGGAAAGGTGCCGGCACAAAAGATGAAGGAAGGAGTTCCTTGAGTGATGAGTCGCGGCGCTGAAAGCTGCTGTACTGTTTCTTTGTATTTATGTTCTTGACTAACTTATCGACTTTAAACTCTTTCAGCCAGGGACACCGTTTCAGCTAGGGCTGCAATTAATGCTTATTTTAATCACTGAGTCATCTGTTGAACCTTTTATTGACAACAGATGAATCAGTTTGTCTGTAAAATGTCCAAAAAATAGTCAAATCGCTTGTTATAATTGTCCAGAGTCAAAGATGACGTCTTACTTTGTCCAACCAACAGTTCAAAACCCCCAAAATACTCAGTTTACTGTCCTGTATGACAAAGAACAGCACTAAATCATCACATTTGGATAATAATTCATGTCTGTTCTTAAAAAAAAAAAAGGCTAAAATGATTACTCAGTTATCAGAATAGTCTGCGATTCATTTCCGGCCCATCGACTAATCAATGAATGGAATAAACCATTGCAACTCTTTATACTGTCGCTACAGTTTTTATTTTACTAAATTGTGTTATTGTTCCACAGAAATAATTGTCAGTGGTTTGTGGATTATGCTTGTTTCTGTTGGTTTCATCATTGTTGAGGGAGACGCGTTCAATTGCAATATTCCGACTTTTTCCTTTTCACAGGACTCAGAGCAACAATATCATTATCTACAAGTTCCAGCATCCTTATTTTCTCTGCAATATAAAGTTGAGGATGAGAAATTACTTTTATATTCCTGTGTGGATACGCGGTAGAAAGCATGTGTGTGTGTGTGTGTGTGTGGTGATGAAAAATGAGTTTCCTGTGACTTTATCATGTTTAATGGAATCCATTTCATTCGTTTTATTTGTGGCCATCCTTCCAAACATGTTTGATATGATTGTTAAAAGTCGTCCTCTTACTGTTGGGTGATGATGGGTTGTTGAAATGGCCCAGAGGGTTTAAAAAAGTCAATATGAACCACACACTCCATTTCGTCATGATTTGCTGGTGACCGATTGCTCTGTGTGCTTCGTGTTCTGCTCGGCCGTCCTCCACATAGTGGCACTTTTCCCATGTCAGTTTGGCATCGAAAGGCCAAACAGTAAACACCTGCGTACACTATGCCATTGTCAATATTATATTTTTGCTCCAAAGAAAACTTCATAAGCAGCCCGAATAAGTTGTCAAAGGCATAATATCATCACATTTAGTTCCCATTTGGCTGGATAAAGATGGCCACAAACCAGAAACAACTCAAACAACCTGCAGGGATGCACTTTTAATCCACAGAGTCCAAGTAATGCAAGGTTCTTTGTAACTGGTCACTACTAAATGTAAGAGAAACACAGGCACCAACCACTTATTATAAACTCTGTTAGGGTTTGTCCCAATTCCTACAGTTGTATTAAGTAGTCAAGTACCTACTAGTGGGATGTTTCCATGAGCTGCAACGATGAGTCGATTACTCATTAGTAACCAACTATTGAATTAATTGCCACCTATTTGGATCATTGTTTAATTTTTTATGAAAAAATGTCTCTGATTCCATAAACATACTGTAATGCACTGATCAGATTCATTATCATTGAATAATGAACTAAGACTCATTAAAGAACATTAAAGGCCAAAGATGTATTCATTGCATGATTAGAGCTGCAATGATTAGTCAATCAATCAGTTCGTCGATCAAGAGTGAATTCATCTGCAACTATTTTGATAATTAATTGAGTCATTTTTTTATTCCGGTTTCTTAAATGTGAATATTTTCTGGTTTCTTTCTTCTTCTGTGACAGTAAACTGAATATCTTTGTGTTTGAGGGTGTCATCTTGGTTTCTGGAAAACAGTGATTAACATTTTTCACCATTTTATGGACCAAAACGATTAGATGAGGAAATGATAATGATTAGTTGCAGCTCTAGTTTTCAGTAATTTAGTAATGAGCTGAGACTGTAGCTGTACTGAAGATGTTGCTCCTGATTGCACAGGTAGAATTTTTCAGTATGGTTAGGCTGCCAACGAAAAATAACTTTTCATCCAAGTTGACGTCTTAATAACCCTGAGACCCACATAAAAGAATATTTGGAGATTTCTAACTATTATTTAAAAGCTCATTTTTCCTCCTTCTTTGTTGTTGATTAAACAGTTGGCAAGGCAGCGTACAAGGTGCTCGCAGGGAGAAAATTTTTTGAGGTCAAATTTGATGAACTATGACATGCAAGCTGTTGTGACAGAGCTGACCTTTGGCGGAACAGAGCGCCAGAGGGTCCAAGAAGGAAGAAGCTATCATCATTCATTATCTAGCTTGTATTTAACCTCCTCTGTCAGAGTATGAACTGCTCCACATGGTTTCCAGACAGCTGCGAGACAGAAGTCGATGGCTGTGTGAACGTAATGACCTGTTGGCATTTAAGAGCTTTTGTCCCTCTTCAATGAATTATTATTAAATTGAATTATGTTCAATCCTCACAACGGCATACTGCAGAGAAAAGAAGAAGAAGTTCAGGGAGCTACTGTGACTTGTTGGCGTTGGCATGTTACTGGCCAGCTAGCATGTTAGCGTTAGCTCGCTAGCTACACTTTCACGCTCCTAAAACCAACTTTCTGGTGTGAACGGCCCTCTGATTAAATTTCACTGTCAATTAATGTGTTGAGTATTTACTCAAATAATCGATTAGTTGTCTGGTCTATAAAATGTCAGAAATTGGTGAAAAATGTTGATCACCATTTCCCAAAGTCCGAGAAGACATCTGTAAATATCTTATTTCGTCCACAACTCAAAGATATTCAGTTTACTGTCATAGAAGACCACCGCTAACACACTTTGCCATACAGCTGGACGAGTCAACTGACGTTAGCAACGCTGCTTTATTGCACTGCAGGGATAGTAATCTTCACAAAGATCTACTGTTTTACAAAAAGCTTCTCACAGCAGCATAATGTAATGCACTGCCATGATGATTACTTCAACAAAAAAAGAAAAATCTTGATTGGACAGGTGTTTGCATCAATGACAGGAATACATCCTGGTGTTGTCAAACAGATGCAAGAGAGGGCGCCAGACACCAAGTGGACGCACTGTTTCTTACATTGGGAAAGTCTAACAACAAAGCAGACGTAACCACAACTCAACACAAAGTCATGAACGTGGCTGTGAAAACTGTTCAATATATCAACTCAAAGTGTTTTGCTGCTCTGGATTCAAGACTTGATGGAGATCATTTGCAGCTCTTGTACCAAAGTGAAGTAAAGTGTCTTTTAAGAGGACGTGCACTTAATAACTTTTTTGAACTGATAAAAGAGCAGCACTTCCCCTCTTGCTGAGCATTACACTGATGGTAACTTTTGTGTGAAACTGGCCTATTTATCAGATATGTTTGACCAGTTAAATGAGGTCAGTACATCAATGCGAGGCAGAAAAAGGGTTTTTGGTTTTCAGACAGAGCTGAGGGCTTCAAGAAAAAAACTTTTTTTGGAACAGAAGAGTCAAGGATGGACGATTTGACATGTTTTGGATTGTTAGAAGTTTCTCCTCACGTCAACATATCCAGTGCTGCAAACTCGACATTTGACTCAGTTGTCATGAAAGTTTGCATACTATACTTCCCAGAGGACCCTAGAAAGTGAAACCTTTGGATTTTGGACCCTTCCTCTGTGGATCCTGCTTCAGAAGACTCTGTCCGCTGTGTTGGAAAATGAACTAATTGAACAACCAGCAGACAACAGCCTGAAGCTTCAGCTCACACAGGTTGACCTTGCTTCATTCATGGATGCCAGTCAATATCCCTCTCTGTCAAAACGGGCGATCGATTTCTGTTGCCTTTCACCGCCACCCTATTTATGTGAGTCAGGTTTTTTCCATTGCGACTGTCACAAAATCAAAGGCAAGGAACAAACTGAAAAGCAACTTTGAACGCTACTCTGCGTGTCAGCCTCTCATCTGACTTGATCTCATTATTTCCCAGAAGCAAACCTAAATGTCTCACTCAGGGTAAAACAAAATATTTATTTTGGTTATTGCAGCTGTCAGTGGTATAATACATATTTACAATTTATTTATCTCCCTTTTTTTGTCATGTTTCTTTTTTCTCATTTATTTGAGACGGTGGTCCTCGGGAGTATTTTAACACTCAGAAACGGGCCTTAAGTTACAAAAAGTTGAGAGCTAATGCAGTAGAAGTCTACTCATCAGATGAAGAGTTTCTTCTCTTACTTTCTTATCCAAACAAAGATGGCGGCAGGAAATGACGTAGCAAGACCCTTTCTTTGTTTTGTGCTACAGAAGATGAAAACATTATTATGTATGAAAAGAGAAGAAAATTGATACCAGTATTAATGAAGATAAACACCACCGTAGCCCTGTGAATGTGATTTTTAAAAACCGGAGACATAAACTGGAGCGAGATGTGTATTTGTTGGCAGCCTAAAGCCATCAAGCTACAAAACCTACAAAAGCAATTAGTCAATTAATCAATTAGTGACTGTAAAATAAAAGCAATCAGCAAGAAATGATAACCTAGTAATTATTTATGTTGTATGTCTAAAAAAAAGTGCTGACAGACAACAAGCACACAGAATAGAAGACGGACATTTCACTCATTTTACCTTTAGCTGTTAGCCACTGGGTCCTGTTGTTAGCGCGAAGAAGATGACGCAGAAACATCAAACAAACAAATGTCTTGACTTTGGAAACTTTTCCCGCCAATCCTTGTCTTTCTCTCCGCTTTTGAGCGCCATTTTAATGGTTATTAAACTGTATCACATTTAACTGGCGCATTTTCCTCCAAACACCTGCCTGCCGAACCACTACGACAGTTACGGTAGCGTTAGATTTGGCTCACTTGGCCGTTTAAATTTACTGATGAATACAGTTTCATTTCGCCTGTTTGTTTGTTTGTTTGTTTGTTTGTTTGTTTGTTTGTGTTGTTATTTAAATCGCAAACAAGAGCGGAACATACCATTTGAAAATATGGAACAATTATAGAACATCTAAATAAGCTATAATGAGATCTACTTGCATCATGTAGAAACAATAGTATGCTATAAAATGTGTGAAAAAATAAAAAAAACAATAAATGTAAATTTTTTTAAAAAAAAGGATAGGAAACTATTTTGTTTGTTTTTTAAGCCAGATGCTTATTTGCAATAAAAGATTATTCTAACTGACTATTTAAATGAATATTTCATGCTTCCATTCATATTTTGTAAAATAAATCACATCCTTCAGAAGAATTATCATAATAGACCCTGTTTGAAGCATCTGATCTTGTTAATGTAGAATTTCTCTGGATAATAATGTAAAAATATACAAAGTAATGAAGTCAGGAGTTGTTTAGAGAGAAGTAGAATAGGATATTAGCTTATTTCTCTGACGAATAGTCAGAGAAATAAGCTAATATCTTATGAAACTCAGTTTCTACATTTTTCACTTTCTGACATCAGGTCAGTGTTTGGAGATTGTTTCTTTACTGGTGATAATGATAATACGGCATATAAAATGTTGAGTAGCTACCAAGGAAGGAGTTTAGGAACAAATTGGAAACAACCTGATAATAATATCTGTATGCAGTATATAATTTGTTTGTATTTGTTCGCATCTGGCTGGAAAAGATGCAACTTTTAATAATCCTGCTGCTGATGGAAGCCCAGCAGCAGGAGTCCAGATTTACCCCACTCACAATAAAACATAACTAATAGCCACAAACAGAACACTGTGAAATAAACAATAAAACATGAAAAAAAAAATCCCCAAATTTGAAATGTTATGGATTCATTTGAAGCTCAATTATATTTTCTGATCATATTATCTCCTTAAATGATGGTAAAATGTTGTTTCGATGTTCTCTTTGTATATAATAATGTAGAAGAACACTCACATTTTAACATGTTTAGTCTAAAAGCTAAGCCCTAAAATTGCTCTTCATGTCATAAGAAACAGAGCGCCACTTCTCTTTGTTTTGCTTCACTCTTTGTCATGTATGTCTCTGTATTATAGTATCTTTTGTGTAGATGTGATCTACAAACTTTATTCTACTTTCATTTTAAATATTTTGTTAAAAACTGTGAACTCACCTCATGAAAAAAAAGACCCTCAAAGATGATCAAAACCTGCTCTATGCTCTCTGTTTGAATTTTTATCACATTTAATAGAGGAGGGTCATATTCGGACGGCTCAGTCTTTCTGTTCCCAAAGAAATTAAATCAGTGATCAATGATCAGACATCCCTGATCGTGACGCACATTTACAAGTTCTCTTTGAAGCCACTTCCTGACCCATCTCTGCTCTGTCTGTTTTACCCCTTAATTTACCTGCCCATCTAGGCCAACAGAGGGAAAATTTGTTGCCATAGCAACCCCTCAGGAGGGCTGCAGTGGAGAGGAAGGGTTACCAGAGCACACTGGTATTTAACTACACACACACAGACACACACAGACACACACACACACACACACGCTAACAGACAGAGTGGGTCAGGGGCAGAAATCAGCTCTTTAGCTTCTGAAGCCACATTGCAGAGCTCGGAGCCTTCCAGCAGAGGATCTGTGATCTGTGCAGGCTGCCAGGAACTCCACAATAACCTTGAGGCAGCCTTTTATGTTGCTCCACCAATGGTTTCGTCGGGACTCAATCCAGGTTTCTTTTTTTTTCTTTTTTTCCCCAGTTGGTCTAGTTTTGGGGCTGATAAAGGTTTTTAAATAATTTCAGTTTCAATCAGGCAAAGCTGCACTTTCTTTGCTCGGTTTGATGCTGCGTTGAGTGAATATTTCCACAAAAGTGTTTGAAATCTCAAGTAGGTGCTTTCAGTCAAGTAATGCACATGAGTACAGTTTCGAGGCACTTGTCCTTTACTTGAGTATTTTTAATCTTATTCTACTTTTAATTTCTTTACATTTCAGAGAGGAAATGATTTTACTTTTTATTCCACTGCATTTATGTTCCAGCAGTAAAAGCACCAATTCAACAATCTAGAAAAACCCTTCAGTAAAAATACAGATGTAATATCACCAAAATGTATTTAAAGGATCTGATACAGTGTTTTATTATTAACAATTATTAGATTGTTAGCTGCTGGAGGTGGAGCTCATTTTAACTACTTTATACACAGTTTGGTTATGTCAAGTGGAGCCCAACATAGGGGTTGCCCCCCTTGAAGGGTCATGAGATAACTCCAGGGGGGTCGTGAGATGATTAATGGGAGAGAGAAGAAGAAAAAATAAAATCTTAGACTAGACTTTTTGAGAAATATTGGAGAGTTTTACTTCTTTGGGCCTCAGTTTAAAAAAATAAAATAAAACAAAGTGTTGAAAGAAAACCACAGAACTGTTTGGTGGAACTGAAAACAACTAAAATGTGTTTGAAACTGGACATGACGTCCTAATCAGACACTGCTGTTGTTGTTGTTGTTGTTGCTCTCACAAGCCAGAAAGGTTGGAAACCTTGAATAATGTGTAATAATTTATAAGCTTATCATGTTTTTTAATGTAAAATCTTCATCTGAAAGTAAACATGATCTAAAGATGTCAAATAAATGTGGTGCAGTACAAAGTTTATATAAAAAAAAATAGAGTAATACATCGTGGAAATACTCAAGTAAAGCACAGTGTGATATTTGAGTACTCAGTTACTTTACATACTGTATAAACATTATCAAATCAGCTCCAGATCCAACAATAAACTGCTTACAGATTCATATATATATTAATTATACATAATAGGGGTCATTCTGTGGTGTCAACTCTTGATATTTTAAGTGTCTTTTACAGTTTAGATGTGTAACTGTAGTTTCATTTGTTCACAAAACGTCACACACAGCTGACAGATTCAAAAAAAAAAAAAAGAAATCTATTTGTTCCACACATTCACACATTTGAATTCATTTGATCACAACGTTGTTTTTTTTTTTTACACATTCACACATTTTGAACGTATCTGTGCGTAAATGTTTTTCACACATTCGGATATATAGTGATACACAGCTACAATACTTATGACCCTAGTTTGTTTCCGTAGGAGAAAAAAAAAAAAAAGTAAACTGGCCTGTTGGACTGAAGGATTAATGATTAATGAGAATATTTGGATATACAGTACGCTTTACATTTCATCAGTGGATCCTGGTAATAAAACGCAAACAGGAAGTGCAAAATATTCAAGGTAAAAAAACAAAAAAACAAAAAACATGTTCACACAAGCACCTGTAACAACAAAACCACAACTCAAGGTCCACTTACTGGCTTTTTCCCAGTTGCTTTAACTGCATCTTAGGAGACTGAGCTCTGGACCTTGAGTTAAGGTTTTCTTCTTCTTCTTCTTTTTTGTCAAACTACTGTTTCCCAGGTCAAGAATGAACAGTCATAACTTTTTATGTCAGATGTTTTGTGCTTTTAAACTAGAGCTGCAACGACTGGTTGATTTATTGATTAAGTTCTCTTCTCAGCTGTGAAGACTTGCTGCTTTTCTTTTGTCTTTTTGTGACGATAAACTGAATATCTTTGGATCTTTTTATTGTTTGTTTGGACATAACAAGCAATTTGAAAGGCATCTTCTTTGGCTTAAGGAAGTCGTGAGGAGCATTTAAATCACAATTTCCTGACAAGTCAAAACAACAAATCTGTTATAATAATAATGATAATTGTTTGTTGCAGCCCTATTTTAAATATCAAAAACGTTGTAAGCTCTTAACACACACAAGACAATGCAGTTTTTCCCTTCACCATCACTGTGCAAATATAGCATTGAAAGAGTGCTTACAGTTCTACTAATTAAAGGCTGTTCTCATTAAAATATAATGTTGAGATTAAGGCACAAATAAGAAGTTCATGTACAAAAACATAACACAGACGGTGGAGTAAGAATTTACATGCTACATGATTGCAACCTGGGGCGTTTTCATGATTACATCATCACAATTCTCTTCAGTATTATCATCAAAATTACATGTGTTCATTATCTTAACATTACACTGCAGAAAAAAAAAAACCCATGAATGCATCTTTTGGGGAGGTTGATGGCTGCAGAGTGCCCTCCGGTGGCCGCACTCGTTCATTTCTTCACTGCAAATCTGCTGCAGCCACAGTTATAAACGTTTCCCAGCTCCCCCTCTTTGCTCGTCCTGAAACTGTCATCACAGCTGCATGTGTCTTGAATCTACACATTAACAGCTTCTCTTCATCCAAAAGATCCCCCCCCTCCCCTCCTCACTCCCTCACCCGCACCCCCCAAAGCGCTAAAAGTCTGTCCAACATGGCTAATTAAGCCGCGTCCACGGAGACTGCAGCTCATTAATTAAAAATAAAAACCAACCACTGTCTGGAACTGCACATGTAGTCCAGAATAATTAAAAATGCTAAAGAGGGGAGAGACGCTGAGGTGATCAGACAATATGCTGTCTGGCTCGCACGTCCCGTGAGTCCACGTGTAACAGGCCTGAAAAACCATTATCACATGGACACACACACCTTTGCACCGTGGTCGTTATCAACTGTGCTTAACAGATATCGACGCAATCTGATGACTGACATCGGGGCTCATACTTTAGACTCGAATGAAAGGTCTTAACGGCTGGTCCTGGGCCAGGAGGAGAGGTTACGTTGGGGGGATGGCGGGGCCAGTGGAGCAGAGGTCAGATGGGCTATGTGTTAAAAAAAAAAGAAGGAACAACGGATTCATAGCGCCACGCAGACGCACGGGTGTTTGAGGCAGACGGGAAGGATGCCCTTGTTGATTTGGTGGAACTCCACCAGCTGCAGGAGGTCTATGAAGAGAGTCAAGCCGTCGTCCATGGTGAAGTACTTCCTGCCGCCGTCCTCGCACTGCAGACGCGAGAACAGTTCGGTTTTATTAGACAGGTGGCATGAAATGGTTTAAGACTGTTTAGGACATTGAGGGGGAACTCACAGGGATCACCAGGTAATGTTTGGTCTTCAGCTTGTAACACAGCGAGAGGACGAAACACTGCGCATGCTGCTGGCTCTCACGAATGAGGAACATCCTGCAAACACACACACACACGTGAATATATACACACACACATACACACACGAGACTAAAGTAAATGTCATTGCTGCTGAGAAACACAACAGATGAAATTCTCTTAACATACCATGGAAACACGGTCAGAGTTATTATCTTCTGAATAATGAATATTAAAAAAAAAAAAAAATCACAGATGTATCCTTAAGGCCTCTTCACACTGTGCAGTAACAGCCGTCGCCAACTAGTTTGATAATTGATTCATCGTTCTGAGTCTTTTTTTTTTTTGAAGCTCTCACATGTAAAATACTTCCTGGCTCCTTTAAGTCTTCTATGAGGCAGTTCAGTGTGAAGTCAACTGAATGTCTTTGGGTTGTTGGTTGGAACAAAAACTGTTGTATTTTTCATGACATTTTAAAAAACGACTAATCGAGAAAATAATCAACAGATGAACCGATCGTGAAAACATAAACTCCGTGTCACACTGTTCAATATCAGCATCGAAGCGTCAGATCGAGCAGATGAACAGCTGGCGAATCGAAGCCCGAGAAACAGAAACGCCAGAAGAAACAGACCATCAACTGGCACCAGAAATAGCACTCGGGATGTTGCGTCAGCCTCGTGCATTCTGCCTCGTACTGTGACGACGTACTTTGATGCACTCTGTTGGTTTTCGTGGACACGTGTTGCAGCAGCTGTCACACTGACAGAATCTGATCCTTAAATTTATTACACTTTTTTTGGTTCCTGCAGCAAATCAAGTGCAAAATACTCCCCTGATGCCTAAAGTACACAGCTAACATGCCACACAGACAGCAGTAGTACTAGTGTCTGGAGACTTAATGTGATTAAACTGCTGCTTTTCTGGAGAGTTCACATGGATTCATGCTTAGAAACAGGACGGTGTTGTTTCCTGACGAGCTGACCAAGGTGCCACTGCTGTGTTTAGTCCTTAAATCGTCTGTTGGTAGACACGTTTAATTATGTAAATCTATGACCACCAGTCCGAATTATCAACTCAAAACATTTCACCATGTTTCTCTCACAGATTGTCAGTTTTTATCTGAGAAAAACACTAAAACCTGACAAGAAATATAATAATACACATCGACGATTCTGCAAAACCTCAGAATGCATTCAGTGCGACCTCCACACCTCTACTTTCTGCCTCGCTTCATGAAAGACGCACAACTTCCTGTATCGGTTCTGAACGTATATAACGAGGTGCGGCATCGTCTTGCACAGTTGTAGGAAGTCTTCACTGAAGTTCCTCCACTCACCCGTCTACAAGCCCCTGCTTCTCGATCAGTCTCTGTGCTTCTTTTCTCGACACGCCGCCGTGAAACCACGGTTGGATCTTGTGGATTGCTAGAAAAAAAAAAAAAAAAAGAAGACAGGAGCATGAGCAGGGTGGAAAAAAAAAAGAAAAGTATCAGGACCTCGTCTCCTCTCATGTGGACTTACAGGAAGGTCTTGCGGCTGAGTTCACGTTGGGCAGACTGCATCTGAGAGCTTCTCTCCTCTGCGTCAGGTGAGGAGAACCAAAACCAAAAAGAGAAAGGAGAAAGGTTCACTACATAACGTCCTCCTAAAGGAATAACTCCTGTTTATTACAACTATTTGGCTGTAATTCCAATACAATTTTTACATATTCAAAAACCTGTACTGATAAAAGATAAAGGTAAAGATAAAATCAGCCAATAATGTATCAAGTTAACTGCTGAGATCTGGAAATGCCTCGATGTCACTAAAAAGAAAGTGACGAACAAACCTGAACTTATTTGGAAGAGAAAATAAAGACAAATGGTAAAATCATTACATAAAGTAAGTTGTGAAAATCCTTTCTCACTTTTTTAATAATGTTGCTGTATTCCCAGATCTCAGCTTTTTTATGGCCAAAACCAGAAAAATAAAAAAAGCAGCGATTCTTCTTTAAGTTAAAACAGTCACAACCGTCCTGTTTTCCACAACTCCTCCTCTGCCTGCTTGTGTAACAAACCTCTACGAGCTTGTCTAGACAAAGTCTGGCTACGTTTGATTATCATTACTGTCTCTGTCGCTCTTTATCTCTCTTTTTATTGCTCGCCATGTTCTCTCTCTGGCAGCTCCCCAGTTATTCTCCCGCCCTCCCGTCCTCAGTCTGTCTGTGCGTCCTTCCTCACCCTCCAGGCTTGGCCCTCCTCTCTCTCTGCGCTCTGAGCTTCTGTCGGGTTCTGGATGACTCGTCCTCCGGCCTTCCCGGAGAAGTCCATGGCTACCAGGCTAGACTCTGAATTTGACTGCACGCACACACACACACACACACACACACACACACACACACACACACAGGCACACACACAGAACATGTATAACTGCATGTTACGTGTAAAATGACATCACAGAAATGATTCGTGTTATGTGTGATGAGCTCACTTTGCTATCCGGTAGGTTGGATCCTTCCAGGCTTCGTGGCGCCGACTTGGATAACTGGTAGTTACACTGAAGCTGCTTCCCATACTGACCGCACACACACACAAAATACATTATTCACTGGTCATACTGTCCAGAGCTGCAACAATTAGTCAATTAATCAATTAGTTGATCATCAGAAAATGATTCAAGCAACTATTTTGATAATTAATTCATCGCTTTGGTCATTTTTCAAGCAAAAAACACCAAATATTTGATGTTTCTCGCTTCTCAAACGAGAAGATTTGCTGTTTTTCCTTCACATTTGAGAGAGTTGATTTATTATTTTAACTTTTTAAACTGTTGCTTGGACCTAAAGAGACAAACTGAAGACGTGGCTGTCGCTTCTGAGAAACTGTGAAAGTCATTTTTAAAACAGTTTTTCCAACATTTCACAGTCTAATCGATTGATCGACTAATCAAGAAAATAATCAGATTAATCAGTAATGAAAGCATTTATTGCAGCTCTACTGTACTGTACTGTACTTCGGTTTACATCATTGTAGATTAGATGTTAGAGCTGTAATCAACAAGTAGTAATAAAAATGCTTTTATAGTGTGTCAGAAAGAAAAAAAAGGAGGATTATGTAATAGTTGGATTTTACTGTAAAACCTTGAATAATCTGAACGCCGACGTCCAACAAGTTCGTGTCTGCTCGCTCTCAGCACAGAGGATCTTCAGGTCCTGAACACGGACAGGGTTTCTTGAGGGCTGCGCACACAGTACACACACACACACACACACACACACAGAGAGAGAGAACACAATGTGATGAAGTGAAACTGCAAACAGCTGGATGTGTAAATGGTTGCTAAAGGCGACTTTAGACTGTGTGACAACAAGGATTTTCTTACTTTACTGTATAAGTTACATTGTGTGAAATGACTCCAATAAAATCTTGGACACAAACGGTGAATCACGGCGCTACAGTGTAAACAGAAACAAGGTCTGTAGCATGAAAGCAGACGCACGTCATCCATCTGCATCACTCTCATGGTTTGACATATTAAAAAGGTGTGTTTTCCACCTAAACTTTATTCAAAAAACTGCACTTATAGAAATGTCTTCTGCGTCATTTCATGTTGTAATCTGACTGGTTGGTTTGTAAACTTGCGTCTCAGCAGCAGTAAGTAAGGTCATAAATTTAAATCTGTTGTCTTATTTTTTTTTTGTGGATCGACGACTAAAGATTTCACCACGTTTCTCTCACGATTGTCAACTTAAGGGCCTCAACACATCAGCCACAACAGGGTTCATAGATTTTATGGTTTATACAATGAATATTTTTCAGCAAAACATTTATGTAAGCGTAGCAGACCTTCATCTTCGTAAGCCAACGTCTTGCATTTTTTACCTTTGCTCACTCTGCGGTGTGTAAACTCGTATCAGGTGTTGTGTGGAAACGATTTTCTAAGCAGAAGAAATCTAAACTGGAACTGGATGTTTTCCGAACAGCGTGATAATATCCACTTTGATTTTCTATTGTTAGAACGACTAAGATGTAAATCTACTACGCGGCAACCCTCACTGGTGTGTTTAGTGTTCCTCCAAGTTTATCAATCACTGTCAAGCGGGGGGGGAAGAACGTGGAGTTATTTCTTGACAAGCTCGGGAGTATTAACGCTCTAGATTCTGCTGTTCAAGTGTGAAAAATATTCCCTCAATAATCCACAATCGCAAGAATGACATGAATGCTAAATGGGGGGAGGAGGGAGGAGGGGGGGGGGGGGGTGCTCGAACTTGCACGTAAATCAAAGACACATGCACATACTGTACATATACACACACCCTCAGGTCAGACTGTTCTCTAACTGTTTGCTACACAATGTTCTGTCTGGTTTGAGAACATTTTTTTCACCCCCCCCCCCTCCCTCCCGTCTTTAAAAAGCTCAGAGGAAGTGGTTACCTTAATACAGAAAGTGAAGTCAGCAGGTGCTCCGTACAGTTTACGGCTGTTCACCACAGTGTACACGTTCAAATCTTCCAGATCAGCCACGTACTGCAGGTGTCGAGGCTCCTAGTCGCACCGACAAAGACACACACACACAGATGCATGTTGTAAAGAACACAGTGTGAGAGTCTCTCTTCAGTTCTGCTTCATAATGCCCGATGAGGTCTGTAAATGTGATTAAAAAAAAGCCGTGATAAAGATCGCACTTGCTGCTGACCTTGGAGGAGCCCTTGGTGGAGCAGTAGAGGCCGGAGCGTCGCAGGAAGAAGTAGACTTTCTTCCAGGCTTTACGGCTCGGTTCTTTCACATTCAGGAAACCCTGAATCTCTGGACACGTGCCAGACTGGAGCAGGTTCTGAGGAACGCACACAGAGCTCATTATGAGCATTTATTTTACAGCTGGAGAAAATGAAGATGATGCATATGAAAGTTTGATGTTAAAATACAATGTGTGACACCCATTCTGCAGCTTAAACACTTTCTTTTTTTTTTTTGTTTACTCAGTTATATGAACTACGGCGCATCATCAGCAGCTCATTTGCATTTTCTAGCTAATTTCACTTCCTCTAAGCAGATGATTTCTGAGAGGTTTTAGCTGTAAGCTACACTTCAACCTCATTTTGAAGCAAATGTTTTGGCATGGAAAAAACCGTTACATGAGTCCTTGCGATTAGAGACTCAAACGAGACAATGTCTGTTATTAATTTTAACCGTTCAGCAAAAATCCGGCTTTGTCTGACTCTACCGATGGCGGAGAATAATCCTCGACAGCTGGGGAGATTCTGTTGCTCCAATCATTTTTATTACTTCTTTCCAAAGAGGAGGAAAAAAAAAAACAACCCTGTATTAAATGGAGAAAAGTACCTGCTTCATTTTCACATTTCTAACAATAACTGCTCATTCATGCGTCTCGTTGACATCTTTGGACTGTTAGTCAAACAAAATAAGACATTTACAGATGTCACCTTTGGCTCTGGGAACATGTGATGAGCATTTTCAGAAAATCAGATATCAGATGACTGGTATTATACTGTATATGCTACTTTTATTGTTATATCCCTTCTTCAGTTTATCATGATTTTAAAGTGAAACCATAAATAGAAGTTTTCGTCTGTGACTTTGATTAAACATCATCAAGTTTGACCTTTCAGTGAACCCGTTTCCTGATTCTGTCGCCTGCGTGTCGGTGAATCAGCGTGAATGACTCCCTGATTTCAGCTGATTTTACCTGAATGAGCTCTGATGATGTCATCCCCTTGCTGACATCAGCGCTGTCGGATATCATGGACTCCGGGAAGAAGAGCTGGAAAAAAAAAAGGAAGGAGAAGGGTTGTCATTAAAATGCTTTGATGGGGAGGAAAGGCTCATTTACAAGACAAAGAAAGCTGCTTGTGCAGCAGTCTGCTCCGCTATCACTTCATCATCCAGCTGATCAGGATTCTGCTTCGGACCACGACTATCTAGAATGTGAAGATAAAAAAAAAAAAAAAAAACACACACCTTGCAGGGAAATCATGCTCCTTTGTTTAAGATGTATTGGAGGTGAAATAATAAGCTGCCTGTTCAGACAAAGGCTTAGGTAAATTATCATGCAAAGGAAGCCGTGTGTGCACAAAACCAACAGGTGTCCAATTTCCTAATTCACTCAGAGGGAGACGGAGATCCTGCTAGTGTCTGTTTGCACCTCGTAAATGCATGTGTACACTGTTTGTTTGAGGCAAATGTATCCATTTTTCACAATACAAACAGAAGGAAATGGTGAGTTAAATCTTGTTAATTCGAGATTTTTAAAAAAAAATAATAAAAAAAAATTCCCTTTTGCACCTTCTGGAGGCAGTGTGGGCTCGCTTCACAGGAACACCAGTGGGAGGTTCATCAAAACCCATTTTTCAATGCGAACTGTCACCTTTGTTTAACAGGACAAGCAACACACACCAGATCTCATGTAATGAAATATCTGAGGCATTGAGTCAGCGTGTCTGCACCAGCACGCAACCCGTCAATCACTCAGGATCACTAACCACCATGACGTCACACCTTGTCAACGTCTACTGAAACAACATGTTTAATAGTGTGAAAATCCTCCTTGTTCCTGCTTGAGCTGCTCTGTTATGTAAAGAGAAGGGATGGGTATTTATTTTAAAACCACATCCTCGCTCGCTCGTCGTCAGGAGAGTTTTGAATTGTTACAAGTACGAGTGAGAAGTGATGAAGTCTGACGATTTTATTTTATTTTTCTAAAATTGTCCACAAATCTTCATGTTTGGAGTCAAACCAACAATTAATTGATTTACTTATAAGTATTGTGCGTGTATCCAAAGACTGATATATGTTATTCCTCCGTACTGTAGGCCTCTGTTGCTTTCCAAAAACTATATCTATATACTTTAAAGCTGGAAACAGAACCACGTTCCTGCACATGCTCAGTAGCGTCTGCCTTACACAGGACTACTCTCTGGAGACTGAAACATGACCGTTGTTATTAGACTTTGGAGCCGTTTCTAAACTCTTCATAGTGAGTTTCTACGACACAGAGGAATCAGATATATCAGACACACATAATACTTGTTAGCAGATGAGTTTGTCGTCGGCTTCAAACATGAGATTTGTTGACAATAAGAAAAATACAAACCAGCCTTATCTGTTAACTCGCTGCAGGCTGCTTACCACTGGTTTCCTGAAGAACTCGTACTTGGCGTAGTTTTTGCAGAAAATGAACCGCGTGTCGCCCTTGAGGGACCAGTTCGCCTGAACGTCCAGCACGACCTCGTGGTCCTCCAGACATCTCTCTGAGGAAAAATCAGAAGAAAGTATCGTGTTTATACTTCCAGCTTCGTACGTGGCGCTCCTTTAAATATAATCTCACAGCGCGGTCTTACCCAGGCCCAGCGTGGGGTGGAGTTCGAGGAGAGCCCAGTTTTCCTGATCGCTGCAGTGCGCCGTCTGGACCAACATGTGACAAACCTCTCTGGCTGTGGCTCCTCGAGAGACGTACACCGACCTGCTGTGGCTATCCTCCCCGTACACCTTTATCAACTAACGGTACAAAAGAGACGTAGAACAATGTAAAATAAAACTTTTAATTACTTACAGACATGCAAAGAGATACAGGAATGATTTTATATATATATTTTTTTACATTATTTCTGTTTTGCATCTTATTTATTGTAGAAAAATATGAAAAACCAATAAATGTATTCATGTACAAAAAGAAATTGCACAACATTTCATGGTTGTATCGCAGAGGGAGCTGATTTTAACTCATTTCTATACATTTTAGTAGTTTATTCTTTAGCAATTAAACATATTTTATACACCAGTCACAGGTTTTATATGTTAAATGTTAATCTGCAAAGTAACTCGTAACTATAACTGTGAGATAAATGCAGTGGAGTAAAAAGTAAAAGCATGAAGTAGCATAAAATTTTAAAAAATATGTTAAAATTGAGTAGATGCACCTCAAAATATGTACTTGAATGCACCACTAGAGTAAATGCAAATGGTATAATTTCCACTTCTACTCCTGTGTAATCCTGTTATGATAATGGTGACAAGTTTTTGAATGAATTATCCTGAAAAAAAAATTGGGGAAAGTTTAAACACATTTCATCTACGACTGAGTAACTGTGAACACTCGACATCGACTTCACAGCTGGTTTTGGCATTACATCAATATTAGTACACTCATGACAAGAAGCCAAAACTTTGGGCCAAGAATCTGTCAGCCGCGCTGCAACGGCAGACACAACCATCCTGTAACTAATAGGCCTTGACACTTAAAGATGAGGCCTTCAATTCAATTCTTTCTCTCATTTCGCATCATCATGGGGGTAAAAATCATGTTTCTTTCTGCGGGGCTGTTTCACAAAAAAAGAGATTTACGAGCACTTCTTGCATGCAGATCGTAGAGAGTTGCCAACCAGTCCCCCCCCCCCCCCTCATAAATGACTGTCACACGCAAACTGCTGCAGATACATTTGTGACATTTCTCTCACATGCCCGTGCACGGCGCTCAACATAACGGGGGGTGTTTCTGTTGATTAATTAAACATGTCAAAATTAACACAAGAAGAAATTACCCCGGCGTTGCGAGTCGCAGCTTGCGTGCTTGCGAATGTTATCTGATTCTTGACTTTCTCGGCTGAAATTGGAGAGCTTACAACACGGGTTTCGTAACCCGATTCTGCGTGTAACGAGCTGTCTGGTAAAGAAAGATATTGCTTAAAACAAATATTAAATATCTGGCTACGCTCTTCTGTTCTTTCATGTATCTGTTTAGGACAAAAAAAACAAAAAAAAAAGAGCCAATTGGAGGTGCAGCCACGCGTGAGGAAGAGCCTGTGTCCCTGATGCAGCTGCTGCTGCTGCTACTGGAGGTGAAACTGGGTGCAGGTTATTCAGGGGTCAGTACATTTTCTCAGAGCATGCCGTCTGACACGGCGTCTGGATACGGCAGCACGCTTGAAACGAAAAGAAAACAAACCTGCCCGACCAGAAACCTGCAGCAGCGGTCAATCAACAAGTCCTGACTGGTTGGGCGAGTGCCGGCGTCAGTCAGGACAAATAATAGCCACGTATCAACCGAAGAGGGGAAGAGGAGGGGAAGGGGGTGGGGGGGGGGAGGAGGGGGGGAGGCTTTCGAGGGGAGGAACATTCTTCGAGTGGAAACGTCGCGGTTCAATATCCGGTCAGACGACTATGATTTGAGTGTTTTTTTATTAAAGAGCAGGGGAGGCACAGGGAAATATGTTTTTCTTTACTCAAGAGTAAATTCAGCTTCTGCGCTTAGGACACAAAAGCCAACAATGCGTGCCAAGAGCGGAGATTAGATCAGATATTCAACGGCGTTCAATACTCGAGACACACTTGAGTGGATTTCATTTTCTGCAGTGCAATCTAAAACGGAGAGGTGCTGGTTTTATGGAGAGACTTCTATCTGTTTTGCTTCCAAATTGATTTTTTACAGAGCACAATGTCTGTATTTTATTGCGTGTGACTGCAACACACACACACACACACACACACACATACATTAAAAAGTAAATAAGGAGCTGAACTATTTGCTATTTACCAGGATATTACATCAAAAGAATTAATACAAAGAGATAAGCTGCACAGAAGTATGTACACTGATATGTGTTTGTGTAACATGTCATTTGAAATCCACCTGCTGCTTTTTATCTATACAATATCACAAATTAGCCTAATGGATGTTTTACAATCTTTAACTTTACTTTACTGGAGGCAAAAAAAAAACCCTCAGGAAGCAGCAGCCTCCACTGCTCTGGTTTCAGGTTTTCAGGCTGCAGTGGTTTTGCTCCCATTCAGCCACAAGAGTGTTAGTGAAGTTCAACACTGATGTTCTGGATGTGGATGGGTGTTCCTGTGCATCTTAAATGGTCCAACCAGTCAGGTTCTTACACACCGAACTGGGAGAAGTGTTTGTTTTTTTACACAAAAGGTGTTGTCATGATGAAACAGGAAATGGACACTGAATGCAAACTGAAGCGTTAAAAGGTCTTAAAAACTTATTTTTTCTCAATCAGCTTCTAATTATGAGAGAAGAACGGATTATTTTCTGCTAAACTTCGAGCAGTTTTTGTTATTTCACGTGACAGTTTTTTGTTTGAAGTAGGCGTGGATCATTTAGAGAAGGGTGATGTCATGTAGATTTAGCAACATGAGAAACAGCATCTGATGACAGTCGGTGCTTTTTTTTTTTTTTTTTTTTTTGGGGGGTCGCTGGTGATTGAATCTGATCCGACACATGATGAAGAAGGTAAGATGAGTTTTTGAGAGTTGAACTAAGGTTTTGAGAAATCAACGCCAGACCAGAAGAATATAAAGTAACACTGCATATCTTTTGTTTTCATACCATAAAAAAAAAACAAAAAACAGACAAATCGGTCGGTAGAAAAGTGACTCTGCAGATCTTTTGTGCTTCCACTGAGGATGGTGATTCACTCTTACGGAAACAGTGAAAACCACAAACATAAACCGACCCCACAGCAACACAAACGTTCTACAAGTTAAAATAAACAATCGAAAAATAAATTAACTATAATATTTTTTTTAATCAGCTCAAATGATGAGTGTGAGCGCCTGTTTGCCTCTGTTACTATACGTTAAACAGCCTCTGGGCGAGTGTGGCTCGGTGTCATGCTGCTGTAATTACAGACATGTTTACTCTGGCAGTGTTTGTTAGTCAAAATAAGTCGGCGCGGGCATGGCAACACAGCTTACCTGTCACTGACGATCATAACCGACCTGAGCCTGCACTCTCGGCGAGCAAGTCGAGACACATTTAAAAAACAAAACAAAAAAAAAAAAAAAAAAGGATCCACTTGCTGATGCCACCTGTCAGACCCTAAAAAGGTCTGAGCAGGTGTGGCGGGATTAACGCAGAAGATGTGCTGATTTGTCCAAAGCTAATAGTTCTTTAAGGGATAAACAGTGTTATTCTGTTTTTTTTGTTCCGTCACAAATCCAATGAAAAGACCAAAAACAACAATGTTTCAGTCTCACAAATATATTGTTTGGTTTTTAAAAAGAGCTCAGTCATTTAATTTAACAGCTGGACACTGTAGTTTTTTAGCAAATGTTACTTAAACAGGAGGAAATAGTGCATTTGATGGGGACTATTTTCACTGGCGGATTTGGCTACAAAGACAATACTTGTTAATAGGATCAGTTCGTTGCTGGTTTTTGTGTTTTAATGAGATTTGTTGACAATAAAAAAAAAAGTGACCAGGCTCATCCTTCACATGTGGATTCAAATTTCTGTCTAAAAACGAGTCCAGACCGTTTAATTTCATCTTTCAGAGGCAACGAAGCAGGAAAAAAAAAAAAAATCCAGCGGGCTGCGTGACGCTGGCACCCGTTCAGTTCACTGATTCATTCTGTTAATGGTCTGTAATGTAAAAATGAAGCTAAAATGGTGAAATGAAGGGAATTAAGACTTTACAGTGATGTGAAGTAAAGTCAGTTTGATTCTCAGAATAAACAAAAATGACAAATCCGACAGCTATGAAACAATAATACCCAAACACCTGGACGCTGGGTCTGTCTAATCTGCGGTGTATGTATTTATCAAACCTTTTCAGATTTCAATAGACTCGTGAAGCGGCTGCATATCAATAAAAGGCTTTGAACTCACGTGTTTGTCGCTCGACGGCGGCGGAAGTGAACCGTTGAGCACCGGCGACTGTGAGGGGCTGCACAGCTCCGGGAAGGGGTTTGGTATGGAGGGGACAGAGGAAGAGAACGACTCTACACCTTTCGACCTAAAAAAACAGAAGAGAAAGAAAAGTTATTGACAAAAATAAAAAAATCAGAGTCGATTAAAGACAATCTGATGAAGTATTTTATCACATAGTTAATTTGCAGTTAAACGCCACACATCAATGAGCCGCAATGACAGTGTTCACATGGACTAAATATTCTGATTTTTGCCTTTATTATACAAAAAGACAACATCCCTACTAATCTGCTTACATGGATAATGAAAATAAATATTCTATGTTTAAATGCATCCGTGCATCATCTCTGTTTATCACCTCAAAATATGTTTCTTTGTGCCAAAAAATGATTTTTTTTCAAAGTGAAAAAAGGGAATTTGATACTAAAAAAAGACTGTAAATATGTTTGATATCCACTTGATATCATTAACTCAGACTTTTTAAATGACTCTGTGGACACACTGATGATTTTGGCCTCTATTATTTACATTGAAAGCACATTTGAAGGATCTTTTAATAGGCAGAATGAAACAGGAGGAATGATTACAGCGAGGAAAAAAAAAAACCTCTTTCACTGTTCACATGGACGCACTTGTTGAACTGTGAGCGTGTCCTTTAACTAGTTCAGGAATTCAGGGCAGCAGAAACAAAAAGGTACAACAGATAAGTAAAGAAACAAGGACATGAAAGAAAACCACAAGTTGACCCATTACCAGTAAAAACACACACACTGTTAGCCCACTACACTGTTTTATTACTGGTGTTTTTCCGCCTGGGAGGATCTGGGACAATGGCAGTCTTAACAGAAACCGGCTACTTCTCTCTATACATCAGATGACTTATGACCTAGAGCTGAGTCACCAACTTGAGTCAATATCAACCACCTACTTAAAAAGCCAACTGACTCACGTCCACCATGTGTGTGTGTGTGTGTAAGCTGCATGTTGAGCAACGTAATCAGCTTCTGCAGACTGTGACTAATGTCGTCTGTGTTTACGTGCACGTGTTCCTGGTCCTACCTGTTTGAGGTGATGAGGATGGGCTGGGAGCGGCGTATGGAGGGAGAATCAGAGATCAGAGGAGCCAGGGTCAGAGTGGAGCTCCCCAGCAACGTCTCCGCTCCTCCTGACTTGTCGTTCATCTCCGAACCCTCAAATACTTCTGTCCAGGGACCTTCCACCTCCATCATGTTACCTGAGAGGAAGGAGGAGGATTTTTAGTCTCAAACAAGCTCCCAACTGAACAGTAAAGGACTTTAAAGAAAGAAATGTCCAAATTCTCTGGTTCCAGCTGCTTAAATGAGAATATTTTCTGGTTTCTATGACAGTAAACTGAAGATTTTCTGGCATTTTATAGAGCAAACTACTAATCAATTAAACTAAATAATAGATTAAACAATAGTGAAATGAATCATTAGCTGTAGTCCTATTGGCTCAAGAGAAATGTTGATTCATTGACTGACCTTTATTCATACACTAACAGCGAGGTGTCTTTGGCAGCAGTGACATATAATTAAAATGTGTAATAGATAGTGGTTATATAACCACGATAAAAAAAAGGACAACATTGCAACCACGAGTTTAAATAAATGATAACAAGGAAAAAAAAGATACGAGCGTGCTGAGTTCAAGAAGAATTTAACATTTGTGTGGTAAAAAGTGACTGAAGCTCATTTTTCATAAGAGGAGTTTGAATTCTGTCAATTTATACGTGAAACTGTAAAATGTGAGGAAACAGATTCGCAGATCATTAAATGTTGTACAAAACCAGTTCAAACCAGTTTAAAATCACACATTTAAATACTGGACATGGACTCTAAAGTCGAGGATTAAACCTGGATTTAGACTCAAAGGAAACGCAGCTGCTTTAAAAGCCAATTAATCAATAATTAATCAATAACTGATCGGAGGGAACTATGACCATTTTAATAAACATGTAATGACTTAATCATTTATAAAAAAGGAGCAAAAGTCACTCTGAAGCTCTGTGAGGCTAAACTTAATGCTAACATGCTGGTTTTAATGTTGTTTAGTTTTAGTTCAGTGTGTTAGCATGCTAGCATATGCTAATTAGCCATTTTTGACCTGATAGTAGAAGAGTCAGAGATCACTAACGACATATTTCACCCAAATCCCAAAATGTCAACCTCACAGCAGCGCCAGAGGAAAAACCAGAGGATCATCAGAGTCAGAGGGATTCATGAATGAATCAATGAATAATATTTCATGTCCGTCCGTCCAACAGTTGTTGAGATATTTCAGTTTGGAGACTAAAGTGGAGGATCGACAGTTTTATTTGTCGCAGCTTCTCACATGAGACGATCAGATACTTTTCTCCTCTTGATATAAAACTGTTCATCAAATCATTTCAAGATAAGAAAGTGTATGTTTGTGCGATATGGCTGAAATGCATTTCAATATCACAATATGGCAAATAAAATGGCGTAAAAATCACATGTAAAATAACTAAACTGATGTTCAGTCTGGTTGTTATACATCAGACAAAATTCCTAAAAAAGAAATAAAACCTTCAATAATCAAATTCCTTAGCTTCTAGATATACATGTTGCTTTAAATAATCAGGAGATCATTTTATCACAATACAATTCTACTGTTAATCTATAAAAGTTATTGATTTATCACCCACTCCTGATGTTCAGAGGATTATGAATGTTATTTTTTCCAAGTAATGAAAAACACATCAATCCTAAATAAGACAATTTTCTTCAATGAATTTTAAATGTCTTTGCTGTAGTTTGGTTTAGATGAGACTGAATCAAAGCAGCCAATCAGACGCCTGCAGTGTCATTTCTGTCTGTCTGTCTAATTTATTTATTGGGATCATGTACATAAACATATAAAAAGATCAATAACCAAAAGTGTACAAAGCAAAAAGCACAGGATCAAACACAAAGCACATCACACCCACAACGTCAGCTAGAAATTAAAAACATAAGCTTGTCGAATGAGAGCGGAGCTGCATTTCTACTGATGAAATCTAGACTTTATGTGTTTGATTTATAGACAAAAAGTATAAAATCTGACAAAGAAAAAGAAAACCAAGATTATTTTCTTGGTCAAGAAAATTAAATGTGCAGTCATTTATTCTAACTTCCACACATAATATACAGACCGCTCTCTTTCATCATTCAACGTTTTTGGAGATGATTTGTGGGAGACGAATGTTTGAACTGGAGAAAATGTGTTTTATATGCAGCAGCAGCAGCAGCAGGTGTCATCTAGTGTTTGTGGAAATTCTGGTTCATATGAGTCTCTGGCGTCGCGCCACGTTAAGTCTATTTTAAGTATCGAAAGTATTAGTCAACGCTGATGTCGTTCTTGTGGCATTGTATGCTAATGTGTTCAACGTGCTGCGGTTATTTAATTATTAGTGTTATTTGACTTATCAGGGAACTGCCTGTTCTCTCTCTCTCTCTCTGTCTCTCTCTCTGTCTCTCTCTCTGTCTCTCTCTCTGTCTCTCTCTCTGTCTCTCTCTACTGAGGCGGCACCAATACAAACATCAGCTTCACATTATCAGCTGCAGATCTAAAAGTGTCACTACTACGGAGGTTTCATGCCAACAGTGACGTTGAACAGATATAAATACAAACTGGCTTCTTTGTCTCTTGTTCATGTAGAAAAATGTAACATTTTCCTTTAAAGAAATCAGTTAAAACATTCAGCGTCGTGTTTTATCTGACCTCAACTGAAGCTGAAAAAGAGGGATGATTTCTTTATCCATTAATTGATTAATTGTTTGGTCAATAAAATGTCAGAAAATGGTGAAAAACTGGCTCTAAAGCTCAAAGATATTTAGTTTATTATCAGACAAGACTCTTAATTGATTATAAAAATAGTTGGCAGCTAATCGATCAGCTGTTGCAGCTACTGGATGTGTCCATTCCTGTCCTCCTTCAGGTTAAACTGTAATAACTTTACGATCCTCTGACTTCCATTTGTCAGGTTTATGACCAAATATCTGCAAAAGTAACACTAAACTACACCTGCTAAGCGTTAGCATGTTAGCATGTTAGCTCAGAGCACCAGTCAGAGTCGTCAGTGTGGTGGTTGTTCAGCCTTCAGGTTTATTTTAATCAGACTAATAATCCAAACCTTCATTTTTTTTCTCTTTAGTAGAAATACATTAAATATTCACGGCTGCTTGTGTTAAGCTTTGGCTGGTTTGCTGTTAGCACTACAAAAAAAATGATTTTTTCATTTGTTTATTAGTCTATAAAATGTTGTTTTTGAGTCATGTTTATCCAATAAAATTGTCAAAAACTAAAACATAGCCCCGAGTGATGTTTTAGGATTAGGGCTGGGCGATAATCCCTTAATTTTTTAGTCCATTAATTAATTTACAGAAGTGTCAGATCATATCATGGCAATAAAACCCCTTTATGTTATTTTACATATTTCTGAAGCACAAATTAAAAATTAAAAATGAAACTGAAAAACTGAGAAAACGAATAATCGAAGGTTTTGTTTTCTCACATTTGAAGAGTTTAGTCTAATATACGCATAATATGAAACATCATTTGTTGCCTTTAACGTCTGTTTTACATGTTATTTTACATTAATGTGATATTTATTTCAACTTTATCGATCAGCACGACTTCAGATACTGTCTGAATATGTTTTATTAGATCATGCAGCTGAAGGTTTAGAAACAATCAGTCTGTCTGACAGAGAGAATC
The DNA here is from genome assembly GCA_029490765.1 of Euthynnus affinis. NCBI lineage: Eukaryota > Metazoa > Chordata > Actinopteri > Scombriformes > Scombridae > Euthynnus > Euthynnus affinis. Next base: position 3,345,821 of record CM055857.1, on the reverse strand, counting down.
TGAATATTATGTCTTTTATTCCACACACACACACACACACACACACACACTATAACATCTTCTGGACAGCGGCAGACACAAAGTACCCAGCATGCACTAGTTAGTGGTGTAAAGTCTCTCCCAGCAGGTGAGGATCCAAGTTGAAAGACGTGTGTGTGTGTGTGTGTGTGTGTGTGTGTGTGTTAACAGGTGTTTGTGTATGAAGGAGAAAGAGAGTTGCCATGACGCCGACACAGGCAGACAATAAGCAGCTCAAAGCAGCCGACAGGACGACTTGCTTCCTCGATCAAATCAGACGAGACTCATAAAAACACTGAACGTCTCAGATTATCTTCATTATTGATTCATTCATTCATATTTGATTAACCTGCTCGAACTTTAGTCCATAAAATGTGAGACGAGAGCAGAAAAAGTTCCAGAGACTGATGTGACCAACAATCCCAAACCTGAAAATATTCACAAAGACGTCAAATTAATCAATAAATCCTCACGTTTGAGGCTGAAATCAATGAATATTTGGTATTTTCTGCTCGATTAAAGCAATGAAACGCTTCATGAACATTTTCTGTCAATTGATTAATCACTTCACAGAACTTAAAGAGCCGCCATGTACATCTATCAACACTGATTTATGGCTGCTTCAAGCTGAATTACTACTAAAAAACAGGGCTGCAGCTAATGATCAATTCATTTAGTGATAAATTCTCAATTAATCGATACATTTTGTGGTTAAAAAAAATGAATAAATAACTAGAATATAGTGAAAAATGTCCTTAAAATGACTTGTTTAGTCAAACTAGACAAAGATAAATCAATTTGCAGCGACACAAAACTGAGAAAAGGAGCGAATTCTCACATTTTCACAAGAGAAAATGACAGGAAATTTTGTATTTTTACTCATCAAACCATCAAAATTGTTTCACATAAATTAACAATTAACCAATTAATCCGCTAATTGAGTTGACTGGCTGGTTGGCTATAACAAACAACTCCAGTGTAAAGAAAGCCTAAATGAAAAGGTTCCCAGTGTACGTGCAGCACCTGAGACTTAATATGACACATGCTGTGTGTGTGTGTGTGTGTGTGTGTGTGTGTGTGTGTGTGTGTGTGTGTGTGTGTGTGTGGTGTAGGGGGGTAAAACACTTGTTATCTGACTACAAACACCTCACTGAGTGATTAACACGGAGTCTGTGTGCTGAAATAACAGCGCCGCTGTGAAGGAAAACAATTTCACAAAGTCCACCATAAAGCCTTTAAGTCCGAGTTAAGAAATGTTGGATTAGTTGTGATTCCTTTGGCACATTTTGTCTCTTATCCTGCGAGTAAATATTAAAAAAAAAAAAAAAAAAAAAAAAAGGCTGCAGCTGTACAAACTTAACTCTCTGTCGTCCTAAAAGCCTCAAATCTGAGCTGACACAGGTGTAGCCAGGCACGGCGCCAAAAAAAAAAAAAAAAAAAAAAAATAGCCTCATACTGAAACTGAAGAAAACGACTCACCTGTCCTCACGCAGCCTCAGTCCACATCAACACGCGCTCATTAAGTTGATATTAAGACGGTTATAATTCGGCTAGCTCCCTCTTTTTATATTAACTTCTTTTTTTTTAAAATTCGCGGTTAAAAACTAGCCTGCACCTGCTTCACACCAGGCTTGAAATGAGCTTCTCCGGAAAACATATATATAGAAATATAAAATCCTACCTGTGAATGTTTTCTCGTGAGTCGGCAGGTCTCAGCTGTCAGGCATCGTTTCTGCTCCTGAATTTTGATGCTGACTTTTTTTTTCCCTTCTTCTTCTTCTTCTTCTTCTTATATGTGGCAAACAAACAGGATGCGGCGCCGCTACAGAGCCGACAGCATGATCTGTGTGGAGAAGGGGGGAGGGAGGGAGGAGTCTGACCCGTCAGGTGTGCACCCAGGACCTCCCCCCTTACCTCACCCCCCTACACCTCCTCCTCCTCCCCCTCCTCCCCCCTTTTCCTCCTCCTCTCCGCTGCTTGGGGCGTTTTTCAGGTTCAAATGGGTGCAAATGCTTACAGGTGTTACACCGAATTTGGTGACCCATCAGATTCTGTGACAGAATCATTAATAATGAAGAATCAATCCATGAGCAGCTTTTTAAGTGAATTTAGCTGGTAATACTTTTACTTAATGATAATATATGATTTCAAATGCAGGATTTTTACATGAAATTAAGTATATTTTTTGACATTGTACTGAAGTAAAGGCTCTGATTACTGCAGGTCACAGATTACAGTGTAACACCGGGTTCATTTGTGTCTTTTCCTTTCATTTCTCTTCCTTTTAAAACCAGAAACGAAACAGAGAAAATGCAGAAATAGCTTTGCTGATGAGGAATAAACAGACTTTTTTTATTACAAAATATCACTTTTATTGAAAATCATTTGATAAATGGATATTTTCACCCCCTTTTTAAAGACAACATACATTTAATTTTCTTGAAATTCAGCCCAGAAAATAGTTGCAAAAACACACTTTTACACGCTTGTTGTGCAATAACATGTATACAGCATTTCATTCATTACTGTATGTTTGACCAGGCTGTATATACATATAAAGTTTGTACTGTTTGTATCCTGTTGACAGCTTTAAAAACACAGTTTCACCTGTTTATGTGTCAACATATTGGCCAATAAAGATGATTAGATACTGATTAGTTGCACCATTTCTGACTGTTTGTCTCCACCTAGTGGTTGAATTTTATTATCTGGAGACACAAGTTGTTTTTGTGCTTCATGTTATTTTCCTCTGAGCTCAGTAAAATTTAACCAGCAGAGTTCAATCTGAGTTACATATTTACAGACGTGAAGAAGAGCAGGCGCATGTTTCCATGTGTTTACAGTCTTGTTTTTATTGGCTTTCTGTAACATTTTTGAAAAATGCTGCATAAATAAACATGTTAGTATTATTAAAATGTTGATCTTACAGTTGTTCCCAGACAAACTGGTCGTCACTGCATTCTTTGGCATGAGAAAAAAATAAATGAAATCCTCTTGTTGAGTATTTTTACATCAATGTATGAGCCATTCATTGAAACAGAGAATGAAATTTGTGCTACTCAAGTGATTAAAAAAGCAAAAAGTCAACATTGTGTCTGTTCAGAAACGTTTCCTCATTATTCGTTGTTACTTGGATGATCCACAGACTTCACTGTGTTGGATTAAAACATTTAATATCTCCATATTTTATTGGTATTTATTTAACAGCTATAACGGCCTGGAGGTGTTTTACAGTGTCCCAGTGGGTTAGACGTGAAATATTTTATTATCTTGACAAGTGTTGATGTTACTGTCCAGTACAGCTGCAACTAATGATTACTTTCATTATGGATTCATTCTTTCGTCTAAAAAAAAAAAAATGTCACAAAACAGTCAAAACATATCTGTTATCATTTCTTAGGGACCAAGGTGACATTTTGTTTTGTCTGATGAATCGTCCAAAATCCAAAAGAATTCCTGTCATCTACGACACAGATGAGCTTCAAATCCTCACATATGAGAAGCTGCAGGCAGCAAATATTTGGCTCTTAAAAAGAATTACTTAAAATGATTATTGGAGTATCAGCAGCTCAACTGTCCTGTAGGTGATGGACAGAAAATCCAAGCTACTGTTTGAACTTTTCAGTAAATCCACTGTGAAAAACCTTTGGATGCTTCTCAGACACAGACTGGTTAATATGAATTATGGTTTATTCTCTGAGGAGCATTAATGTGCATATTTATTTCATTGCAATACATTAAACTGTAAACATATTCTGATTCAAGACCATAAAAACTGATCGGACATCATCCAAGAACCACAAGCAGTGGTGGAAAGTAACTAAGTACATTTACTGGAGTGTTTCCATGTGATGCTACTTTACATTTCTCCTCCACTACATTTATTTAACAGCTTTAGTTACTGTTCAGATGAAGATTTGACACAATGGATAATATAACAAGCTTTTAAAATACAACACATTGTTAAAGATGAAACCAGTGGTTTCCAACCTTTTTTGTGCTTTTGACGTCTTACAAAAAGCAGTGTGTAGTCGGGGTCACATTTCACATGTCTATGAGTTGTTAACAGCTCCACCAAATAGTGATTTTTCCCTCTAAACTTCTCACATGCTTTCATTTCAATAAATGTTCAAATGATCCAATATTTTATTAGAGAAAAAGTCCAAAAACTGAAAACAAATTTGTGTGTCAGAACTTTGTTTTTTCTTCTTTCCTCTCCCATTAATCATCTCACGACCCCTCAGATTTATCCGCTGACCCTTTGGAGGGGCCCCGACCCCTAGTTTGGGAACCAGTGGACTAAACTAGCTAACTGTATATAAAGTAGTGTAAACTAGCTCCACCTCCAGCAGCTACAACAGTAACATGCTGCTCTAACACTGATGCTTCAGTACAATCTAATGATGTCATATATAATAATATATCAGTCAGAGGGACCAAACCACTACTTTTACTGCAATACTTTAACAACATCAAGCTCATTATACTTTGAGTTTTTCATGCAGAACCTTCACTTGTAATGATTTTTACATTATTTTTTGCTTAAGTAAAGGATCCGACCACTTCTCCCACAACACGAGCAGCAATAAAAAACATATTAGAAAGTCAAGAAAAGTCAAGTTTCCACCGACTGTTGGATCAAATCATGTTTATTAATGTGTTCAGGAAATCCCCACAGAAACAGTTTTACAGGGGAGCTTACAGATTTACAATCATTCTTGACAGAAGTGCCAGCTTTACCCCCATGGTTCAACACTGAGGACGCCTGCTGAATCTCACGACCACTTTAAACTGCACACCCATTCCCCTCAACAGGCCTACCACCAAGTCCTTCCAGCTCTCGGTCGAGTCACCGATAAAAGAGTACTTGACGTGTTGGTCTTTTCATGAAGTTATGCAGTGCTATAATGTGTAGCAGCCTGTAAACAACCAGGCATTCGGACTCTAGGTTTCCATTTTTTTATTTTTTTTTTTTCATGTCTGGACTGTTCACAGAATAAAGAGCCTTCATATTTGGTGCCAATCCTTCATCCCAACCAGGAAAAATTAGACAGCTGGATGCTTTCGGATTTCAAAAAACGTAAGAACTGCCAACCGTTGGTGTGAGAGAGAGAAAAAAAAAAAAAAAAAAACCTCTTCGATGAAAATCATATGCAGTTGAGGCCCTCGAGGATACACTACTCTCATATACAGGATTTGTCATACTGCTCAAATGCATTTGGTTCAGCAGTCATAGTACAAATAGAAATGCTAAAACTAGTTACAGAAAAAAAAAAAAAAAAAAAACACATGTAACATCTCTTTAAAGGAATAACATGTGAAGCTTGTGAATGTATCAGGACACCTGTCTCCGTTGTTGTTTTCTTTCTTTTTTTTTTTTTTTCTTCTTTTTTTTTTTTAAACCGGCTGAAGTCATGTTTGTGAAATGCCCAACACCGTGTTATTCCACCTACGTGAGTATGAACACTGTCAGAATGATTATACTGAAGGTCATCACAAAATCCAATTTTAACCGAGGAGGAGGGGGAGAGGGAGGGGAGGTGGGGGGGAGAGAGAGAGAGGTGGTGGTGGTGGGAGGGGGGGGAATTAAACACCAGCTAACCAAAGAAATAATAATTGTAAAGACAAGAATTGCATATATTTGCAGATTCTATTTCTATTTTAAAGATTTAATTCTCTTTTTCTTTTCTTTAAAGATTGTTGGCTTGCCTTGTGCTTCACGGTCTCGTTAGTGGGGGGGAGAGAAAGGTAGTGTTCATTGGAGAACCATTGCTAAGAATAATCTGTTATATCCAATATAGTAATAATAATAATAATATAATAATAATAGTAAAACAAACAGCATGATTTTCAAATGACACCAGAATGATCGAGGATGGGCGTTTCTTTCTGTTTTTTTTTTTTTTTGTCCTTTTTTTGTTTTTCTATTTTTTGATTTGCTTCGACCTGATACAGGTTAAGATGCAATTTACTGGTGGGGGGGGGGGAAGGGGAGGAGGGAGGGGAGGGGAGGGGAGAGGGGGGAGTTGTGGGGGGTTTCAAAATCAAAAAGTAGGTTAAAATGAACATCTAGCATTCAGTCTACATCGGGTGAACATTTCTAGTTAACATAGATATATACTACAAGGAGAGAGGTGGGGGGAGGAGGAGGAGGAGGAGGAGGAGAGCTCGCACCCTTGCTCTTTCTTTGCCGTATGAAAACCATGCTTCCTCTGGAGAGTAAGGGTGGGTGGGTGGGTGGGTGGGGGGGGAGCGGGTGGGAGGGTAGAAGGGGGGCCGTGCAAGACTGAGAGTGGGGGTAGGCTGAGTGGGGCAGAGGCTGAGTTTGGTGGATGGAGAAGGGGCTTGAAAACCAGACTGCTGATTCCACAGGAGGTGTGTAAAAGGCACGCCAGGGTTACTCCCAATCCCAGCCAACATACACAGAGACGCCTTCACACCCACGCGCACACACACACGCACGCACGCACACACACACACATGCACTCGCTGAACACACAAGGTACACACGCACGCCCACACACACACACAAGCAGCACAGGCTAGAGCCCCAAGAGTACTGACGAGGGACCGAGGGGAGGAGGGGGGAGAGAGAGAAAGCAGAAGGAAGGGAATGAAGGAAGTTCTTGAAAGAAAGAGCGGAGAGGTTTGGGGGGAGGGGGGCGGGGGCAAGGGGGGGAGGAGAGGGAAGGAGGGGTTTGAAAATTGGGTTAGATGGGAGCGAAGGGGCCTGGATCCGGTGCTGCCACTGTGTTGAAACAGAAAAAATAAACAACAAACAAAAATCAAAACTGGTGGAATGGATCATTTCTGGTTCTTCAGCTGGTTGGAGAGCCAGTCGAGGCCCTCGTACAAGCCGTCCCCGCTGGTGGCGCAGGTGGCCTGGATGTACCAGCTGCGGTGGCGGAGGGCGTGCAAGCCCAGCTTGTCTGTGATCTCTGCAGCATTCATAGCGTTGGGGAGATCCTGGCAGAAGGAAGGGAAACGTCTGTCATGATGATGCGGGATTGACACGAACACAGACATCTCTATATATATACACACACACACACACGTGTTCATAAGCATGTAAACGAAAGAGGAAAAAAAACAGAAAGCTCACCTGTTTATTTGCAAAAACGAGAAGGACAGCGTCTCTGAGCTCATCCTCGGCGAGCATTCTGGACAACTCCTCCCTCGCCTCGTTCACTCTCTCCCTGTCGTTGCTGTCCACCACGAAGATAAGCCCTGAAAACCGAGACACGGCTACGTTAACAGCTGAACAATGTATGACAGAGACTTCTCCGTTTCACATCAGTTTCCAATTTACTTTTTGGGAGTGGGGGGGGTGGGTGGGGAGTGGATATGGTATGTTTCAAGCGACCTCCGCAGTGCTCCACACCCACGTTACATATGGCTGTAATATCAGTTACAACACAGAAACGCCTGTGATCGTGCATCAGCGTTTCCTCCACGTTGACTGCTTTATCTGCACAGCTGTGTAAAGAGCAATAAAAATGTAAAGAGAGCGAGGTAGACGCTTCTTCAGCAGACAAAGTATTTCCTCTTGAGTAGACGTTTCTTACAGGAAAACCGGCCTATCAGCAGCCTCCGGCGGCACCACAGACAGCATACTTAAAACAGGAAGTGAGTGTCCAGTAAGACGGACCTGTGTTTGAGGTTTATGAGCAGACAGCAGCTGCTTAGCAACACAGGCTAGTTAGCTAGCGTGGCTCCATTCACAGGTAACGCCGCTGTTTAGCATCACGTAACCGACGCCGACCAAGTCCGTGTGTATGTGCGCCGTGTGCTTAGTAACGCACATCGTTACGGATATTCATTTTGACGCTTTATTCGCCCACTGAGCCGGATCGCCTCGCTCTGTGCCTGGGCTGGGGAGGACAGATCGAATGGGGGTCGGGTTGTGTGGAGAGGAGAGATCGCAGGAGACGGTGCGGGTTTATACGAAAGAAAGGGGTTACGTGTTTTAACGCAACATCAAACTATATCGACACAAACGGTATTATCTTTCAGAGGAGGTGGAGAGTCCCACTGGAGGCAGTGGTGGAAACACTGATGCATCTACTGGTTTTCCTCCTTAATGGAACAGAAACTGTGACTTTGTCCCATTAACGATGAATTCTGTACAAATTGTTCCTGTTGTCTGTTTGACCTGACGCTTTGTAACAGGAAGTCACGTTTACAGCTCAGCATTCGAGTGCAGAAAAAAGGCAAATCACTAAATAAACTCAAAATGTGTCAACTTGGTGAACACTCGATTGCTGTCAGGTCATTTCAACACTTCCTCCTATAAATTGCATCGAGGGTTTTTAACCATTTCTTAACCGCCACAACAAATCAAATTGCTCTACTTGTAGAGTCGCAGTATTTAAAAAGGTAGGCTCCATTTATTTATAATTTTGAGGCTCATTCTGTAGCTTCTTAGATTTCGAAGTGCATACGTTTTAGTGTCAAAATGCTATTTTTCGAACATTTTCCCCCATGTGACCTGTCGTAAGTTTCCGTATAAGTTGCTACATATAAAACCATCCAGCCCTCCTAGCCGACTAACGCACAGACGGAGCAGTCAATGCCGCTGCTGCTCTGCTAAATGTGTAGATACTAGACCAGTAGTGGGGGGGTGGGGGCGTCAGCGCTCCAACCTGCGTCACTACCTTTCGCTAACGGCTGAGCGGGTGTTTCCATTTGAAACCGTGAAAGAATGCAGATGACGTCACCCGCTAACAATCACAAGTATTGCGAAAGTACCGATTCTGGAGGAAAGCCAATCATAACAAACCTGCAATTAAATAAATGAAGCACTTTGAGGAAAACTGAAAAAGAGAATGACACTGAATTACAAGGCTAACTTCCTGTTTTTTTTAAACTTGCATGCTGCTGCAACCACACCTAATTGTGACATGATTGACAGCCGAAGGAAGTCGAATGCTTTGATACGTGTGATTGGTGCAGGGAAGCAGAGCGACACATAGCGAACAACACAGAAGAAGCAGCAGCAGCAGCAGCAGCATTTTTCCTATCTTGTTGTTATGTGACAAAAGTGAAGCTACAAGTTACAAAATGTGAAGCAAAAAGAGAACCAGTAATGAAACGGCAGGTTTGAATTTATCATAAAGAGGACGGTCGAGCTTCTTGAAATGTGTGCCAGCGAGTTTGGCAAATATTTTATTATCCCTGCAGCTCACCGAAGTACAAACAAGTTATTTTAGGCTCATTGTAACAGTAGACGGAGCGGACATGGACAACCCAACAGCCTGTGGAGGAGCTGGCACTTGCTTGGGTTGCTGCAGCAGCATCTGTACACAGCCCTGTTGACTTGCTGCTGGTTACATTTCAGACCCTCTGCTGGGTGCAAAACAGCACAGAAAACATAAAAAGGAACCAATACTCTGCGAACAGCTCTCACTTTTTAAAGGTTTTAACTCTCCTCTTCTGACACAAAAAATGCTAAAGCACTTCACCAGGAGTCATAACTGCTGCCTGCACGTTTTTTTATCTTCAAAGTCAGAGGAGTTGTTGCCTCTTCGAGCCTTCGAGTCGGAGGATTATGCAGTTTGAAATGTCAACACTTAAAATGAAAGGCACAATAATCACTACACTAACACACGCTGGTAGTTTTGCTTGCTTTCAATTATTTTTTGCGTTGTTTTTCCCCTCACAGTATACAAATTGTTGGCTTGTGGCCACTTAAAAACAAAGCAGCAGTTACTTCTAAGCAACCGTCAAAAAGGTTATTATGAACTTCGTATGAACAGAGACACTTTTCATCCTCAGATTGTTTCATTTGAAAGGTTTTTAAAATAACCATGGAGGTTATCTCATCATTATTTTCATTATCAATTAATCTGCTGATTTTCTCAATCACTCATTTAATCAATTTGTCAACAAAATGTCAGAAAATTGTGAAAAAATGTCTGCTGTCACTTTCTTAGAGGTCATCTGCTCAACAGTCAACCATCCAGAAGATGCCCAGTCTACCATCACCATGTCAGAGACACATCTCAAATCCTCACATGTGAGAAGCTGCAACCAGCAAGTTTGTCATTTTTGCTTAAAGAAATGATTAAAAACAATTATTTGATTATCAAAAAAGCTACCGATTAATTTTCTGACAATCAGTTAAATCGACCGTTAAACTAATGGTTGCGACTGTAGAACATATCCAGTGTTTTATAGAGGAAATACAGTTAAAGTCTTAACATTTTTTCCGTTCTTTCTATTTGTTTTAATCATCTTGTGACCCGTTAAGGTTGTGAAAGTCTACAGTTGAGAGTGTGACATTTCCCAGACAGGAAGTTCATGGATTGGTTGATGCAGCAAATAAACAAACAACATCTTTATTTGCTTTTTCTATAATATTCCTGAGCATTTTTTTTTTTTTTTTTGGGATAAATAACGCGACATAAGACTGGATGATGGCGTTTGCTGCTGCGAGATGTTTGAGTCAACAACATTGAGAGTAAAGCTGCTCAATCAGCTGAAATCACAGCAGGTTTCTCGTTGTAAAACTATAAACAAAACACCAGTTCAGTTGTGACTTCACCTGCAGGTTGCATCATCATCATCATCATCATCATCATGAGGGGGAAATACTAGGCAGCATTAGCCTTTAGTACCGTGCCATATTTAGATGAATTAAATTTCAGGAAATAGTGGAGGAATGACACAATAAGCCCTTTGAGAGTGGAACAATGGTGTATGAGTCACTGGTTCACTTTGCTTTAAGATCATCTCTTATGCACCAATGAGGCCACCTATAGGCAGTAATGTTCACTGACTCTACTGCCAGCTGGGATGAAGTCCCCCTCACCTTGAGTGTTCTGGAAGTAGTGGCGCCACAGCGGCCTGATTTTGTCCTGACCGCCCACATCCCACACTGTGAAGCTGATGTTCTTGTATTCTACAGTTTCAACATTAAAACCTGAAGAGAGAGAAAGAGAGAGAGAGAGAGAGAGAGAAAAAAGAAAGAAAGAAACACAAATGAATCATTTATTCGCAGAAGAAACTTTCGCACATTTAAAGTTTTGAGTGTTGAAACGTAGCCAGCCATACGCGGCTAATAAAGCTATCAAAGCCTCCATGCTTCAACGTTTCTGTGCAAATCAAATTTAACGTCAATTTGATTCAAAGCTCAACATTGGTGTGAATGTTTAAGAGTAGTAGAAACTAGCACTAGATATCAAACCTTTATAATATTTTGGAGCTAGCCAAATGTGAGTATGATAAACTGTCGCGTGCTGAAAGCTGACATTAAATAACTTGATCTGATAGTTCCTGATTTACATCCAAATGTTGCTTCTTTTTATAGTGTAGCTAATTCAAACTGTCTGTGTTCAGACATTAACATAACATTGCAGAATCTTGGCCTCTTTCCTTGCATCAAAAACAGGTTTTGCAGGAAAACATTTTCCAAAGCAAGGTATCACAAAAGGTTGCTGTGACAAAATTTGTGTAACAGCCCCTACAATCGCCCATAAAACCCAACCGTAAAATGAACAGACAGATATGCATACCAATGGTGGGAATGGTGGTGACTATCTCTCCAAGTTTGAGTTTATATAGGATGGTTGTTTTCCCAGCAGCATCGAGTCCAACCATTAGAATCCTCATTTCTTTTTTGCCAAATAGGCCCTTGAATAAGCTTGCAAATACATTCCCCATGGTGACGAAGCTGCAAAGACCAGAGAAGAGAAGGAAACAGAGGTTAGAAGAGTCACACGTCTGTGGTATTTCAGTTTCACGGTAGCACATGCCAAGAGGAAAGGATGAGCAACACCTGTTACAGTACAGGTGGTATATGACAGTAAATATAATATTCATAACGACACCATTAGAATAAACAAATCGGGTTGATAACGTAGTGTATTTAAAATAACAGGCACTCCTGATTAGAGCTACGATTAGACGATTAGTTGTCAACTATTTAATTAATTGCCACCTATTCTGATAATCAAGTCACTTTTTAAGATGCCAGCTTCTCAAAATTGAATATTTACTGTTTTTTTAGTCTTCTATGACAATAAACTGACCATATCTGGGTTGACAGCTGTTGCTCGAGATCAAACAACACATTTGAGGATGTTATCCTCAATAGTGATTGAAATTTTTCAAAATTTTGACACTTTATGGACCAAACAGCTAATCGCTTAATTGTTTTGACACATTTTAAAGAAAAGAGTAACTACAATTGTCCAAATTCTCTCATTCCAGCTTCTCAAATGTGAATATTTTCTGGTTTCTTCAGTCTTCTATGACAGTAAACTGAACATATTTAGGTTATAGATAAAACAAGACATTTGAGGACGTCATCTCCTATTTCATTTCGACATTTTCGACCATTTCCTGACGTTTTATAGACAAAACAACTAATCGTGGATAATTAATCATTAGTTTTAGACCTTCTACTACTGACTGTCGCGGTACCAGAGGCAGCACAGTGAATGTAACATGGTGGGAACACCAGAGAGATGTTTACTCAATGGTTAAACGTTACGTTGATCGCTTATGGAGAAACCGTCAACAACGTCAAACATTATCTAACATTTCACTTATTTTACGACCTCGCTGTTAGCTTCGTGTGTCTCATATATATGTATCTTACTATGAAACCTCATTATTTGGCTAAACCCGGACAGGCTGAATACCTAACTGATGGCCAGATAAGAGAGGCCTGTTCCAGCTGGCAGGATAATGTTAGCTACTGTATGTGTGAGCCGTCACAAGACGCTAACAACAGCCCGACCTTAGCAGAAGGCCGGAAAATCAAGCCGGCGGTTAAATTCCTGTACGTGACGGTTAATTTTAAAGTGAAACCAACTCCGTCTTTGTGGAAACTGTTGCTCCTTATAAACATTTTAAACAGCCGAAGTATGTTTAACGAGTTTCCACCACTCGAAGCAAATTAGCTTCACTAAGGGCGGATGCTTCAGCTAGCTAGCTCGCTCGCTGCTAGCGGGCGAAACCTTCCGACGTAAAGAGTAGCGCCGTTTACAACACACAGAGACACGCGATACTGACACATTTTACACGTTGCCATGTTAGAAAAATAGGCGTCGGTGAAATTAAAGTTATGCCGTTTATTAATTGAAAACCCACGGTGGCAGCTTCTTTTTTTCCCCCGTCGGTCCGTTTCAGGAACTGCTTCGCCGAGCTAGCTTAGCCCGCTTGTTAGCTAACTGCCGCGTCACAGTTAAGAGAGAACACAGTGACGTCATGTTAAACACGGATTAAAACGCGTCGTTCGTGCAGCGCAACAACCGCTTCACATAGCGAGACATTTTAGGGTAAAAAGCAGCGCGTTTGAGTTGAATATTACCTTTAGAAAGACAGCTTTTCGATCTTTCCGTTATCTTTCACTGTCACTCCAAAATGGCGTCTTGCGCAACCAGGGAGACACCGGCGTACGGTACTTCCCACTCTCAAACCCGACCTGACGACCCAATCACAGTGGAAGCGGAGTAAGTAATGACCCGCCTCTGTTGGCCGGCGGTCCTATCGCTGCATCAGCTGATCCCTGTCTGCACGGTGCACAAAATGTCGAGGAAGTGAACCGCACGCAAGTTTATTCAAGTTTCAGCCACATACTCTCCGAAAAGTGGACAACATAACTGACTGACTGGACTTTGACTGTGTTTTCTTGTTATGATGGCGTGTTATCACAGCTCCAGCTTCACAAAATGCTGCTGCTGTCATCTGAAATCACGCTATTGATACTGGATTATTTTCACAGTGAACTATGTGGCTACACAAGACATTTTAGGGCCTCATCTTCAACATTTTTTCACCATTTTCTGACCAAACAACTCATTTTTTTGAGGAAAAAATGTCCAAATTCTCTCGTTCCAGCTTCTCAAATGTAAATATTTCGTGGTTTCTTTAGTCTTCCATGACAGTAAACTGAATATATTTGGGTTGTAGATAAAAGTAAAGCTTTGAGGGCGTCATCGTCAACAGTGATCAACATTTTTCATCACTTTTTGACATGTTATAGACCAAAAATGTCCAAATTCTCTTATTCCAGTGTCTCAAATTTTGAACTTTTCATGTTTATTCAAGTTTCAACCACAGACTTTCTGAAAAGTGGACAACACAACTGACTGACTGGACTTTGACTGTGTTTTCTCGTTATGATGGCGTGTTATCATAGCTCCAGCTTCACAAAATGCTGCTGCCGTCATCTGAAATCATGCTATTGATACTGGATTATTTTCAAAGTAAACATATATGGCTAAAAAAAATATGCGCACACTGGTGTTCTTTAGCCGCCTTTCATCCAAACCCAGAAGTGCCAATTATGGGAAATATTGATGCAACAGAATATAATCATATCTGAGACAGCGGTGCCATTCCAACTCTGCGGCAACAGTTTGGTGAAGGCCCTTTCCTGTTTCGACATTGCAAGGCCTCCGCGCGCAAAGCCAGCTTAAGAAGTGGTTTTCCCAGTTTGGTGTGGAAGAACTTGACTGGCTTGCTTACACGGCTCTGACACCAACCCCTTCCAACACTCCTGGGATAAACTGGTACTGCGAGCCAGGCCTTATCACCTAGCATCTACAGAGCCGCTTAGCTGCTTCTCGTGCCTTTTTAAAAGTTCAGTGTGTCAGGTCATATGAACAGTGAAAAGAGGTTTTTCCCTCGCTGTAATCGTTCCTCCTGTTCATACTTGCTATTTAAAAGATCTCCTTCAAATGTGTTTTCAATGTAAGTGATGGGGAGCCAAAATCCACACAGTCATTTTGTGCTAAAATATATTTAAAGGTTTATCTGAAGCTTATATGAGACTTCAGCAGTCTGAGTTATTCATATCAAGTGGATATCTGACACATTTACAGTCTTTTTAGCATCAAATTCTCCTCTTTGTGTTTCCCTGTTGAGCTGCAGGTGGAAGTTTAGTAACAAAAAGAGGGACTTTGGCTCCTAAAAGACTTTAATGTTGAAAGATATCCACTTGATTTGACTCATTTGGACGACTGAAGCTTCACATTGGTCTCAGACAGTATGAACAGGAGGAATGATGACAGCCAAAATATATATTTCAGTGTTGATTTGGGCTCCTGACTGTTGTTTTTAAGGCACCAGTCCTAAAAAAAAATGACAGCACAACTGCAATGATGGATGCTGGTAAATTACATCCGGAGTCCTTTTTTTTTTTATCTCTTATTGTTTGCTAGAAACAAGACAGTTTTCAAGCCACTGGCGACCTCAGGCCTTCTAAAAGAAAAGTGTCAAGCCTGTTTAAATATTTACCAAAGGAGTCATTTGAGTGACCCTGTAAACTCCACCTTCGTCAAACATCACCGTGCAGGATCATCAACGGAAGCATTTCATTTGTAAAAACCCACATGTGTCCCCGATAGGCAGTGAATTTATATGAAATGCCCAGGGGGGGAGAAAAAGAACCCATGTGTGCCTCAATCATGTGATTTGATCACATGTTTCACACGTGATCCAGTCACATGTACGTTCTTTTGTGAGGATAAGACAAGGTTTCTTTATCAGTGCTGTAAATGTTTACATCATGCTATAGGTCTAGTCCTGGTCTGTTGTAGCATAAGAGAGCTTTTGTGTAATGATGAACTGGTCGGTCTTGAATGTGGCTTTACCGCTCCTGTAACCAACCCTTCTGCTCCTGTGCAGGACAAACTAAAGGAGACAATACACGGAGGCTTTCTTTGTTTTTAGAGGTCATTGTTTATTAAGATATAAAATGTCAGAAAAAATTCAAGTATTCAAGTCTTTACTGTATTTGAGACAACTGTTTCAAGCAGCTTCTAAACCTTAAAAGGCACCGAGTGACGTGACTATCTCTAGTTTCCAGATCATAGAGGGAACAAAAACATACTGTAATATCATCTTCGGTTTAATATAAACTGAAGAAATCATCTTAACAAATAGAAAACTATCTTTTAAAATCACATCTTGTAATATTCTATGAGAAAAAATCACTAATCTCAAAGTCTTACCATCAACACTGGCTATCCAACTTTCAGGCAGGAAAATGAATCGACAATAGAAGATCTATATATAAATCCTCTTTTTTTTTTGACCACATGGCTTAAGAACAAACAATAAATCCATTTTTGTGCAAGCATCAACAATAAAAACAACAAAAAAAAAGTCTCATTCTCGTAGTTCCAGCTTGCCCTCTCTGACCCTCCACCTCCAGCGCTGACATCTGTCCGGAGCAGGAACACAGCGGAGCCACAGACAAGACTCTTTGATCTCTTGTTCAAAGGGCACAGTCTTCCTGTCCAGGGTCTCCAAAGTAAAGGCTTTCCCTGAGATCTGAATGACAGATGGGACGGTTCATGCCGATGGCGTATCAGGGCTGAATATCAAACCTAAATGCTATTTCTCTCTGTTTCAGTCAAAACGTGTCGAAATGTCGAAAACATCCGGAGACATAATCTTATTTACTTATTCTTCAGTCTTGATCCTGGTTTCAATCAAAATATTGCAAATATGAGACTAATTTATTGAAGCAAAGCACTACATTTAATATTCAAGAAGCTTTTTGGTTTGTTTTTTTTTTAGTTTTAGTTCAAGTTCAAGTGAAATCAATACCCAGCTTTACTTGTTAGTCAGACACATACTGTTGGGTGCTAGAATGGTGCAATATTAACATCCCTTTAACAAGCTTTGGGATCAATACAAAAGATTAAGCTGTGAAGAACAAAATAAACTCAGAGCCCAAACGAGGACATTCATTTCTTTGAAACAAAACTGGAAAATTCTGAGGAAAAGGAGCAGAGGCCACATATTAGTGTGGCTACTGTTGCATCTACTGATTAGAGAAGATACATCAGAATCTGGGTGGTTTAATACCTCGACTAAACAATATCCTGGAGTAAACTGTGCTTAGGATACCAGAAAACACATCTTGAACATTCAAACATGCAACTGTAACATCAATCATCTCTTACCTGATCACTAATCCCTATCGCAACATGTCCAACTTTGACCTGCCGGCGTTCCCGAATCCTCAGACACTCGCCCTGGACGTTCTCTATCCAGATGTCAACACCTGCAAGTGTCAGAGCAGTAAAAAAAAATAAAAAAAATGATGCCAACCAGCCAGCCAATCAACCGCTGTATAACTCAGCGATAGATAGACTCCTGCTGTTTTACCTTCAAAGCAGTACGAGGAGGGCTGATTGGCTGAGGCCAACCACTCCAAGTGTCCGTCTGTGTGACTGTTGCAGGAGGAAAAGACTCCAGAGCTGAGGTCGTCAGACGAACGATCAGACTCCTTAAAAAAAAAAAAAAAAAGGGAAGAAACATTAGCTTTGCACTGTTTTTTTATGTTATGTAAGAGCAGCTCCATATGTGCTCATTTTCAGATACACACCTTGTCTGAGTCATCGATCTCCGATGAGTCCGAAGAGCTGAAACAGGACGGAGGGTCGTCTCGCGGTTCAGGGGAGGGGGCCTGGATTGTGGTGCCAAGAGCTACACCTAACAGAAACAGTTTATGTTATGTTTCCCTTCCCCTTAAAATGACTATATCAGTGTTTTTCCTTCATGTTTTAGTGCATTTACTACAAGTCATTCATCACATTTATCACAACAAACATGATTTTCACGGTAATGAAATCAGCTATTCTTCATTACAGCCACCGTGTCGGTTTGTGAGATGCATGTATCTTGATAACATTTGTTTGCAGCAGATGAAATGAAGTGATTCTGGACAACAAACTGGTAAACAGGAGCGTTTTTTTTTTTTACCCCCGCTGAGCTGCTGTCCTCATGACGCAGAGCTTTTCTGACTCACCGTCTCTGATGTATTCCAGCTCCGGTTCTGATCCCTCTGAACTGTTCTTCGTCTGTCGGGCTTTTTGCAGCAAAGGGAAAAGGCCTCGCAGAGCGCGGAGATAGTCTGTGGACACGGAAGAGTCCCACTCCTTCTCCTCCTGCTCCACCTCCTCCTCTTCTTCTTCTTCATCATCATCTCCCTCCTCTTCCCAGTCCCCCTCATAGTCCCTGTCAGTTTTCAGCCACTTCTCCTGAATATATTCCTCCTCTCCCATATAGATGTCCACTTCTGACTCCGAGCCAGTGTCCCAGTCGTTTTCATCTGCGATGTAATCATCCCGCAGAGATTTTGGCTGGGATTCCCACTCCCTACTCAGCAAGTCTGCCTCCACTTCAGAGACTTGGTCTGAGTCACCGTCCTCCGGGTCATTGCTGTCCTCGTCCACCGCCGTCGTTCTCCAGGGGCTCACCCAGTACATCGTAGGAGCTGAGACGGGAGCCGATGATTTATTTGGGGTGACGGGGATCCCAGGTGACAGAGAACGGGGGGGGGTGTCTCCGGTCTTGCTGTGATACAGCTTCTCACAGGCGGTTTTGACGGACCAGGGACTCAGACCTCCAACTGTGCAGCAAAAAAAATGGAGCAAAACATTTATTTTCAGTGTCAGTTGAGATTAAAATCCAGCTGAGATCACATTTAGTTATTTGTTTTTGCAGTCAAAAATGATGTCAATGCGGTCGTAAATGTATTGTTAATGGTTTTGTATTATTAAAAGGATGAAAATAAATTCTTGGGGAGACATTAGAAATGCTTCTTTTTGCTTCAACTGGGTGTTTGAGAGCTAGTGTTACACTGTAGAGAACGAGACTTGTGCTGTAGCTACACCTCACGGGCAGACAGTGTGTTGTTAGCAGTAGTATTGTAGAGTAAAGACCAAACCAGCAGCATCTAACTGGACCAAACTACAGTGCACTTTTTCCCCAGTGAATGTTTGTTTGGTTCAACAAGCTAAGCTGCAGGACAAGACGTGTGTTCGTGATCGTAAGTCAAGATAAGAAGGAGACTTTAGCAGGAAAGCTAATGTGGGTTGTTTGGAGTCTGTGGATCTTGTAGAACAGGATGCTATCAGGCTCGGTGCGACTATCTGCTCTGACTAGACAGACTGGATAGAAAAGACATGTTATCTCTTTATGCGAGATTTTGATTTACTGTATTGAAATAAGGACTCCGGCTACATAGAATGATAGTCTGTCAAATTAACGCAAAACTAGGGGGCGCAAATTTAACTTTCTCCCTTTTGGTTTCAGATTTTTTCTCTAAGGAGAACACAAGACAAGTGATTGACAGAGCAGATATGATGTTAATGTTAATTTCAGTTAGATTTTAAAGGTTTTTAGTTGACAAATAATTATATTCTAGGATGATTCTTTAATGTTAAGTGCTCCGACCTGCTCTGAGGGCCTTGGTGGTTTTCTTCCTGAGCTCCTTTGCCGATGCTCGTCTGTCGGGATCCTTCTGGAGTCCGGCCTTGAACACTTTGGCCGTGAAATTGTTACAGTTGGACGGCACCTCCCACAGAGGCGGAGGCTCGTTGACGATCTGACACATCAGACAACGAAGACATGTGAATCAATATTTCCCCCAAAATTCTGTCTGATTTTTACCAGTGACGATAAAGAAGAGACTCTGACCTGGAGACACAGTGGATGGGAATAGTAACGTATCCATGGGTGGCATCCGTTGAGCATGTGCAGTAGCATACAACAGCTGCTCCACACATCGGCCTTGGCACAGAGTTGGTCCCCTCGCGCCACCTCGGGAGCCATGTGGGTCTCCGTGCCAGGGAAGGCAGCTCCTACGTGGACGAAACAGTAAATTAATTGTGATTTCTCTCTTTTTTTTAAATCTCTTTACTACCTTTTATGTTCCCTTGTCATTCTTCTCTGTTTGTTCGATCATGCTTCTGTTGTGTTTATGCATTCATTTTGTTGTTGTTGTTGTTGTAATGTGGCTTCAACCTTAAGTTAAAGGGGAATTCCACTAATTTTACACATGAAGATCAGTTTACTTGTCATTAGAAGGATTACTCAGCCTGTTAAAACAGCTGCATAATGTCTGCGGCTTTGGAGGAGATTTGTAAAGTCAGGAAAAATAACTGATAATGTCATAGTGACGTCATCAGGGTTTTCTTGGTTTGGGCTTTATTTAAAAAAAAAAGGCTTGAAAGACGTTTATAGAGATGTTTATAAGGCAAAGAGGGTGTAACAAAAGATGCTATTGAGTTGTATTGTGTTAATTGTTGGATTCAGCATTTTGGGAGCTTGACCAGAGACTAAAGCTGGATTTATACTTTTGCATTAAGGGCTTATGCCGTACTTAAGGCGGTGAGGTGATCTCTCCCGTTTGCCTACCTACAATACCACACGGGGACTACGAGTACTGTGATTGGTCAGCTGTGACTGCTTGTGTCTGCTGATGCTGGTAAAGTTTGCTCAAAGACAGAAGACGACATGAAGCTCGGTTTCTTGTGCCTAACTGAAACCTGACATAAACCAGGAGACGACTCTGTGCTTAATGAGGCCTGCCTTCCTGGCTGGTTACATGGAAAAAGCCTGCAGCTCTGTTCGTGGTGGTGGTTTAGCAATCATACACCAGGCTGAGCTGAAACTGTGTCCCCCTGCCAATGCCTGATCTTTTTTTTCTATGGAACGCCTCGCCCTAAACATGTAAACCTCCGTACTCCGTGACGGTGCTTCTCATCTACCGCCTGCCCCGAACCAAACTCATCGTTCCTCCCTGAGATACACGACCTCCTCACCTCAGTCTCATCGCCACTGTTGGTGATATGAATATACATGTTGACAACCCTTGCAATGGCGTATGATTGAGTGTCTTGGGCCGAAGCAACATGTTGATGTCCTTACTCACACTGAGGGGCAAACACTTGACCTGCTCATCACTGACTCCGCGATCTGGGTGTGTCCAACCATAAGATGGTCTCAATGGATTTGACATTTCTGTGTCCCCCTACTAAACCTAAGCATTGACCCAGCCATCATGACTATGGACCTCCAGCCCATCATCTGCCCAGCTTCTGCATCAGTAGACGAACTAGTGGAACTCGAGTCTTTGATGTTCCCTGGTTCACTCATGACCTGCGGCTGGACGTGTCCTGGAACGACACTTTAGACGCTCTGGGCTCGCTTTCCATAAACTGACCTTCCGTGAACAACCTTCCAACCTCATTAATAACAATCATGGCAACCCTAAGCATCTTTTTTTCCCCTCCATAAATATTCTTTTTCAGAGCTAGGGTCAACAACATCCGCTCTCTGATGTCCAGCTCTTCCTCTCTGCATCCTTCTGTCATCGACCCTCTGTCAGGGAGCTTGCCGCCTCCACACCATTATACTGCCATCAGGCAGAACCACATCGAGGAAATCCTCAGGAAGATTATTAACTGTAGCTCAATTTCACACTGCACTAGGTCCCGAGACTATTTGGTCCTTAAAAATCAACACATTAGTCCTGAGACTGGGAAATTGGCTTTTAAATATTACTCTCCACACAAGTGGAACTTGCAGAAGATAGTAAAAATTAGACGAGCTAATCCCACTTAATCATTTTAAATCTCTTTTAGCTGACGCAGGGCAGTGTGAATGCACGTCTTTTAATTGAGCTTTAACTTTTGAGTGCATATAATGCTTTTATTGCCTTAATATGTTTCATGTTATATGTTTTGATATATTGACTTTTATTGATTCTTCTATTTTATGTTGCTTATTGCTTATTTGTTCATATTTAGTTTTTATATTTGCTGATTATTGTTTCTTATACATCTATATTTCTTATTTGTCCTTGAAAAACAGAGTTTGCTCTCAATGGCCTACCCTTTGTAAATAAAGGTTTGAATGAATGTATGAAAAAGATCAAACCCTGTTCTCGTGCCCTGGACCTCGTTCCCACAGCTCTGCTCAAATCGTACATCCTCCACTCCCTGATAACTCAAACTGTCAACCTCTCCCTTCAAACTAGAGAGTGCTCCATCTGCCCACAAGGTCGTAGGCATCCATCCCCTCCCCTCAAGAAGCCCGCCGTGGACCCAGAAGTCCTTGCCAGCTACAGACCTATCCCCACCTTCCCTTTCCTGTCAAATGTATTGGAGAAGGTGGTTGGTTCTGAGCGTCAGGACCACCTTAAACACAACAACCTATTCGCCTCCACACCACCATTGGACTGTCAGACTCTGCACTTAAAGTTGTTCCAGTTCTACCTTCCCAGTAGCACTGAGTATGTCTCACTGGAAGGATGCAGATCTATATCGCTACCTGTCACATGTGGTATTCTGCAAGGGTGCCCCATCCTGTTTACCCTCTGCATCCTGTTTACTCTCTACATGCTCCCCCTTTGGACGTATCATCAGCAGACGTGGAATGTCTTTGCATTGCTCCGCTGATGATACCCATCAAAAACCGCCTCGAGCCGTTCCGCAGGCATGTCACGCCTCGGCACCTGTCTTGAGGAGATAACGGCACTGGATGAGCACAAGTTTCCTCCAGTTAAACAGCAGCAAAACTGAAAATTCTCCTCATTGGCACTGCTCACCAGATCAGTCATCTCTCATACCTTATCTCACCTTGGACAGCCAGGTCACCCCCCCCCCCCCTTTCCTCCTCACTCACTAGTCTGGGTGTTAACTTTGACCCTCAGCTGATTTTTGATGACCATATTCTTGTGGATTTTTGGACTTTCAGGGCTCTCAGATGAATTGAGACACCGTCCAACTCGAATTGTCGCCCTTGGCAACGTTTCATTAAAGCATTCCCAGCAAACTCCTCTTTTGGTTTTTCTTCTTCAAACTGAAACAAGAGCTCAGAAAAATCCATAACACATATAAGAAATCTATGCAAAACCTCTTTCTATTATCTCAAAAGCATCACTAGGCTGCGCCCCTCTCTAACCCTGTCAGATGCAGAGAACGTCGCCCATACCTCGTCTCTCCTCTAGACTGGACTACTATGTTAAAACACGAACATTAATTCTGTTTTCATCGCACCGGCTCCCCGTCTCTCTCGCTCCCTGCTACTCACATACAAATCAATCAACGGACACGCGTCTCCCTACCTACAGGAACCGATCACACCACAAAAACCTCCACCCACACCTTCAGATCTGCCAACAGTTTGCCCCCCCCTGTACTAAGCTCCGCACCGTGGGGGATCGAGCCTTCTGCTCTGCTGCAGCACACTTGTGGAGCAGCATTTATAACCATCTGAGGGCAGCACAGACCCTGGTCTCTTTTTTTAAAAAAACCTTTTTATTCAGGGGAGGCTTTTTTCATCTGGACACTTATTACTATTTTCTTTATGTTGTGTGTTCTGTGTTATTTATACTGCAGCACTATGGGTTTCATTATGAATGAAAAGTGTGGTACAAATTAAATATATTCCTATTATTTTATTATTTATGTTCTCACTGAGCAAAAACATTTCCACTGGAAAACCCTCCGCTCATCACAACGCCTGCTCTCTATCACAGAGAATGAAAAGCATAAAAACAGCAACCCACCCATATGTATTCATTCTTCCCAATATACGCTCGAGTCCCCATAATTATTAATATAATGATAAAATTGTTTTAATTGTGTCAGCTACTAATCTATTCATTTGGGTTTTATTATGTAATTGTATTTGCAGATTTATCTATAGCAATTTGGTTAAATGTGACTTGACTTCTATCACAAAGTCAATGAAAGATGGGGAATATAATGAAAGCATGATACAACCTGATCACATAAGTGTGATATACACATTTAGTTTAGTTTATACAGTTAGTATCTACAGTAGAGCTCCAATTAACCCCTTCTGTCAAGCTTAAATCCAGCTTAAAAATCAGGCTATCTTAGCCTCTGAGGCATAGATATTTGCCTTTATTTATTTTTGTAATGAAGCTCTTGAGAGTTAAGACTTAATAAATGGAGTATCTCTTTAAGGTCATCTTGTTTTTTGGAGTCGATGCAAGTTAGTTTTGATAAATACAAAATGTACCACCAACACTCATGTGTCAAAATGACTTAAAGACTACACGCTGAAGTCATTTCCTGTGCTCTGTCAGTGTGTTCACCTTTAACTCTTTGTCATTATCATGGATTTGCTGAAGAACAAGATAATATAAAGGTCCGGGTGGCAAAAACCGACCACATTTTGGATGACAGCTTGCTTATTTCTCTCAGTAGGAAAAGTAGAACTTATTGTGGTAAAAGACTCTTTCTCTTCTTTTGTGTTTATTTATTTAACGATTCCAATATGTGACCAATAAACATCAAGTGGATTATTGTGTTTTACCACAGTGATACAAATATTCAGTTTTTGACACAATTTATTGCTGACTTCTGTATGATTTACTTACCCCTGAAGGCTTTCGTGCTCCATCCATTGTCATCTAATGTCTCTGAGAGACCAAAGTCACAGAGGAATGTGTCTCTGCAGTCTGCAGACAGCAGCACATTGTCAACTGGAATAAAATCAACACACAGGATTTAGAGAGACAGCTTGTTTTCATTTGGTGCTCATTATGAAACAGTTGACTGAGAAATGAGGAGGCTGTCAGAGGCTGTCAGAGTGATGGGTACACAGGAGGCCAAAGCTTCGCTGGCCAAACTCTTGAACAGCCATCCTGAGGCTGCACAAGGTAACATCTCCAAAAATAAAGCGTGCACACACTTTTTTTCCACCTCTTTGCGAAGATCTAATATGATGAGACTGGTTAATTTGATGGTTGTTGACTGAACGAAACCTGCTCGCAGCGAGCTCGGAGGACAATGGAGGGGCCTAATTTGAGCGAGCCCCTTCCCTACTCAATCCTCTCAGCGGGGATTACTGAGGGTTTAGGGGTGAGGTGTCAGTTTAGGATTATGGACCATCACTGCGAATGTCTGCTGACAACCAGTAGCTAGAGGCTTTACTGGGCTCCCTCCCTCCCTGTAAGTATTGCTGATAATATCAAATCCACTATCACGACAACAAGAGATGGGACGCTGTGGGGTCTCAACACTAACCAAACAAGGTAGAGTCGGAGCCCATACAGCATATGTACGTATATCACAAGACATATTAGTATATTCGTATATATCAGATATGATCAAATTAAAAAAACATCCATGAATCAATACTAAAAATACAAGACTGCTCTGAAATGTATATAAAATCTATAACACAGTGAGTTTTTGTTTATAAAAGCATAAACAGTCCTGTCTGAGAACAGTATATGAAGCACATTATTAGTAGCAACTGTAAATCAATGGTGGAAAAAAGTATTAACATCCATTAAGTAAGATTATTAATACTACAGTATAAAATACTCCATTGCAATGAAAGGCTCTGTATTCAAATATACAGAAATATTATTATAACGCAGTAGTAAGCACTTATTTTGAATAACTACCATTTTAAGAGTCTTATATAGCTATTTATATATTATTTTAATGGTTATTATCATTGATACATTTACATATAAGCAGCATTTTAATGTTGTGGCTGCTCAAGGAAGAGATAATCATGACAAGTTTATATACTGGGTAGCTAAATGGATTAAAATATATCATATTTGATAAACTGATCGTATATTTGTGTGTAAATTCTTAATCTGCAAAGTAACCAGTGCTATAGATGTCAAATAAAATTATATTTTATTGGAAAGGAAGTATGAATTAGCCATTTGGGAGCAGCGCAACAAGCTAAATTATCACATTATAAAGTAGATATGGTGAATGTGTTAGCAACCATAGCTACATTAGCATTAATTTGGAGTCATGTTTCAAGCCACCTGACGAAGTAAAATATGGTTTCTTTCAGCCCTCTGGGAGAAATATTTGGCTCTTTAGCTGCTAAATGCTTCACTATGTTCACTAGCTAGTTGCTAACTGTGCCTGTCTGTCATTTGTTGCTAAGCAGGTAGTGTACGGTGGGTTTTTCCAAGACTTTTGTTCTTGAGAACAGCTTCCTGCTACTGCTGGAAATGATGTTGGTGAGAGCTGTGAGAAACAACCAAAACATTGAGCTGAAAGATGCTAAAATGCTCCGTGGAGCTGAAGGGAACTGCAGAGTTGGCTGATAATTCTCTGTGGCTACTTTACTACTCCATCAAATACTCATTCGATCCATTGTTGATATAAAAATATTGATTAGGGCCCCTTTACGTACAGGACTTGACTAAATGTTCCTACCACTGCTTTTATTTGCCTCAACAGAGATGTCATTTTGCATCAGTCTCAGCTAATCTGGTGCTCAAACCAAGTCAAAACTAAACACCCTGACTTATCATCTAAAACACAGTCCTACCTTTGACATCCAGGTGCAGGACCTTTCTTTGGTGCAGGTGTTCCAGCGCCCCCAGTGACTGATGAAGGTAGTGCAGGGCCAAATCCTCAGGTAGGGTGTTCATCTCTTTTAGGAGCTGGGCCAAACAAGCTGAAGAGGTTCGGACAAGTGCGGTTTCTTTAAAAGACTCCTCAAACTGCACATTTACATTTTATTACATTCTCATTGTGATTATGAGTATTTGTGTCATAGTTGGCTTTACCTGGTTTCAAGTCCATGAAGAGCATAACGTTCAGCCCCTCCCTCACAGCCCCGAAGAGCTCCACAACACGAGGAGAGTTCAGAGTGCTCCACGTGTTGACCTCCTCTCTGCTGAAGTGACTCAGTGGAATCTGAGATAAGTGGACATCGATGAGCTCAAAAAACATTTCAGCAATTTTTAACTTGATCATCAATTCTGATCTCATCTTACAAGGGGAACATTGTTTAAAAAGCTTTGGGTGGTGCGTATCTGGATTTTTAAGTGACTCATTCTTTCTTGGCTTACCCTCTTGGCCGCACATTTGAATCCAGTCCTTCTGTCCCGAACACAGAATACATCACCGTATGAGCCGTTCTGGATGTGGTTTTGGATGTGATACTCCTCTCCCTCCCTGTACTGAGAACTGTTAGGCTGGAGTTGCTTAAGGATACAAAAGGAACACATTGAAGGCATAAATGAGAAACAGGCTGAGGGAAAGGAGGGAGCAGCTAAAAAATAAAATCACAAGGTCATGGCAAATGTTTCCTGTCAGTTGTCAAAGGAAAAATACCCACTGCACCCAAATGGCAGCTACCACTGCTCGAGGCTGGAGCCGATACTGATGTGTCTTGAAGTGCAATACCACCGACGGCCACTAGATGCTCCAACAGACTTCTATTCAAAAAAGTATCAACGTCTCTCTACAAATACTCTTTTTTTTTCTTTCTTTCTTTCAATAAGTCATCATGGTCTCAATCTCTAAATTCAGGCCCTCTAACAAATGTGCTTGTGATCCATTTGGAAATTATTGCTCTGTTACTTATAGTAGCTTTAATGTCATGCCATGTGGGCGTTGATTGACAGCTGTGATTGACAGCTGGCTCACCTGCTGCTCTCCCTGGCTCCGGGACTCGCACTGAGTCAGACCATTGTCACAGTATTTCACTGTTTAACTATTTCACTGCACAACTTAGCTAAGGTAGCTAACATTAGCCCAACTAATAGGCAACTGTTAGTTAACATGTTCACCATAACCACTAATAAGCTGATAAGATGTCAAGGTTGTGTTTACAGCTTGTTCCACTGACCCCAACTGACCAAAAAGTATTTTATTTTATGCTGCTTTTTTATTACTTTTCACCACATTTATTGTGCTTTTTGATTGATTCGTTGCACTATGGGCTTTTTCAGAGCTTGACCCAGATATAAAAATCAAGATATCTTGGCCTCTGCTGCTTCGATTGAGGCCATTCTTATTTTTATATGTCTCTTGTGAATTCCCCACCTTTGAGGAAGTGCAGCACAAAAACTGCTGCAGTACGCCTTTAAGTAAACAACACGCGACCTCTTTAACCTTTGCTGTGTGACATGACTGATTGGTGTGTTGCAAGAATTGTGTGCTTGAAACTTATTAAGAGCAGAGTTTGGTGTTCTTAGCTTATAATAGTTTGAAGGAATATGTTGGCATGTTCGTATCTGCAAAGTTGAAAGTGTAGATAAACCAAATGTGAATGTCTTACATGATGAAATATGAGTCCTTCATTGACAGCTACACTTTGCTTCCAGTCATTCAGAGTCTGTTTTTTCAAATCGTCGAAAAAAGGTGAAACAAAGAGTTTTGGCATCCGCATCACTCTTCCTCTTAGGCCGCCCAAAACTGTGTCAATATCGCCCACGTCAGCGAGGCTAAGCACACACGGAGACGCAGTCACGGTGTGCAGGGGAGTGTAGGTGGAGTCTGAATTTCCCGGCAGACTTTGCGCACACCCTGAAGCCCTCGTGGAACCGCTGGAGAAGTCGGAGTCCCACTGACACTGGGAGGATGAGGAGTTAAAACCGGACACTCCCATCAGGTCAAAGGTCGACACGCTGGCTTCAACTATAAACCTGTCTTGTATTTGTATGTCATCTTCCCCGCAGTAAGATGAGTCTGAGTCACTCTCATGTGTGCAGATAGATTCGGCACAGTCAGAGTCTGAGTCCCCTCTGTCATCAGTGCTGGATGTGTCCTCTGCGTCTATTGATCCGTACTGGTCCTCTGATAGTGACACGTCCTCTAACCCCCTGACACAGTCGCACACATCTGCGCCGCTGTGACCTTCGTACATACAGTGAGAGTGCGGGTCTCCGTGGCTGCGAGGGCGCGGGGCTGAGTCAGTGAACTGAGGGGGAGGCGGTATGATTTCAGCGCATGATGTCATCTCTCTGTCTGCTGATCTCAGCCAATCAATCTCCTGCACCCACAGGCCGCGGATGATCGGAGGTTCCTCCCCTTCCTCCTCGCTCTGTCGCGCCTTAGTTTTCCTGCGCTGCTTCCTCTGGAGGTGGTAGTGCGGGAGTTTGGTGGCGCCGGCGAAGTCCTCGTCCTCTGTGTCACTCATGAGCGCGGCTCCCTTGCTGAGAGGCCTGCAAATGAGATGATATATGATAAAAAATGTCCAGTTATTCTGATGATTTTGTGAAAACTGGTGATGTCAGATCTATTGTGAGGTGCGTGTGTGACAGTGCCTTTTTTTGATACTACCACAGGGAGTCACTAAAGTCAGAATTTTTCCTACATTTTGGATCAGAGGCTGCTGTGAGTTTCACTACTTAGCTCTAATAAAGATAAATCTTGAAGCAACATCATGCGGTGATATTTCAAACCATAGCGTGATAGCAACAGTTTGTGTTTATCTCTTTCCTGTTTCAACATCACAATCCATCTGTACACAAAAACCAGCTCCATAAAAGAAACGTTTTTTTTTTTTTCTTCCCCAATTTGGCGTGGAATAACTTGACTGGTCCGCACAGAGGAGGCCTGACCTCAACCGCATCCAACACCTTTGACATGAACTGGAACATTGACTATAAGCAGACCTTATCTCCCAACATCAGCGTTGGACCTCGCTAAAGCTCTTGTGGCTGAATGGGAGCAAACCCCGCTGCAGCCAAGTCCCAACATCTGGTGGAAAGTCGGCAAATTAGTTTTGACAGAGCCTAATGTGGTCCAGATTATGTTTTCTAGTAACGTAATGAGGGAATGTTGTAAAGAAACATATCTGACAAGTTGCAAATATGCTCATACAGAAGGTAAAATGTTCACTGACAACGCATTTGTTTTCCATCTGACCTTGTAGTGCAATATCCGCTGACAGCAACGACAGCGTTGTCAAACTTTTTTATTGTTATGTTTAGGTCCTGGCTAAGAAAGATCATGTCATCATCAGAAAATAAAAAAGTCTGCAATGAATTTAAGCATAAGACATACACACACACACATATAAAAAGTGTTTATTAACATCTAACTGAAACCACCAATCTTTTATTAACCTTAACCTTGAGTGCTTTTGCTGCCTAAAGCTAAGCTAAGCACACATGGAACTCGTATCCTGGTTTTCTGGTGTCAAATTCTTGAGCTTTGTTAATAATGCAGGCAGGTAGTGAGGCGGTAAGATAACACGCGATTCCTAGGATGCAAAATAAGTGGAGGATTTTATAGCAGCAGATTAGATTCGGACCGACGTGTTCAACAGGCATATATTGGCGTAATTGTCCAGGTGTCCACATACTTTTGACCGTGTTGTTTGTACTGTAGTGTTTAGTGGTGTACACTGTGACGTACCTGTTCTTTTTAAGCAGCTGAGATCGTGAGTAGGGGCGCTCTGTGTTGGAAGGGGTGAACTCCTGAAAGTCTTCTCCTGAAACAGAGATAGTGACATCATATTAGCAAAGTTTTAATTCAAAAATATGAGTCAGTTGATGTACTGGAGATGTATTTGGTGCTTCAATGTTCTTGGTACGTTTACAAAAATCTGGACTATCAGCTGCTATCATAATGGTACAATTACTCCCCCAAATTCTTCCTTAAGTAAGACTGTTCAGTCAGTGAATATTAATGATGTTTGGTATCTCCGCAGGAAGGAAACACAATGATTCAGTTCTTTGTCTTCTATCCTGCAGGGTTTATCATTGTTAAAATAAGGAATGCGGGTACGTTTTTCATTACTGGCCGTTCTCGAAAAAGGTTAAGTCAGCACATTTAAATTAATGACACATTGTGCATCACTGTGTTAACAAAGCATATCGCTGCTGTTTGGTAGAAACTGTGTGTTTGCCTTCTTTTATGAACTCGGGAAAATAGTCTTGTTTAATGCTTTTCACTACCATGAACTTTCAACTTAATTTAGCTGATTTTCGGGCAGTCAGATGTTTGCAGACTTTGCAAACTATTATGCAAACTTGAGACACTTCACTTGGATTTTCACACAGCAGAAAAGACAATTGGTGGATGTGTCAAACATCCATCATGCCAAGCGTAGTGTAGATCATCCCAGTGGGAATTAAACCCTCTATGCCCACTATTAGAGCAGAAAAACCCCCACCAGCGATGACCCACATTGACCCAAAGTCTTACTCTGAGCCTGTGCGACTATGGAGACACAAGCGTTCTCCTCAGACACTTCCTGCCCCTCTGCGACCACATGCTTGGCGGTGCCGTGCTGCATCACTCGGCTCAGATGGGGGGTGATAGCTTGGACCAGCGACTCCTTCTCCTCTTCGCACGCTTGGCTGTCGTCCTCCTTGCCGAC
This sequence comes from Euthynnus affinis, assembly GCA_029490765.1. Lineage (NCBI taxonomy): Eukaryota > Metazoa > Chordata > Actinopteri > Scombriformes > Scombridae > Euthynnus > Euthynnus affinis. The sequence goes on along the minus strand of CM055857.1, from coordinate 3,314,921 downwards.
AAACGAGAGTTCAGATCCTCCGGTCACGATGATGAAAGGAGCGTTGGAGTTGAACATCCGGGGAATGGCCATTTCTCTGTCACTGTAGCTGTGCATCGACGTTTTATGAGCTGGAGGAGAGAAGATGAAAAAAAAAAAATCCCCACACATCGGAAAGAGTTCACATCAGTACAGACGCGCAAGCACCTAAAGTCTGGTGATGTTTTTGGGTCAGTCGTGTCCCATTTCAAGTTCTGAAAGTGGAAATTATGGCTACATTTGTTCAAGTAAAAATATTGCAGGACAAATGTCATATGTATTGGCACAAATTTGTTTTTTATCAATCATTTAATTACTAAATTGATTTAATTTTGGTGCCACTTCATGCTGTAAAACAATCTATAACACCAAGAGAGATGAAAAGGGCAAGAAATTGTCACTAGAATTAAGGATTAGACAATAAACGCCAATATTTTTATTTGTTAATTGGTCTGCTTTTTTCATGTTACTACTTTCTGTATCTCAAAATATTATTATATTATGGTAATTTATTGTTTGTTTTGGTCATTATTTTAGAAGGTGTGCCATCAAGTTTGGTTTGAATCACCTCAAGCTATGGTTTGGGACCTCAGATGGGGTCGCAAGATGAATCTGAGGGGAAAAAACTACTTACACCACAGAAAATGTTGATTATTTCTGTCTTTTTGTAACAGATTTACCTTTTCAGTCTCTGAGAAGGGAACATGACTGAAAAATTAGAGGTATCAGTCAGGATGAGGCGGCAATTTTGCTATATTTTTCTTATTGTCAACAAATCTCCTGTGCAGAGCCAAACCAGCAATGAACTCATCTACTTACAAGTGTTATATATATCTACCTTATTCCTCTGTGCTTTGGACCTCCGTTGTTGTCCAAAAACTATTAAAAACATCTAGTCTTTGGAGCCGTTCCTAAACAAACTACCTTAATGATGCATCAGCTCTTATAATACATCCATGGCTGCACCCCAGAGGCTCAGAGGCATTTCTCACATTGTATCCCTAATTAAAATAGCTAGAGATAAGGTTGAAAATCAGCAAAATGGTCCTTTAAGAAGCTGTGGACAGATCTAAAACCCCAGAATATTTTAACTCTGGTTTCAGTAACTTTTTAGGTGCCATCATTTTAGAAACACCCAGGCACCAAAATGACCCCATTAGAGAAACCGCTCATGTCGGTTCAACTATAGTAAAACAGTAAATAGGTAATTGGCAAGCATCTTAATGTGGTGGCATTTGCCGTGGCCGGGTGTGAATGAACAGACACCACTAGTGAGCCTGGCAAAGTGAGTATAAATAGCATGCAGAGATTTGGCACGCTGAGAACTAGCCGCATGCCTTCCACTGGGCCGGCCAGCTGTCAAAGTCTCTCTTCCTCAGCGCTCGCCATGTCGACAGCGAATACAGAGGGATCAAAACACTGAACACTTCCCACACAGAAAGACAGCACTTTGTCCTGAAATCCTCACACAGAGCCCGGCATGGGAGGAGATAACATATCTGAAGTACCTCTGTTTGATAACGTAAGGTGTTTATGTGTGAATGCATGTAAGAAATCAACAGCCGTCTGTTTTTTTTTTTTTTTACCTGTGACTCTATAATGATGCAATTTTGTTATTTAATTAACCTTCAAAGACCTGTTGTGAAAGACAGTGTTGAAAACAGGTTAAATAAAGAGCTACGGTGAGTTATGAACATTCCCAAAGTAATCGAACTATTTTAATATGATCATTTGAACTTACTGGTACTGAGGTGACACCCTATTTAAAGCTCAATCAGGCTTCCAGGGCATGCAAAGATCTACATCTTTAAACACTGGTCTCACATCCCAAACAATGACAGATCCACTCCTCCCATGGTGCACCGCCAGTTCACTTCCTGTCAGCTACGCTACTCGCTTCCCAAAAAGCCTCTCCGTGAGCCGAGAGTGAGGACACCTCCAGTAAAGTCAGACCAACAATGAGGGTTTAGAGGTTCCAGTTTGGTGAAACAGTGCACAGAACAAGAGCACACGCACGCACGCACGCACACTACCTCAGAGGGAGAATCAGTTAGTGGATTTCCTTTCCTTTCCTGTGTCAGGTTCAGGTGAAATCGCTCCAATGATCTTGTAGAAAAGAGAAGGAGAAAAAAAGTTCCTGCTCCTTCCTGACTGTCTGTCTCTCTAACTGTCTGTCCGTCCTGTGTCATGTGTGTATCCGTGTCCAAGTATACCGGCTTCCTGCCCCCGCAAGCTCTGTCGATTGGTCGACCATGTGTGTGAGCTATGAGCTCTCACACCTCAGTCAATCCCCCCCCACCCCCCACTCCACCACCCTACCCCCCCACCCCGGTCCACCCACACGCCCCCAACCTCCACAGATACTGTACGTGCCCTCAGTGACACTTGGAGGTCTGTCTTCTCCCTCCTTGAATGTTTCACATTTTGTTTTTACTTTAAGGACCAAATTTAGATACAAATCATCGAGTGCATAAATGTTGTTTGACATAATCAGCCAGATTAGTTTGTGACTAAAGTTGCAGGAGCAAGTTTGCATGTTTTAACTATTAAACCTTTTCTAAGAGTGAGTATCATAAATCTGTGTCAAGAGTATCAACATGAGAATCAGTGTCATGTTTCTAGCTTGCATTAATGAATAGATTCAGAGACTGGGCTGAATTAAAGTTATAATTAAGAGTATTTAAATAGACTTACTTTAGATATACTTGAAATATAATTTAAGTGAAATTTACATGTGCAGATGTATTATCAACATATTTTAATTATAGCATTAATTATATACATTTTGAAATAGCACACGTGATTTTATCACAAATGAAACATCAGTTCAGATGTAAACATTTCACATAACACAGGAACATGTGACATTTACAGATATTTGTAAAATGTAACGTATAAAATGTTAAAACAGCAATTTCACATGTAATATCACACACACACAGGTGTTTTTTTTTTTGGATATTTCACATGTGAATTATATTTTGCATGTGAAAACATGAATTTTACATGTGATTTTTTTGTAATCTTTAATTTCTTTTTATAATTTTGGTAATATATTTCATAAATAGTGTAATACTATCAATGCTATTAAAACAAGTTAAGATATATTAGATTATATTTGAGTCCTAAATCAAGACATTTGTAACAAAGTGCTTTTTTAAATACACTTTGATGTACTTTTTTATACATACTGGAAAAAAAACTTTCAATCTACTCAACTCACATTTTCAAATGTTAAAATTATGCGAAATACTTTGATTGTACTCAAAACTGTACCATGGTTTCTGTACTTATGTGCTATTTTTACTTTTATACTGACAGTGTACATAGTGTGTTAATAATATCTAAGCAGTAAAACACAAGTTATATTTAATAAAGTTATGATTATTTGCATTTGAATATGCTTATTTAAATACAGATCTACCATTACTTTTAAAAAAAGTATACTTAAAAATACTTTAATTGTAATAATTGTAACTTAATGGTGTGTCAAATTAGTAGTCACATGCACGTAAGTGTTAATAATTAATACATTAACTACAGTGTTAGTGTTTGTACAAAAATAGTGCAATTTAAGCATATAAATCATCAGTGCACATGCAAATATACTTAAATTACATACAGTTAAGTATACTTTTTTAACATTGGATCCTCTGATTTACATGTAAAAGCTTCAAAGATTCAAGCAAAAGTTGTTTTTTTACTTTAAGGAGCACAATTAGATAAATAAATAAGTATCATTATGAAGTCAGATTTGGTTGTAACAGAGTTGCAGTAACAAGTTTGCATGTTTTACCCATTAAAACATCTCCAAGAGTGATATTATACATCTTTGTCATCACGTGTCATGTTTCTAGATTATAATAATTGATAAATTCACAGTGTAGTCAACTTCCAGTACAGGAAAAAAAAAACCCAATAACATCTGCTAACATTGTTGCTGTTTATACATTTGGGTTTGATTGGCACCGACTCATCAATGCAGGCTCGTCTCTACCAAAACATTTGCTGTCCCAAATAGAGATGACTGGAATCTATACATTCCTTTGGGAATTAGCAAAATACCAGAGGAGGGAGTGTGAGAGTGCTCTGTGTGTGTGTGTGTGGGTGTGTGGGATTTGGGGTGGAGGGTCCCTCTCCCTGGCAACATCTGAATGGGATCAGTGACTGGCCAATAGTGAAGCTGAGGAGAAAGTTTGCTCATACGTCAATGGGTTTTTGTCACTTCAGTCCTCTCTGCTGTTGGCAGGTCAAGTCAGCTATACATAGAACTGAAAAGCCTCACCGGGGTTGTTTGAGCCTCTTTAGGTCTCATTCACTTTACAGAAAGTTATTAATTAGTTAGATTGATAAATATACGAATGCTGATGAGGGTATCCAAAAGCTTTTAAGTGGTGTAAATCGACAATAAAACCAAACACAGTTCTTCTATTATTAGGTCTGTTTAAAAGGAAAAGTCCCATTTTGAGGAAAAATGCTGAGAGTTAGACGAGAAGACTGACAATTCGTCCGTTAAATATGAAGCAGACGATTAGCTTAGCTTAGCATAAAGACTGAAAACAGGGGGAAACAGCTAGCCTGTCACTGCACCCGGCCGAGGAATAGTTCAAACATGTAACTCCCCATAAAACCACAACAAAGCGTGTTGATTTAGAGATGATGATAGGTGGCTTTTGTTATCTTTGGACAGAGCCAGACCTGCTGTTTCCACCTGTTTCCGGTGTTTATGCTAAGCTAAGCTAACCAGCTGCTGGCTGTAGCTTATTTTTAACAGACAGATACGTGTGTGTGTGTGTGTGTGTGTGTGGTGTCTATCATCTCGTCTAAGTCTGGGCAACAACAACAACAACAGCAAAAATACATTTCTCAAAATGTCAAACTATTCGTTTAACATTTAAAGGGCACTCTTCTGATTTTACACATGAAGATCTTTTTTTTTTTCTCCACAGGCTGATTTCTACTCTACTCTTTGGCTTTTAAGAAGTGTTCAAAAGTTTGAGAAAATTACCTCGATGATGTTAAATCTGCCTTAAAACAAAAGTCAAGTGTCCTTATGAACACTGAAAAGGGCGTTGCTTGCTGTAATCATCCAAACTTATTGTTACTATTCACTGCAGTTCAACAAGGGAACGCAGTCCGAGGAAATATGACTAAAACTTTGGACGCTATTGTCTTGATTTGACTCAATTCAACGTAAGCACATTATGAAAGGGTCTTATAATAAACAAAACCTCTTCTGACTGTGAACGGATCCTTCAACTTGATTTAAACCTGCATTAAAACTGTTTTTGTTTAGGTTTGAAAGACGTCGGCGTTCACCTTTGCAGTCTAGTTAAAGTTGCTATTGAGTTGCATTATGGGAACTGTAGGAGCTTTTTTTATTGGGGACTAAAAGTCAGCATATCTCAGCTTCTCCTTTTTTTCCTTTTTTTTAAATTCTGACCTTTCATTTTCAAATCTGTCACATATAAATCCTCTAATTTTATTGAGATGCACCACTAAATCACTGGAGTCCCCTCTTCTTTAAAAGCACTCCCCAAATTAATTCAATGTGAAAGCAGACAGCTCTCTATCACAGCTCCGCTTACAAAGACATCAGTCTGTGTTGGAAGAGTTGACACATAAATAACTGCCCTGGAGATCTTTTAACAATGGAGCCACACAGGAGAGAGGAGTATCTGACCTCATTTCGAGCTGAGGCAGCATGTGTTGCCTTTTGTTTTCAACTCGAGCAGAAAGCGCTCTTTCCCGGCCACCAGAGGGCGGACGATAAAACAGAAGATCCTCTATCAGCCTGGCAGTGCTGGCTGCCGCTGCCAAGCTGACTGTAAAAAAAAAAAAAAAAAAAAAAAAAAAAAAGTGGGACAGCGGGCCTCCTGGTGTATTTACTCGGGTCGCCACAACAACTTTCTGATGACATGGAAGAGGGAGGTGGGGGTGGGGGGTAAGAGGATATGGAAGGGAGGAAGTGTGTGGGCTTGTTTTGTGAGTGTCTGCACATCCTGTCAACTGATAAACTTTGAAGATGACCTCACTGAATTTATCACATCGACCAAACTGATATTTCGAAGAACTTTATTTCACTCTTGAATATTTAGCCAGCACCCTCCTCCTCCCTCCCCTCCTCCTCTTCTCAAAGTTAAATCTTCCTTTTAAAGGCTGCAAAAAATTGACTTGTCCAAATCACAGCAGGGGACAAAAAAACAAAAAAAACACAGACACGTATCTAAAATTGACAAATGGAAATTGAACTATGTTGATTCAGCTGACAGAAGAGTCTGGAATCGATGCAACACGTTTCACATTTTATTTCAGCATGTGTCCAATTTTAAAATTGTAAAAAGTAAATCTGATAAAATTACAATTTCCTCATGATCTATAAACCATTTTGAGGCCTTCAAAAAAAAACAAAAAAAAAAACACTTAAGAAATACATAATTCAATAGTAATCTTCCTCCTATGACCTTAAACATCTCCTTCAGCTCTCAAAACTAAGAAACAAAAAGACAGAAGACTTGATGACGATATGGATCTTAGATGCTGCTGCGCTGAAAATAACTGGAAACTTGACTGATTGCTGTTCAAACACAAACTTTTTTTTTTTTTTTTTTCTCTCCTTTAGACAAAACAAGCTAATCTCAGTTAAAAAATCTCAGCACACACGGTATCGTCTCAAGAGTTTTTTTGTTCTCTGGTAATGGAGCGAGACCAGAATTTGTTTCCTCATGACATTACGATGTGCTTGGCTCTTTACTTCTTGGCAGCGTTTAGAGAAATCCAGACACAGCTGTCCAAGACACAAAGTGAAAGCATATTTTTTTCCTTTTCCAATGATTGACAGACTTTTCCTCGAGCAGAAATCGGACGTTTGACACCGACCAACCAGCACCTCTTAGTGAAAAATTTGAGAAGGCACGAGGCTCTTTGTATGGTCAGCTGTTGTTCATTTTGCTTCAACCAAACGTAAAGTAAGACACTAGTTCTACCTTTCTATCTGCTTTACATTAAATTAATCCTCACTTCCTTTAATTTCGTGACCTCCTGTTATATCACAGAAAAGATAAAAATCAAATAAAATCAACATACACAAAAATCAGTTGTGTGACTTCGTTAAACTGCCTCCTTTGGACCAGCAGATTAACAGCCATCAACTTGTGCCCTTTAAGCAAATTAAAAACTACTGTTGGACCGAACATGATGCATTAATCTTAAATGAATCTCCAATTTCATTTTGCCCATCAAGTTACATTCATGTTAAATAGAGGGAACGGAACAGCTCCGGGAAATTACTCACTTCCTGTAACGATGATCGAACAATGAAAAACAGTGAAAACTGGTTGACATTCGAAGGATAACGGACATCTTTGACTTCCTGAAGCTCATTAACGGAGACGTCTGGTGATTCTGTGTTTTCTTATAATCAACAAATCCCACGAAAAACACCAAAATGCACACATGTATATATATATATATATATATATATATCCTATTCCTCTGTGCGATAGAGCTCAGTTTTTCTCCAAAAACTGATAAAGACACATTAATTGACCCCCTTTATTACTATGAACACACACATACATACACATACACACACACACACACACTGGTAGTTTATATTCACTTAATCCCACATACGCCCGTCCCGCTGCCGGGAGTCTTCTCGGGTTCCTCGTGGTTCCATGTAACGGAGACCGACTCCAGGACTGGAGATGAAGCCGGCCTAAAATATTCTGGTGCACAGATGATCGCAAAACTGGGAATGATTATTTAATTTTGATGTCTTTAAGTTAGCTTTTGGGGGATATTAACTAAGCCTGTTGAAATTACTATCAGGGGCATTAAATTTTGCATCAATGAAAGTTTTCAATTTAGCTTATTTTTTTTTTTGTTGTTTTTTTAAAGCATTTTTTAAAGATTTACTAAGATTACTAAGAATCTGTGGCTCTAAATAGTCCCAGACAAACGCATTAGAGACTTCTATTTCAGTAACTTTTGATAAAAACTACAGTTCCCAGCAGTGTTAGGAGATTACCGAGCCTGTTTTGTGACCTGTTTTTGGGCTTTGAGCTGAAAGTAACAGAAGGAAGTGAAAGTTTTGACAGACGGACCAACACATGGTCAGTTTTGGTCTTTTAAATGAGATTTGTTGAAGGTACGCTGACGCTATGCAACGCTGTGCAGCGCCTCCTTACTTCCCATGCTTGTTAACTGTTATATATAGAATATGATTTCCATGAAGTGAGGGTGATGATGCTTTTTTTTTTTTTTTTTTTTTTAACCAGGTGCAAAACATGAAAATACTCCTGCAAACTGTTTTTCACTTCAAGATGACTCCTGTTGAAATAATAAGTCACATTTCAGTGTAGTTTAACCCGGTGACGTTCCCACCAAAGTGCTTCTGCTTCATTAAAAACGTCTTAATTGACTCGTTTAGCTTTGCAGCGTTCAGGGTATTGTTTCATGTCTTGCACCGGAAACCAAATCTTCTCCACCAAAAATACTCAGGAGTGTAAAAACTTTGTTGAATACACTTCCATGAATGAAAAAAAAACAAAAAAAACAATAACAAACAAACAGGAAGTGGGTAAAAAAGCCCTCACTGCTCACAGACAACATGAGCTGGAGATAGATGTTATGGATTTAAAAGTTGACGAAGATAAATGCACCTCAGCGGGGATTAAAGTCCACGTGGGACAAAGTCTCTCTTTCTGTCCCAGTAGGAAACGTCCCAGGTCGGCTGGGTTTGTCGAGTGCAACCGCCGGCCTGCAGGTCACATGAGTATCCAGCAGGACAGCAGTGTATGGAGTCGGAGCAGCAGACGGCCTGCGAACACAAAACACAATTAGACGATGTTGATAAGACGTTGCAAGTGTCTTTCCAGGCATGTGAAGCGCACGCTGCTCTCTAAGACTAATGTAATGAAAAGAGTGGAACGATAAAAATTAAAAAAAACAGGCAGTTAAAACGGGCAGAAAACAGGAAAGCTGCTTTGCATCATGTGACACGATGTTCGCTGGTCACATTATCCACATTCCAGAGGAGCCAGAAGAGGTATCATGTCAAATTATGTCACTATAACGCTCACAAAAATCAAGAGAGCTGCGTGGACGTACCCTGGGTGTGGGGCAGCAGGCCCACTCCGAGGCTGAGACCTTACAGCACGTTTCTTGCGCGGTGCAGTGAAACTTCCCCGTGCTGTCACACGGCACGTCCCCGCCGTCCCTCGGCTCGGGGCGTGACACTTCGCTCTGAGGGAGGGTGAGGAGGAGCGCGCCGCGGTCCTTCTTCTCGCACGTCCCCGTCTGCATGTTGCAGGTGTAGCCCTGAGGGCAGCAGTGCTCGTGGTCGGCGCAGCACACGGCCTGAGGACGAGAAGACGTGACGACACATTTAAACATGAGCTGGTTTGACGGTGAACGGTGTGACGGGTCATTCTGCACCCTGGTAGTGTTGTGAATTTAAAAACCGTGACGTTAAAGCCTCTTTTTGACTCGTAAATGTGGATTTAATCTTGTTCCTGTCTTCTCCTTCCTTCCTACTAAAGCTTCTCTCTTCTCGCCTCAAATGTCAGTTTAACAACGTTCACCTACGAGCAGGATTCGTCACATGTGAACTGGTTTGGATCGATCGCGGTCCGGTATGCAGCTTCTACGACTGTGATGTGGAAACTTGCAGCCTGCGGTTCACAGACACTGAGAACGGACTTTTACAGTGACGGGAGGGAAACATCTGGTGTCCAGCAGTTTAACTTTGGTAATGAAAAATATTTACATATTCATAGATTGTGGGGTTTTTTTCAGTGAGGGAGCAGGACTGGATGTCATTTAAAAAGGATTTTAACTGGTCAACTGACAACAACAGAAAATTAATCACCGTCTATTTTAATAATTGATTAATCGTTTTGAGTCGGTTTAAGAAAAAGAAATTCTCTGTTTTCAGCCTCTCATGTGTGAATATTTTCTGGTTTCTTTCGTCCTTTATGACAGTAAACTAAATATCTTTGGGTTGTGGACTGCTGGTCTGGATAAAAGAAGGTTTTTAGGTTCCATCTTTAGCTTTTGGGAAACAGTGGCAGATATTTTTCCACCATTTTCTGATGTTTTAAAGATGATTAATTGAGAAAATAATTGATAGATGATTGCTAGTTGCACCCTACTTGTTGTTTTTGTTTAGTTGTTTGTTTTTTCAGGGGTTAAACAATAGGATTTCCCTACTATATATTTATTCATGTTGTTAAACAGTAGAGTTTCGATTCAGTGCTACTGTCTAATCAAACGGGACTTTTTAAAACTGTCACCACTACATTTTGATCGGTGTTCACTCAGCGTTTATGCATTTTAAACCCAACAGATCTTACACACGCTGAGACTCAGTGACGTACGTACCTTGACCAGAGGGCAGCACCCCCACGCTCCTGACTGCAGTTTACAGCAGGTCGTTCCCGAAGCGCAGCTGCTCTTGTCGTCACATTTGACGTCCGTGATGGAGGCCGGCTCGGTCGTGGCGCTCACTTTGGTGAACCAGGGAATAACGTGAGGGCCCTTTGAGCAGGAGGACCGGTGGGGTTCACAGGTGTGACCGCTGGGGCAGCAGTGATCTCCGTCCTCGCAGCAGACCGCCTGAGGAGAAGTGAAGGTTAACTCTTAGATTTCATAGATTCATAAATCCACAATAAAAACATCAACTCAGTCACTTTTAATGAGTGTGAGGTGAAACAATCACGCTCTTACTTCTTGCAGAGGGCAGCAGCCCCATTTGTGCGTCTCCTTCATGAAGCAGCAGGTGTTGTCCTTGGGGCAGCTGGTTTGGGCGTCGCACATGTTCCTGGCCGGCCGAGCTGCGCCGCCGACGGCCCGGCTGGGAACCCGCTGCGTGGCCGGTATCTTCTGGAGCCAGGGGAGGCTGCGCTCATCCAGCTTGTCACAAGTCTGCTCAGCCACATTACACTTGTAGCCTTTGGGGCAGCAGTGCTCGTGATCGCTGCAGCACACGGCCTGGAAAGATTGAATAGCTCTTAAAATACCGACAGAAATCCCCCTCAGTGTCCGATTTTCAGTTTCAAACGGACGTATGAATCTAGCAGCGAGCCGAGGAGATTTAATGCAACATAACTTTCGACGAATGACATAAAACTTAAAGAATGCCCCTGCTAATATATTCCTGCTCTTCTTTTGTCCAAGAAACCAACATCTGTTGAGATGATAGAAGTGCAGTGTTGTTTGACTGAATGCATGTTAACATTTAACTGAAGAAAACCTTCAACTCTACTTCAACTCTGCCCTCTTTTAGCTGTTTGACTCTCTGATCATCACGTGGAATTAAGTTGTGAAAGTGTTTTTTATTGAGATTATATCATCAATGTTCTTCAATTTACAAACACAGGAGTCTCCTGGATAATTTATCATAATAAAGGTTTATATTAGTTAGTTTTAAATTCATTATTAGTTAGTTTCTGGAACACTGTTTGTTTTTTTTAAATCTAGGGATATTGGTTGAGACTCAAATATCTCAACTACTATTAGATGGATTCAGGACTGCGACTAAAAGATTTTCATTATCGATTAATGTGTTGATTATTTTTTTTTATTTTGTCCACAACCCAAAGATATTCAGTTTACTCCCAGAGGACGAAATAAACCAGAAAATAATCACATTCAAGAAGCTGGAACTCACTAATTTTACTAGTTTTTCTTTAAAAAGCAAACAAACAAACAAACACTAAGCCTTTCAGATGCAAACTCAGAACACTTCAACATCACAAACTGGAAAAAAAAAACATGACGTTGCTGCAGAATTGATCCAGAATCTGAGAGTAAACTGATCAGCTTTCTACAAAGTGTGACCTGTGAGTTCTGCACCTTTTATTTAGTCAAAGATATTTTTAATACAGTTGTTTATCTTTCACATCACTGATGATGAGAACCAGGAGAGTTTCATGTCCGTCCAAGCTTCGAATGTCATCTGACATCATCTGTGCAGAAAATAAACTTCTGCAACACTGGAAGCCTGAAATAACCCCTCCTGCGTCTTAACTCTATTACAGTTGACAAGAAACGCAAAACCCGGAGCGACGAGCGTCTCCACGTCCCTCTGAACGCCGGAGAAGACACTGACCTGAGGTAAGGGGCAGCAGGCCCACTGCCCGGAGTTTTTCTTACAGCAGGTGGTGCCTCGCGGACACATGGTCTGCTTGTCGCATTTCTCGTCCTGCAGCTCCGAGGTCACGGCGGGGACTTTGGATGCCCAGGGGAGGGACGGTGAGGAACCCGACATGTCGTCGCACGTTTCAGCCGCCAGGTTGCAGACGGTGCCGTGAGGGCAGCAGTGAATGTGGTCGTTACAGCAAACAGCCTGGCGGGTGGACAGAATACAGATGAGATGTTTAACTTAGCAAAACCTCGATCTTAAAGGGGACATAACATGCTTGTTGTTATTTTCTGTCACATACATGCTGTTATGATGAGGGATGTCGATGTTAAACATGTTCAGAGGTCCAAAATAAATCATAAAAAGCTCCACCGACTTATTTTTGTAAAGTTTCTAAAACGTTTTGTTAACTTTGACATGAACTGAAAGTCTGTTTATGAGTGAATTAGAGCTTCAGTGATCAGTCGACTCATTGATCAAAAGGAAAGTAATCGGCAACCGCTTCGATAACCGACTGATTGATTAGCTGATCACTAAAAGTTTAAGTTTAAAGTATCAAATAAATAAGCAAAAGCTCTAATAGAGGAAAAACCAGTGCTGCTTATGATTTAAAGTTTCCCTCCAGACGTCTTTTAAGACTCATAAAATGTTTTTTCCACGAAAAAGTTTGATCACCTAGTCAGAAATTCTGAAAATCACGTCTCCTCTTTCTCCCTCATTTAAGATAAAGAATCTATGAATATGAAAATTTATTTTATTTCAGAAGTTGAACTGATGGACACAAGATGTCTCCTATTTCACTTTAAAAGTCCATCCTGGACACCGAAGGCTTCAAGTTTCCACACCGCGCTCGTGTAAGTGGCAAACCGGACTGCGATTGGCTCCCGGACTAGTTATGATGTCATAAATCATATTTGTATTTACACGCCCTAAAAAAAAAAAAAAAACTCAAGATTTACGGCGATCAACGGAGAAACTTTCCGTTTTCAGCAGATGAATGTGAAACAAATTGTGCACATCGATCATTCTGAACAGTGAAGAGAACAACATGCGACATCCAACACATATTTGAGTGAGAGGGGGATTTTAAAACGTTGATAAAAGTGTAGATTTAATTCAATACAATAAAAACGTGTGTTAAATTGCAAGAATGTAATAAAGCTCACGACATATGACAAAGACAGCAGGTGATTTGCGTGATTTAAACGGTTGCCAGGGGAGATTAGTCCTCCCTAAACGCACCAGATAACAGAATACAGACCTGCGGAGTGTGGATTACCCTTCACAGTGTCCCCCATTCACCTGAGGCAGCGGACAGCAGGCCCAGTCTCCGCTGGCGGTCTTGCAGCAGGTGGATTTTCCTGGACAGGATGTGGATTTGTCACACTTGCTGTTATCGGTCAACAGGGGGAAGACGGGGACGTGTCCGAGCCAGGGCGTCACGGCGCTGCCTGTGGGATCGTCGCACGTGGAAGCCGCCAGGTTGCAAATGGTGCCGTGAGGACAGCAGTGCTGGTGGTCTTCGCAACACACGGCCTTGTAGGGAGGAGAGAAGAAGAACCGTGACTAATTTATATTTATGAATTAGAAAAATACAAGAGTTTGGAACGTGTGATTTGTGTGCCGGTTTGCTTTAATAACCTGGTGTCGACCTCCCGTTAGCAGCCGACGAAACTTGAACACAAGCCAAGGCCGAATAAACGATCGTGTTTACTTTTACTTCTACACACTTTTCAGCAGAGTGCTGCAACAAAACAAATCTCCCTGAGTGCAACAGAACACCTATAAAACCGTCCGTCAGCGGAGGAGGCTCGCTGGTGGAGATCACTGACAGCTATAAGTCAAAACACTTGCAGGACAGGAAATGAATCATGAGCTTAGTAATCAGTTGTGCGCTGGCTGGCCGGACAGAGAGAGCCAAACACTGATTCATACGCATTAGTATGCTGGTACCTTAGGTAAGGGGCAGCAGGCCCAGTCTCCCTCTGATGATTTACAGCAGGTGTTTCCATCGGCGCAGGCCACAGAGTCATTGCAGGGAACAGCACCCGCTGAGAGATTAGCAGAATTATTATCGTCAACGCACACATAAGTTAACTATTCAGTAAATAGTAACCAGTGGACTGTTTTATAATGAGTAACAGTGCTGAAATGATTAATTAAGTGTCAGAAAACTAACAGACAACAACTTTATTTATTAATGTTAAACAGTTTGGACTCTTGTTTGGACATTTGAAGACTGTAAACTCATTTCTTAATACATTTTTACAGATGAAATGCTAATTAATAAAACAAATAATCAACAAAAATGTGTTGATACTGAGTGAGTCGTTATCAAGAAACATAAACAGCAAAAAACCAGACATCAGATTGTAACAGCAGCATGAATATCGTCACTTTTCCCGAGGTCTGTGATTCACCATCTCTTCATGAACTAAACAAAAGGTCTGAAACCGCTCCACAGACTGTGGATTTAGGGAGCTGCGGATGATACGTCGACCTGTTCGAGCTTAAATCAAGGTGCTCACAGACACCGATTCGATGTGTAATTAAATATTTACAGTTTTATGAGGAGGATCTTGGAAAATCTTGCCTCCAGACATACGCAGTGCGTGTCTGAGTGTGTGTTTCCTTGTGAATTAGTATTCCTGTTGAGTCTCGTCCCGGTTCTGATCCTACTCGGGATATGACCTTGGACATGGAACATGAAAAACCTGGTTATTCATATCCTCGTATATTATGATCATAACAACTCTAAATTGTCTTTTTTTTCTCTCCTGAGGATGAGCAGAGTTTAGTTTCTGACTGTCTGTGCCTCCAAACTCAGACTTTATTTCAGCGTATTGATCATCATTAGATCATATTTATTTATTATTATACAGACTGTTTAAAAGTGTTTATCCTGTCAACACACATCCTGGATGCTGGTGTGCATGTAAACACAGTCACTAACTCCTGTCACGCTCTCACCTTTGCTCAGAGCTGCCACCGGCTCCGTCACAGCTGCGGGGATCTTAACGGCCATGGAGGTCTCCCCCCGGGCCGACACACAGGTGCTGTGAGGCACGTCGCACTCTGTGCCTGCAGGGCAGCAGTGGATGTGATCTGAACAACAAACAGCCTGTGAAGAAAAGGAAGAAAGTAACAATCAGTGTCAATGTAAGGCTGAGCTGATGCTTTTCAGCTCCACATTAAGCAGTTTATTGGTTTGTGTCTTTATTTTGATCCATATAAAAGGTAAAGATACCTAATGTATACTAATGTAGAGCCAATATATGTGATGCAACATTAAAAATAAAGTGATCTGTGCTTTAATTAATCAGATATTTATTGATAAAGAGCTCCTATGGTTAGGTTTGATCATTTTCAGGCACAGAATTGATTGTCATAAGAATATCTTTATGTTTAAATCTCATTAAATGACAAAGTTTGTTCTGCATTGAACTGAAATTCAGAGAACTCGATGCCGATTATATGACTTTTCCATATGAAACTCTTTCTGAGACTAAATTGATACAACATAGATGTAAACTGTTGAACAGTTTTCAACAAACACAACATCTGATCAGCAAAAACTTGTACTTGTGTCAACTAGACTCCTCCAAATAACCCCACAAATTAAAAAGGAGGACTTTGGAGCTCCTGGAGTCCTGCAGGCAGCGCCGCTAAACTATTTTTTTAAACGAGTAACAAAACATGAAGTCGAGCTAAACTTAGTCCGACTCTCCGGATGTACGCTGTGGGTTCAAGCCTGCCATTGGCCGACTATTTCGATCCGTATTTTCCTCCCCTTCTGCTATCAAGATCTCTGTCGCTACGGGAAACAACAACAACCTCTGAGCTAGCGACCTACACGCTGAAAATGGCAAGTTATACTTGTCTTTTTATATCGTAGTCAACGTACGGATTTAGCGATTCTAATGCCGGGGCTCAAACAATTTCCCCCCCCTGGAGACTATTCTGCAGGGGCACCGTCGACTGTGATTGGCTGACAAACAAGCCAGAGCAGCAAAACTGATATCAGGTGCAGCGTTGTGGAGATAAGTCTGGTTATGAGAGACTAAACTAAACTTAACTCTAACTAGCTTTATCAGTAGCTATTATTATTATTTTGAAATCTAATTCTACCTTTATGCAGACTGTTTCATGCATAAACCTTCCAAACAGTGTATTCTGAGACAAACATAAAACTTAAATATTCAAGTTAAATAATTTAGAATAAATCAAAAGAGAAGGAGCGCCTCCAGACAAACAGAAGGGATCAGTGCTTCACATTGATCACATTTCTGTCTGGCTCCTCCGAGTCAGTCCAGAGAGCCACGACCACATAAGAGCGCATTCACTGAAAAAAAATGTTGGCGACTTTCTTCAAGGGAGAGAAGTCGAGGTCTGCCCAGACACTCTCTAAATTTGTCTGGGTGCTTTAAGAAAATAAAAAAAAAAAAAAAAAAAAAGTCGATAAAGAGGTTTTTAAGGTTGGAAAGAGAAAAGAAAGTTGTTGAACTGGCAGCACGGCTCACAGGAGCTGGTTTGCTTTGGATAGTTAAGTGTCTGCTGGAGCGACTTACATTGGGCATAGGACAGCAGCCGTATGTGCCGTTGGACATCTGGCAACATGTGGTCTGATCAGGACACGACGATTTCTTGTCTGGACACTCGACTGACAGGAAGACAGAAGAGACGCAGGGTTCAGCGATCAATCTTTTAAGATATGTAAGACTTTTTTATCTTTTTGGCTGTGACACTGTCGTAAATGCATTCTTACCGTCATATGAGATAGCCGCGATCTTCTTCAACAGGGGCACTCGCAGCTCACCAGACTTGCAGACTCCGTGCTCGAGGTCACATATTGTGTTGCTAGGGCAACAGTGGAGGTGATCGCTGCAGCACATGGCCTGAACATGTTGAAAATATCAAACGCCGGAGTGAGTCAAAGAATTGGAAGTTTTTTTTTTTGCACACATTTCCTGCACCGAACAGCTCAGTTCAGTTCAGAGTGAGGACTCTTGACAGCTTCAGTCTCTCGCCATCAACCTTAATCTCATTCCAATAAAACCCACAAACCAACATGGAAGTCAGTGTTGCTGCATCCTCGCCACACCCGCGTTGAAATACTCCCAAGAGCAGCTGTGAAATAACAACAACTGTGTGCTTCCAGCCCTCTGTGTGTGCACGCTAAACTCTCATCATGTTGCATTGAAACATGAATATTTAAAATTTTAAGCA
The DNA here is from genome assembly GCA_029490765.1 of Euthynnus affinis. Taxonomy (NCBI): domain Eukaryota; kingdom Metazoa; phylum Chordata; class Actinopteri; order Scombriformes; family Scombridae; genus Euthynnus; species Euthynnus affinis. Next base: position 3,297,529 of record CM055857.1, on the reverse strand, counting down.
ACAACACAAATCGTTTCCTGATAAAAGCGATGTGAGTCAATATTTCAGATCCGCTAACCAGGTGTTTTCTCTGCTGTGATACAGTTATACAACTTGATAACATGTTTCTTTGCCTGTTAGGTATTATATTATATTATATTATATTATATGATATTATGAAGATGTGGTGTGATTAAAGCTCCCAGCGTGACTGCCTGTGCATGTCGGCAGCGCTGTGCGACTCCTACTGTGACAGTAATTTAATACGTGATATTAAATGTTAGTGATCTAACAGACGGGTTATTACTTGTGCAACATTCCTGTGCCTCTTTAATTTTTGTTATTGGTGTAATAACTCTCAACGACACCTCGCGCCTTCGAGCCATTTTTTAAAACATTCGAGATACAGGAACGACCCGACACAGCAAAAATAAGAAAGACCTCCAAAACTGCAGTTTTCAAAGAGTAAAAAGTCTTTAATTTCTTAATGAAAAGCACTTTTTTCTCCCCATAATGGATCCAGAGTAGTAATATTTACTTGTTTTGTCATATTAATACGTTTTTTGTTCTCATTTGCGTTTTGCATGCTTTTTATTTTGTGGTTTGTCAACACAAAAACGGATTCTCATTTTTTTTTGTTGATTGAAGATACAAGCTGTGTCTCATATCGCATACTGCAGTGAGAAAAAAGTGCACTATGGACACTTCTCGCCCTCAATGGTCGCCATCTACGTAGCCGAAGGGGAGGGACCACTTTTCAAACTGGAAATGGCGGCCGGGTACTACGGTGAACATCACCACATTATACAAATGTTATACATGTGTTTTTAGCACTGAGCACCACTAAACTGCTGTGTGTTTTTTGGGGTGTGTTTGATTTGCAATGATATAAAAATTAAATAACAGCAAATCCTCAAATCATTTGTAGATAAACTTTTTGTTGGTCTACTTATTATTTCAGCAGCGGCTCATACTTACGTCTTGGTAGGGGCAGCAGCCGTAGTCTCCACTGGGTAGCAAGCAGCAGGTGTAACTGTCTGGGCAGCTGCTTCTTCCTCCGGGACACGTCACTGAACCTACAGGAGGAGCTGCAGAGACACGAAGACCACACAGAGAAATATGGCCGTTAATTATTAATACAGTGTCAGCATACAACTGTAGAGACTAAATGATCTTCAAACTAGACGGTTTGTCAAAACACAAAGAAGCAGAAACAACTGAGCTGCTAGATAACGACCGCCCCCCCCCCCCACCTGGATTATTCTCCCTCCTTCTGGCAGGCAGCTTCACCAGCCAGGGGAAGGACTCTCGTGTGGCGGACACACACTTGGAGTGAATAAGATCACACGTTGTTCCCTCCGGGCAACAGTGGCGCTTATCCTCACAGCACACCGCCTGCGGAGAGAGAGGAAAATAACTTCTGACAGTCAGGACGCTCCCCAGTGAAGGACCTTGTTTTCTGCAGATAATGGATGAGTAGAGAGGCGCAGCTTGAACGCTGAGAGTCGGACAGAGGATTACAAAACGCATTACAAGCAAAAGCGTCCTCGTTTAGAAATAAAATGACCTACATACTAAACATTTTTAAAGACTGTATCTGTCAGGTTAAATAGAATTTGTTGACACACCTGTTATTAACAAATTAAATGTGGTAAACGTGACCAGAAATGAGAATTTAAGATGGTAAAATAACCTTTTAAATAACAATGACTAGGCACACAAGCAGCAGACCGTGTAAAAGTTTTCTTGGTGTGAAGTGCTTGGGGTTTGTGTTGAGCCGGTGCTTTTAGCCGACAGTGGTTTAGTGTGTGTGAGAAAGCGTGTGTGTGTGTGTGTGTGTGTGTGTAGGTTACCTTGGCTAATGGACAGCAGCCCCAGGAGCGGTTAGGAAGCTGGCAGCAAGTGGTGTCATCCGGACACTCAGACTCCTGGTCCGGACAAATGACTGCCTTCACTTCCTCGTCGAGCTGCGAGCATCACAGCCGGAGCATACCAATGACCGGAGAGCACATAAGAAAGAGACGTCAGTGGGCAGGAAAACAGATATTCATATGGAATTAAGGCTGCAACTAATAATTGTTTTCACGATTAATCTTTTTTGTCTGTAAAACCCAAAATGATGCGTTCAAATGTCTTGTTTTGTCTGATCAACAGCCCAAAATCAAAAGAGATTCTGTTTACTGTCATGTTTGACCAAAAAAAGCTTTAAATTCTCACATTTTAGAAGCTGCAACCAGCAAATTTTGGCATTTTTCCTTAAAAAAAGAGACTTAAATGGCTATTTAATTAACCTTTATAGCTGCAGATTCATTTTCTGTCTAATTGTTGCAGCTCTACATGGAATAAAAAAAAGAAAACACACAGATTTTAACTTTCTTCCCTACAAATATAACTGATGCAAACAATCATATGACTGCCGGTCAGCAGTCGAACCTCAAACAGTGAAAAATATGATGCAAATACGACATTTTCTCTGTTTGTTTCATGTATTACTTTGAGGAACGTTACAGTTTCCTCATCATGGCACAAAAAATCTGATGTTCTGGTTTCCTCAGCGGTCACATGCTTCATGTATGTCACAATTTAATCGCTAAATATGCTTCTGTCGCACTTTGTCACATTTTATAGATACGCCGACTTTTCCACTTTAGACGAGCATAAAAGCATTTTTTTTCAGTTTTTTTGCTGTTTCCACTCAAGTTTTTTTTTTTTTTTCCACAAGTGAGAATGCAAATAAAAAAAATGCAGCATATGAACTTTTGACCCTGCGGTAGCTCATCATCCTAAGTGGAAAATTGAAATCCATACAAAGCTGATAGATTTTATGACTATAAGGACATTAAGCTGTGCAGATATCCAGCACTGGACCGTGTTGTTTGTTTACTGCTGCGTCTTTGTGTCATTTCTACCTCATTTGCGTCAATCATTACATGTTCAGGTCTAAAAGTTCACTTCAATAAAAGCTATCTGAAGGCTTTTTGCAACAGTTAGAGGAAGATTAGAAGAAACAAAGTGCAAACGCGGCAAGTCTAATGGTCTAATGTGTCAAATGTGTTATTTGACCTACATTCTCCAAACGGTTTCATTCGCACGTCTAAAAAGGTTGAAATTGAGGAAACAATCGATGGCTGCTAGAAGTCGACGCATCATCGACTTAAGAGCGAAGTTCGACAAACAGCCCTTATTTCCCTGAGCTCAGCAGAGGCGGTGACTTCACGTATCCGTCTCGACAAAGCCCTTTGTTATCATTATTACCCGTGAAACGAGCGGGACCTGTTTGGCGGGGAGGCGGCTCATCCAGGGCAGAGAGACGGTGTCGTTGACGCATCTTTCGTGGGCCAGGTCGCAAAGCGTCCCCTCGTAGCAGCAGTGCAGGTGATCTGAACAACACTGAGCCTAAAGACACAAGTAAACAGCAGAAAGTGAGATATTAAAAACAAACAAGCATATGAGTTCACTCTATTACTAGCAACATGTATAATATACAGAGTATTGCATGTATATATATATATTATGCATGCATTACATTTTGGCTGTAGCAGGACATCATATATATGCTTTATATATTATGCATATCATTTTAGTAATCTGTCCTTTTCTATATTAGTACAATAAATAATAAATAAAATATAGATTTTTAATTACACTTCTCTCCATATTAGAGGGGAATATTGTACATTTCATTCCCCTACATTTATTTGACAGCTGTGTTTTACAACATTTTACTTTGCAGTCGCAGATTTTATACATAACATATTTGGATCAGTTATAGATTTAACTACACATCACCATAAAGTAGTTACAGGTAGATCCACAGAGAGCAGCTACAGCATTTAAGTGCTTCACACACAGTAATACATCGCTAATAAATCATACAATATAATTTAACACCGTTTTATTGCTTTTTACATGACGTACATTTGCTGCCAATCGTTTTGTTCTTTTAATTAACTTGTTGTAATATTGTTATTACATGGTGGTGCTGCTACTTTTACTCGATACTCTGTCTCGATACTTCCTCCCCCACTGATTAAACAACACGAAGAGAGAGAGAGAAACATGCAGGAATTCCTTTGTGTTTGTGCACCTGTGCAAACGACAAATAAATCCGTTGAACTTGAACCGTATGAGCAACAAAGTCCAGTAACGGGCACTCGAAGCGGTTTTCGTTTTAAACATCCGCTCCTCGGTAACTCACGTGGGGCAGCGGGCAGCATCCGTATTCTCCCACGCTGTTCTTGCAGCAGGTGGTTTTGTCCTGACACATGCCTCCATCGGGACACACCAACGCCGTGCTCAGGCCCAGCAGAGCCAGCAGACACAGGATCCCCATCTGCAGGGTCTGAATACAAGGGGGGAGAAACAGAGGGCTGTCAGCGTAGTAATACAACACCGACTTAATACAAAGATCCTGAACTTTTGCCAACAGATTCTATCTTATCTTCTTGGTTTCTGTGTTTCTTTCTGGCCGGGAGAAATTGTGTAAGTATGTGCAGCAGCTCTGCAAGCATTCCAGCTGATAAACTGGATTTCCACACTGAACAAACCCAGATTCTTGCTGTAATGTTCGTGTCGCTCTAATGTATCTATAGCACACATTGCACGTCCCGCGCAGCAGCATCTACAGCTTCCTACGAGGGCTTTAGTTCCTCTCGCTGTACGTTTTGTTGAGTAACTATTGCGGCGAAAAAAAAAGGTTGCACAATGTAAAAAGGAAGAACTGATAATTAAAACGCAAGACACTAAGTGTTATCTCTGCTGCATTTTTTTTTATCTATCATAAGCAGAAAGCTGTACAAACACTAAGATATTAGGCAACATCAGTAAATAGAGCAGCAGAAATGTGGCAATTGATAACGGGCCGAAAGAAGAAAAGATTCTATCTCAGCAAAGCTAAATATATGAAAAGTGGAGAATCCTGCACACTGTGTCACTTAATGCTGCTTTATTTATTTACAACGTTAAATTTAGGGGCTGCAACTCATGATTATTCTCTTGATACATCGTTAGTTAGTTGTTTGGGCCATAAAATGGTGAAAAATGTTGATCAATGGGTCCATAAAAACCCAAGTCGACGTCGTCAAATGTCCACTTTTGTCCCGACCAACGTTCCACGACCGGGAGATAATCGGTTTACTCTCAAAGAATAAGTAAAGAAACCAGAAAATTTCACATTTGAGAAGCTGTAATCAGAGATTTAATCGATTAAATTAATAGATGGAAACTAATCGATTCATTCACTAATAATTTCTGAGGGAAATTCGACACAAGCTTCATCAGATGTATGAACAAGCATCACTACAGTTGCAAAAAAAAAACACATGTTGCTTTTTTATAAGGTTCTTTCATCCACCAATTAAGCTTATTTTGGTGAAACTCTAACGGGATAAATAACCCTGCATCTAGGTATAAATGTGACAACTGTGCCGCTTGCTCATATATCAAATAAAAGTCATGACAATAAGAAAATAAGTGTGTATAAGCAATTAAACATATCAGAAGAAAGTGAGACGGTGTTTTCACCTTGTAAAGAAAATAAAATTATCTACAGAGTGATTTATGGGACGGCAAGAGAGCCCTTGTAAATAAAAAGACGATTGTTTGACGCATAAATCTGCTTTAAAGTGTCCAGGAGTGCAGATATTTACTCTCCCTGAGGTTCCTGAGTGTTGTTTTGATGCTAAAAAAGACTGTAAATGTGTCAGATATCCACTAGATATGACTAAGACAGACTGACGAAGCCTCTTATCAGCTTCACATCAACTTTTAAATGCATTTTTCGCACAAAACCACCCCTCTCACTTACACTGAAAGCACATTTGAAGAGGATTTTTGAACAGCCAGTATGAACAGGAGGAATGATTACAGCGAGGAAAAACCTCTTTCACTGTTCATATAGACACCAGACTGTTATTTTAAGACAAAAACTGTGAAATTATCTTTTAAACAAATAGGGGAAAAAACTTCCCAATGCAAATTAAACCTTTACATAGTAGCTAATATACTTAAATTGAGCTAAAATATGAAGTTATAGGGTTTACTTTACCATTGTTAGAAGCTGACTTGTTGAGTTGATATTAACAAAGAGCACTGTGATGCATACTCCTCTTACAACCTAAAAAAAAAAAAAAAAGAGCAAAAACACCATTAATTACAATGTTATTATGAGGAAAAGACTGAGAAATACTGAAATAAATCTAGCACCTAACGTATAAAACATATGAGAAGATGTCAAGAGACGAAAACAACTTTAACGGTTACTGACATTAACGAACTGCCGTTAGAAGCGCAGCTAATCCAAAAGGAAAACAACACAGTCATATTAGCATTAGCAGGCTAGGTGGCTAACAGTAACAGCTAGCTGGTTTGAATGACTTAGCTGCAACGTTTTATTTCTCTGGGAAACAGTGACAAATTTTCTTACTTCGCAGGTTTGGTGCAACAGGTCCAAGCGGTCACATATATGTCGTGTTTTAATCCTGCTTCAAAAACATTCAGAGAGTACAAGGTTGGACTGTCTGAAGCTATTTTTTGACTCTCAATTCAATAATCACATGACACACGCTCATGTGACTCTGCAGCTTGGTGTGTTTCTTAAAGGGATATTACGACACAGCTGACAGAGGGGGGACAATAACCTGTTACTGCACATGGACAGTAACACTCATCATGTGGACTGAATATTAAACCTTTTACTCGTGGCGGAAAAAGTATTCAGATGATTTACTTAGGTAAAAGTACCGACGCAGCAAGGTAAAAAAATACTCCATAATAAGTAATGCATGAAAAATCCTAGGTATTATGAGCTTGATGTAGTTAAAGTATTGCAGTAAAAGTAGTGGTTTGGTCCCTCTGACTGATATATTATTAGGGACTGAGGACTAGCCTACTGTAAAACAGTAGTGCACCCAATTGTATTTCGTGAAAAATTTGATTAAAATATAAGAATTAACTCCCAAAGTGCCAAAATGTGCTCACTAGCACCTATGTAGCTAACTGAAATGCCCGCCATGGTTAAGAATGTGTTAGAGAGATCAAGTCAAAACTCAATTATCGGTCTCATCAAGACCTACAAATCATACACTGACACCACTGACCTAAATCTAGCAGGAAGTCCACAATCCCACTTTCAAAATAAGACTTTGCCCCAATTTTGGACCCCGAACACATGTTAACTCCTCCGAGGGCGTTAATGGTATCGGCTTCACAATTTAATACATGACTTATGAAACTGTGCTGAACAAAAGTTGTCAAAAAACTTTGTAATAACTCAAACGGTTTAGATTTTGTAAGCCCTGAAAGTTTAAAAGCCACATTGCCCCTTACAATGTAAACCAATGGGGAGGCAATCTCTGGGCATGGACTTCGTGTCAAATTGAGGGTTCTGATATCTAAACTATAAGTCTGACCACTTTCAAACCTGTATCAATGGATCCACAACAAAAATTCCCTACAAAATTATGAATTTTAATGAAAGATTTGGTCAAAGTCATGGGATTTATGAAGTTTTGTGAAGATATTTCACAAGAAGTCTAACTGCTACCGGTGATGTCACTCCTTCAGTGCTGTGAAATATAATACACACTCATTATAAAATCACAGGAGGAGCAAGAAAATACTTTAAAGCTCACACTTTAATTGATTGATTGAATGATTGATTGATTAATATTACTTTTTTAATCCTTGAAGGGAAATTCAAAATATCTCAAAAACAGAAAAAGATAGAAAACACATGTAAATTCAAGATTTGTAGATCAAAGTCTTGTGACTCATTTAAAGTTCAAATGATGTCTGTATCTAAAACTATGTGGTTTACATTTTCTTTGTTTTGTTCATTTTCCTCTTAACAGTTAATAACATTTATTTTCAGTTTGTTTATAACAGTTAGTAACCAATATTTATAACAGTTAATAACAGTTATTTTCAATTTGTTTAATTTGTTTAACTGAATGTAGACAGAGTGGAGCTGTTGTTTACCGTTGCCAAGGCAACCAGGCAGCTCTAAGCAGCAATAAGTAATGCATAAACAGAGAGGATGCATGAATGAGATTACATTGTGGTGGTAAATGCTGCATGACTGACGTTATGAGGGAATGAGATAATTGTTTTATACTGGGAATGATAAGAATTGTAAATAATTCTAGAAAATAGACGGTAGCACTTTCAATGCTCTGGTATAGAATATATAATTTTTAATAGCCTATTTTTTGTATGTGTATGTGTGTGTGTGTGTGTACAATACACACTCATTATAAAAAAACTGATGTCTCAAAAACTGCAAAAGATAGAAAACACATGTAAATTCAAGATTTGTAAGTCAAAGTCTCGTGATTCAAGTTCAAATTAAGTTTGTATCTAAAACTATGTGGAGACATTAAATGCAAACTGGGTTTGCTTATACACACACACACACACACACACATGTTTCAATCAATCTTTCAAAATAAAAGATAAAATAAAACATAAAAGCACACCACACTTGTAAGAAATATCCCTCATTTTTAAAAAGCAAAATGGTCTGATCATGACGGGCCAGAGTGCAAAGTCCCGACCAACGCTGCTTGCAGCTTTAATTATATATGACATCATTAGATTATATTATACTGATATATAATATTATATAATACTGAAGCATCAGTAATAGAGTAGCGTGTTATTGTTGAAGCTGCTGGAGGTGGAGCTAGGTTCAACTACTTTATATTACAGTTAGCTAGTTTAGTCCACTGGTTCCCAACCTAGGGGTCAGGGCCACCCAAAGGGTCACCAGATTAATCTGACGGGTCGTGAGATGATTAATGGGAGAGGAAAGAAGAAAAAAGAATAAAAGCAAGATGTTAAAAACCAAAAAGATTGTTGTATTTTTAAAAAAAAAAAATGAAATCACAATCACTGACTGACTGTGGGAACAAATTTATTTCTATTTTGTCTCATGTACAGAAAGAATCAATTTACAGTTTACAAACAACTGACCAGGTTTAATGAAGCAAATGATTTACCGCACAGGATGAAGGCCTACAGTTCAATCCTTGTGACCCTCATATGGATTGTACTATCAACAACAAAGCATATTTGATGTGTCTTCTCAGAGCTTCAGTCCTTCGTCACATCACCTGTGACTGAATACTTTCTGAAACTGTCCAAACACAAGTTCACAAAACCTACCGAGAAAACAGATTTCTCATGTAAAACGAAAACAAGCAAGGAAAGCCACGATTGCACAACTCATAATAATTCTATATCTGGTCAAAAAAGGTACATTTACAGCAGTGGACACGACAGTTCAGTAGGACTCGTTTCATGGCTGTGTTATTCTTCAGACTTTGAATTACATCACATTTTCAGTTTGTTCTGTAGGCTACTGACACAGGCTTATGAACAGCAAGCGAATGGCGAAAAGGACCAACAAGTCAGCATGACTTTTATACAGCCTTAAAGATTTCCAAAGGTTTTTTTACTTCATAATCAACCTTTTTTACTCTGCAAAAAAAAAAAAAAAAAAAAAAAAACCCTCTTCAAGTTTTCTTAACGGGTGAGCTTTTACGAATTTTGATGACACAGTTCACATTTGTTGATGCGTCATAGGCAGCGGTGATGCTAGAAACAGCGGGAGCGTGTTGGTCAGTATGTTATTGTTGTAAACATTTACGACCGGAAGTGAATTTTGTTAGAACTGGATTAAGGGAAAAGTCAGTGTATCTTTATATAACCAAGTCAATTTGGCAACACAATCCAATGCGTCGGCGCATCACATTTTGTGCCAAACATCCTGGATCATTTCAAAAAAAGGTTTCATTAAAAACACCCTAATCTACAAGTTACATGCACATTGTATACACATAAAATCTCATATAGTTCATCATACCATTTACAAGTTTGGTGAAAAAGAGGATAGATACAAGAAATCAAGATATCCAAGGACGCAACAGCCGTGAGAAAAGTTGTCAGTTTTTGGCATGCTTGCTCCCCAGAGTGATGCGTGTTGTTGTTACCACAATGCAGTGTGCTTATTAGTGCCTGCTGATCTTGACAGCATAGTTTAGGTGTCATCTATAACTGCATTTTAAAAAGGGACCTCCATGCCTATCACTCGATCCTATGTGAAAGAAGGCACTTACAGGAGAGAAGTGGTACAGGCCCTGTCTATAAACAACCCCCGTAGATCTCAGTAGAATATTAAATAGGTAAGCCTTCAAGTGATGTTTTTGCTGTGCCGCATCTGTTTTTAGACTTACCCAAGTTTCTTGGCAATTAAGGGTTGTCTACGCAGGAGCCCGAAGAACTGTGGGGGGCTTTTGGTGCCGTCTGTTTATTTCATACATTCATATGCATGCAACCTTTCTCTACCAAATGATCTTTCAAATGTCTGGGAATCTATTTACACAACAAAAGTCGCAAAGAAGTCTCAACAACAGGAGAAAGGCAGAAATGCGTTATTTTGGCAGAACTGTAGATCACGGCTATAAATCGATGACAGAAACAATGACAAAGTACTTGAAGATGATGCTCAACATTTCAAATCATTAATATCTGAGTAAGTAATTACAACACATGAACACAGTACAGGAGGAAGAGGAAATCAAGTACATCCCTGAAGGAGCAAAATGCAAGTTGCACGTTGGACTTTGCATTATCTGTTCACAGGGGCTCAAGAAAAAAAAAATTAGTACAATTGATAAGTTCCCTACATATTCAGGCTTTGGGGAGCTGTTTCCTTTAAAGAAAACTTGACCTAGTTACAGTTTAGGACGGGAGAGTAGTCAAGAAAACACAGGTACACATTTTCAAACGTCAATGTGGGCCTTTGTGTCAAATACAAGTCCAGGGAAGCAAATCTAATTCACCTAAATACCCTTCATACCATACAAAATGTCAGTCACTTCCAAATACTTGTATCAATCAATTATCAAATTATTAATAAGTGCTTAATTCTTATATTTTGCTCTATAAAATGGCTATTTCCACAGTCAATACAGTATATGCAATGGCTCAGACGATGGTTCAGTGGTGTAATAGGTGACAGGGTTCACAATAAGCTGGATAGGTTTCAATCTACCACAGATCATCTTAGTGGAAACCAGTAGGATTAACTGACAGTGAGACTACAAGAGCAATCAGAAAGTGCAAAAGCACCTCACCAGAAACACAAAGGTCAAACAACAACCTGAAAATGGACCAGTGAAGCATGGTTGTGCTTATTGTGATCTCTCTCCGTGAATTCACCACTCTTCTTCCATGTTTGACGTGGAAAGATTCCCCCTTTGAAAAGATTGTTAAAGGTCCAGTGTTCGTTAAGTTCACAAAGCTTACTTCCTTGGGTGGAAGACCATGAGAGGCCTGTCTTCAATCTTCTGCCAGGGGCTCTTCTTGTTTTCATCTTTGTCGTCAGGATCATCCTCAGGACTGGTCATGGAGTCGCGACGGTTCTCGCTGTTGCTGCTGCGGCTGCTGTTCACACGACTGCGTCCTCTTCTGGGGATGGTGGATCCTCGGGAGGACGGCCCTTCATCCAGCAGAGGGGTGAGGGAATTCTCCTCGGGTGAGACTGGGCGTCCCTCGCTGCTGCTGGGCTCGCTGTGGTCAGGGTAAGCCAGCTTGGAGTAACTCTTCCCACCACTGCTTCCAACACCGTGTCCCTTCCGTCCTCCCGTCCCCCAGCGGTCGTCTTTTCCCTTCCGATTGATCGCTGACTTGCGCTCTTGAGCTTCCAGAGGTGGCTCAAGGTTGACATCTCTGGGGCCACTGCTGGGACCACCTCCGAATCCACTGCCACCGCCGCCACTCAGGTCATTGCCAACATCTATGTAGGAGTGGCGCACATGGGCGTTAGCACGTCCATCCAGGGAGATGAACCATGCCCTGGGATGCTGTTTTACCCCCAGCTCCAGTAGCTTCTTCTCAGTCAGAGCCTGCAGTTCTCCGTTCATCTGGGCCATGGTGGAGTCATTGAAGAGCACCGGAATGGTCACCGGTCCACCAGAGGAGTCAGACGCCCAACTCGGTTCCTCAGAGTCATCACCTTGGGATCCACCTTGCATCTGCTGTTGCTGCTGGCCCTGTTTCTGGGAATGGTGGTGATGATGTTGCTGGCCTCCCATCTGAGCACCATCTTTGTCTTGGTCCTTCTGGTCTTTGCCATCTTTACCAGAAAACTCAGAGGGCAGGCGCATGTAGTGGGCTGGAATGACCAGGGTTGGCACCATGCTATGGTACATATTCTCCTTCATCTGGTCAATGGAGCTGCAGAAGATGATCTGACCTGGCTGGGTGTTGAGGGAGGTGGGTCTGGCGAGACTGTCTGCTGCTGCTGCTGAATATTCTGGTGGTTTGTCAGACTGACTTGGTACATAGCCTTGGAAGCGAGGAGGGGACGGGGGATCGGAGGAGTATCCGCGATTGTCGTTGGCATTGTGGTGCCGATGATATTCGGACTCCTTGCCTTCCATTGGGCTGTAGCTCCGGTTGTAGTCTTCATGCAGCAAGGGGTTGTCCAGGTTGTTGGTCTCTGTGGCGCGTGTGACCTTCATGGGGAAGCTTTCGCCCCGTTGGGGACCTGAAGTATTTTTTCCCTTTGCGTGTCGCAGCATGTGAGCTGGAACATGCTTGGTTAAGTCCTCCCTTGAACTCTGGTAGTCTCGAGATGGGGACATTTCAGATTTTTCATTAGAGGGGCCAGACTCAACATGGCCTCCACAGATCAGATTCAGGCGTGAAGTTGATGTGCCTTGGTCTCTCTTGGCACCATTTAGATTGGAAGTGTGGGGTTTTCCTTGCTGTCGACGAGGTTTTAAACACTTCCGCCTAAAAGGTAAACAGAGACAAAAGTTCAGAAATGAAAGATGCACCTTTTATTTGCCTGGGGATTACAATACACAGGACCATTTAAACAGCCCAAACTAATGAGAGCATAAAATTAAACCCACATTTACACAAAGTTATTTGTAATTACTGTATCATCACCGAAATCACAATTCTGTCATTTTTGCTTTTGATAGAAGCCCAAAATTGAGACCTGCGTCTACGCTCCCCACACCTGCAGTAGTAGAGCAGCACACAGAGCAGGATGAGCACCAGCAAGGCCAGCGAGCCCAGGATGGAGAGCAGGAACAGGGTGTGGTAAGTGGTGATGTCCCTCAAACCTGGGTGAGCCAGACCCAATCCTGCAAGACAATTCATGGTTCAAATGTTCACTTTTACAGTGAAATATCTCTACATCTACAAGATAGATTGGCACAAATCTTGGTACAGGCATTCATGTTCCTTGGAGGATGACTCCTATCGACTTATTGATCCCTTGACTTTTTCTCTAGTGCCACCATTTTGTTTTTTTAGTAACAAAGTATGGGATGGATTGCCATGAAATTTTATACAGCTGTTCATGCCGCCCTCAGGATGACTTGTAATAACTTTGGTATATATTAACTTTTAATCTAGCGCCATCCTAAGGCCAAAGTTTTAATTAGAACAATACTTTTTATGATTTATGACCAAATATCTACAAAAGTAATGACATTGCCATCAGCCTCAGCTGTACTTTGTCCTTAGTGCTAATTGACAAAAATTAGCATGCAAACACGCACAACATCTATTGCATGTCTGTCCGTCCTCAAACAGGGATCCCTGAGGTTTGAGCTTTTCATTATTCCAATCAAGGGTCCCAGGATTTATTAAGATTAAAAACCCCCCATGAGGCAAATTTGTGATTTGTGATATTGGGCTATATAATAAAAAATGACTTGACTTGACTTAAACATTATACCCTCTAAACAACAGCATGTTAGCATTTTCATTTTCTGAGCATGCCATTAGCAGCCATTAGCATGGTTGAAGACACTTTTAATGATGTGATTTCCACCTTGTACAACTAAAATATCCCTTCAGCTTAATAAGAAGAGCAACATATCAAATAAGTCCATGTACCGATTTCATTCTGATGCTATTGACTTATTTAAATGATGCTACAACACCTGACCTTCAATACCAAGAAGAACATTACATTCTTAGTCTTTTTGTCTCCTCAAAGGACATCAAAGGAAACAGCAGAGTGGACGGTGAGATGAGTTAAAGTACCTGAAGATGTAGGGAAGGCAGCTAACCAGTAGCCCATCTGAGGAACCACAACGTTCCAGACAAACTGTGTGCCGTCCTTTTTGATGTAGCCTGTCCCGTTCCTTACCCACAGCCCTGGACAAAAACAAATATTTATCACTTACTATACCTACATACAGGTTAAACAGAGGCATAGAGAATACATTTTACATTATTAAACATGGTCCAATACATTCTTTTCTGGTGCCCAGCTGTTCCATAACATTTATGTTTCCCTTACCTGTCTTTGGCTGATACAGCCAAGCAGGAACACTTGTGGCCATCCTGTTGCGGGTGTCAGATGGAAGCGGTACAGAGAGGTGGATTGGATCTGAGACCTGGATTGCACTGCCATCTTTGTCAAAGAGCTGAATGCTGACCACTGCCAATGCTGTCAAATCTGTCCACCCAATTTCTGCACCTGAACAGAAGAAGAAAACACTGCTATCATCTACATAATTTTACAAAATGCCGACCCCTGGTACCAGTTTCATCACAATGTTGTACTCTAAGAATCGAATGATACAGGATTTTGTACATATTACATAACATGGATGAATTTTTGAACACTTAGATTAATGACGCTCAGATAAAATAGCACGAAAAGTCACAATACACGTTTGATTTTTTCCCCATAACTTTTACATAAACATATACATAAAGATTTTTGGCAAAGTTTTCAGTCAAGAGTTGTGACCAAAATCCACTATACACCATGTATGATAATCCAGTATCGGACAATAATATCAGCTCAATATATTGGTTCAACCATTTTTCGATTCACCACCAGTACAACACAATCCAGTGTCCACAATAAAACTGGCTTTATCTCCTCCACTGACCAACTGACACTGGCGGCTCTGAGATAAAGTAATATCTTTCCAGGAAGCTTGACTCCTACTGTGTGAGTAATTTGGGAGGTCGTGATTAGATTATCGGATGATTGCGTATCTATGTGTGACTGTGGAAAACATGAGTGAGCCTTTAGGGAATCTGTGCAGGCCAGTCATGATCTTCCACACTAAACTGGAAAACCATTTCTTAATGGACCTGGGCACAGTCATGTTGAAACAGGAAAGGGCCAAACAAAAACTGTTGCCACAAAGTTAAAAAGCAAAGTTTTGTCTCAAGTGTCTATGGAGGCTGTAGCATTAAGATTTCCCTTCATTTGTCTGAGATAAACCATGAACAACAGCCCGGCAGAAAAGCACGCAGAGGTATGCGTGCACCTCATTATTCTTTCATTACTTTCATTATGATATCTTAGATCATTTTACACACTGATTTTTGAGGCAGATAGCAACCTGAGCTGTTGGTCTCTTGGCCCAGGAGGAAAGGGAAACCACCGATTTCATACTGACTCCTGGCTGTCGTCAGCGCAGCAGACAGCGCCGTGTAGTTGGAGTTGGATGGCAGCTGAAGGGACTTCCTCTGGAGCTGCACCAGCGGCTGGTTACGAGCTCCTGCAAAGAAACAATCACACTCCCAGTCTGTAAATCCTTCCACAACCTTAAGCTTTATGTCTTAGAAGAGAAGACGATTGACATACAAGGATCTGAGTTTTAAAAAGATTATGAGGAGGTGACTCTGGCTGAGCTGGAGTTGTAAAAACTGTAAAAAAAAAAAAAAAAAACTGCTGCAGTTGTTGCCATAGTGATAGCAGCTGCAAATAACAAAGGGTCATCTAAATGTTAAGGAGTGAAAACCATGGATGCCTGAAAGGAGAAGGGTGTGAATCTATCTACACTCTCTGCTGGAGACAGACTAATTTAAGATGTGATGACAGAATAACTGTTGAAGGGTCAATCTGAATTCCTCAAGTGACCAAAATAGATCAGAAGTTTGCAAGTGCCATGTTGTTATTCGCGGTTTTTCTAAAGTTGCAGTGATAAATCGTGACTCAGTCCTCTGGCAGAAGCTAATAATCCTCCATAAATTCAAGGTTTGACAGCATAAGCGAGCATGCATGACGTATCCTGAAACGAACAAGTTATTCCACTGAAAAATGGTTATTTTCATTACCTGGTGACCCAGACAGCACCTGCAGGACGTCATCGTACAAAATGAGTGTTCCTGGCCTCTGCACGAGGAGGTACAGGCTGACAGATGCATACACTAAAAAAAAAAAAAGAAACACTGAGATGAACATAGCAGATTTCCAGGTGTAACAACAGTGCAGCGGAGCCAGCGAACGAGATGAATGAAGCAATCTCGCTAAGAGGCAGATTGTGATCGAAAAACAAGAAGCTTACAGGGGATGCGGCTGGAGTGCCAGGGCACTGAGTTGGTGACGTAGTCTTGTTTGGAGGCTGTAATGATGACCCACGTCCCTGCCCGGTACAGGAAGCTCACCCTCAGGACGCCATCGCTGCCCGCCTTACTGGACGCCAAGACGGTCTGATTGCCGTGGACTTCCACCTGAGCGTCCGCCAGCGGTGAGAGGTCGCTGTTGTCGAACACCTGGACTTTTATTTGCACCTCTGTATGAGCAAAAAGAGAGAGAGGGAGAGAGAGAGAGAGAGAGTGAATTCAGCTCTTTTTGTCTCAACGGTTTGGAAAATTAGAAAAAAAGGCCAAACGTTCTCTAGTTCCAGCTTCTTAAATGTGAGGATTTGTTGCTTTTCTCTGTTTTATATCATTGTAAACTGAATATCTTAGGAATTTGAAAATGTCATTAAAGGTTCTGGGAAATTTGCGACGGGCATTCTCCGCCATTTTATGACATTTTATAGACCGTAAACAACATGACTCATCAAAAAAATATTCAAAAGATTCATCGACGAAGAAAATATTTGTTAGTTGCAGCCCCAAGTCTATAAAAGCTTGAGTAATGGCGCCCGTTATAAGTTCTGAGAAGCCAAGGTGACTTCTTCAAATGGCTTGTTTTTAGAGACATATCGATCCGGTGTTTTATCTCCAGATACAAAACCTCCACTCAGGGTATCTGCCGATTCTGAGCACTGATCCGATACCTCATACTCATTGGGATCATTTGTATATAAGGTAACATGAGCCCAGGAACTGTTGTGGCACTAAATAGTGACTTTGCTGCTTGTTTTGACTGATAGCAGGAAAACCCAAAATTTTATCTCAACAAAAAAGCTGCAACTCATCTGAATCAGTCACGTCTAGCAGACATCAGACCCACCTAATAAAACCAATCAGACTGTTGCAAGTCCATCAGTTTTGTTTGGAGCAACAGTCCAAACATTCATGGATATTCAATTCCCAATTATGAGAATAATGGACAAAAAAGCAACACATCTGGTAACATTTTATTTTTTAGGGGTCCCATAAATCCTCTTGATATCAGAGATGAATTCATATACAACTCTAAAATTCATAGGAACTATAGTTGAGCAACAATTTGGTATTATTTTTATATGAAAAGCAGAGGCAGTTGTAATTGTAGAGCTGCAACGATTAGTCGACTGACAGGAAATTAATCACTAACTATTTTTGATCCTTTTGAGTAGTTTTTCAGGAGAAAATAGGAAAAATTCTCTAGTTTCAGTTCCTTAAATGTGAATATTTTCTGGTTTCTTTAGTCTTCTATGATAGTAAACACAATATCTTTGAGTTGTGGACTGTTGGTTGGGACAAAACAACACATTTTAAGGTTGCACTTATGGATTTGGGAAACAGTGATCAATATTTTTCACCATTTTCTGACATTTCTTTTTAGACCAAACAAATCGATTACTCACGAAAAACACTGTCAGATTAATCAATATTTAAAATACTCATGAGTTGCAGCCCTAGTCAATTAGTTACTATTGACTGTGTGTGAACTGGAGTCTTTTAGTTACATATTTGACAAATATGTTGTAATATATTAACATTTAATTGGGTTTAAATGGATAAACAACTGCTTAACTCAGCTTAACACAACTAACTAAACCCCCAAAAACAGTCTCTATTTTCCTTTTAAAAGCACTAAATTTCATTTCCAGTAAAACCTCCAAGGAACATTAAAATACAAATTCTTCACTTATCACAATGTTCAACCTTTCTGTCCATCGACTAACTGATATTTGAAACACTAAACACCACAGAAATAAGTATCTATATTTTATTTGCAGTCAGCATGAAGTGTTTTAGAGAGCTTTATGACTGACTAGTCTTCTGTAGTCCGATTATAGTATTAAACCAGTAATTACACTTCAGTATGACTCCATATATCAAGCTACCCTCAGCTCTGTCACGAGGAATACATCACGACGCAACAGAGTGATGAGTGAACACGTTAGCGTCGAGCAACCAGCAGCTGACATCATCACAAACAGTACAGACCAAAACATTTCCAGTAGATTATGATGATGATGATGATGATGATGATGATGATGATGATGATGATGATGTCTGCAGCCATGGCAGACACACCCATCGCAAATCCATTGCGTGGCTATTTTAGCCCCTTCATCCCCGGCCTTGTGCAGCCCCAGAACATTTTGTTTCTCATCTTGCTTCTTGGACAGCGTGGATGTGGGTCACGCTGAGGATGTTTCCATGGATACACGCTGACTCTCCAAAAGCTGGCTTGTTGTGCTTCCTCGCTCAGCTTTAGTCGGCGCAGCGCTACGAGCTGTCCTCTAACCCCCCTCAGGCCTCTAGCGAGAAACTCAAACCCCCCCGATGCCGAAGTTTTCAGCCTCGCTAATGGCCGCATTCGGATAATACACGACGTGTTTGTGTGTCTATATCTATTGTGCGTGTGTAAATGCTGTCAGCCATTACCATAACTGGTTCAATAAAGGCTCTCATTGTGTGTGTGTCTGTATAGAGAGAGGATTTCCTCAATCTGGGCTCTGCACTTAAAACACTGTTGCTTGAAACGCCTCCATTGACGGAAACACTGAGAGTCACTGTGCCACATTGAGAGTCTGGGAAATTTTCACACTCAGAAGTCCTTTAATATGAGTTCAGCAGAGATTTCATGGAGTGTAAACCCTCCTAAACTCAGTTTAACCACTATTTTGAGCAGAGATAAACACTTATAAGTGAAAATCTGTGGTGCCAAACTGATATTTTGTGAGAATTTGGTCATTTTCTCAAAATTTAAAGAGGACATATTGTGCTTTTTCTGGTTTTCTGGTATTTATATACTGTTATGATGTCAGATATCTGTGCTAACCATGGGTAGTTCCCTAAACATGAGGTTAATGTGTATAGAAATGCTCCCTGCAAGTCAAAATCCAGGGCTTCAACGTTCCCTGTATGCTTCCTTTGCAACAGTTTTTTCTACCTTACCTATCCTACCATGTTTCAGTCAGAGGCTGAACTGAACTGTAAATCATGCAAATATATAACCACAGAGCCCCAGATTAAAATTATAAACCTACAAATGTGCATAATCTGTCCCCTTATAATCAACATATTTAGCACATTTTCCCTCTGCACATCATCGCTGTCCAAGTTTCAAATAACATACTGAAGTCGACACCTTGCTGTTAAATTGCAGATTTCTCCAAATGTTAATTGCTTCACAACATCTTGTGAATTATTGCCGGTCAGTACAAGTGCTGAGCCGGTCCACAACACACACTGAGGTGTCAAATAATTGACGATTTAATGAGTCAGTGCTTTAAAACACACACTGATTGTGTTGTTCTGCATTAGTACAATGTGTCTTGTAACGATTAGTTGTTTGTGCTTAAAGATGTTCAGATTACTGTTGGTGTCCTTCCTAGTTGAGGATTAGTAATCTGTGTATTTTATTCTTTTAAAAATGTTTCTTTCCTGATTTTAATACAGCTGTTTGTACGACGTCATGTTTTAATTCACCGCAAACAACTAGTAGCATTTATTTCTGCGACTTGCACATCTCTGGTCGCCTGCACCGAGCGACTACAGGTGGAAATGAGCTTTTAGCTGCATCTGGTAAAATAAATGTGTTGTGCATTGTCCCCATTAAATAAACAATAAACATATACATAGAACAACAGCTATGACATGAAATGATTTTCTATTAAAAAATGAAATTAGGTCACTTAGTCTTTTAATTATAATAGACCAAAAGTATAATTACAGTGTTCAAGGCTCAAAAAGTGCTCTGAAACCAGCGGTTCTGGTTTCTTACTTCACTTCAGTAAAAGTAGCAAATGCAGCACCACGATGTAAACACATAATACCCAGTGAAAGGACAAATATTATCAGCAAAATGTACTGAATTATTAAAAGTAAAAGTTCTCATTATGCAGGAAAACTGCCCCTGTCTGTTATACTTTTGACAGAGATACACTGATTATAGTTTAATCTACAAACAAAGCATCATATCGTAGAAGCCGATCATGTGTTTTGAATTTAAAATCTGCATGGTAACTAGTAAATATAGCTCCCACATGCATGAAGTGGAGTAAAAAAAGTGCATTATATACATTTGAGATGTCATAATGTGTAAGTATATAGTGAGTGTTACAGTATATTATCATATGTTCATGTTGTTGCTAGTCTAAATAGGCTAATGTTTGGGAAATCACACTTTAGAGGCTGATCATGTGTTTGAATGTAATCTGCAGAGTAACTTGTACATATAACCGTCAGATCAAACATCACAATGTTTCTGTTTGAAGCGGAGTGACGTGTGAGTATAAAATAACACAAAAATGAGACCTCAAAGGTCTACCAGAGTGCAGTACTTGAGTAAATGTACTCGATTACATCCCACAACTGCCTGTAACCATTCATGCAGCTTACACAGCTTCAGGCATGCATAATATAATGTAATTACATAATGCCCTTCAAAATGCAAACACCATAATATGAACACTGGTTGTTTTTTAAGGCTGCTGCTACATTATTATTCAACATGACAACATTTTTTTTTTTTTTAATCCCACGCATTTTTGGTTGATAGTGACTGACTCATATTGTGGACTTGAGGCCATCCTGGGTCCAGAGTCATTAATGTGCAAAGCAAACACCACATGCAGGCCCGGATAACAGCAACTCAGGCCCTGACATTACACTATATTGAAGGCCTAGTACAATCTGTACATAGATCAGCCTCTAAGGCAACACATCTGCACAGTACTGGAGCACAATCACCTCTCCCAGCACTAGTATGGCCCTCTCTGTCATATCAGCTCACGGTTATTAATACATCTACAACATCAAAACCAGCGTTACAAAGCGGATACGCCTTAAAAAAATCATCCTGCAAAATCTATTTCCTTCAAGCACGACATGATATCTGAGCGAATCGCTGCAATGATCGACGATTTGTCGACAAAAAGACCATAAAAACGCAACCACTCCCATCTTCTCATTGTGCTGCATCCCCCCGTATGGCGAGCTTACCAAATGCTCCCTGATCTGGAAGAGATTTGGCCAGCGCCTCCCAAACCGCGCAGATCCAGACGAAGAGGAGCAAACGAGAGATGTAGCTGGCTGGCATCCTTGCAACTACATCTCTAGTCCCACATCGGCGGCCATGTATGCATATTTCTCCCAGCTGCGTGTGTGGTGTGTGCGTGCGTGTGTGTGTATGTGAGCTTTTCACTCTTCAGACATTGCTCGGGTGCCAGTCTTTGAATGGTGCTGAGATGCTGCCGTCTGTGTGGGCTTCGCCTTGTTTTTATTGTCTGAGGCGGAGAGAGAAAAGCGTCCTACGTTTCCCTCTGCTGATCTCCGGCGGAACAGCTACCGAGCTGCTCCTTATTCCACAAGTACTGGAGACGCGACGAGCACAAAGCTGAGAGGATTCATCTGATGAAATGAATTCATGATATTTTCACATTTACATTTCACAAGCTGTGTTGCCCTTTGAGCGAAAAAATCTACAGCAGTGATGCGGCAGTGGGTTTCAAAGTGGGGTCCGGGGACCACCAGAGGTCCCTGAGGGACCCAGCAAGAAGGAGAATAATTTATTTTCACTATAAATCCATCTAGAAGTAACATAATGACTGAATGTATGAATATGTGGGTCATGAAAAGGCGTAATTGATCTGAATTTGTGTCAGTTTAGAGTCTGATGTTTGATGTAAAAAAAAAAAAGTTTGAGAACCACTGAGCTACATTTGTAATACAGCCTGTAATGTATGTTTAATTTACATGTAAATAACATTTAAAGACTATTTAATGTAATTCAGCGGTTTAATATAAGAACAATCAACTCATCAACTTCAGACTTTTGAGTTTTTATGTTACTTTATAGTTTTGCACAGTTCTACATTTCTCTCTGCTGCATTTATTTGACACCTTAAGTTATTTTGCAGATTAACATTTTACAAACTAAACATAGTGTCTTTGGTGGAAGTATTGAGACTTTTCACTCGACTTAAAGAAGCAGTATTACAGTAAAAATGTCACATATACAAGTTTTGCATTAAAAAATGTTACTTCCAGTGAGCAAAACTAAAAGCACTCCTCACACAGTAAAATGGCCTCTTTAATAATATTAGATTATTTAGTGTTGTAGCAGGTTGAGGTGCAGTTATATGATTATATTAGTAGTTATGTAGTTATTGTATTTTACAAACCTGATACTGTATAAATGTAAAGTAATGGAAATATTCAAGTAGAGTATTTCAAGTACCTACATTTTATATTCTAGTGGTGACACTGCAGCACTGCAAACATCATTCATTCATTTATGATCCACATAAACACCAAACTGAATTTGACAATGATTCAAACTCCACAAAAAGAGATAAAAACATTACTGTTTGTATATTTCACTTACCAGTGGTGGAAAGTTACTGAGTACATTTACTCAAGTACTTAAGTACAGTTTTGAGGTCCTTGTACGTCACTTTAGTATTTCCATTTGATGCTTCTTTAAGCTTCCACTCCACTGCATTTCAGAGGGAAATATTGTTTGACACCATGTCAAACAAATCACCAGAACGGCCTTTTTCCACCTAAAAAACAAAACTCGCCTCCGTCCATCAGTCTAGTCTCCTCCTGCGCTGCCAAAACTTTGATCCATGCTTTCATCACGTCCAGAACTGACTACTGCAACAGCCTTCTTTATGGCACATCACCCAAAGTCCCAAAAAAAAACAAAACACTCCAGCACATCCAGAACTCAGCTGCTCGCCTGCTCACCCGCTCATGCTCCTGTGACCACATCATCACCCCTGTCCTCAAGAACCTCCACTGACTCACGCAACCGATCCAACTCAAAGAGTCCTTCTCCTCACTCGCAAACTCCTCCATAACCAGGCCCCCCCTGTTACCTCATCAACCTACTCCACCATCACACACCCCCTCCTGCAGCCTTCGCGCCACTGACGCCAACCTCCTGTCTACACCAATCAAGACCCAAGACCTGGACCTGGGGTGATAGAGCCTTCTCCGTAGTGCCCCTCCCCCCACCACCTCTGAAACTCAATACTCACCTTTTCAGAACTGCTTTTAATGTGTGATTTATGATGTGTGTCATGTTGTTTGCTATGATTATTTTAACTTATGTAAAGTGTCTTTGAGAACCCTGAAAAGCGCTCTATAAATAAAGTGTATTATTATCATTATTATGTTTATTTGACAGCTTTAGTTACTTTTCAGATGAATATTTGACACAATGGATAATATAACAAGCTTTTAAAATACAACACATTAAACACATTAAAGATGAAACCAGTGGTTTCCAACCTTTTTTGGCTTTTGACGTCTTACAAAAAGCAGTGTGTAGTCGGGGTCACATTTCACATGTCTATGAGTTGTTAACAGCTCCAACAAATAGTGATTTTTCCCTCTAAACTTCTCACATGCTTTCATTTCAATAAATGTTCAAACGATCCAATAATTTATTAGAGAAAAAGTCCAAAAACAGAAACCAGATTTGTGTATCAGAACTTTGTTTTTTCTTCTTTCCTCTCCCATTAATCATCTCACGACCCCTCAGATTTATCTGCTGACCCTTTGGAGGGGCCTCCCCCCCTAGTTTGGGAACCAGTGGACTAAACTAGCTAACTGTATATAAAGTAGTGTAAACTAGCTCCACCTCCAGCAGCTACAACAGTAACATGCTGCTCTAACACTGATGCTTCAGTATTAATAATCTAATGATGTCATATATAATAATATATCAGTCAGAGGGACCAAACCACTACTTTTACTGCAATACTTTAACTACATCAAGCTCATAATACTTACGTACTTTTACTGTAGTAGGATTTTTGCATTCAGGACTTTTACTTCCTTACATATAGTAAGTAAATTTGTATATTAGACCCGTATTGTCGTACATTCATAATTTACATAAGTAAAAGTACAAAAATATTATCAGCAAAACCTACTTAATGCATCAAAATAAAAAAGCTGATTATGCGGAAAAGTCCCTTTAAAATATTATATTACTATATATATATATTACTGGATTGTTAAATCTGATACAAATTTAAATACTGACAGGTAGTTATATAACAACACTAGAGAAGTTTATCATATGTTTTATATGTAAAATCTTAATCTGCAGTTTAAAACTCGCCGTCAGATAAAAGTAGTGGAGTATAAAAGTACAACAACTGAAATATAATGACTTGGAGTAGTAAGATTTTTTACCATGGCAAGTTTGAACTGATATTGTTATCTTATTTCTCCTTTTTAATATACTTAACGGCAATGCAGAGAGACAGCAAAGTAAGAATTGCATCATTTAGTGTGACCTGTTGCTCTGTGCGTATAACAATAAAGTCTTAAAGTATTTTTAGAAGTACTTCAAAAAACTACACTCAAGCATTTGTGTAACTCTACTCAGTAACTTTCAACCCCAAACTTCAGAAAATGTTACCATATAATTTATGTTTTATTTACATTGTGGACTATAAAGATTTGTGTATGTAAAGCTCATTGATTGATGCTGTACTTGAGTAAAATCTGCAGGTTTTTACTTTACTTTATTTCTCATTGAGAACAGTGACGTCATATTATACTTTCTCAGAATCTGGACTTCAGCAACAATAAACACGATAAAACACATGGCGGGTATTTTATAGGCTAGACCCAGTAGTTTTACACTCAGTATATTTCAGTGTGACCATTGGTAGGTCAGGAAATGAATAAATAAGTAAAAGCTTCAATATTTCCTGACCTGATTTTTTTTTCCTGGCGTGGCGGAGAAGCCTTTAATTGAAACAACATTTAGACCTTCATGTGTGGAAATTACATAAAATATAGTCAAAACCATGACATCAGTATTTCTAAAAAATCCTGTTTTTGAGTTTTTTTTCCCCTCATGCTGCATTTACATCCAATCTGCTACACTTATTTGATAGTCATAGTTACAGAACAAATTCATATTTTACATTTAAAAAAAAAAAAAATCATAAAATTTGTCCCAGTTTGACCAGATACAAAACGCTGATTATACATTAATATATCCTTAATAATAATGCAAATAATTATATTATAATCAGTAGTGGAATAATTAGAAAGTTGTAGCAGAATGTAAAAATACTTAATTACAAGTAAAATTTACCCTAAAAATACGGTAAAATCAGCGAAATGTACAAAAATGTACAAAAATGTGTTTTCCTTCTTGTTCCTACAGTTAAATGTTTGAGTTTGTTTTTATATTAATCTGCTTAAAGTGGAAAGTTTCTCTGTGCTCATTAAAAAACTTTAACTTCAAAAGGGTATACAAGCGGGATTTGTGACATCACAACTAGTTTAGAAGCCAAGTCCTGATCCATTATTCAATTTACACAAGTGTGATGTGGAAACCTGAAGTCCTCCAGAGCACACATGCTGAAAATGGACTTTACAGCCAAGGAGGAGACATCTGGTGTCCAGCAGGAACACTTTACAAATGAAAAATATCTGCATATTCATAGATTCAGACATTTCTAATGAGGGAGAAGAAGCAGATGTCATTTTAAGGACTTCAAGGAGGTAATTATACTTTTTTTTTTCAGTGGAAAAAACATATCAGACTCAAACTATTATCCAAAGTAGAGTATTTTATATGCAGTTGTATTATTATTTATGCTGTATTATAACATTGTTTTCTTATTGCAGATGCTTTTACATGCAAACATGTGAAACAGCTGGTCCAAATCAAATTTTAACTACTTTATATGATGCTATGCTATAATGCTGATAGCTTTAATACATAGTAATGTATCATATTTAAGAAAGTGATTGTATGTTTTTTTAAGTAAAATCATAATCTGCAGTCTTTTACTACAGCTGTCAGTTACGTGTAGTAGAGTAAAAACAACCATATTAACCTTTGAAATGTGTTGGAGTTTGAAGGAGAATGAAAAGTAAAGCTAAAGTACAGTAACATTAAGTTGCTGTGCAAAAGTTTTAGGCTTTTTTAGATGCAATACTATCAGAAAGGCATCTGATCGGCCCCAAATTGATTCTGCAGCAATGACCCCAAACATACAGCCAGAGTCATAAAGAACTTCAGCAACCAGAAGAACAAGGAGTCCTGCAACAGATGGTATGGCCCCAGCAGAGCCCTCATCTCGAACATCATGGAGTCAGTCTAGTAAATAGCGAGAATGGTAAACGGCTGAGTTTATATGGCGCTTTTTATCCAAAGTGCTTTACAATGTTTGTGTTGCTCATTCACCCATTCACACACACACAAACATAGACACCGATGGCGGCAGAGGCTACCCTTCTCTGATTAGTGGTCGATCCGTTCTTCCTCCTGAGCCACAGCTGCCCAAGTCTGGGATTAGATGAAGAGACAGAAGCAGCTGAGACGCATAAATCTATAGAAGAACTGCGAAAAACTTCTCCGAGATGCAGGAACAAACCAAACCTGCCGAGTACCTGACAACACTGTGTGCAGGTGAACCGGCGAGGAGCTGCTGCTGTTTTAAAGTCAGAACTGCTCACAGCAACATATTGATTTCATTTATGTTTCCTCTGCTTAGTGAACTTTCTGTGAGGATAACTGATCAATAAAAAACTGCTCATGGCATCATTTTCGGAAGAATCTTCACTTCACTTTTAGGACCTAAAACTTTTGCAAACTACTGTAAAATTAAAGAACTTTAAGTGGAATAATTGACATTAATTAGTGCAAATATGAAGCTCACAACTCAACAACACTGAATAATAGCTGCAATCAATTGAATATATTATAATTAGTATAAATGATTCATATTTTTTGCTGTTCCTTGTTATTATTATCTTCTTCTTCTCCACTGCAGTTTTGTTTAATCTGCATTCTGCTTTGTTTTCTATATGAATATTGTAAGAATGCTGTAACTTTTAATACTATCATTATCATTATTAACTCTTGTTAATGATAATTGTGTGTTTTGTGAGTCAAATGCGTGCAGGATTTCTACTTATTTAAATGATAATCTCACCAATTTTACCACTGATGATGCATTTCGAATGGGATCTAAATAAAGGCGTCTAAAAATAAGAACGGTATCTTCTTTCTATTTGTTTGTTTCTTTAGAGCGAAGAAGTGAAGCAGCTCTGTCAAAGTTTGTGGATCAAACCTCCCGCTGTGTTGTGTCTGTTATTCACATTAGTGCTGAAATTTAGAGAGGGGATGAGTGCTCGGACTCATCGATCCAGGTTTCTTTCTGCCTAATTTCACTGCTCCACAACAGCAGCTGGTAGTCATATTTATCATTTTTATTATTTAATTAAAAATTCATATTGCACAAGGATTTTATTCCTGGCATCGTGGTGAGGTGTTTGTAGATTTATAGTTTTCAAAAAAAAAAAAAAAAGAGAGAGAGAGAGAGAGAGAGAAAGTTGTACGCTTAGCTCGGTGGTATTTCATATTCATTACAGAAATCCAATCTGCTGTCTGTGTGGCTGTAAAAAGCTTTTTCGGATGGACTCTACTGAGCATCTGCGCTGAGTCGATTTCATAGACGACTAAAGCTAAATTTAAACTTTCAAAACATCTTGCTAAACTCAAATATGAAGAAACCGGAGGGTAAAATAACCTGCTTCCATGCCTGTACTTGCAAAGTTTATGCTTAGTTTATGTCACATTAAGAGGAGAATAAGAACTTTCTTCTTCTTTTTTGTTGATTCGTTGTTTTGTTTTGTTTGTTGCTCTATTCCCTCATTGTCAGGCTACTCTGCTAAACATACACAAATATTAATAATACAAGCTAACAATCATTTTCCTTTCATTATAATCCAGTATGTAGAAAAATATTGAGGTATAGAAACAGCTCTCTGTTGCCTCAAACTCAGTTGATGACAGTGACAAAATAAATGAGCTCAAAGCTTTTTTATTTCTACAGATATTTAATGTTTTACTTTTATATTATACATTAACAAATATATAATAATTTGACTTGTCAACATGTCATTCACAGACGAAGACATGAACCATATGTTATCCTACATAGTGAGGACGAGACCACCGTCCCATAAATGTCTCCTCTGGCCCAAAAAGAAGTAAGGTTGAGAGATAGCTCTTAATGTTTGCCTCTGAAAACCAAAAAAAAAACAAAAAAAACCGAGAGAGTCAGAGTCAGAAATGTTGGACGCGGAGTAAAACTCTAACAGCCGCATCAAATCAATTAGAAACGCTGCATTCTGCCATCTTAAAGTCACAGCAAGAATCAGAGGAGCACAGAAAGAGGGAGTATAAAAACTTAGACATAAATAATAATGAGAAAAAAAAAATGTAATCTCTGCTCTGGCCAAGCTCTGGCTCAGCTACCCACATTAACACACACACACACACACACAAACACACACACACCCATACGTCTAGTATGAAGCCAACAATTTATTTATTTATTTATTTGCTCATGTTATTGTTTCATCTGCTCTCGTTGCTTCTCCTGTTTGTATTGCCCTGTTCTTTTTTTTGTTGTTGTTATAAATCACTCATCTGAACACATCACAGTGCTTCTCGTACAGTTTAAAAAGCTGCTGCTTGTCCATGAATGTGTAAATCTCTCAGTGGCCTCGAACTGAAATAAATCTCTTCCTGTCTTTCACCCAGTGAACCCTCTCTGCGTCGTCTCGGGTCATCGGAGTAAACATGAGCTGCAACAAACTTCCAGAACGCCGACATCTTTAAAACGCAGGTAAAATACTTTGCCTTTGACTGAACCTCGACTACATCATTTTAAAAACAGCATCTTAATGTTTTACACTCTTCTTTTATTTTATGTTTAATGCAACATGTAAAGCAAACACAAGATACACCTGCTTTTTTCGACCTCTTAAACTCCAATAACAGAAATCCAAACAGAAATGTTTTGGGTTTCTGTTTATTGTGTAAAAAAAAAAAGTACTTTCAACACCAATCGCAGAGACACAGTGCAGAAAAATGAAAACCCATTTTTTTATTTTATGATGAGGGTTTTACAGCTGGACTCTGAGATGCCAAACAGAAGGAGTAGAAAAACCTTCTTCTGTAGTGGACTTTTAGTGAAACTTTTAAAATCATGTTTATAAGCAATTAAAATCATTAAAATTTGGGGAAAGGGCATGAAACATCCAGGCGGTAAAACCATAAGTAAAAAACACAAAACAGATTCTGCCATAAAGCCGAACACTATATGGAAGTGAATCCCTCCTTCCTCTTTATGGTTCGTTGGCCTTGAACAGGTGTCGGTGATACATGGTGGAGACGTCCCAGACTTCTTTGATTCATTCATCCTTAAAAAAATCTGTGTATTTTCCTCAAAAGTCTTAAACAGTATTTTCAAAACTGTCAGCTCCTGACTTACCTTACTGTTTGGGGATGTTGTCATCAGTGCAGAACTGGTGGTTGTGGATGTGTGTGTGTGTGTGTTTGAGTAGAGCTCCTCCTCACAGGTGTGCAGGTGTAATGAATGATCACGTGTCCTTTACAAAGAGAGAGAGCTCACGGCCGTCATACATGCATGTGCTGCTGATTTGTCATTTTGCTGCTTGCAATTATAATTCATCGAACTTTTTTTTTTGTAGATAATACATGAGGTGAATCTCTTTACTGTCTTTGGAGTGCCGCGTTTGTTCCTGACTTTGCTCTGGAGAATACCAGACTATGTTTTTTTGTGGTCTGCAGGGCCCCCGAACAGAACATTAGGGTTAAATTGAGTAAGAAAAGGGGGGCGCCCTGTTGGCTGATGGTTAAGATGCATAACTGCAATGTCTGTGGTTTGATTTATGGCCATGGACCTTTGTTGCGTGTCATATCCTTCACTCCACCCTTGTTTTCTGTCTCTCTTTGTACTTTCAACTTTAGAGTGAAGGCAAAAATGCCAAAAAATAAGCTAAAAAAAACCCCAAAACCAAACAAAAAACGGAAAGAATCGAGAATTAACTTAATTGTACGTGCACACTCGAGGATAAGGCAACAAATCTCATGTGCAGAGTCAAACCGACAATGAACTGAGCTACTAACAAGTATTGCGCATGTATCCAAAACCTGATATATCTGATTCCTCCGTGCTGTTAGACCTCCGCCGTCGTCCAAAAACTATTAAAATCACATCAGTGAGTCACATCGCTGCACGGGGCGACATGTTCCTTCATCATGTGAAGAATCTGGTCGTGTTAGTTTGTTTAGAAACCGAAGAGTAATAACACCAATGACGTTTTCGGTCTCCGGAGAGCAGTTGTGTGTGAGGCCGACCCCACTGAGCATGTGTGGGATCGGCTGTTCTTTCTGTTGTACAAGGAACAACTCTCCTGAGACTGCGAACGTTATATCGCTGTTATTAATCTTTGGGAATGTTTCTAAACAAACTACCGTGTCCGTAATCTTTAGGTTAAAGAGACATATCCGCCTCAGCACAGCAGCGCGGCTCAATGATGTGTTTTTAAGAAATATCGGACTTTAGATGAGTTTATAGTTGATTTGGAAAAATATAGAAAATTGCCAGTCTCGTTATTCAAAGAGCATTCAGGGGAGAAATTTACAGAACAATACGTGCAGCTTTACAAAGGTATCAAGCTAAACAGACAAACATATTTTATAGCTATTGTATAAAGGCGAAAGCTGGGCAACATACCATTTATATAAAGGTCAAATTGTTACTATATGATAAGTGAAAGAGTGCAAATTATGCTGGAATAGATACGCTAATGGTATTTATAAGTTACTCTATTTACAGAAAGAGCTTAATGTGTGGAAATGAACCCACTTGAGGGAATAATATGTTAGTGAATTACTTAAAAATAACACATACTGTTAAAAAAAAAATCTGTAAATGAAAAAAAACACGAGTAATATCTAACGTGTCTCCTAGAAATTATGTTTATATACTACCAAACTACAAAAGCAGATAAGTAATGCTACACAAATTACCTGTCAACATGATTTAAGTGATGAATTGTGAACAAAAAAAAAACAAAAACTGATCCATCAAATGAAGCCTGAAAGCTTTCCAATATAAGATCAAAAAAAAGTATCATCAGACACAACCTTTCTTTACCTATAGCTCATCCTGTGTAAAACTAATTTGTTCTCTATAGGATTCTTATCTCTTTAATATCTTCCTAATGGCGTCGTAAAGATAATGGGTTTTGGAAATTAGCCAGCTGCTACTTGGAACATATTAAATCAGATTAAAAGTGCCCGCTGACAGATTTACAGAGATGTAAAGATAAATGTGTACACTCTTTTGAAATTGAAACCTATAATTAAAGTAACTAACTGATGCCTGTGCATGACATTCTTCAACATGTAGATCAGGAAGCAACCTTGAATCTGCAGGAGAGTCGAGGGGTAGGGAGGCGAAGGGAAGGAGGAGGGGAAGAAGGGGGGGAGTGAAGATTTTTGGAAAACCTCTCCTCGGACAATCAGCAGTTGTTCTCCTGGAGGCGCCTTGTTATTGCTTCATTTTGTGCTCATCTGAGGTTCCAGAAAAACTACTCACGTTGAGCAACAAACAGCAGAAAAAAAAACATGGAGTGTATTAAAAAAGCATCTCATGGGAGCGAAACGAGAGAAAAAAAAAAAAAAGTGAAATGTCTCGTAGTGGACGTATTTCTTCCTCTCTGACATGGTAACTGCTTTCATATACAGATTATGTACAAGTCATCAGAAGCAGATGGTTGCTGCGCTGCTGGCGACGGTCCAGAAAGTTGTTTGTTCAGTTTGAGGAATGATTATACTGCGATGATTGCCGGGTTTATGTAAAGAGACGTTATCCAAACATCCACTGAAGAGAGCAACTACTGTATCATTCGCTAACAACGTTCGTTAATAGACGTAAATGTGAAATATTTAGCTCGCCTGGTGAAACTCTGATGGGCTAAATCGGGGAATTTATCAGTTTGGTGGTTCAGTGATTTGATCCTGGATGAAACATGATTACATTGCATCATAACAACTCTCCTTTTGTCTTTTTTTTTTTATTACAGTTCTCACAGGGTCATGTGCTCTGGCAAGTTCAGGGAACACAACTGTCTCCTTTCAGGTTGAATGAAGGCCAAGTGAGGCCAAATGTTTGACTATCTTCTCCACACATGCATCATATTTTTGTCATGAGGACGAGTGCACGGGGTCAACTATGGGAACAAACTGAAATGATCCATGTGAGGATATATGCCAGATACCGAGGGAGGGAGGGGGGGGACTAGACACTAGAGAGTAAAAACGTTTTCAAAGGCACAAAATTTCACCAGGAAATATGTATGAATGGACGTATAAAAATGTATGGATTGCAGCGTTAAGAGAGTGCACAGTAATAACTTTATAATTTATCAGTTACTGTGCACAAAAATATGATACAGAAATTGAGCTGAATCAACTTATCACATGCAAACAGCTCAGTGAAAGGCATCAGATCCTCCGGGCTTCACAAACCGATCGCATGAACTTGTTTTGGTTTCCACATGTGGAGAAACTGCGTTCCAGTGACTTCAAACGTCAACATAAACAGGAAGAATCTCGGGGTTCTTTTCTACAATATCTGCACTCAATTTGACTTTTATTTATATTCATGTACAGATTGTTTTTTGGAGGGTTTTTTTTATATCTTAATTTCTGATGTTTTTTAAAGTAATAATCACATGCAGATAATCTGCTGTTATGATGTTTTGTGTCCTTAATATGTGGTTAAAATTACTCAGTTTCATCTATCCAGCATTGTTTTTTTGTGTGTGTGTGTGTGTGATTAATATGAGGTTATAAAAATAATACAACCTCCCCCCTAATCTCTCATCATTCATTTGATATAAATATATAAGTTTGTTCAATTTTAATTCAACTTCCTAGTTTTCACTTTTCATTACAGGACGGGTTGGACGTCTCTGCACATGAAATGATGAGTCGGATGGATGCTGCTGAGAGTTCGTTCAACTCGTTTAATTAAGTTTGTAAAGAAACATGATCAGCGTATCGGCCAACTTCCCAGCATGCATTGTCTGAGAGTTTAAATCCCCCCCGAGACCCCTTTTCTTTTTTTCTTTTTTTTCATCGTTTAAACAAATCAGGCATGATGAATGTCTTGAAAACATGTGAATGTACGTCAGCGTCGTTTTCTTCCTGGTCGATATGGAAAACAATGCTGAAAGTTTAACGGTCTCGCTGACAGCAAGTCTCGCATGTTGTATTTGTGATTCTGGCTCCGACAGCAGGAGCCACAGCTGCGAGTCCTTTATGAAATATGAAAAGTGAATCTTCAAACTGAAAAAAAATGCAAATTGAAAACAAATCTGACTGAATGTTTGTCAATATGACAAACATTCAGTCAACTTAATAAAATTATCTCTAATCGAGTTAACTCAGGAAGTTCTAGATTTTCAGAACCCATGAGACGACTTTCAACTAATTACAAACTTTAAGCAGTTGTAATCGCTAGTTTTATATAATAACAATGTATGAAATTACACTGTATGATGAGCCTTCAGGGAATTATCAGTGCATCTGCAGATTTATGGAGCTTAATAGTGACTTTCAGCTCATTGTTTAACTGTCCAGCTGCAATTTTACTGTTTTGTTTCACTCTCAGCGCTCTCATAGTGTTGTTTTCGGGCCGCAGCAGGCAGCTGTTTCCAGAGGAAAAAAGCTGTAAAAAAAAAAAAGCCACTGTACACTACCTGCTCAGCACCAAACTGCAAACAGACAGTTAGCCGTAGACTAGCTGGTGAACATTAGTGGAGCGTTTAGCAGCTAAAGAGACAGATATTTCCCTCAGGAGGTGATAGAGAGCAAAAACAGAACTAAAGGAGAGTGAATATTGGATTTAAATTCACCCAGGTGGATGGAAAACACGGCTCCAAAATGAATAATAATGTTCCTCCTTAACTGCTGAATGTGGAAATAAACAACTGTTTGCGAACAAGTTCAACATATCCACTCGAAAGATGATGATTTATGTTCAATACTCGTTTGTGCTGAAAACAAGTGGACAGAAAAAAATCAGGTTTAAGTTCAGTTTTCTTACGTTTTTTAAGGCAGCAAGTTGAAGCAGTTTAATATGTTTAAACATCCTTTAATAAAAAACAATTCACGACAAAGACTTAATGTCCTCGTGTTCATGTATTAAAGGCTTCTAAGTCTGAGAGAAATTACTCATGTGATAGCAATTTGGAGGCTTCAAATCTATAACAGATAGCCTGCTTTTTCAAAATGGGGGGTGAAGGATTTGAAAGACAAGTAACGGAGAGGTGCTGTCAACTCGGATTATAGGACGTGCTGGATCTTCTGGGGGGTTTTTTTTAAAGCGGGAGCTGCATCTATTTTGATTTTCTTTTTTGAAATATGTCTCTCACAAGTTTTCCAAAGTATGCCTACTTTGGTTTACAGTAAAAAAAAAAGAAAAAGAAGAAGAAGGCTTGCAACAAAAAGAAATAAAACCAGATGTAGGACTATTGTTCCGCAAACTCCGCTTCAATAAACGTTCATTATCTGTATTGGCAGATCTTTTTTTGTCTTATTAATATTGTTTGTCTACATATATACATTCTTAAGTTGCTCAAGTTGTCAGTTTTAATATCTTGGCAACCGTTTATAGACAATAGTAAGTAAATTCAGTGATATGTCGCACACTTTGTGGGCTCCAAAACGCTTCAAATCCACTATTTTTTATGTATTTATATTAGATACCGTCCCTGCTAACTGTACGGATTTGGATCTGTGCGTTTCAAGCTGTGCAACCATTTATGTGTTTTATCCGGATAATAAAAACTCCAGATGGAGCAGAGGCATCATATGTTTTTGTGTCTGTTTTCCATATCAGAATCAGTACGCATGCAGGTCTGGTAACTGGGAGTCCTTCACCAGGCATCATTCGAGGATAATCCCAACCTTATTTTTCTTATATTCTGGGCCTTTGTTTCTTAATGGTTGTGATAATAATACTGCACTCATGAATAACTGAGATCAATGAAGTCTCACGGGGCGAGAGGTCTGACACGATTAAGTTTTAAACAAGTCAAAAGCAAACGAAAACCAAAGCAAGCTGTAAAATTATGACCCGAACTGACTGTTGTAAACCTCTAACACAGTTTACAGACTGTGCAGTTGTGTCCACACACACACTTCTCTTCTGCAATGAAGGATTCCTCTGCAATCACTTTCAGTTTTACCTCCAGCTACAGTGATTAAGATAATCTGGATAAACAGCTGGCTTCTTCTTTTTTTTTTTACAGTTTCATGCCCCTTTGGACTCGGATATGTCACAGTTTTCCCAAATCTGATCAGTGCAATTTCCTCACAACTGAAAGAAACAAGGCTACAACAACGAGTCTCTTCAGCTTCAGCATCTGCTAATTGCCGGACAAATCCTTTTTTTATCTGCCTCATGCTAACGAGCTCATAGCCCGTCACTTTACCTTCGCTTCTCCCTCAACTCAAGACTCCTCGTGTAACCAGACGCATCGTCATGTTGTCTCTATGCGCTAATGAGTCAGACCCGCTGATGTGTTTCAGAAGGTTGGAGGAGCTAAATCAGTTTGAAATAACATCTTAAAAACCCCCAATATGTTTTCTTTGGCTTTTCGTTTCCATTTTTTTTTTTTTTAACTTGTTCGTGGCATTTTCTCTCCGTCCGTTTGGTCGTTCACCAACACTTTGGTCCAGACTGGAATATCTCAACAACTATTAAATATATTACCATGAAATTTTTGCACAGACATGAATGCTCCTCTGAGAATGATCTTTTCTTCTAGAGCCATGTGCAATGCTATGCTTTCTGGAAAAAAAATACCTGCGAAGCTAATGACATTCCCATCAGCCTCAGTTGGCTTCGCGTTTATTGCAAATTGTTCGCACGCTAACACCCTAAGCTAAGATGGTGGAAACGGCAACCTGTTAGTCATCAGTGATGTTAGCTTTGTCATTATGAGCCTGTTAGCACGCTGACATCTGTTAGCTCAAAGCAGTACCCAGTTAAGTGCAGCCTCACAGAGCTGCTAGCACGGTTGCAGACAGCCATGCTGTATATTGTCTTGTCTTTTTTATTCACTGTTTTTTCTTTTCTCGCTAAGGTTAAAAGTTGCAGCAGTCCATCGGTAGTCATCTCCCCGCAGGTGCTCTTTTCCACCCATAACCTTCTTTACGATCACCTGACCAAGTCCTCCTCTCCTCCTCCTCCTCCTCCTCTTCTTCTGCAGGCTGAAAACAGATTTAAAGGTTGTCGTATTTTTTAAAAATCAGTGTTTTATTCTGGAAAGAAAAAAAACTTAAAGGTTCACATTTTCCTGAACACATACTCACACATGTAGAGTACATTTAAACAGGTTTAGGTTCGCTGTAATCTATCCTCCTGTCTATAAAGGCTGCGAGGAGATTCCTGCTTCGAGCCGTTTTAACTCCAGCGATATGGGGAGACACATTTGGAGAGTTTGTCCTTATTCAAGTCCAGGGTCTAAGGATAGAGAGCTGTATTGCTGTACCGGTTGTAAACTTGTGATTTATGATATTGAGCTATATCAATAAAAACGGACTTTACTAGGTTTCATGTGGGTATCTTCCAGAGTTACAGTCTCACCAGTTCCCTCTTTGTGTTGCTGTTCCCGCAGTGCAGCTCGGTGAAACACAATGAGGGAATGTCAGACTGAAAAGACCAGAGCTTTGGAAGATACTCAGCTCCATCCAGCAAACTCAGACTGCTGAGGTCTCACATTAGCTACAGATGAACTTTTTTTCGCAGAAGGAGGATTGTGGATTTTCTCCCTCATCACTTACATTGAAGTTGTTGTGGGAATCATAGACAGAAGGAGTGATTACAGTGCTGTTCTCTGGTCACTGCCGGCGTCAACTAGGAGCTTGATAGTAACTCCATTAAAAGCACTTTCTGGTTGTGTGTAAGTCAAAGCACGGGGACAACTTCCTAAGTCGAACTTGTCTACTTTCCTGCTGCAACGGTAGGTGCATCGCTCCACCACTTTAGACAGTCGCTAACAAAATAAAGATATATATAATGCATATATAATTATTGATAATCATGACCAAAATAAGGCACAATGAATCTTTGCAAAAATGAAAGATCTTACACTCGCATTGTTTTAAGATTTAAGGCTTTAAAAATGACTTTTTTGGTGCATCCTCGAGTGTCAACAGAGAAATTAATGAGATCATTAACAGAGTTTCATTCCTGAGACTCAAAACTCTGCTGAATAATGAACTTTTTTACCTGAGTAGCAGATGGCGGGGGCAGACTGGGGGCAGCAGAGAGCTGCACCTGCCTTATATCCCCCCCCTCCTCTTTCTTTTTCACATTGTGAGTGAAGGTCTGCAAGAGGTGGAGACGTTATTAAAGCCTCCAGGTGCCGGAGTGTTGAGGCTTGCACTCATCAACCTCCTCCTTGCACGGAGAGGAATGCAACAGCAGGGGGCAGAGGAGAGCTTGACAAGTCATTTCCTGCTGACAGTGACCTTTGTCATAGTGCACTTGTCACGGCGACGGGTACACTTGTTGAATATGTGTCGTCGTCTTTGAGTCGCTCCGAAAGAGGGGTATAATGTGTCATCGTCTGAAATGAGGCGCGCCGCTCCACTATCAACACCTTTAATCTTCATGTGAGCCGTGTGACCGCTGTGTTTGCTGAAGGCTGTGCAGGGACATCTGAAATTTCAGACAACCGCTGTGTGTGCATGTGTGTGTGTGTGTGTGGGGATGCACATGCTGCTGTTTTGCACCAAGAGTGGAAACCTGCCGTGTGGTAAAAGATTGGTTTTAGATAGGATACGTTAGCCCGTAAGATGATCAGTTATTGAACAAAACACAGGTCAAACAGATCCGCTCGTGAACACAGTTTGCCACCACAAACTCAGTCCAGGGCCTGTGATTTATCAAAGAACTCGAGAACGCTCACAAGAGCCAATTTAGGTGAATAAAAAAAACCCAACACATTTATAAAGCAGCTCGTACTCCCGCTCACACTGAGAGGGAGAGGAGTAACCTTTAAGAGCAGCTCTCAAGTGATCCCTTGAATGATCACATGTGCTCAGACAGGAACAGCTAATCACACACAGAGGGGTTTAACCTTCCTCTGCCTCATTGTTTTATTCTTTTGCAACCTTTGTGTTGTTTTAAGTTGTCAAAAAAAATGA
Source organism: Euthynnus affinis (assembly GCA_029490765.1). NCBI lineage: Eukaryota > Metazoa > Chordata > Actinopteri > Scombriformes > Scombridae > Euthynnus > Euthynnus affinis. The sequence continues at coordinate 3,259,080 of CM055857.1, read as the reverse complement.
CCTGCCACTATGTTTAGAGGGGGGAGAAAAAAAAAAAACCCTTGAAATTTGAATACTTGACCCCGACGTTCCCATTAAAAGCTGTACAGCAGGGTTATAAAACCATTTACACAAAAAAACACACACAATAATAAAAAAAAAAAAACCATTACATGTGCTACTCAGACAAAACTAAAACTCGCTTCCACGACCCCGAAACAATGATTCATGTTCACAGACGAAATAACAATAAAAAACCCGATAAAATAGACATTTCTTGAAAGTATTGTTTACTAATGGTTAACGCAGCCAGGGGCTATAAAGGTGCTGCGGATGACAGAAACCCCCGCAGGAGCCACAAAAGAACAATGATTTAGAAGAGGCGGAGGTATCTAAAGAAGAAGAAAATGGAGGAAGAACAGAAACCGGCAGCACAAGGCTTTATCATCAGATGAAGAAGAAAGAATCCCCCAAAGCTGAAAGATAGACATATTTGTAAAAAAAAAAAAAAAAGAACAGCAGTAACATGGGCCTCGCCTCCGTATGACGACCGGCGCAGCGCAAAATGTCACGAGGGTGAACCGTAAAGACCTGCGAGACGGACATAAGAGAGGTCTGGGGAGAAGTGGGCGGAGCGTCTACGACCCTGAACCTGAAGATCATGTGTTGCTGTAACGTCATGTGATTGTTTGCTGTGACACTGACACTGATTACTGATACTATAATCTCCTTTGTTGAAAGGTCGCCGCTCTCTCTCTCTACGGCGGTATATAGATGCCCAAGCGAGCCAGCAAAGTCTGGCCCGTGATGCGCAATCCAGCTACGCTTTTGGAAGATGCGAGCCTGCACAGGGAAGCTGAGCAGCGGAGGGGCCTGGAGAAGAATCAGGGGGGACGTGCTCGATGTGACAGATGGACCGAGGGGCCGCCGTGTCACGTGTGACAGCTTCTTCACCTCTTATGAACTCAGCCGGCAGCTCCCGAAGAGAGGAAGGTCACCACGGTTTGGCGGAGTTAAGAAAAGACTGAGTTCCCTTCTGGACTCCTGGCAAGAAGAGGGAGAGAGGCCTTCTCATCCCCCCCCCCCAAAAAAACTACCACTCTAGTTTCTTCCCCCTCAAAGAGGATCAAGAATGTGGTCCCTGACGGCTGAGATCGGCGATCACGAGGACAAGAAACCAGCCGCCATCCTGGACTACAGCTGCAGGCCCCCTGATCGTCTTTCATTGTGTCATCGATGTGTCCTCCTATAATGCTTAGTAATGACCCTACTAGGATGCCTGATAAGCAGAACAAGAGGAAGGTGTTCTTGTAACCCCACACATTCAGACGAGGGAGCGCGTCCTCTGCTTCGGAGCCTCCGCGGCGCCTGTGAAAGCTGTTCAGGGGTCTGAATCGTGTCCTGATCCACCTCAGGCTGCAGCTGTGGCGAGACGAGACGGCAGAAACTCTCCTACGTGTGCCTGTTGTTGTTTATACATCTTGCAGATGGGCCAATGGGGGAAGACTAGTATTGCTAGTATTGTACGGTGTATAAGTTGTGCAGTGTATGTTCACGACTGTTATTGTTTCCCTTCAATAAAATGCATTTCTGCTACTTTATTAGTCTATAAAAGCTAAAAGATGCTAAAAGATTCATGTTTACACCCATGTAGCACCTTTAGCAATAATAATAAACCTCTACTTTACTAAAGAAAACAATTATGACAGGTGTGTTGTAATTAAAATGAGTGGCATCCACTGATTAAATACAGCCTTTCTGCACTGTGAGGAGGGGAAACCCCGTCTAGTCACAAAGTCTGTGATGAATGACAGGTTGTTTCTTCAAGCAAAATAGATTTAAAGTTCAATTAAGCAGCTTTATTTTAGGGGTTTTATGAAGGTGGGTCATTTTTTTTTTACCCTTAGGACAAGGGGAGTATACAGAATGTTAAATCTACACAAAGGTTAAACCTTCAAGTGTGTTTTAATTAGTGTATAATCACCTGAAAATAAGAATCATTACTTAGAAGGAGCCTTTTATATCTACATAGGATGTGGGTTTCTACAGTAGCCCAGAACAGACACCGACTCTAGAGAGGGACTGTCGTGTTTTTGTGGCCACCGTTGGTTCTCCTTTACGCTTTGAAGGGAGTGCTTTAAAGATCCCCTCCAGACTTATACCTGCTACACTGTCCTGTACTCCACTTGCTGTACAAATATCCTGCCCGGAACAATAATTTGTGTCTGATAAGTTTTATTTCACACTTGTATAAGTTGCATACTGGACCACAGTTGGCTCCAAAGTCGCTGTGATGTCATAAATCACGCCTTAAAACTTAGATTTAAAGTGAGCAGAGAAACTTTCCTCTCTCTTCCGCAGATGAATGTGAAAACAAGCTCCTCACATACATCTTTCTGCACAGAGAACAGAACAAACATCCATATGAAGGACCTTGGAGTGGAGGCGGACTTTCATCTTTTTCTTTTTTTTTCTATTTTTGCTCTCTCCATATGTTTGGGCCCCTATATGGGGGTATCATACAGCTCCAACTCTTCTCTCACTAGTCCGGTCTCAGAGAAGATTGACTCTCAATGATGCAGGTCTCTGAAAAATTAATGTGTTTCTGTCATTGTTGCTGTTGTTGTGTGAGTTAAAGTTAGGACTTCCTTAAAGTTAGGAAACTTTCTTCATCTTAGCAACAATCATAGTTATGATTTTTTTAAAAACAGGAAGTGAACAGCACCCCCTGAAACCTCACTGGCCACCTCTTTGGCCATCTCAGGACTCAGGACGCCGGTTACAGTGACCGCAAGCTGCAGCCAACGCTCATGTGACTGTCATGGCGACAACATAGAGTAAACTCCTCTAAGTGTTGTGGACAATGGTTTTGGGGTCGCATACAATGTGAGGCCGGGATGTGTGTATGTGCTGGAAGCATTAGCAGTTCATGTTAGTATTTATCATTAGCGATTAGCTTATGTAATTCACAGTCTAATGTGTGTTAATAGATAACATCAGAGTGTATAAGAGTGAGATTATTGCTGCGATACATGCAGTTAAACAACCGAGTTGAACCTGAGAGCCTTTAGAGACGTAGGTTGGAAAGGTTTATTGTATTTCCTCAGCCATTGTTGGACTGTCAAGGACGTTCAAGTAAATACAGTTAAAGGTGTAATGTGATGTGATGTTTTCAACTGGTTAAACTGAGTAGGAACACTCTTACAACCTTACAATCGTACAGTTTCATTTAGCGGATTCTTTTGTCCGAAGTGACGTACATCTGAGGGCTGACACAACACGAGCAGGGGAGGATAACACGAGTAAGCACTATAAAGCCTGGCTGATAGGACGTAGATAACAGCAGGCAGTGCGTAGAGAGCATAGACGGCTTAGGAGCAATTTTTTTTTGTGTTGGTTGTTTTTGTACATCTGTTTTTTTTTCTCTTCCTTCAGTTCATCAAGTGCAGAGATGTTCTTCTTTTCTTAAAGATTGAGAAACTACTAAAGACCAAAGCTCTTTCACATGAGGGATTTTTACTCAAGCAGATGAGAAAATATGTTTATATGAGTATGAAATGCTAAGGTGCAATTTATATATTTAGGTGTTTGTAGCATTGTGTCTAAATGAAGTGAAGTCCACTGAGAATTTTAAAGCAGGACTGTAAGTTAAAGATAGCTGATGCACGCTGAGTTAACACCACAATGATATGAGTAATATGGCTGTCAACTGTTTTAAAATATGTTCTGCACAGACGAGCCCTGTGAACAAATGTGTTGCACCAGTTTGGATCCAGAGCTTTGTAACATATAACATAGTTCCTCCATTATAGAGACATGTCTATTAGAAAATATGCAGCCTAATTACTGGTTGAAAATAGACTCTTAATAAGACTGAATGTTTAATTAATCACTGCTTCCCAGAGATTGTGATAGGTGGGAATGAACGGTAGCTGCGTGTTAGCGCTGCTCCAGGTTGTGATGTTATGTTTAGTCGTTGTGGGAGGTCAGCACGGCACTATTAGTCAGACTCAATCAATCAGACTTGATTTGTTTAGCACTTTTCATACAAATACAATGTAACATAAAGTGCTTTACACAATTAAGAACAATACAATTACGCCCCCCAAACCCCCTCCCACCACCACCACCACACCCTCATCCATGCACAAAACAATAAGTCACTATGTAATAAATAAAAGACTCAATAAAAACAGGAACTGAGGAAACGCTACAATGACGCTCATTAATTTTCAGCGAGGAAACACCAGAGGTAAGATAAAAATGTAAACATTCAGAATAGGAAAAATAAATTAATAATTCAACATTGAAGTATGAAAAAGACGATAAAACAGATCAGAGGGGAACCAGAAATAGAAAGTAGGGGAAACAATCAAGAAAAATAAATAATAAAAGGATGCACCAAGTAGTAAAACAGGATAAAATGTAAAGATAAAATTAATAAAATTCATTTAAAAGCCAAGCTGCAAAGGTAGGTCTTGAGTTTGAAATATAAAAACAACAACCTGGTCTTGAGTACAGACGTTACAATAGATGCTAACGTGAGTTTATCTCTGCAGAGGTTGAAGCGATGTGACGCATTGAACATCTGTATTTACACATTTTGATCACTTGTCATTCATTAAAGTTCACCTCAGTCAAAATGTCCTGGATACGCCGCTGCCTCCGATTATAACAGCATCATATGAACTTATCAGTGTCATAATTACTAATGCTGATGTCACTCACATGTAGCTATACGCTGTTTTTGCCGGTTGAATTTTCAACCTGTACGGGTTGTAAACTTTATACCTATAAACATCAGCATGTTAGCAGCTGCAGAGCTGCTAGAATGGCTGTCGTCTCTAGCTAGGACAGGAAACACAGCGGGTAAGAGGGGTGCGACATCCAATAAGATCCCCCTGGCATCCGAAAGGAGCATCCCAACTTTGACTGAATTTCCAGGATATTAGGAAAAGAAAATGTGAAAATATACACCTTTCCATCCACCACTATTTTGTGAATATCTGGAGTTGTTTCATCAAGATAACTGCAGCGGTTTTTACTGATGAGTTGACATTAAAAGCTAAACATAAAACTGTGAAAAAATGATGTAGAAACATGACATTTCTGTTTGTTTCATGTACTAATTTGAGGAACGTGTCTTTAGCGTCTTTAGTGGAGCAGAAATGTAAGTGAATGTTTAAGTCACATGCTTCACGTAGGTCATGATTTAAAGGTGCGGTGTGTAGAATTTAGTGACATCTAATGGTGAGGTTTGCAGATTGCAACCAACTGAACATCCCTCTCTCTCCCTTTCAAGTGCGTAGGAGAAGTTACAGAGGCGGCGAGACTCACAAAAAAACAGAAAAAAAGCCTTCTCTAGATCCAGTGTTTGGTTTGTCCGCTCTGGGCTACTGTTAGAAACATGGCGGTGCAACCTGGGTGGGCTCTTTGGAAGAAGACTATACACTAATTTAAACATTATTTATTATTCTTTTATTATATTTCTACTTCTACTACCAAGCCCGTTCTGCCAGACGCCACTAAACTCTACACACTGCACCTTTAATCGCTGATCTGTTTCCATTACACTTTTATTGATTGCCCGACATTTCCACCTTTCAGTCAGTCAGAGCGTGGAAACTTTTCCGACGCATTATTATCGAGACTTTCTGCTGTTTCCATTCAGGTTTTTTTTTTTTGCACACATTGAAAATGCAAATAAAAACATGTGAATGGAAAGGAACCTTATGATACTTCTCTGGAAAGACAATTAAAGGAGATCTTGAAGGAAAAACGTCATTCGTTTCTCTCGAACTCTGCATCCTCCCAGGGCCGTCTAATTTACAGAAGGGATATAAATTATTAAAGAGCTGAGCCTCTATTTGATGTTGTCTCACTGTAAATCAAACACCCTGACGAAACATATATATGTGTAAATATGTAATTAGGTTAATTCTTCAAACAACAATCATGACTGCGCATAGAATATAAATGCAGATAGACGCACACTGGCACATGCTGATTAGATAACTTAATAGCCCTGGCACACACGCTATCAGTAATCGCTGTTTTCTTTTCTCGACTGTCACTTGATTCGTGGCATGTGATTGCTGCTGTCAGTCTTGGCTCGGACTCGCGGTGCATTGCGGCACATTCTTCACTACTAATAGCTTCCTTAGCAGAAAACCTGTCCGGCTGACATTTATGCATAACAACAACCCCAGTGTGTATGCGTGATAATTGCAACATGTACACTAGTGAGGCTTTTCACATCTCCTTGAGTCTCTCGGTGCGGTGCCCGCTGGGGGAGTTTTGTTTTTAGCTCCTTGGTCTTTGATTAAAATATGACTCTCTTGTTGACCTTCACACCTGCTGCAGCTCTGCCAGGTCCATGGGAACACGACCACTTGATAAATAAAAGCCTGCCACCAGAACCGCTGACAAGCCATAATCAATTCTCCACGAACTGGGCCCCGGACCTGCATAGTCTCTGCGAGGCAGCTGAATTAAAGGCAGCTGTCCCCCTTTTCTGCTGCTGCTGCTGCTGCTGCTTCTTCCTCCTCCTCCTGTGTTGCATATGTGTTACCTCATGCTGCACCTGTGTGTGTGTGTGTGTTTTTTTTCCTAACACTAAAACAGTCAGTGAGGCAGGGAGAGACATAAAATGATGGAGGATGGATGGATGGATGGATGGATGGATGGAAATATTGATCCACACAGATAGAAAAATAATTGACAGATGATAGATGGTTGAAAAAACTGAAGCAGATCCGTTAGAAAAGGTTCAAGGAGACTGACCTGCTGCAGCTTGTTGTCCATTTTGTTGGTGGCTTCATTACTGTAATGGATGAATGTAGGACAGAAACACACTTTTGGTGTCCAGATAAATTAAGGCCACAGTCACTTCAATTCCCTGTGGGCCGAGAGCATTTGTCTTTCCGTGAGTGAGCATTTTCATTTATTTATTTATTTATTTATCTATTTGCTGTTGTGTGTTTGTTGCATTGCATTTGTATTTTGCAGTTTGTACTCAGTGGCGTATCCAGGACATTTTGACTGGAGATGAAACACAGAGCTAAATGTAGCAGAGCGAACCTCGATTAATGGCAGGTGATCAAAATGTTTAAATTCAGACCAGTGCGTCATATCGCTTCAGCCTTTGCAGAGATAAACTCATGTTAGCGTCCATTGTTAAACATAATATCACAACCTGGTGCAGCTACCGTTCATTCCCACCTATCACAATCTCAGGGAAGCAGTGATTAATTAAACATTCAGTCTTATTAAGAGTCTATTTTCAACCAGTAATTAGGCTGCATATTTTCTAATAGACATGTCTCTATAATGGAGGAACTATGTTATATGTTACAAAGCTCTGGATCCACACTGGTGCAACACATTTATTCACAGGGCTCGTCTGTGCAGAACATATTTTAAAACAGTTGACAGCCGCATTACTCATATCATTGTGGCGTTAACTCAGCGTGCATCAGCTATCTTTAACTTACAGTCCTGCTTTAAAATTCACTTCATTTAGACACAATGCTACATACAAATTTCACCTGAACATTTCCTACGCAATACAGGAACAATATGGAGCGTACACAAACAAATTTCCTCCTCTGCAGAAGTTAAAGTCTCTGTTTTACGTTCCATAGAGTTTAACATCACATCACATCACATTACAGCTTTAAATGTATTTACTGAATGACCTTGACAGTCCAACAATGGCTGGGGAAATACAATAAACCTTTCCAACCTACGTCTCTAAAGGTTCTCAGGTTCAACTCGGTGGTTTAACTGCATGTATCGCAGCAATAATCTCACAATCTGAAGACAAGTAGCATCATCTACATGATACAGTAAAATCCTATTAAACAAAACTGTGGTGGGTGTACATAAACTAAACATTTCATGGGCTTTGTTGCATCAAAATGGCAGTTAATGCTATCTATTAACACACATTAGACTGTGAATTACATAAGATAATCATTGATGCTGAATACCAGCGTGAAATGCTAATGCTCCCAGCGCATAAACACATCTCGGCCCCCTTTCAAATTCAAATTCACACATTCAGATTCACGTTTTATGTGATCCTGAACCATTGTCCACAACACTGAGAAGAGTTTAATCTATTTTGTCACCATGACAGTCACATAATACTTTTCTTACCTGAACAAAACATATTTAAAACAGTTTTTTTTAAAAAACAAAACAACACTGTTATTCATATCATCATGGTGTTATCTCAGCTTGCGGTCACTGTGACTGCAAGCTGACTCATCGTCAGAGGTCTGCTGACTAGAGATCAGCTCTCATAGCCTCAGTCTTACCGTTACTATAATAGAAGGAAACTGAACTCGATCAATGACCTATCAGATCTGGGGTGTTCTCCATTGATTTTACAGTGTTTTTTTTTAATTATTCACCTCCTTCTTTGTAATTTTCACGCTTTATTGTTTCAAAACATCGAATCAAAGTAGATTTAAAGTGACATTTTTGACCGTGAGCATCAGAAAAAGCACCTTTAATGTCTGTCAAAGTGAAAACAGATCTCTGCACAGCAGCTGTCCTGTGCTGTGCTGCCTCCGATCCAAAATAATTTCACCGTTACATGGACAACACCAGACACCTACGAACACAATGACATCTATTCCTGCACACAGATTGCAATTCCATCCGTGTCGTTATCGTCTTACACAACCGCCGTCTCCATCCCCTTAAATGTCAGAAGTGTAAAATGATGATGTCACTAAAATTGCACAGACCAAATATCTTTTTTTTATTTTCCAAATCTGATTGTCAGGAAGTAATCTCCTAAAGAATATTAGAAATGAAATGTTTATTTCATCCTCTGCTGAAGACCACTCGTTTTTTTTTTTGTAATCAGATAACAATAATCCGGTATTCTCTCACAGCACCTCTCCGTACTGTCCTTACAGTACAGAGCGTAAATGTCATGGCTGTTTGCATGTGGATGAGAAATGCTAACAAGGCTACTCATCAGGGTTAAAAAAAAAAAAAAAAAAAAGAGCTCTCTAAATGAGCCTACTTGTATCTGACAAAGGTTAGCGGTGCATGTAAGCACAAAGCCCGTCTTTGTCAGGCTACCTTATTAGCATGCACAGAGTTGTGTCATGTTTGGAAGGTGCTACTACATCCAGCCCTGTCATAAAATCAATACGCCATCTTCCGAAGGCTTCACCAATAACTCATATTGGCTTTGTCACAAACCCGGTTCAAGGACTGACTCTTGAAATTGTTTACCACATGAAATATCTCAGTATATTTGGCGCGAGAGAGGAGAGGAAACGCTTGTGGTTGGAAACATGCACATCATAAATATACAGTATGCGGTCCTCCTTTTAGTGCATGAGCAGAACTGGTGTTCCTTGTTCTCTGAAGCATGCTGTCTTTGTTTCTTCCTCACACACACCCGTCCTGACTGCGCCGGCAGATTGTTCTGCGAGTGTGTTTTAGACCGCTTTGTGTTTGTTATTGTTGGGTGAGCTCTTGAAGTGTTGCTCCGAATGTGCCAGTAAGACTGTGCACAGATGTGGCAAAAACTCAAAACAAAAATCAGCACGAGCATAGACGCCTCACACACACACACACACAGCTTTAATATGAAGCTGATGCCTTTTTCTAGGTCAGCATCTCACTGAGTGACCTGACAAGTTTTTCCTATCTCGGAAAGCTTTTTGAAGTTTGCCTTGTGAATTTATGATAATGAGACTTTTCCGGCAGACAATTGATGTATTTAAAACTGCTTTGAAAATTTGATAAAACAATCTCAACTCTCCAAGTCCGCTCACTTGCTTGTTCTGGATCTTTCAACCCAGCCTTCGTTGGCAAATTGAGTTTGCTCAGAAATGCAGACGTCGAAACTTTCCATTAGTCTGAGATGAGTTTGACAGTTCCTTCTTGACCTTAGAAACAGCAGCTGAGGAAAGGTCAACTCAATTTCCACTTACGTGCTCGTTCTGGAGCTTTCAACCGTACCAAACGTTCATTTTATTCATTTATTCAACCTTTATTTAAGTCTTGAGTAATCATTGAAGGCATGCCCTCCTTTCCAATGATGTTAAGAGTACAATTAAAACAGTATAAATGATAATTAACAAGGAAGCAAACAACAACAGCACATGTTAAGAACAGTTAAATTCAAGAGCGGAGTCGCCTCATGGTTTGAAATTGACCAATAGGTACAATTATGTTAAGTTTTAATGTTGCAAGTGTGTGCAGCACTAAAACTAAAAGCAGTTTCCCCAAATTTAGTGTTTGCACACAGAACTTCAAGCATCAGCCGATCACTTGAACGAGTCAAATTATTACTATAGGACCAATTTAATAAGGAAGAGATCTATGATAGCCATTAGTCGCCATGGAGGGCTTTATAAATAAATAGAAACTGATGCCTGTCACATCTTACTGTTAGAGATGCCCACCCAACCTTTTCATAAAAGATGCAATTATGAGAAAAATAAATGTCACCGGCAGTGATAAACTGAATTTAGGGGTTTAAGAGTGGAAGCAGAGGCGTGTCTACAGATAACATCACCATAATCCAAAACAGACAAGGAGAATACGGCCTCAATTATCCGCTTCCTACTGAGGACAGGAAAGTTAACTCTTTTTCTGTACCAATATCCAATTTTTTGCTTGCTGTCAAGCGTGTCAAATGTAAAACTGTAGTCCACAACATCTCTGACTCCAGAGAAGAGCATATAGTCGTGTCTTGTTTGCATTCAGGACTAATTTCAAATTAAAAAAGTGCATCTTGCAGTTTGTCAAAGGGTTGTTTGTAGGATTGCAGTTGTTGAGGCTGCAGTATCAGCAAAGAAATATAGAACTGTATCGTCCGCATAAAGATGGGCATTGGAACCTGTTATAAAGGATGTAATATTGTTAATTTAAATTGTGATCAAGACGTGATCCAGTATTGAAACATGTGGAGCCCCCTTTGACAGTAGAAAAAATACAGAATAACCATTTACAGTATCACATAATCTCTGTAAGAGCATCGACAAAGAGGGCGGCACAGTATTTCCCAACAGTAGATAGAATATAATGTATAATCAAAGTAGTAGCAGTGACGGTACTGTGTCTGGCTCTGAAACCAGACTGATGTGGACTTAACACAGACTTTCTTGAGAGGAATGATTTAAGCTGATTATTAACTAAAGACTCCAGGATTTTTTGCAAGACAGGAGCGTTTGGAAATTGGCAGATAGTTATTAATATCATTTTTTTTATCCCCCCATCCTTATGCAGTAGGACATGTGCAGATTTCCAGACCTGAGGGTTAACTCCAGTAGAGACAGAGAGATTAAAGATATATGTAATCTGTTCAGCTAAAAAAAATGGGGCACAGAGCTTTTAAAAAAAAAAAAAAATTTAAGGGCCTACTTTATCCTCCCCAGTTTCTTTCCTGCAATTGATAGCTTGAAGTGCCTCCTTAACAACAGAGGAAGTGGAGGCCTGTAGGGTGAACTGAAAGGTACAGTTTAAGGAGGGCACATTAAGAGCAGATCCTGAGTACACCGTATCAAACAGATTTCCCAGCAGCGGTGAAAATGTGTGCCGAAAACCTTCATCAGCAGATGGAGTTTGCTTTGTTGTCATGGAAATGTTAAATACCTTTATTCTGAGCATCTGTCGAAATGTTTATTCATATTGAACTCGGAAGCAGCCGATGACAGAACAATGTCGACTCGACTCGCTCACTCACTGCGTAAATTTCAACCCCATCTCACTTTCTTCACGGAGCTTACTCAGCTGTCATAATAATGTCAAAATCAAGTTTTATAGCCGAGTTCGGGAACGAAGACTCTTCATAAATATCATATTTCTGCATTTTTTTAGGCACTAGAGAGAGCAGAGAGTCCAGTATTTGTATTTGCATTTGTTGAGGCAGCGAAATTATTTGTATTTGAATAAAAATGTTTGTTTTTATTATGTTTATGTTACAATAAACTACCTTACAAAGGAAGTCCCCACAGCGGGTCTTCAACTACCGTCTCCCAGATCATGGATGACTGTGCTGAATACTGAGCTAAAACCTTACTCGTCACCTCATTGCAAACAGACCTCTACCTATTTATACACCCGTAACACAGAGACAGCACAGCGTGTAACATGTAGAGAGGAACTTCAAAGGCAATTCTTTGCTTTGTACTTTTAATTCACTGCCTATTTCTCATGGTTATGGAGAGTCCCTCGGGAGTACTACGCCTGTGTCAGCTCTATCTCTGGGGAACACCCCCAAACTCTGGGAGTGATGCCCAAATTAGGAAATGTGTGTCATGTAACAGGTGGATGTGACTCCCCCTCGTTAAGACCTGCTGACAGACGTCACAGCGGAGCAGAAGAGTGACACTGAGATAACAAAGTAATCGACCTGTGTGCTGGTATTTGACATGTAAAGCAAAGACTTTTTAAAATATTTGTATGAAACAAAACACTATTTGTGCTTTACCAAATAATATTTGTATTTGGGCACACCCCACATCTTATCCGTTCCTTTCCTTCGTCTCAGTTTTCACATCCCTCCTCCCCCGAAACCCACTTTTTTAATCCTCTCTCTCCACCGTTTGGAATCGAGGAACCGCTGGGGGCTCAATGTAAGCCGATTGCCGGAAGAGACGGCTCCCCCACTCAGAGTCTTGACTCCCCCCCTGGTTCCCTCCTATCTTCCCACCGCTGACATCGGTTCATCGACGTACACCCCCGTTCATCCGTCCTCAACCCTGATTCTTTCCCTCGTCCCTTCATCCCTTATCCTTTTCATCCCTCACCCCTTTCATTCCACCATCCCTTGACTCTCACCCTCACCCTCGTACCTTCGATCCATCCCCTCCTACACCGTCCCAGCTCTCCTCCTTCTATGTTACCCATTAAACCATTTCAAATCCACAATTTTGTAACTTTCCATTAACCTGACAAACCTCTAGGACTTCTGGCTTTAAACTGAGCTTGACAGTTCAGTTTCGACCTTAGCTGTTGATAACAAAACAATCTCAAGTCAAGGTCCGCTTATTCAATTATTCTGGCGCTTTCCACCATATCAAAAGGTCTTTATCAGTTGACTGAGTTTGCTCTTTTGTTGCAGAAATGTCTCCTCGGGTTCTGAGCATCCGTAGGATTTCCCAGCCATGTCGGATTAAAAGTTTTTCGTCCTTAAAAACAGCAGACGATTAAACAATCTCAGCTCAAGGTCTCCTTGTTCAGGAGCTTTCAAGCATATCACAAGAAAGTTTAGTTTCTTTCTGGCTACATGTTTTCCTCTGTTGACTAATTGAAGTGACAATTCTAATTTTTTTTTTCCGACACCACATCTTTGGCACCATCAAAAGTAAAAACTGTTTTGTTGCAACATTTCCTGCCACAATAAAACCCCAAGCTTAATCTCAGCGGAGTGAACTCAACCACAATGACACAGATAAAAAGACAATTTTGAATCATAAGAAGACATTTCATGACATATGAAAATTCAAACCAGTGTTGCTAGAAATAAAGTCCTTCCCATGTTTTTTAAGATCGTTCCCTGAACCCCTAAATTAACACCAAGCTGAAGAGTTTTACTGCTTTCTGAAAATGTCAAGCCTGTTTCACCACAAAGCACAACCAGCATCACTGATGTGAGACGTGTGCTTAGTTGCACCTGTAACCACATCTATAACACTGATGTCACAGGGTCGTGGAGTACGCCTGTGCATCGCTGCAGCACCGTAAGGAGTTAAACCACTGGAGGTCAGCAAAGAAAAGACTTTCAGGAGATGTGAAGATACTCTTTAAGCAGGCGCAGTTGCCTGAAGCTAACCGTACCTCAAGGCTCTGCGCGTTCTGCAGACAGCTGTGATCTTGCACGCAGACAGCGGACGTGCACGCTGTTCCATAAATACTTTCAGGGGTTAGCGGACACAGACGCGTTCCACATGTGCACACTAGTAAACACGGTTCCAGTGTGATAACATTCAAGGGTTGTAAAATCCGGTCAGTGAATATTACAAACGGCTGTGCAATGTTTTTTTTTTTTCTGATCAGCCTTTAAATGCAATAATCTGTTACTCCAACCGCATTTACCGGATCGTATGTCATTGTCTCACCAAGCACACCCACAACAACACATACGGGGCTGTTTTCAGTCTGAATACAGTTGAGGAATTCCTGTATGTGACAGCTTAATGAGAATAGGAATATAGTACATACATACAGCCAAGAAAAGACAGGCATTCCTGTCTGCATTTCTAGCACATGCGCAGTTAGCATGCCTGCAATGCGTACAGTCCATGTGGTCACAAAATTTTGTCTGCATAAGGGTCTGTGCGGATGTAACGGACATGGGAGGATGACAACCAGATTGGACCCTTGTGACCTTTTTGCTATTATCATAATATTTTCTTAACATATTGTAATTGTTCTGTGCAGATTCTGCAGAAAGGGTTAAAACTAAAACTAACTAATTGGTTTGAAAAGCAAACGTTAGACAGTAATAATGCTGACGTTCTTGTCTGACGGTAGGATTTGTTCAATGCATACAGTATAAAAAGATTAAGTAAAAAAAAAAAAAGACATTTAATGACTCAAGTGAGCACACACACATGCTGCTAATGACGACTGATTGTTGATAGAAATGCAGATTTGTTTCTCAGTTAATCCCTTCGTCTGTAAACTGTCAGAAAATGAAAAAAAAGGCGATGTTTAAAAATGACCTGATTGGTCCAAACGTCTGAAAAAATATTCAATTTATTATCTTATAAAACAAAGAAAAACAGTAAATCATCATATTTGTGGAACATAAAACAGAAAGTGTTTGGCATTGTTGCTTGATTAATGACTCCATCATCAAAAAAATGTGGTTAATTTTTCAAACGTTGTTTGACCGTGTCCACTCCTGGCACCGCTATCAGCAGCAATCAGCAGGACATCCTTTGTCTGTGCTTTCCAACACTGTTACATATCACTGTTAAAAAAAAATGTTTTATGATGTGACAACGCTGTGGTCTGGTCTGGTTAGGTTTAAGGAAAGATTATAGTTCGGGTTAAAACGATCACTTTAAGGTTAGAGGAACGTGGTGTGGTGGGTTAAAAGTCACTACTTCCTTAAAGCTAGGCCATTATCATCGCCATGGCTACGATAATAACCACAGGGTAAAGATTTGGGGATGATTTTTAAAAAAAAAACTGTCCTGATTCCCTGTTTCCAGCAAAGAATCAGGACAGGAAATGAGCAGCAGTCTCCTGTGGCAAAGTCAGCTGTTGGGTTAATACCTCCATCCACCCCTCCTCCACCGAATGAAGAAAATTATCGACACATATGGACGTCATCTGAATTACACCGCCGCTCCGGGTCATAATTACGACCGCAGCTAGGTTACGTCTGTCACTCAAATGTACCTATTGTGTCATTTATCATGGGAGGACAGTTTTCCTGCCGATGAATCTAATTGCCTAACCATGTAATCATTTTTGGCTCCGAAAACTGTTTTCCTCTTTGGAAAGCAGAAGAAGAAGAAAAAGAAGAAGAAGAAGAAAAAAAAAGGCACTTATTTCATCTCTTCCCACCCAGCTATCTCCAGTCCAGACCTCATCAGGCTGCAGGTCTGTAGATTACGCCGCTTCATCACTGAGTGCACTCATGTGAAGAGAGCCGGGCGTCCGTCCAGACCTTTACAGGGGCCGAGCGCATGTTCGTTACATAAACGTGCAACACCCCAACATGCGATGAATGCCTGCTCTGTCATCACCCGTGCATCTGGAATGACCCTCAGCACGCTGCTGCTGCACACACACACACACACACACACACACACAGCAAGGATTTGAAGCCATGGAGAGAGTATGTGTCCAGTCTAGATTGAAGATAAATTGTGCTTCAGATTAGAAGAAGATGAGGAGGAGGAGGAGGAGGAGGAGGAGGGTGGACGATGATGAACTCCTCCAGTTGTAGTTAAAGAGATTAGAAAGACCGTCTTACACAACCGTCTCGGAAGAAAAACCTGCCAGAAAATCCACACCGACACCAAAACAAATGCTTCCACTAAAGCGTGCATGACACCTGTCAGATTGATTAAGATGATTTTTTTTTTTCCGGCACCTAAATGCCAGACAGGTGTGTTCATGTAGGCAGGTACACTGTGTCCTACAGCCAGTGGCCTCATACTAATACACTGAAACAGTATCCTAACCACATAACCCAGTTCGCTATGGTCCTCCACTCCCTTGTTGCCACAACTGACACTTCATGAGATGGCATACTCAGGGGAGGGCGCTGTCACCTTGGATTAAAGCATCTTTGAATAATGCCTCTTTGCACGTCACTGTGTCTAAAGAAAGCTTTAGCGCAGTGTGCATAAAGCATTTTGTGCACTCAAAGCCTCAATGGTATGGATAGAAGCCAGCTTCCCCCCCCCCCCCCCTTCCTCCACCTCCTCCTCCTCCCGCATGTGAGCGTAATATCACATCTCATAATATGATGAGTTGTGTAAAATATTAATTTGAATGAAACCAACAGAGACAGCAGGACCTGGGGGAGGTAGGAAGTCACTGATGCTGCGAAATCTGAGCTAACGCTGCGGCTAATTACACTCCTTATCGCTTAATCTGTTTCATTTTTTCAATTAATCAATTTATTGTTTAGCTTTATGTCTGACTAGCTAAAGAAAATAGCTCATCAGGTGTTCAAGGAAGTGTCTTCAAATGTCTTATTTTGTCCGAACAACAGTCCAAAACTCAAAGATATCAATCATGTTAAACAGAGAAAAGCTTTTTCAGAAGCTTGACTCAGATCATTTTTTGGTATTTCTAAGTTTATCCTCTTCAAATGAAGCTTTGTTTACGTGTTCGCAGCATTAATGTGGACACAAAGAGTGAGTTTCAGAGCCCTCGAGAGGTTAAAGCTGCTACAATAAATATTTGCATGTAAACAGAGGATCACGTGACGCCCTGACTCTGCAGCCGCCCTCAGCTCCTACGTAGCATTTTAGCATCTTTTAGCTCGTTGTTTTGGTTTTTTAACAGCCACTTCAAGGAGGCTGTTTCCGGAGAAGAAGAAGAAGAAAAAAAAAAGCTTTTAAAGGCCACTGTAGCAGCTAAAGAGCCAGATATTTCCCTCAGGGGTTGGTAGAGAGCAAAAAAAAAAACAAGAGCTGAAAGAAAGAGAAGAGAGAGAATATTGGACTTTTATATTCGCCACTGTGGAAATATGAATGTTCCTTTGTATCCGCTGGATGTTTAAATAAGCAACTGTTTGCAAAGAAATCCATTACCTCAACTTGAAAATGTGATGAAATGTCAGCGTCGTTGCTCACGGTGTGTTTCTGCTGTCCCCAGGTGGCCAAAAATAATCAGTAGCTGCACTTCACCCCCCCCCCCCCCCCCCCCCCCCCCCCCCTCAGATTTAGCGTTTGGGACTCCGTAGAGGGCCGGGACCCACAGGTTGGGAACAAGAAGATTAATCCCTTGTTAAAATTATTCCTCTCTCTCTCTCTCTCTCCAATCTATTAATCGATTGGCTTTTTCCAGGACTGATCCGAACACATGAGAATTTTTGTATTTTAAGTTTATTAACCACGGAGGAGCATTTTTTGGAAGTCACTCGCACTGGATTTTTATTTAAAAAGGTCCCCCAGGGATGCCTCACTGTATTGACACAGTGGGACCATCTGTCCATCTTAGCTGAAAGCCAAATCTGTTAACTCTGAGAGCTTTGGCACTAATTCAGCTGGAAATGGGGGCACAAGTTAAAGGGTTTCCTTTCCTGTCTCCTTAATAAGAAGCCTCTCTCTCTCTCTCTCTCTCTCTCTCTCCTCCTCAGTGATGCGCGCAGATCCTCCCCTCCAAAAATCAGTCCCCCCCCTCCCCAACACCACCACCACCACACATACACACACGGGCCCGTCCTGTCCTATAACTTTCTCACAGATTAAGGGGTGGTGGTGGTGGGGTTTAAGATTAAGATCCGGATCAGCGGAGAGTCGTTACATAATTAACTCCACGACGAGAGAGGGGGGGTGGGGGGGGATTGAGTTATTCCTCGGTCGCGTCGGATACTCCCGACAAAGTGGCACAACGTGGGCGGCGCGTTGAGGAGACGATCTGTACCAAACACAGCGGCTGCGAGGCGAGAGGAGTCAGAGAGAAGCTGGATACGGAACAGTGAGGGGATGACGGTGTGCGCGGCGCGGCTCCGGGTAACCTCGGCGAGTAAACCATGCGTGTGAAAGGTGTTTCTGGTCCGCCGCCAGCCTTGAAGGGTACAAACGGCGTCCGTGTGATGGTGCGCGTCTCTCCAAGGTGGATTCGCTTTCCAGTCCTGTGAGAGAAACTGACTGACGAGAGAGGAGAGGCGACTTCATTTGAGTATTTCGCGAGCGGAAAGGACACTTCATCACCTGGAGAGCGGCTGAAATGTCTTCTTTATTTGATATTTTAATGGAGCGTCACCTCTGATATCATCTGGATTAACTCATTTGGAGTCCAGATTGGTTTCTTCTTCTTCTTCTTCTTTTTTTTTTTTGGCTACGCGCCTTCTCTGTTGACTGAAGTGACAATTCCAACAACAATTCCTTGGCACCATTTAAAACAATTGCACAATTAAACGCAACGGATAGTCTCGGTGGAGTGCGGGGGAAACGTGTAAAAAAAAAAGATTTTTTTATCAAGTCATAAGAAGACAATTAATGACACACGTGAGCATTATGTGAAAAATAAAGGTCTTGGAAATGCGTCGCACATGCATCCGTCTGCTTGAGGTAAGTTATGCGTCTTTGCGCATGAACTGAAACACATTCTCTCTAAAATGTATTTAAAAAAAAAAACAAAAACCCTCGCTTTTGGGTTTTTTCGGGCATTTAATTAAAATAGCTTCATAAAAGCAAGTAGATCTGTCTTATTTGTGAGGGATCTCAGCACAGTGTAATCTTGATGCGAAGGGGGATTTAAGCACTCATTTCATCCAGATGTCAGTTTTTGGCCGTTGCCTCCACCTCCACAGTCATTAAAACATAATAACCTTTAAAAAAGAAAGAAAGGAAATCCTCTTTCTGTAAACTAAAAAAAGGGGTTTTTAATTTGACAGAGAGACTTGTAGGATTGGGCTCTTCCCACCTCCCAACGCCGGAGCTCTTGAGTATTAATAAGAATAATCTGAATCATATTAGTTGGAATAAACGCTGAAGGTGTAATTGGCGTGTTTACTTGTAAACAGTGAAACGAGAAGCAAGACTTTTTTTTTTTTTTTTTTTTTTTTTGGTGGGAGGGGAGAGGGGGGGTTAAGATAGTAAACATTCCCCAGTGACATGATTCCTCCTCTATGTGGGCTGATGCTGAAACACCCGGATTTGGGACACTGGAGATTAAAAAAAAGGGTGTTAATGCAGCAAGTGGATCACATCATGATAATAATTTTAAAAATGTGAACAAAATTCACTTTTTTTTTTCTTCTTCTAATCTCCAAAAATGCTCTCCTGAGATCAGTCATCTTATGTGATATTAACCCTGTTGTGGCTCACTCCTCACTCACTGCACATGCAGCGATATGAGGACATGTGTGCACTCATCAGAGACATGCTGGTGTTGATACAGATGCCTGAGGTGAATCACTTCATCTCCCTCCTACCCGTTTTTGTGAGGAAAGCTGACGGCACTAAGAATAGTCAAGAATCCTCTCAACCCTTTTTTTGAAATCCCCCCCCCCCCCCCTGCTTTCTATTTGCGTCCCCATTATTGTGATTTAAGACCATGCAACAACCCCCCCCCCCTCAACCCCTCCACCCAAACCCACCACCACCACCTAACCCCCTTACCTCACCCCCTCCCACTCAGGAACTCACATATCACATGCCTGCTAAGGTCAAAAAAAAAAAAAAAAAAAAATGAGGCTCCCCTGATGAAATACTTATCAAAGTGTTGCAGCTTCAGCTCACATTTAACAGCAGTGCAGACTTGTTTTAACTAATCTTTGCAATCAGGGGTCAGCTGTTCAACCGTGGACCAGTTTGACAGGATTGTTCACGGGGCGGTGCCATGGAAACGCAGGCCTCATTTAAGAATAAAATATAAATATAACAATATTTAGGATTGTATCTGAGGGCTCGTGACATGTTTCCCCCGTTTGTGAATGAAGGTTACTTGGACTCGTTCGGAGACTGGAGGTGTATTTATCCACACATATAAAAAAAACCCAACAGTTAGTAAGCTGAACAAAGATAAGTTAACAAAAATCCGATCTGGTCCAACACGCTAAAGTGGAGGAATTAAAACAACGTTAGAGTTCACATGTTAACGTTTTATTTCTAGTAGGTTCATTAGACTTAATTTCTGCAGCATGCACTGCTCACACAGCTGAGTTTTAAGGCAAAAAAAAGGTTACATTTAGGGTTTATTATGTTATCTACAGTAGATAATGATGTATAAGTTATGAAAACCTCAGCTTTCATCACATTAGTCATTTTAATACTCGTTTTGGCTGAAAAAAAAAAAGCCTCGCATGGAGACTTTGAGACGTACTTTATCGGTTAACCACATGCAGCAAACAGCAGCCTGCTTCATTTACTGCTGATTGAAAGTTCTGTTGTTTAATGGCATCAACACACCGTTCATGTCACACTGCGATCAGTTTGTATTTGTGAACTCTGCTCTGGTCCAACAGGCTAAATTTTGTGGAGTTCACATGTTCAAATTTTGAGTTTTTTGTAGTTCTTGTAGATTTTGAGGTTTCATTCCAGCAGCGTTCGCTCTTCAAACAGCTCAGTGAAACTATGATTTAATGCCTCTCCTGCAGCGGAGGCAGCATGAGATGTATTTATTTAGTTATCTGTGAAAGACTCCAGAAAAGTTTGCATGTAAACTGTGAGAGTCAGAACTAAATTATCAGATTAGCGAGCGAGGTCTAACAAATAAAAAAAAAAAAATGACTCACTTGGAAGCTGCAGACATACTTTATTGATTCTCCACGCATAATAAACAAGCTCTCATGCTTGATTGAGAGTTCTGTTGTCGTCGTCGTCGTCGTCTTAGAAACGAAACGGGCGTTTTTTTTTGTTCGACCGCCACCTATTTGTGAAGGATCAGAATCGGCTCCGTCGGCCAAGTATGTTCACGCATGCGAGCGATTTGACTCCGCTTCCTGGTGTGGCTCCCCATGTGCTCGCCGCAGCAAGGCTGTGGACGGAGATAAGTGAACACACGGGGAGACAGGATATAGTGGTGGAATTAAAACAAAGTCAGGAATCACACGTTAAAGTCAGGTTTATTGGACTGAATCTCAGCGGCGTGCGGCATTCCCGAACACGTTTCACAGAGTTAGTTTTTTGATGAAAACCATGAAAGTCAGAACTTCAGCTTTCATCAGCGGGGGCCAGATCTACTTGCTGCAGGGCTGGAAGTTGGCCCGCCGTTCGCCTACCGACTGGTTTACATCGCGGCTGTCAGTCGTTGAGCTTTAATTACGTGGAAAGAAGCGGGCAGTCAGGATGTTGCTGTACGCTTGATACCTGCCCGAGCTCCACCGAGCGTGAAACAGATGCAGCAAAGCATCAGGAGAGCCTTCCCTGAAATCTGGGGCACTCCAGCATTTTATATGATGCAACTAACATCCACTGCCGGTCGTGTTTCACACTGCTGTAATCATCAGGTATGAACCAGGCCCCAATGACACATCTAATTGCACTTTTTTCCACAAAGAACAAGAAGTGAGGGATTTTAAAGAATGTAAAGCGAACCTTTCCCCCCGTCTGAGAAATGTGAAATATTTACCGCGTCAGATGCATTATTAATAGGAATGTTTTATTTAAAGAGGAAATGAAACATCGGCTGTATAGGTAATAGTAGCCGGCATCTCGTGTCCACGGGGGAACAACAGTCTGCTCAAGGACAGCTGCACCGAGATGTAACCTACTTTGGGGGGGGGGGGTCAATTAGAGAGGGCCCGGTCTAGCCCAAACAAAAACTAAACATGATGACATTTAACAATTTGCGGTCTTTTCTGCCTCTCGTAAAAAAAAAAAAAAAAAAAAAATGGCAGATGACAGATGCCGCGTGTGTGCCAGCAGTGGATCGGTGGTTTCCAGATGTCAGCGGTACAACATGCGGCACAATACACAAATTCACTGGGTCCTCTTTTTTAGTGTTGCCAACCCCCCTCCACCCCCCCATCACCTCCCTCCACCCCCTCCTCCAGTTTGGAGAGTGTCCAGCAGTCACTCATCCAGGCCTGAATAAAATCCAGTTGAGATCAAAGCGTGTGCATGAAATAATAATCCGCACAATAAATTCCACTCTGCTGTCATTTAACAAAAAACCTCCATATAATAAGAGGTTCTCACCTTTTTTTTCATCATGGCGGTGTGGAAGTGGAGCAGATGCTATCTTATATTCTATTATTGTGGTAGAAATAAGCAAAACAAAAAAATAAAAAACAACACACACACTACTTCTGTCACATGAAACCCAGCAGCCTACTGTAGTTTTATAATTATGTGCATTATTCAATGTTTCTTCCCCTCCTCACACACACACACACACACACACACACTCATGCAAACTAGGCTAACAGCAACACCCGTTGCTTCTCCAGCGGAAATTTTTTTTTTTTTTCAAATTTACATTACAGCCCTTTAAAGAAGGCAGTCGGTAATTTCTCAGCCCTGTGTGTATTTTTTTTTTTATTGAATCCTCGGTATCTGTAAACATCAAAGCACGTTGACGGAGGGGAGAAGTGATTAGAAACTACAAAGTGCTCCAAATTAGGAGTGCTGCACCAGGCCGAGAGGAGAGGAGCTGTTAGTACATGCATCATCAAGCTCAAGGGCACCGAGAGTCATTTCAGTTTGATTCAGCAAAACCGTACATGGAGGAAAAGGGAAGGGGGGAGGAGGGGGGGGAGGGGAGGAACGGGCCAGTAAGAAACACCAGGACGGTCAGATAGTGTTACTTAAAAGGATGGAGATTTTCTGTCGTTTTCTTATTGCCAGCGAACGCTCATCTGCAGAGCCAAACCGACACTGAATTGATCTACTTAGAGGTATCGTGTGTGCATCCAAAAAAAAAAAAAAAACCCCTCCTGATAGATCTTATCCCTCCAAGCCTGGGTCTGTTTCACGTCACACACGCGCACGTTTAGATATTTTGATTCAACTGATTGATCCCTTGACCTTTGTGACTTCTCTTCTGTTTTTTTACAGGTGTGCGCCATCGTAAGCCTCCTGCCTTCAGGCTCTTTAGCGGATCTGACATGTGAAGCTCTGCTCATGCTGTCAGGGAACGTCTCACGTAAGTTGAGGACAAACACCGGGCTTGCGTTTTTACGACGTGTGTTACAAGGCGTCTTTTAAAAAAAGAAAAAGGAAGTTGCTTCGGCGTTACTGTACTTGAATGAGACTGAATTGATTTCCAGTCTTTTCCATCTCATGACCATAACCACTAAATGCCAAACACTCACCCTGAATCACAACTTTCCCTTTGTGGATATTGGCAAAGTGCCTTTTCTTATTATTCCGTTTCCGTGTAGACCTCACAAGTACAGTAATAGTTGGCTATTGAACACTTCAAACCGCAGAGGACACACACACACACACACACACACACACACACACACACACGCAGAGGAATGATCCTCATGTGATTCGCCGCTGGTTATGTTCAAATTTGTCCCAGGTAGAGTAATAACAATGCTGTCTGGGCCGTGTTATTATGTTATTATGTTGTCACGCGCTCGCTGATAACTGCAGCTGGATGGATGTCTGGGATCGAGTTTCAAGTGGAAAGATATTTACATTATGAGTTACATCTGTAGATTCCTTTTCTATATCAGATGTTTAGTTGTAAAAAGTTTTTCAGAGTTCAGGACGAAAAGTTTTTTTTTTATATTTAGTTTATTCTGATCGAATAAAAGAGAGAGAAGCAGTAAATCCTCACACTGGACAACGTGCTTCTGCTCGATTAAACATCTTAAATTATTAAATGATGATGAAAAATGATGATTAACTGATTGGTTAACCATTTCAGCTCTAGTGTCAAGTAGTGAAAATCATCATTTAATGTTCAAAAAAAACATGAAGACTAAAAAAAAATAAGAAAGACTTCACTAACTTTAGACTATTTTCTATTGAAGCAAAGTTTTCAGGGCGATTATTTTCATTATCAGTTAATCTATTAGTCGTTTTGTTCTATAAAAATGTCAGAAAATTGTGAAAAAAAACTTTGCTTTGTTTCCCCAAAATCTAAGGTGACGTCTCCAAATGTCTTGTTTTTGTCCTGAACAACAATCCACAACACAAAGATATTCAGTTTACTGGCACAGAAGACTAAAGAAACCAGAAAATATTCACATTTGAGAAACTGGAACCAGAGAATTTGGACATTTTGGACAAAAAAAAAAAAAAAAAAACTATATCAAAGAGTTCATATTGGTACCAAAACTCAAAGCTCGGGCATGGAGCATTTTGAAATACAACCCAGTCCTGGTGATGACTGAGTTATGATGGGAGTAGCACGTCCTCAGAGGGAAATGATAAAACATTTGCTATCGGTGCCTTTAAAAACATCCCAACATGACATCAAACTGCACAAAAACTACTTGGTTAAAGGGGATTTTTTTTTTTTCAAAAGAACTGTTAAAAGTCAAAGCAGCGGAGGCCAAGATGCTTTGACTTTTACTCCCTAGTTTGGGGTGTAGCTCCAAAAATGTTTTATCCTCGGTGTTATGGGGGTTTTATAGCGAGTTTCAGCTCATTATTTAACTGTTCTGGTTCACTCTCAGCGCTCACGGAGCGTCTTTTGCAGCCACAGCAGGCAGCTGTCTTCAGACAAAAAGCTCTAAAAGCCCACTGTACCCTACCTGCTCAGCACCAAACCGAAGCGTTTAGCAGCTGAAGAGCCAGACGTCTCCCTCAAGATTTGGTAAGAGAGCAAAAAAACAGAAGTAAAAGAGAGAGAATATTGGATTTATATCCACCAGGTGGACAGAAACAAGACTCTAAATGAACGATAATGTCGCTCCGTAAACTGCTAGACGTGGAAAATAAGCTAACAAGATCGACATATCAACTTAAAAAATGATGATATGTCAGCGTTGTTGTTTCAGCTGTTAACAAGTGGCCAGTAAAATGAGTTATAGTTGGTTTTAAAGGGAAGAGCCGCTCGGTTAAGGTTAAGGAAAGATTATTATTTGGGTTAAAAGAAACCGACGCTGACAAGCTGTTGGTAGGATACAGGATACAAACAGCGGTCTGTCAAGTCATAGTCACACATTGTTGACCCGACCGTCCACCGCTGCCGTGGTTTCTGTGGCTTTCATAACAACGTCATGCAACTCCTGCTTCTATTCCTGACAGACGAGAGTCCGACAAACAACCACGGCTACCATTTTCTGAAGAGGACGGTATGAAAAACTGTAAAAAAAAAATTAACTTCAAATAAGACACTCTATCATGACAAAATGGTGTGCAAACACTTATTAAGAAAAAACATCTGAAAGCATTAGAATTAAGCACCAACTTTGCCCTCTATTTCCGCATCTCCTTATCTGAATCGTCTTGAGTTATTACAGAAATAATAGCGTGGCCCTCGGGGCATGTCTAGATTCATATTTGCTGCTCTCCTCCTGTTATTGCTGGAGGAAAGGTCTGTCACCAGTGTTTACCGTTGCCCTTTAATGTTTCACCCTTTGTAGCTGTTAAGCTGAATCTAATGAGACTTTCATAGCGTCTTTTAAACTGTGCAAACAAGGATTAAGGTGCGGTTATTGATGAGACTCTCTCTCTCTCTCTCTATCTCTCTGGTTTTCAGTACAGTCCCTGGCCTCCTCCTGGAACCAAACCCTGAGCAATGCCACAGGTCAGTGGAGCGGTGAGTCGGACACGTTGCTCTTCTCATATGTGTGAAACTGATTCCCTACGCAGTTCCTACAAAGCCGAGCTGTTGTGGGATAACCCCACGAGGGGGAACGAGTCTGATCTGAACTCAGATTGTAAGGACTAACATCAAAGACGAGAACAATGCTGGAAATAGACTTGGCGTGGTACCACAGGAGACGAAGAGCTCCTCTCCGCTCCTCTCCTCTCCTCTCCGCGCAGCAGTAGTCATTAGAGCCCGTGTAACACAAACAGCTTATTCAGCTCCGCGGTATATATTCCGAAGCCCCGTCGGAGCATTGTCAGAATTTCAGCGTGGCTATATGTAGTCCCGAGCCATGCCGGGAATGTGCGTCTGTGTCTGACATTTCTGTCCCCCCCCCCCCCCCCCCTCTGCGCTGCAGGCTCGGGAATCTACTGTGACACCTCCATCGATGGCATTGGCACCTGCTGGCCCAGGAGCGGCGCTGGCCAGATGGTGTCACGACCCTGTCCAGAGATGTTCTACGGTGTCAGATACAACACCACCAGTAAGTCCACACACAAGCACCGAGCACCTGTCAGCCAAACCAGGAACAATAGATTTAAAAAACAAAAACATGATTTAATTTCATTCACCCCCCCCCCTCCACCATCTCACCATCTCCCCTTCCTCCCCTCTCCTCTCTCTCTCTCTCCACTCGTCTTCCCCTCGGGCACATCCTGTTTACATAATTGTGTATACAGAAATTAGCATGAGCATACAAATTAATGAGACGCACACAAAAGTGTAAAAAAAAAAAAACAACACAAAAACGTGTACACAAAGTAGGACTGCTGCTCATAAATCACCATGAGGTGCCAGAATAAAAGGAGCTCATAACATCGACGTTCTGAAAGCAGGAAAAATGGTGTTTTTTTATAAGGATTTAAATGATGAGAGAAAGACGGGACGACACCACAAAATTAACCTTTAAACGCTGCTGTCTGGGAAGATTTAAGCCTCCTTTACACTGTGCGACGACAACAGTCGTGTACGCGTTTAAATCAGCGATCTGGGAGCGCCGTTTGGGATCGACGGAAAAGTGAGAAAGTGGAAGACGTTCTTTTACTTTAAGTTCCCTTATTGAACATGAAGAGGATGAAATGAACACTGAAACAGGGTTTTGCTTACTGTAATCATCCCCTCTGTTAATACTGGCCATTAAAGTTCATTTTAATTGTTTGTCATTAAAAGAACAGAGACAGTTATTATAGACGGTCACAAATATGAACATGTTTTAAATTAGAACAGAATAAAACGATCAGTTTGGCAATAAATGGTACACACAAGTAGTATACATGCATATGTGCAAAATAAATGTATTATTCAAGTTATAGAGTGTATTTTCTGTGAAAATGTATTTAAATGCTTGTCTGAAGTTAATGTGAGTCTGAACAGCAGAAATATAGAAACACAAATAATGAATTTGGCACCAAAAAGACGTTAACTGTGAAAGATAATCTGACTAATTAGGACGACTGAAGCTTCGTATTAACTTTAGATACATTTTGGATATAATTTTGCATGAAAGGAGGGGTTTGACACACACTGAATGTGAGGAAAGGATCTTTTAAAGCCTGTTTTACAACATTAATATAGCAGCAAACAATTATTTTGCTGTGTAAAGATACAGTGGTGTAATGGTGACTGAATGAATGAAGTCACACTCCCTCTGTGTGTGTGTGTGTGTGTGTTGTAATATTAGCCTCTCTAGTTCTTTGCTTTGACAGCCGGTCTGGCCGCACGAGTCTCTCCGTGTCGTCCCCCACGTTCGTTTCCAACATCCATGTCATAAACTTTATCATATTACAGCTAAACAGCTCAATAAAACACGTTTCTGAAAACGTTTAATCGACACGCAGTAGCAGAATATTGATCCGTATTTGATCAGCGCTGCTTAGTTTGACAGTTTGATTTGAGTTTCATGAGTTCAGGAGTTGCTTTCTCCCCCCCCCCCCCCCCCCCCCCAATATTATTGACTAAATGACACACACGTTTGTTTTAATCTGAGACGCTGGTGCTATAATGCGACATATAGTGGGGCTGAATGTTGTATATAGCGCCTTTAATGTGGGAGCAGGAGGATCGATTACAGCCAGCAAATGTTTCGGTGTTCGCACAGATATAAGCGTTTATTAACATATTGGTCAACAACTATAACTCCTCCCGTGGGCACCCGTAGAGACAGAGCGTAATTAAGTTCCACCCACCCTGGAGGTGAAAACAATTCATCACTCTCCATTGACTTTTCATTGCGTGAAGGTGCCTCCTCGTTATTTACATCTGTTTGCGAACAACAGAGGAATACTTTAAAGCTGCTGAGTGGTGGGATGCATCGCCAAACAGGGCGAAGAACCCAGAAGTGAAGTTTTTATAAGCCGGCGAGCTGAAAAACCGAACCTATAAGAAGACAGAAGTGTTTACAGGCGTTAAGATGTGAGACGCTGTGAGATCCTGACAGTCAGTGTGTGCATGCCAGGTTGATTTTCCTGTCACTGGTAAGTCTGAACTGTATTTCTGTAAGTTAGACTAAAGCATTGTGACAAGTGTGCAACTTGTGCTACAGGGAGAAGAGACGCTGAGACAGACCAACAATACCGAGTTTGTCAATCTGTCTTTCGTTGTGTGTTATTGTTTCTCGGGACGACGTGCGGCGTCGAACATGAACGTACTGCACCGGAGTTAGCTTATAGCTGCAGTCCCTTACATTTAAAACATGTAACAACACGATAACAAACTGCACAAAGCAACAAAAACACACACAGGACACATTATAAAAAATACAAAGCTGCACACAATAACACATTTTACACACAATGTCAACTAGATATTAATAATGTAAGCTTGTCAAACCAAGATATAGCAATAGCAGTATTACATCATATAATAATTTCTCCCTCTGATGGACATGTGGTGCTAAAATAATCCTTTGACGTTTTTAGCTAACGGAACGTTTTTAGCTAACGGAATGTTTTTAGCTAACGGAACGTTTTTAGCTAACGGAACGCATTTCGTTAGCATTTCAGCTCTTGGTTGTGTATTATGGCGCCCCTGCGGTGGGCGTGGTCATCAGAGCAAGCATGTCTCTGTAACTGGTGGCTGCTGTATAAACACATAATGAATCAACGGCAGTATAGTTGCAAAAATATGAATTATGTCGTCATAGGAAGAGTTGTAATTATGGACAAACACTTATAATATCTGCTTGTAACTGTATTATAATGTAATCTTTATCTTATAAATGCTAAATTGGGGGACTCAAACTCTTAAAATCTGTCCCTAAAAGGGAGAAGTTTATATTTTCTATTGTTGATGAACTCCATGAGAATACTGTTGTTGTTTTTTTGGTTTTTTTTTTTGCTTCACTGAAGGTCCTCGAAGTCCAAATTATCCCGAGGTATTTATTGCTGCTGTGGCAGCTTGTTAATTGGAGGATCATCGTCGCCGCTGCCAATGTTGGTGTTCCGTCTTTGTTCGAGTCTGTTCGCTTGAGCACTTTTTGGATCCAGTCTAATTATCCTCGTCTCTATTTCCGACCGGCCTCGGGTCGCTTTCAGGTCAGGCCTCATTTGTTTATTTATTTTTTTGAAAATTAATTTATGCAAATCAGGGTTGTTGGTCGCGTTTTCCGGGAGTCCGTTTCAGATCAGACACAGCACAAAAAGAGCCACATAAGCCGCCTCTGGTTAATGTCTTCTTCTTATCTACAAACACCGACATGCGGTTTGTTTGTAGGTGCCTCGGTTTGCCAGTCGAGCAACCAAACAGGTTTTGCAGGGTCGATAGTAAAATGAAAACTGTAGCGCTCTGAAAAACAGCTGAAAACTTGAACAGCAGTCAGTTAGTTTAGATGCCGGATGTCGTGGAGCTTATTCTTCCAATATCACTGCTCATAAAATGCTGCCTGTGCTCGAGCTCGTGAGCTAAATGTTTGTTGACGTTGCCTCCGGTGACTCAGCTGTCAATCAAACACCAACCAGTGCACTCTGAGAGCTGAGTGGAGTGAAGGAGCATTTCTGATGAATCTCTCAAGCAGAGCTGCGACGATAAGTCCATTAATCGATCAGTCAATCCACAGAAAATTAATTGGCAACTGTTTTTATAATCAAATAATTGTTCCTGTAACTTTCCAAGCAAAAAAAAGCCAATATTCTTTGGTTCCACCTTTTCAAATTTGAGGATTTGTTGCTTTTCTTCGTCTGACCAGCAGGTTTTGGACTGTTGTTCAGACAAAACAAGCAAATCATACCTTTTATAGACTAAATGTTTAATCGAGAATTAATCAATGATGAAAATAATCGTTCTCTACTCCCAGGTCCCTTTTTCGTTCCTTTCAGTAGTGAAATATAACCTAATACAGAGATAAACACAGAACATTATTACCAAGATTGAAACAGTTCAAAAGCAGCAGGGACACTTCAAACAACAGAGTCGACAACAGAGTCGAGTGCATGAGTGGTGAAGAAAGGGTGTTGACTGTTGTTGGTATGATGGAGGTGTATGCGGGTTGCAGCTATATCTTGTATATGAGTGTCTGTATGTGTGTGTGTGTGTGTGTGTGTGTGTGTGTGTGTGTGTGTGTGTAGGACGTAGCTTTGGGCCAGCAAAGAGAGTAGAGACAAAATAAATGAAATATAGTGGAAGTGAGGTTAGATTTGGGTGGGGCGGGGGTTAAAAAAAAACTATATATTCAATATATTTGAAAATAACTTTAGGAGTTTATTTATTTAACATGAATTTAACCAAGAAATCCTCCCTAATATCAAAGGAGTTCATTGCTTAGTCTATAAACTGCCACAAAATAGTGAAAAATGCACAGCGTTTGTCACGTTTTTGAAGCTGAAATACAAAATTATTTGACGTTTGTACTTGAATCAGTCATCAAACTAGTTGCAGATTAATTTTCTATTGAAAGACAAATAGATTAATTGACTGAATCAGCCCTAAAACAAACAAACATGTTACAGAATTAAACAAAAATGCAAAAATGAAACATAAAAACATGAAAACAACATCCTAAAAATACCCCAAGAGCCACCAAAACCAAAAAAATTAAATAAATATCATAACATCTAGACTCTAAAACATCTTGAACATCAGCTGCCAGAAGGACTTTTTAATTTCACTTGGACTTCAAAGCCTATTTTTTTATATTATTACAATAGAGACTCTAAGCACAGCACTTTAGATTTAGCGCACTGGTCCTCAAGAGTGTTTTTCCCCTTCAGGTGGTTTCAGATGGTCCTCAGCACCATGATGAATGTGATTCGACTTCTATAATTCATCGGATTCATGTTTAATTCATGCTTTCATTTAGACAATGTAAAAAGAGTTCATTTACTTCACTCCCACCACTGTGATTTACACAAATACTGACAAAATTCAACACCGGATCGCCGGCATCAATCTTTATGTGAGTGATTTTTTATCAAACGGCGGGTCTGAAGTCATTGATGCGTATCTATTTGGGGCACTGCAGCACTCTGAAGGTAATGCACACGCCACCGAGGGACATACAGTAAACACAATTAAGCAAATTTAGGCGATAAAAGCAAGTGTGTTTCTCGGTAATTTAAAGTCTAAAACCCCCACAGGACCGTCGGCAGCCACTTGAGAGAGAGAGAGAGAGAGAGAGAGAGAGCGAGGCTATAATTCAGCCTGAGCTCGCCAGTAATTTGACACTGCAAGGTTCATTTCACCTTCAGGATTAACGTAATCTCTATTCAAGCATAGCCTACTATACTAAAAAAGACTTCCCATCAGCTGACATTGCCAGCAAAGGTCATTAGTTAAAAAAAGTGAAGATGAAAAGGTTCGGTATACATTTAGGGTCTGATTCACTTCAATATTTAGACTTTCTGAATGTTAAGTTCCTCCTCGGAGCTATGAATAACAAATTAAGCATAGCAACTTAAACTTGTGTATTTGCATTTTTAGCGTTCGTCTATTATTAACTGTAATTAAATATTTGATGTTTTTCACCGATGAGGTCAGAGGAGACGGAGGGAGAGCGCCGACGCCTCGGCTGTTTGTCCTTCCGTTAGCTGGATGTGTGTTTTTATCCTGCAAACAACGTCTTTCGTTATTTCAGAGTAAACAAACGCCGTGACCTTACAGACTCTTTTAAAGCATCAATTCACCCAAGCGCTAATTCTCTATTTTCATTAAGCAGGTTTTTTTGGGGGATGTTGTCGCATCAAGGACGCTTAATGTGAACACAAGGCTGTCAGAGTTTTGACTTTTCTTTCACGAGCACTTTATTAAGGAAACGTTTGAAAGCGCGAGAAAGCCAGAGTGGGGTCTTTGAAAGTCGAAGAAGAGGCGGGAGCGACACATTACAACTGTCACGCAGATTAACGTTAACTGATTAACTATCGTTTCAGTTCGGGTCAGCTGAGAGATAAAATCACAGACGAGTGTGTGATGTTGAAGAATCCAACACGAACCCTAATAACCCTTAATAACCATAACAAGAGATATCGTCTCTTTTTTTCAAATCCACACACTCGTCTTTCTTGTCAACTACCTCGTGCCTACATTACCCACAATGCAACTCGACAGCTGACAGTTTGATCAAGAGGCTCTGCTAGTAGTGGCTGATGTAGCCTGCAGCTGTCGGCCTCCAGCAGAGACGAGGAGCGGGCCTACGGAGGTCCAGCAACCCCACCGCTGTCTGACTCCACACCTCCAGATGTTTTTCATTTTCAAAACTTGTCGTCTTCAGCCCCAGCAGTGACATTACTCGAGGCAATTTATCAGATTTCACACAGCAGCTCCCTCTGGAGACACACAATGCCTCACACTACTGTTTTCACATGTGCAGTAGTTCATCCCAAACACCTGGAAACACATGCTGATGCATAAAATCCCCCCCCCTTTAAGATTGTTTTAAACATATTTTGCTATTTATGCCACATATCTGCTGAAACAGTCATTTAAAAGTTAAAATGCTGCAGTGTCCTGTGTGTAATAATTATTTTATAATCCACGCGATGAGGTTTGAGGTCAGAACCAGTACTTTCAGTCTCAGTCCTCCTCTCTCCTCCGGCTCTCTCTGCACAATTTACTCGTCTCTCCGTCCGCCGTCTCTCATCCAAATTCACCGTACATAACGTTATCTAACCAAGGAAAAGTAAATCTATTTTACAGGAGTGCCCTGACCAAGAGAGCGGCAGCACAATGAGCACAGAGGTTATAAACTTGTAATGAATTAGATAAAATATGAAGAGATAATCAAGGATCACAAGGATAGTTTAAGATTGTTGGAATAGCGGCAATAAATAACGAGGCATATAAAAACAGATACAGATTAGATTAAAAGTTTTCTCTTTTTTGCACAAATTGAAGTTTAACTTACAAAAGCAAACTGTTGTTATTTGATTCCTGTTTCTGTTCTGAGTTTTATCCTCAATCATCCCAATATTTACTCCTCCTGTCAATCAATGTATGTTGGTAGATAAACTGCAGCACTCTTATCTTAAAGTCTGGTGGAACCTTAAAGGGAACATAACATGCTTTTTGTGATTTTCTGTCATTGATATACTGTTATGATGTCAAATGTCAGGTGTTAAATACGGTCAAAGTTCCAGTCAAAGTGATTGTATGTAAAAATGTCGCCTTCAAGTCAAAAGTCAGGGCTTCTGCGACGCTTTGTTTGCGATGTTATCTCTACTTCCTACTTGTGATGTCCGTTGCTAGCTGTTGTTGCTACTTTAAAGTGGTTTCATGGGTTGTTTCCATTGTCCACTCATATTTACGATTGAATTTCATCTCACACATGTACGGATATATTTGAGAAGTTTGTATTTCAAGAAAAAAAAAAAGCGAACAGAGTGGGCTCATTGGGGGGCGGGGCCTTAAAGAGACAGGGGCTAAAACAGCCTGTTTCAGACAGAGGCTGAACTGAGGGGCTGCATAAAGAGTCTATAGAAGATAAATAAGGATGTTAAAAAATTTTTTTAACTGTAAATCATGCAGAGATACTCCGCACTATAAATATAGACCTTGAGAAATGTGCATGATATGTCCCCTTTAATCATGTCATGTGATATTTCAGGTGCTACATTCTTTATTTCTATTATTTCCCCCATGGGGGCCATGCAGTGTCTAATGTCTGCTTCTCCACTAATTTTAACACATTCCAGTGACAAAATGAAGCGACCCATTTAAACTTACTGCACCTTTTTGTCTGATATTATGACAGGGATTTGGATTTTTTCTTGTTGCAGGAAGCACTTTTTCATCTTTTACACTTTGCAGAGAGATTGGATGCTTTGTGGAGGTGTTGAAACGTGCTGCCGATAAATCTAAAAGTACTTGACAATAAGAGCTAGAACAGTCACAGAAGAATGTGGAGATACAGGCCTAACAGGCTGTAACTAATTAGTTTCCACTCAATTTCATTGCTAGCCGATTTGCTGCCACCAGGAGATGAGATTATACTAATTCCTGCACTTCTATGTACAGCCGTCTAACATGTTGTAAAGGGCAAATCCAGTCTTTATCTATTTAAGTTTTTCTAACCCGGCTTTGTTAAACATCTCAGTATGATGAGAGAATGTCTCAGACTAGTCAAATAGACACACTGATAACTAGAATAGACAAAGGAATACTCTATATCTCCAAGCCCATTAAAGCTGTTTGCACAGCTGATATAGTCCAATGAAGCCAAAAAGGCTCTGCATAAGCTTCAGATATAAGAGACTGAATGCTTTTCTGTCTGTGAAAGTGAAGGGGAGGTATTGTGGATGTTTGTGTTGTGCAAAGAAAAAAAGAAGGAGGGTTGTTCAGTGCAGAAAATGTACAACTTTAAAAAAAATAAAATGCTGAATATGTGCACAAACATGCACTGAATAGCAGGAGAAACACAAAATGTCAGCTGGGATTGGCAGCTACACTTGGAGTAATATCTTTATTTGTGTTCCACCACAGCCAGACTGTATTTTCTCAATGATTACCTTCTCCAGAGATAAGACTAACCTTTAAGGTTCATGTGGCCTCAATTGTTCGGTCGTGTCGGTTTGCCCTGTACAACATCAGAGAGATTACCTGTCTGAGCTTGCAGCACAAACTCCTGGTGCAGGCTCTCATAATATCACGCATTGACTACTGCAACTGCTTACTGGCAGGCCTCCCTGCATGCACATTCAAACCCCTGCAGATGATCCAGAACACGGTGCATGCATCTGGTCTTCAACCAGCCCAAACAGCACACGTCCCCCCCCGCTGTTCATATTTCTCTACTGGCTCCCAGTTGCTGCCAGCATTAAATTCAAAACCCTGAAACTCGCTTACAAAACTGCGACTAGAACAGCTCTTGCTCTACCTGAACTCCTTCATTCACGTTGATTTTCCCTCCTGCTCGCTATATTCTGTCAATGAAAGGAGTCTGGTACCACAACAACAACAACAACAACAACAGGGCAGGCATCACTAGCGAGACTCTTCTCTTCCCTGGTGGTGGAACGAGTTACCAAACTCCCTCTCAATCTTTTAGAAAAGACTCAAGAGCCAGCTTTTTTGTGAACACCTCCTCCACACTTGATGGACTGAAAACAACAAAAGAAAAAATCCCTTCTTTGTTAAAAAAAATCACAATAAAACAGTCTTTCAGTTATCTTATGTATGTGGTATCACACAAAAACAGAACAGCAACGTGAACTGATAATAATTTATAAATAAAATAGGTAGAGGGGAGTTCAGTATCACTTGAACTTTGACCTGAAGCTTGAGGGTTCAAACAGTCACCGTTTTATTTTTGTTGTTTTCAGGGATTAAAAACCATTTACGAGATATTAAATGAGTCATAGTTGAAACTTCAGAGTGTCCTGACTGTTCAGAGCATTTATATGGTTCATTATTCCAAAAATAAGAATGTATAAGAGTACTGTTGTGTGTTTTTATCGTAGGCTGGGTTGTTAGTCACAATATGATAAAACGACAATAAATTCAATAGGGAAAAAAACTGCTAATAAAAATAACTAGTACTGTATTTTGCTTTATTTTATTACCTTTATTAATTAATTTTCAAAATAACACTGATTAATTGGAATCTAAATAAGTAAACAAACAAAAAAAACATATGTATATTTTATATGTTTATTACATGTAAAAAATAATTCACATATAGAATATGTGGATGTGTGAAAATAATAGTAAGAAGAACATGTTCGATACATAAAACAAAGAAAAATTATATATTTTGAAGAAAGATAACGAACTTAAATAATCAAACAAGGTTTCAGTGATAATCACAGCTAAATATAACAGAGCAGAGGAAGGAGTAGTAGCAGCGTAAGTAGTATTAGGACAGTAATAAGTGGCTTTAGGTGAAGGCAAGGACAAAACGGTGAGTCTTGAGTGGGCACTTAAAAGCCTCGGTGGATGTAGCTGCTGTCCTGAGATCCAGAGGGAGATTATTCCAGAGTTCAAGTCCACGCTTCCCTGTTTGTCTGAGCTGTTGTTGGTACAGAAAGGAAGCTGAAGATCTGGGACATATTTCAGCTGCAGATCAACAGCTCCAGAGGCAAAGACAAATCCACGAGATGATTTATGAACAATAAGAAGATCTTAAATCGGATTCTGAAACTCACTGCGAGCTGCTGCGCCAGTTACATATAACATGAACGGCCACGAACCCGGACTCAAAACCCACAATATTAAATCTTAAAAAGAAAAAACAAACAAGAAAGCAACAAATATTACATTAAACAAATATTAAATTAAAAAGAAACAAACTTGTCCTCATCTTGACCCATTTGAGCGACACGTTAAAAGTAGAGAGACTAAACATTGTTTACATCAGATTACACACAGCGGGTTATTGTAGGGGGGGATCTATAACAGCTAAAGGCCTAAAAATAATTAAATGCTGCTGATAAACATGCAAACGGTTGGACTTCAGCTACGTCATGGCCAAGGTAGACGCTTGAAGAGACTTTGGCTCAACGATATTAGGCTGTATGGGATACAAGAGAAGCGCAGAGAAGAACGACATGCTATCATTCATAACTGACTGACTTTTTCCATACAACACCAGACCTGCTGGGAGAATTGGATATCAAATTGAAGTGAGAGCACAAGGCTCTCTCACCAAAACCGAAGGAGGCGACAGCACCACCAAGATCCGTAATTGTACGATTTCTGGATTTCAGTGTGAATCAAACAGTAGAGACATCCAATTCCAAGGCCAGAGAGTGTACTTTGACCAGGACTTGCAAGAAGAAAAAGGAAAGGAGTACAAGAGGTGATAAAAAAAAAAAAAACTGAAGGAGAGGAACATCAAAGCCCTCTCACCATACCCTGCCCAACTTAAACTTTTCCTGGATGCAGGACTGAGAGTGTTCCCTTCGCTGTTGGAGGCTCAGCCAACACTGAAAGAACTTGGACTCGGGACATACTGGAGAGAGAGAGAGAGAGAGAGAGAGTTGATATGAGACCAGAGGAGGAACCGGCAGCTGAATCCTGTGGATGTTAGAGCCATCATTCATGGAGACAATGGAGCAGAATAATTGAAGGGAGATAAGTCGAGTTATAACTCTCAAACGTAAGGATTGCAAAGCATGGACAACCACGTTATACGATGAACCATTTGTCAGACAATGAGAAATTAATATGCAGATAGTGAAGGTTTTCTAGGACTATATTATAAGTGATATTTTTGGGTCTTAGTGGAGAAGGGGGATACATATGCATACTCTGGTGAGAGTCTTGCAGACCAGATGACGAGATTTCTAACCTCACTTAGTGTGTTTCTCCCAAAGAGTCACAGCTCTCTGCCTAATTTAGATCAGAGGTGGAATGCTTTTGGCATTTTAATTTGTAAAAAAAAGTTGAAAAGGTTGATTTTTCTTTCTTTTTTTGAGGAAATCTACCTTTACTATTGTTAACTGCAATGTCGAATAATGTTCCATCATTTATATGTTCAGTCATGTTCAGCGTTTTTTGGCAAAAATGTTCACAAAGATGAAAAACACTTTAATTTATACATGACTATAAGATACAGTATAAACCGAAATGTAAGAAATATTGCAGGATAGATAGTTAATTTAATGGTAATGAAATATGAATACATTGGGTTTTATTAGTTAGAATATAAAGTGAATCAATCATCCCATAAAGAGGAATAAAATTATTAATCAGTTACAAAGACTGAACTGCTCAGCAGCATTACTTCAGGAGACCCATTTGAATGACAAAGAAAATGAGAATCAAATGTACGGGGCAGGTTCTTAGTAGTAGTGTAGGGTAGTCATGTGAAAATGGCAAGAAAAGAGGGTTTGTGTCATAAATCATTATGTCTGGTTCCAGAAAAAAGTATTGGAAAAACGGAAGTCATATCATGGTTAGGAGGTACAATTGGGAATATTTGTGTGCACCAAATCAATATGATCGAGGCTTCTTTAGAGCAACTGCATCATTCAGAGCAGAAAATGCAAAGAGAATAATCATAGTGGGAATGAAAAAACAGATAAACACCCAAGCACTATGCAGTATGATAGAACAGCTTGGGCTCATGGCAGACATATGGCATTTAAGCATCCTGTGGAGGAGGGACGTTAGGTTTTCCTCAAAAGTACATAATAGCTACTCCCAAATTGACCTTTTCTGTATTTCAAAACAAGATGCCTATAAAGTTATCAATTGTCACATTGAACCAATAACCATTTCAGATCATGGACCACTGTTAACGTCAATAAACACTGGAGGTTGAATGTTTCACTATTAAATGATCCTCATGTGGTACAAAACACAAGAGAGGAATTAAATGATTATTTGGAACATAAAGATAATGGAGAAGTTTCATTATCTACTTCAGGGGAAGCAGAAAAAGTAGTACTTTGGGGGAAAATAATAGCACTCTCCTCTAGATTGAAAAAAATAATGTGAGGAGGAACTATTAGATTTAGAAAACTGCATGCAGAAATTGGAACACAAGAGGACAAATAATGAAACCACCCTGAAATCCCTTGGCCAGTACATGCGGGATTTAAATGACCTACTGAAATACAAAGCCCAAGGCATGCTATGGCTTTCTAGCAAGAGGTACTATGAATCAGGAAACAGAGCTAGCCAGCTACTGGCATTTCAGTTACATAAAGCACAAACAAGCCGGGTAGTTCTGAAAATTGTAAGTCCCTCCTCTAAAAAAACAGTGTCTAAACCCTAAAGACATAGCAGAGGCCTTCTCTGTTTATAACAAGACTTTCTATGAATTGCCAGCAATAATAGAACTTTATTTAGAGGAATTAATATATCTAAATTAAAAGCAAAAGATTTGAAAGCAATGATATAGCCAATCACAAAGGAGGAAATTGTAGAAGTTGTAAAGACTTCGAAAAATAATAATTACAGAGGAGGTCACACCTCTTCTGCAAAGAGTAATCATGCTCTCAATAAGAAAAGACCCTCCTAAAATATGGTCAAAAGCAATAATCTGATCATGATTCCCAAGGAAGGGAAAAACCCTAGAAATGAGTCATACAGACCTGTAAGTTTGCGAGTACAAAAGACGTGTATTAACAAAATAATTAAACCAGATCAGACAGGTTTCACAGCTGGAAGACAGACAGGGAACAAAACAATAGATGAACTTCGAATATAACGGCAGTGGCACAACAAAGTAAACAGTCTTCAGTGTGTCTCACCTTAGACGCCGAGAAAGGATTTGATAGAACGGCTTGGCTATATTTGCAACGTACACTGGAGAAAATGGGATTTCATTCAGGTTTTATCAATTGGATTAAAGTACTGTATTCTGTCGAAGGTTTGAGTCATATCTGAACAATCTGAATTGAAAAGGGGGGACCAGACATTTGATAAGGGAGAGAATATACGGCATATCAGATGGAGGAGGATCAGCGAAAATATTGCTGTATGCTGATGATGTCATTCTGTTTATTGGTGACCCTCTAACCTCTATCCCAATGTTGCTGAAATGTTTGAAGGATTGTGGGATAGTGTCGGGTTATAAAGATAAAAAATCCATGAATCTGTGATGTTGGTTGGTAAATGGTCGTCTCAACTGGATAAGCAGGTATCATTTAGGTAGGATTTAGGTTCGTAGGCATCATGATCACCCCAGAAACATCACAACTGTACAAAGCAAATGATGGTAGATTAACATCAGATTTGGCATGATGGAAGATTCTCCCACTCTCATTATTTGAAACGGTTAGTATGAACACACTTCCTATGATATTATGGGTTTCAGTCTTTACCCATCTGGATACCAGTACTGCTCTTTAAAATGCGAGATAAGCTGATTTCCACATTTATATGGCAGAAGAGAGGAATTTAGGATTAAACTGAACCTGTTATCTTACCCCCCAAAAAATCAATGAGGCCAATTTGAAATTATATTAATGGGCAACACAAGTTCATGAAATGGCTGAGTGGTTAATGCAAGATGAGGAGATGCACTGGCTGGAATTAGGAAACAATTCATGTCCTCTAGTGCCTCTTGAGACCCTGTCATTTTTGGAGCAAAAAAACCTGGATAAAAAATGAATGGATGAACTGCACCGGTGAGGGAAAAAAAAGGTGGAAGCACCCTTCAGTATATCAAAAGCCATGAATGAATGCAAAGAATGTGGATTTTCTGCCAGGTAAATTAGACGCTGGGTTTAGGGAGCAGGTGGAGAAAGGACTTATTACAGTAGACCAAATGTTTGGGGTTGAGGGAGGGGGTTTAAATAATTTAATTAGGACTAGAAGATAAATCTGGGTTATGGTCATAAGATTTACATAGATATCTACAGTTGAGAAATTTAATGTCAAATAGGGAGTGAAACAGTGTCCACCCATTCCCATCGAATCTTTTAATTAAGGATTATGGAAGGAAAGAGACCGAGACCATTTTCCAACTGATTGAATTGAAAAGTAGGAGCTGGAGATGAATGTTATTATTGAAGATGTGACTCAGGAAGTAGTATGTGAAGGGGGACATGAAGTAACTAATACCTCAATGTGGAAAGAATTGAACTGGGAATTAAAAATAAGGTATTTTAGAACTCATGTAGTTTCATTTTATCAAAAAATATGACAGAAAGTAAAACGATTTGTGCTGGGGGAATTGTAAACAGACTGGAGATCACACACACATTTTTTGGGGATTATCCGAAACTGAAATCATACTGGGAAGAGATTCATACAGAAATATGTGCCATATCTAACATTGATTTACCATTAGACTTATTGTATTATATTATAGGAGCAATCCCTGGAAGAATAAGGCTTACTTGCTGTGTATCTTTTTACTGGTGGCAAAAAAAATGATAACTTTATCTTGGCTCAGACCACTGCCACCCACCCCCTACGTCACTGGCAACTTAATGAGAGTGGACCCAATGAAAAATAACTCCATGTAAAGACACGACGGGCTCCTGTGATTGCTTATTTTAGATTATATAATAAGCTGCTGTACTGGCTTAATTGTGAATTTGGCCAAAACTAACATCTGTTTCGTTTAGGTATTTTTATTTTATTTATTTATTTCATTTTTTGGAGATTCCTCTCTTTGTGGAAGCACATGATCCCATGATTTATAATTGTTATGTTTGTTTGCCAAACTGTGAATAGTTTTCCCTTTCTGTTTTCTTTTAAATAGCTGACGGAGCAATTATGTATAATTCAAATGTGCATAACTATAAATAAACATTTTGTTTAAAAACAAACAAACAAACAAACAAAAAAAACCCATCCAAGTAGTGATGTGTCTGACGTTTGAGCATGTTCCTACTCCGAATAGCAATACTATGAAAGAGGACTTCCATGAATCAGGACAGAGGTACCAGGCTGGATTTCCAAAATTAGATTGTGACAAATCCTCGACTTAAGTTGTTGGAGCCGTAAGAGTGTGTTTGTATGTTTCCACTCTTTTTTTTCTTTCTTTCTTTCTTTCCAAAACGAGTCCAGCAGCATATCAAACTGCACAGAAGAAGAGGAGGAGAGATGAATGGATCGCCATAGAAAAGTGTTAACTCCTTCAGAGCCGGCATCCGCATCCATAGAAATGTGTTTGTGTATCCGTGTGTGCTGAAATATTGCGACAATAGTCTGAGAGAGCAGCAGGTGAGACAGCTGTCAATCACGGCTGTCAATCACTGCTGTCAATCAACGCCCATACGGCAGACATCAAAGCTTCTACAAGCTTCTATGTGTCCACAATTTAGTTCGATTTCATTGGACGGTGTATCCTGCTCGCTAGAAATCCATATATTCTTTGTACCAGTTTTCCAACCTATAACAGTCCCTTATTCTGTGTTTTCCAGTTCATTAAAATTGTCCACTTTACTGCCAGAAATGCAGATGTTACAAAGCACTGTGTTTGCTTTTGTTGGACATACTTAAGTCGTTTCCCAAGTGAACGTGTGTCTTAGCAACAAGGATGATGATGATAATGACAAATAAACAATAACTTCCTTCCTTCCTAATCATTCTTAGTAACATAATTTAGTTTTTTATTCATGTTTAGCTCTGCCTGCTACACACAGATGTAATAAAATTAAAAAAATATATAATAATAACTCTGTGTTAGGCTATCGAGGCTCCATCTCCCACTTCACACAGCGGTGCAAGAACAATTACCCGTGGCTTAATGTAGCAAAGACAAAAAGGACCGTTCATTAACATCTCCAGCATACGCAGCACAGCCCACAACTCCACCCACAACCCCACCTGCATCAGTAATCAAACTGTTGAGATGGCGGCGTGCGTCAGATAGCTCAAACTCACCCTGGTACAACAAACTGAGCTTTGAACAACATCCACAAACGCTGCCAACGGAAGATTCTCCTGCCATCTGCAAAAACTCAAAGCGGTTTCTGCTGCCCCCCTCCACCTTCTGCTGCTGCTGCCGCTCTACAAAAGTATAATTCAAAACCCATTTCTCTCTTCTGCTCTTCCCCCTTGTTTCAACTCGCCTCCGATACGAACAAAACTCATGCACGTCTCACATACAGTGCCTCCAAAATTATTGGCCTCCCCACCCCCAACCTCTCAGACCTCAACAGCAAAGCCAGTACACACAGAGCACGCAACATTGTACATGACCCCAGGCACCCCCCCCCCCCCCTCCTCCTTCACACTGCTTCCATCTGGTCACAAATACAGATCCCTGGCCTGGAAATAGGCACGTTATGGCAAGAGTTTTGTCCCTTCTGCCATAGCAGTACTAAAACAAAATGCTCTGGTAGCTGTAGCTGGTGTATATGTGCTCTGCTTGCGTGTATAAACGAGGATGTGTCCTGTATGGATGTCTTTGTCGTGGATGCATACTGTATTTACGTATCTGTGCAGACTGTGGATATTAAGAATCTATTTATCAGTGCTGGCTAGCTAACCCCTGAGTTTAGAGCTGCAACAATTAATCGATTAATCAATCAGTGGATCAGCAGAAAATTAATTATTTTGATATTTTTTTCATGCATATCAATAAACTGAATGTCTTTGCTTGGACACTACAAGACGTTTAAAGACATCACCTTCAACTTTACAAATTACAACCATCACTTTTTACTAATTTTATGACAAGCGATTAATTGATTAATTTACAAAATAATCTGCAGAATGATATGAAAATAATAGTTAGTTCTAGTTCTGCATAGTTACTGCTAGGCAGCGGCATGATGCTCGACATAGCAGACAAGGCAGATGATTACTGGCAACATAAAAGTTGAAGACGAAATTGTTTTTGAAGCTTTCATCCAAGGTGATTGTAAAACTGTGAAGAAAAGAGTAGTTTGAGAAAATGACGAGTTATCAGCTGTTTATGCCAGGTGCAGGACAAAAGATTCAATGAAATAGTGTCTGCACGCTGGATTTTTAGCCCCCCCACCCCCTTCTTCCAAAAAAATAGGCCTTTTTCAGACAATGTTTTTTGGGAACTAAACCCAGCGTGTGGAAACTCTACAGAAAAAAAAAAGATGAGATACCAGACGACGAGAGAAAGACAGAAGGTATTGTAAAAATGAATGAGTGCTCTAACAAGCAAACTGAAACACAGAAGTACTCGGTAGAGCTGTCAAAATGGTGACTAACAGCGTCTCTCAAGCCTGGAAGATGCTGGAAGAAAAAAAGTAATAGCAGTTCGGATCAACTTTAGGTCCTAAAAAAAGAAGGAAAAAGAAGCTAGAAAGAGTTCACAAGTGTAAAAAAAAGTACAAAGATTAAAATATAGAACTGTGAACCCAGCAGGAAATTAACAATTACTCATATATGTGTCGTATTAGCAACACATTCGCTTCACAGATCTCTCCATTGTTCACTCTTTCACCACCCCCCCTTTTATATTTTCAGCAAAAGGAACCAACAAATATGACTTCCTGTGGAAAATGCACACTACTACGCAGACAGCGATGGGACAATGTATAAATAAAATTAAGTCGTTTGGAGACGTTGGCATATGAAACAAAGTACA
This sequence comes from Euthynnus affinis, assembly GCA_029490765.1. Lineage (NCBI taxonomy): Eukaryota > Metazoa > Chordata > Actinopteri > Scombriformes > Scombridae > Euthynnus > Euthynnus affinis. The sequence goes on along the minus strand of CM055857.1, from coordinate 3,214,817 downwards.
CTGAAAGTCAGCGTGTAATTTGGAGCATCAGAATCACAAGTCCGGCTCCGCCCCCTCAGAAATGTTGACCTTCCACTGAAACAAGACGTTATTGTAACAGCGGTACAGATGCAGCTAGTTAGCAAGACTGATTTCAAAACTTAATTCGAGTCAGCTGCCTTTTTTTTTCGCATTTCATCTGAATAAAATTCTCTTCAGGAAAACAATCAAGAATTGATCACAAGCTTAATGAAAGAATATGTACTAGTCAAACAGCATTTTTCTGTTTTTAATGTTGCGATCGGATGACATGGTACCAAAACATTATCATGACAAAAGTAAAGGCATATAACACCAATCAGATTGATTGGAAATACAATGTTTTTTTCCTGTGTGACCAAACAAAACAAAAAGGAACTCAACTACTGATCTCTTCTGTCACAGGTGCACATGAGCCAACTCTACTGTTGTAATCACACTAATTCTCAATCTCACACACACACACACACACACACACACACACGCTGACACACAGTTCAGACATGTGGATGAAAGGACTGTTTTTTTTTAGTACAATCCCAAAAGTTAAGCATCATGACGCCATAACGTAAAGCTGCACGTTCTCTTTTACTCTGAATCGACTGATCATCACTGTCTGTCTCTCTCTTTTCCTTCCCTTCCCTCATTGGGTGACCCCACTGATGTTTTTTCTTCACATTTTCTTATATGAATAGAATATGAATGGGCAAAAAGCATGTAATCAAATGAAATAATAATTAAATTAAATTAAAACCTAAAAGATTTTGTCATCGAAAAGACAGAAACAAGAAAAATGAAGCATTTTTGCAACATTTTCTGGCTTTTTATTTGCTGTTTTTTCTTATTTGTTTGTGTGTTCATTTACAAATTAAATCAAGCATAATCAAACGTACCTTAACACGGCTATGTTGACATCCTCTTTCTTAAACCAGCTAATCTATAACCCAAGAAACTCAGTACAATCAATAAGCAATAAATAAAGACCTTAAACACTTTTCTGTCTGGATTAAACTGTGAATGTAACAAAACAAACACAAACTAAACTCAGGATGTGACAGCAAATGACAACAAGAAATATAAAGTGTAATGTGCACAAAAATGTTTGTCCACTCAAATACTACTCAAATAAAACAATCCTCGAACTGCTTCCCTCCTCTGATCTTCAGATTTGATACTGAAGCGAGTCAAACGAGGAAACATAATCTAAATAGTTTGGTTTTTGGATATAAATAGTTCGACTGAACCAGTGAAAATTCAACATATTGTATGATTGTGTGGTAATATTTTTAGTTACATCTGTCTCCATTTATCTTTCCTCTTCAGCTCAACTGGAACATGAGCGCTGAGGTTCGTCGGGCTTCAAAGAAATCTCGATATGATGTATGCTGAAATAGCGTTTGAATGCTTGAATGTTTAATTTCCCTCAGCGCTACTACTCCAGTGATTGGACTCATGTGAAGTGGATACTGGCCTTTAGATGGAAAGTTTCTCATAGGAAGGGATTTCACTTCTGCAGATGCTGTAGGCGAACATTTTTGAGTTTTATATCTGTTTTGAGGACCGGACAAATTAAACTGCTCACACCTTCAAACGAGGGCTCGGCTAACGTTTATCATCTTGATTCATCGATTGATTTTTTTAGTGTATAAAATGTCAAAAAGCGGGAAAAAACTTCTTCAAATGTCTTGTTCTGTCCGACCAACAGTTCCAAACCCTCAGATATTCAACTCACAGTGATAAAACATATAGAAAAGCAGCGAATCAGCATATTTGAGAAACTGAAACCAACATATTTTTGGCGTTTAAAAAAAAAAAAGTGTCTGTGCTTCACAGCCTCACTGTCTCACTGTCTCACTGCCTCACTGCCTCACTGTCTCACTGTCTCACTGCCTCACTGCCTCACTGTCTCACTGCCTCACTGTCTCACTGCCTCACTGCCTCACTGTCTCACTGCCTCACTGTCTCACTGTCTCACTGCATCACTGTCTCACTGTCTCACTGCCTCACTGCCTCACTGTCTCACTGTCTCACTGCCTCACTGCCTCACTGTCTCACTGCCTCACTGTCTCACTGTCTCACTGCCTCACTGTCTCACTGTCTCACTATCTCACTGCCTCACTGTCTCACTGCCTCACTGTCTCACTGTCTCACTGCCTCACTGTCTCACTGTCTCACTGCCTCACTGCCTAACTGTCTCACTGCCTCACTGTCTCACTGTCTCACTGCCTCACTGCCTCACTATCTCACTGCCTCACTGCCTCACTGTCTCACAGCCTCACTGTCTCACAGCCTCACTGTCTCACTGCCTCACTGTCTCACTGTCTCACTGCCTCACTGTCTCACTGTCTCACAGCCTCATCGTCTCACTGCCTCACTGCCTCATCGTCTCACTGCCTCACTGTCTCACTGCCTCACTGTCTCACTGCCTCACTGTCTCACTGCTTCACTGCCTCACTGTCTCACTGCCTCACAGCCTCACTGTCTCACTGCCTCACAGCCTCACTGTCTCACTGCCTCACAGCCTCACTGTCTCACTGTCTCACTGCTTCACTGCCTCACTGTCTCACTGCCTCACTGTCTCACTGCCTCACTGTCTCACAGCCTCATCGTCTCACTGTCTCACTGCCTCACTGTCTCACAGCCTCACTGCCTCACTGTCTCACAGCCTCACTGCCTCACTGTCTCACTGCCTCACTGTCTCACAGCCTCACTGTCTCACAGCCTCATCGTCTCACTGTCTCACTGCCTCACTGTCTCACAGCCTCACTGCCTCACTGTCTCACAGCCTCACTGCCTCACTGTCTCACTGCCTCACTGTCTCACTGTCTCACAGCCTCACTGTCTCACTGTCTCACTGCCTCACTGTCTCAGTTCAGGGGTCCAACATTCAGACCTGGAAGGGTTTCCTTTAATTTGTCAGTACAGGATGTTATGTATGTGTGTATATGTGTGTGTGTGTGTGTGTGTGTGTATGTATGTACAGGATGTTATGTATGTGTGTATGTGTGTATATGTGTGTGTGTGTGTATGTATGTACAGGATGTTATGTATGTATGTGTGTATGTATGTGTGTGTGTGTATGTATGTATGTACAGGATGTATGTATGTGTATGTATGTATGTACAGGACGTTATGTATGTATGTGTGTGTGTATGTGTGTGTGTGTGTATGTGTGTATGTACAGTATGTTATCTATGTATGTACAGTATGAGGGCCAGTATACATGTGTAAGTATGTCTGTGTGTCATTTGCTCCCATTTACTTACACTGTAAAACAATCATCTTTTAAATATAAAAATAAAAAAACAAAAGCATAAATGTCCTTAAAGAGCTGAACATATTGATTTATGAAATGATTCTGTAATTGAATATATGAAATGAATCAGAGGATATAAGACACACACACACACACATATATATATATATGTTTGGCATACTGTGTATTTTTAACTCACTTCTGTGAAGGACAGAAACAGTGGAGATGTTCCTTTGATGCTATAGAGATAGTTGTGCCAGCTGAGGTTGCGTTAACAGACGATGACATGCAGACAGAAGAGAGATGGAGGAACATGAAGAACAGCTAGCAGGAGATTAAATAGCATTACGGCGCCATTTATAGCTATTATTATGTACACCTGAAATACCTACAGATGAGGTCACTCAACCTCTGAAGCCACATGAGTAGAGTGGAAACCCGCCTTTAGGGATCACGGCTGTCAAATTGATCGCTATAATTCATGTCTCCATTGACGTCTGTGTATTTATCACATGAGCATCGAGTGCTCGTTGTTTCGCCGCCGCGTCTCGTCGGCTTGTTTCTGGCATTTTGTCATAAGCTTCGCTACGCCTGCCGTCATGATCTCAATGCACACGCCGCTAAATATATATCATACATGTATCATGGGAGGTAAGTAAAAAAAAAATGGTACTGCCATAGCAATTTTTTTCTCTCTCCATATGCTGGCATGTATTAAAATGAACACTGTAAGCAGACTCTTTGATTACTATAAGCAAATTATTTAAACAGCATCTTTTTGATCCATATAAGCCGTTTGATCACTGTAACCAGGGTCATTAAAAGCTGTTTCCACTGCATAATATTATGTGCCAGACAAGATGTTTGACCTCATAGCACGACTGGCAGGTATGCACTTTAATATCGGAAACACTCATCGGCCTTAAATTGCCCTTAAAATGAATTCCCCACTCTTTTTATGTTATTTTAAAGTAAAAAAAATGACATGCAATAACACAGATGATGACAAAACTCATCATAACATGTCAAGACATTCATTCCTGGCGTCCCTTGAATGACATGAACCAATACAATAAAGACACGAGACGGCATAACACAGCTGTCTGTCTGTCTTATTTCTTCATGGGAGAAGAAGAAGAAGAAGAAGAAAAATACTGGGATGAAAACCTAATGAGTGGCTGAAAGGTGAATGCACTTGAGTTAACCTTCCTGCCGTGATGCAGAGCCTTGAAAGAAGCCTAATTGCCGCCATCAACGCATGCTAAACATTCGCTAATCATTGCGAGCTCCTCGGTGTCTTCGATGCTCTCTCAGACAATTACAGCATGTTGTCAAACATTTGCACGGAGAGGAGGGGGGGGGGGGGGGGGATGACAGACGTCCAGGGGGTGTTGTCTAGACCGCTCAGCCGCTGATTCGTGACAGGTGCCCGTGGTGCTGCACGCCCTCCTCTGGGTTCGTGACTCAGCTTGGCATTACTATCTTTGTTGTTACACGTCTTGCCCCACCCGGAAACCCATTTCACCAGTAGCTGCCAAGCTTGACTTTCCCCTAATGGTCCCCAGAGGGAGACCAGTGGATTTTCATATGTATGTCTATATGTGAACGTGCGCCTGAAAGTGTGAGGAGTGTGTGAGTGCAAGGGGGGGGGTCTTTCGCCAGTCGGGGAGGATAGTCGGTGAAGGGGAAAAAGGGAGAGAGAGGAGAGAGGAGAGGAGAGAGAAGAGAGAAGAGGAGAGGGGTGGGTGGTTTTATTTAGAGTAGTGCTTGCGGTCAGTGGGGTGGCAAAGCCCTCGCCCTGGCTCGCTCTCCTGCTCACTCACAAGGAATGCAATGCGTCTTTTTTGTTGAATGAGCTCGAGCACGGCGGAGCATTCGTTGAATATTAATTCATGAGTGCACGTGTGTGTGTGTGGGCGTGTAGACGGGCAACATCAGAAGACAGTAGGGAAAGATTCAAAAAGTGTTATGATGTGCAGGCTTTTGTGTGTGTGTGTGTGTGTGTGTGTGTGTGTTCATGTGTGTCAAGCGCATACGTGCCTACCTGTCTTTTTCTCTTCGCGTGATCCTATAATAAGTACATAGCGGGAAGTGGATTGTTATTTTCTCTTTTAAAACCCGCTTTCAAAACAAGACTACAGTCCTCTGCGAACCCTTGAGGTGTCTTTTGTGCAGAACCAAACGGAAACGAGACAGAATACACACCCGGCGTGCGAAACTGCCATCAATTCCCTTCAGTATAGACGGCCTGCAATTTCTCAAGAACTGCTCCACTTTTCCAGTTCGGATAAATTTAACAAGTTTTTTCTTTTTTCTTTTAGTTGAAAATGAGGTGGAAGCAAAACTTTTCCATACGCCGCATATTTTGCAGAGCTCAGGTACAACTGCTCACCTTGAATACTTGTGACTATTCCAGCCGTGGAAGTGCGGCGAAGCGTGGAAAGTTACAGTAATATATGGTGCGTGCTGTCTGAATCATTTAAGTCTTACATCAGGAGTCGCCAGTGAATAGATTTGTGTGTGGAAGAGACTGAGCTACGCTGGGATTAATCCGCCCCCCCTCCTCCTTTTACACCGACTTCACTCGTCATGAACATGTCTGACCTGCATAAACAAGAAAAACGCATCGTGTTACAGCTCAGATTTTCTTTTCGTTTGTTTTGTTACGCCGCGATACGAGAAACATGAGAGTTTTCTCTCATTTAGTGGAAATAATTTATTTTCTCCCCCCCTCCCCCCTCCCTCCTCCCCCCTCGTGTGCTGATGCTGCTTTTAATTAGCCCTCCAGCTCAAAATGCACAGAGGAGGAAGATGCTTCTAAGCTGCAGCCATTGATCCAGTGTGATGAAGTGCAAAGCAAGTGTGACTGAATTTGGGTCAGCATATTTGCTCGCAGAAGACCTACAATTACAGTTCAGTGCGAGAGGTATTTATGCTGCGTTCTGTGGTTTCAGCTACAGAGAGGACCCTCTATAGAATGATCTTTTTTTTTACTAAGCGGCAGTGCGCGAGTGTGCTCGCACGGCTGGTAGTGTTTGGAAATAAAAATGAAAAGAGGATCATTTAGCTCCGGGCTTGGAGGGGTGCCTGTGTTCCATCCACATGCACCTAGAGCTCCTGTTTCCACAGGGAGGATTTAGCACCTGGCACAGACCAGTCGCTGTTTTTAACACCCATTCAGAAACAACAATGGCCGGTCACTAAGCAAAGATTAAAACCAATATGTGCCATGTAGTTGCATACATCCTTTCAGACAATGAAATCTACTGTTAGCCTCGTGAGATGCTCCAGAGACAAACCTGTCTGCTATTAACTACTGGCAAATCACCCGCTTGGCAGTGGCCACTACATGAAATCAGCAGTTATTTTAGGGACCTTGAGCTCGTGACCCATGCAAATGGCATTTTACGATGCTGTCAGTGGCTCATTCCCTGCAACCTTAGAAGACTGCAGGAGAATGTTAATAAAGGAGTGTGCCACTGCAGTCTAAGTAATGTGTACTGTAACAAAAAAAAAAAAAAAAAAAGAAAGACAGAAGAAGAAGAAGAGATCTCACATTAGTCGTGCATGTTATGTATGAATGTCCCAGACAGTACATGTGCTACTCAAAGTGCACCCTGTAAACGCTGATAAAGTGAGTGAGGGAGAGATTTTTCCAAGTAACATCAGGAACTTTCTGTCCCAACTTAACCACACGAATGCGGGCCTGAACACATTTTTTGCATGTCTTCATTTTCTGTAGAATTTTCACTCTGTTTTTATTAAACCCCCTCCTCCGCCCCCCGTTAGTTCTTTAAAGGAATTGTTCAACGTTTCGGGAAATGCTGTGATTTGTTTTCTTTTAAAAGAGTGAGTCGGTGATAGACGTACTGAGATCTTTTACTTAAAGCGGAACTTTTAGCGGCTGAAGAGCCAAATATTTCTCTCAGGAGTTGGTAGAGAGCAAAAACAGAGCTGACAGAGAGTGAATATTGGATTTACATTCACCAGGTGGACAGAAACACGACTCCAAGTGAATGATGGATGTGGAAATAAGCAGCTGTTTGCTAACAAGTTCAACATATTCTAAAAAAAAAAAAAAAAAAATCAGTTACTGCAGGTTTAAGTAAAAGTAGCACTTCCACAATGAAAAAAAGACTCTATTACAATTAAAAATCCTGCATTCAACATCATATTTAATTAATATTTACACTAGTATTGGTGGTAAAATGCACATTTAGAGTGTTATATTTATCATATATCATTAGCGGATATGTTTAAGCATCATTTTAATGTCATCAAGGCAAAGCTAACAATGCATATTTTACAAATTGATCATTTTACACGTGAAGTATTGATCTGAAAAGTAATTACAGCTGTGAAAAAGTACAATATTTCCCTCTGAAATGCAGTGGAGTAGAAGTATAAAGTGCAAGCATCTCAAAATTGTAACAACAGTAATAAATGTATTTTATTTCTCCAGCAGAGAAAAAAATACACTGACTTCAAAGCTGTCTGTTACACATAGTATCTTGTTTGTTTAACACGTACATAGACAGAAATGTGCAGATGACATTTTAAAGAGGACAGATCATGCATATTTGCAGGTTTACGTTTTTTTTTTTTTTTTTATTCTGGGGCTCTACTGGAATGTTTTTGCATGATTTACAGTTAAAATCTCCTTATTTGTCTCCTACTGGCCTGACTTCTGACATTCTGGAAGCTACGAACAGAAGTGGAGGGATTTCTTCTGTTACTGGACTTCTTATTACTGTTCTTTACTCTTTAATGGAAAAAAAAAAAAAAAAACAGCCGCACGTCCCAGCAACAAATCAAACAACCTATGGATCGAACTTTGCAAGAAAAGTTATGAAACCAGACGGCCGTGGTTTTTTTTTTTTGGACACGTTGTGCGAACGATCTGATGCAAACGGAGCACTCAGGAAGCATGTTGAAGCCCTGGTTTTTGTCTCGAAGGCAGCATTTTCACCTCAAGTTTTGGGACTTAGACATTTTAACTATATATATATATATATATAAATGACAGAAAATCACATGTCCTCCTTTAACATTGCGGTTAAATGACTACTACTGGAGCACGCGTCCCTTAAGAGGAGATTCACTTCCTGCAACTATTTTTGGCTAACAACAGTTAATCCGTTTGCAAATTACTTACAGTGTTTCTAGCAATGGTGTGTGTGTGTGTGTTGCCAGATAGGTCAGTGAACAAAGGTTTGGATGCACGATCATGCATACGATGGTACCAAACCTGACAAGCTCACTGTGTTTGCTCACTGTTGGAATGAAACAGGGTTTGTTTACCGCGGCAGAGAAAAATGGAAACAACACCAACACCGATGACAACAACAGTACCGCTACAGTACGATATCTAACAAATAATCAAGAGGTGCCTGGGCACATATCCACCTTAATTTGCTTCAGCTGTAAAACTCCCTTTCACTTCTTCTCACGCGAAATGAAAACAATGCCAAAAACATTGAGAAACACAAAGAGGATTTTCAGCAGGTCTCTTAATTTGCTTATTACATAAAGAAATATCCTCAAAGACATTCACTCTTTGTTGTAAAACTGGAGGATATACTGTCTATTTTTTATAAAGAGGTTTAACACCAATAAATCACTCTGTGGTCCGGTGCCAGAAAGAATTTATTTCAAGGTCACACTGTTTAATTGGAATTTATACCCTTCAGCTGTGGCTCTGAACGAGGACCAGTACTGATGTCTCACTGCATCTGTTTGTCTGTTGTTGTTTTTTTACACATTTGGTTTGTAAACCATCTTTAAAAAAATTTTAGCACATCACTTTGCTTTTTAAATGTGCTCTCTAAATAAAGTTACTACTCCAAGAAAAAGGAGAGAATTAAGGAGGCTTCAGTGAAAATGTGCATCTTTTTTTTGTGCCAAAGCAGACGCTGTACTCAACCTCAGTTAAATGCAAATCTGATAGAAGTAGAAATACATATGTCTAGGGTTCAAAGTTGATTTTAAGAGTCATTATGCAACGCAGGAACGCACACACATAGACAATATATTTGCAAATATTAACATATTTTAAATTGCAATGGAGTAAAAGAATGAATTTGACTTTAAAATAGAATAAAGTAGCACTAAAGAAGACATTAAAAAGGCAAAACTATATTTTATAATCAAGGAATATGCAGTTACTTATATATAGTACATACAAATAGTATATAAATATACTGTATAGACCCACAAGTTTTTACAATGAGTGCAAAATATGCAAGTTTTAGTGCAAAAAAACCTTAGAGGTAAACAGTAAATAGACAAAATCATCACTAAAAGCTGCACATTAAAGCTTCAATCTTAAAAAAAATGAACAAAACTATAAATAATGTGCATGTTATGCAACAGCATCAGCAGCAACACTGCAGAACTTTGTCAATCTTAACTTTTGACTTTGGCATAATTCTGCACACAGATCATTCTTACGGCTCTCTAGGATATTGCATTTGGGGTTTGGGGAATATTGTGAGCTAGGTAATCTTGATTGGGGATGACAGTCGCCTTACACTGTCAACATGCTATTCCTACCCAGCTCATTGCACATTAAATGCCCTCAGGCAAAACCCAATCCCATTTTATCTCCCACCATCCTCCCCCCCCAAAAATATTCTCATTATTAAATCATGCATTTAGAGTTATCAGCCTCCCATCTCGGGCCATGTGGATACATGTGATACATGTTTATCGTTTTCTCTGCTTTGGTCTTTCATACATTTTTGAGGGTTTTTTTTAGACTCCAAAAAACAAGAGTTCGACTCGGGGACGGATGGGTTTTGAAAATGTCACCCTCGTGCGATATAACGTCAACGGGGAAGCCGGAAAGTTTAAAAACGTTGCGATGAGTTGTGTCTCGGGGCAATTTTAATAATAATGACGCTAACACTTTGCTTAAAGTCCCCTTATTTATTATTACAACTGTGTTTTACATTGTCACTCGTTATCTGTTTGCACAGCAGCTCCCACCCATCGCGCACCGACGGGAGGAGTCACACTTGTTAGCAGATGTATTAATAAACCAACTGCGGCTAATCAGATTGCATTGCCATTTCATTTCCAGCTCATTATTCAGTCTGACATCATGTACATTTGCAGAGACTGTTCGATCACATCATCTCTCTCGGTCCGCACAGTGGTAGACGGCGGACGTTTAAAAGCAGCAAACTCAATGTTTTTCTCTTTAATTGAAGGAAATATGCCAATTGCAAGAGTTATTATTGCTGCAAGTCAACCGCATCAATCTTATCGACCCTCGACACCGTTTTTGCAGCTATTTTTTTTTTCTCTCTCTCTCTCTCTCTCTGGCACAAGAAGATGACATCTCTGCTTTTAATCTTAACTGGGAGAGACAGCTGTGAACGAGCACAACCCCAGACTTATTTCATATCACTGAAAAATTAGAAATGCGAGCAGCAAAATTCAGAGTGTCGACAGAGTAGGTTTTTTTTGCTTTTTTGGCTAAATGTTTGGGTAAAGTAACCCGAGAGCAAAAGTACAAACTGTCTTCCTAAAGCAAACAAGCGCTCCATGCCATGTTTCATTTATTTCTGGATGTTGACAGCTTCGAAAACCTCTCGCAGAAGAAAAATCCATACAGCGGCTTTAACCTCGTCACAGAGGGCTCGGCGAGCAGCTTCACTCTCTCTCTCCTTTCAGCCGAGCTCTCCCAAACAGGTTGACTGTCACCAGAAAAAAAAAAAAAAAGGTGTCCGACGACCCGTAGAGACAAGCTGCCTCGATATGACGGGTCAGACGTGTCCGTACCTGCTCTGGTTGAAAAATGTTTCCGCACGGGGGGAGGGGGGGGGATGAGAGATTTTTTTTTTAGCGTGTGACACATACGTGCTTTCACTGCTGATTGTCGAAAATCCTCCATCCTCCAATCCAGAAACCCTGACCTGAAGACAGAATGATTTTCCAAAACTGCTCTTATTTTTTTTTTTTAATGTTGCAGCTGATGCCTACCACATAATCATTTCCACCTGTTAATGCTATTATGCAGCAGGCAGCACAACTAATTTAATTTAAAACATGCTTATGATTAAATTACCTGACCCGCAAGCTTTAGTCTCGGACATTTACTCACAGGATGTAAGATTCAGCGGCCTGGAAACTCACCTGTGCCCCTGCAGAGACAGCTGCCGACATCCAAAACATCATCATCTTTAAAAAAAAAAAAAACCTTCTGAGGCACATCTTCCCTTCAACTTTACGTGGCCTCGTTTACAGTATTTCACTTCCACGGTGGCCCTTTTTTTTTTTTAAATGAATTTCCTTCCAGTTTAATTTGAAACGACAAATGTGAAATTTCTGTTTAAGATTTTTTTTTTCTTCTTCCATTTCTATGGTGCGAATGTGGCACAGAATATGTGCCGTGATGCAGCAGGGCCTGCACGGGGAAAATGTAATTTTACTCATCATTTGTCAGAGCCTCCATGCCCTCCCTTCCATTACATGGGAGGGGGGGGGTTTCATTATCAAGCAACGTGCAGAAGTTATTATTTTTTTAATAGAAAAATAAACACCCTTGTCACACTGGTTCACTTCATGTGTGTTGTTGAACACTGTTTTTTTTTTCTCTCTCTTTTGATTTAAAGGAGGAACAAACATGCTGTGATAATGGTGTCACAGCTTGTAGTAAAAAATTGACAGTAATCACCTTTTCCCACACCTTTTGTGGACAGTTTGACAGAAGAGTAATGCGGGTAGCGGGGTGGGTTTTTTTGTGCGAATTGTTGGAGAAACACAGGTTGAACATGGGTCATTTCGACGGCGAAAGCGCGGCGCCTGAATGTAAAGAATAATAAGAATAATGATGATGTCCGGGGCGGAGGGTGGTAGACTGTCCTGACAGCAAACGTGTGAAAAATCACAGCTTGTGAGACTACCTCTAATGATATCTCTCCCTATTAGTCTCAAACGCAGAAAAGGTCACATTGGCGCCGGCGAATCGAGCAATCGGGATTTGAGATATGGAAGGAAATATGTGAAAAATCAAAAATGAGTCCACCTCAGCTTTTAATCAGAGCCTTTTGTCCTCTCTCTCTTTCTCTCTCTCTGTGCAGATAATGTTTATAGAAAATGTCTGGCCAATGGGACATGGGCGTTGAAGGGGAACTACTCCATGTGTAAGGCCATACTTCACGAGGAGGTAAGAGTCCGGTGTGTTGTCGTGTGTCTTTGATTAATGAGGCCCTTTCATGTAGACCCCCTCAAAGCAAAAAGGAACGGCTCCATACGTTAATCAGAAAAGCAACGACAACAAAGGCAAGGTTACCACGGAAGACGAATGCAGCGCTTTCACTTGAGCCTTATTTACAGTAAATATGGATTCAGGCTTCGGGTTCCTCGGAGCACTTGCAGCCTTGAAAGGACACCACCAGTCATAAACACTCAAAAAAAAAAAAAAACCCACTGTGAATATGCCCGAGAGCATGACTTGAAGGAAGCCGGGGGTTCAAAAGCACAACGAATGTTTTAAATTTGCATTACACAGGCGCTGGCACCGCAGCGTTCATTGTCATTGTCATCTCTCGGCGCACAGTCGTGGAGGCTCGGCTGGTTTCTTATACGTAGGTGGGAGCTTGAAATCTCTTAATCAACCTGCAGCTGTTTCTCTTTTGTGCACACACACACACACACACAAAAAAAGAGTCTCATTTTTTTTAGTAGATTCCTCAAAAGGAAATGTAACAAAATAAAAGATTTCCTGGCGATGTGAGCGAGATGCAAAAAGGGGAAGAGAACAAGATTGGCCGGCGTCGGTTGAAAACAACAGCGTGCTGCTGTTAAGGTCCTGCTGTGCTCCAGATTTTTATCCATTCACATGTTGCTGTTTTGTTTTTGTGTGTGTGTGTGTGTGTGTGTGTGTGTGTGTGTGCATGCTCTCAGCCCCCACCTGAGAGGTTTACTGTGATGTGATGAGCGCTCATCTTAATTATAAGAGGCTCGGATAGAACACAAACCAGCTTTTAAAAGCACTGTATGTTAGATGTAAAACGATGATACATATATAGATATGATAGAGAGATGAGACGCTGTATTTTTTGTTTTTCTTTGCTTCACCATCTGCTGAAACTGACTATTAAACAGTGGAGTTTCCATAAACATTGCAACCCTGTGCAGGTTCAGTGAGCTCTCTCTCTCTCTGTCTGTATGTATGATGCAATCCCAAAAACCTCATCCTGTTTTTCAAGGATAAAGCTGTTATTCTCTATTTTTTCTTCCTGTCAACAAATCCCACGAAAAAAAAAAGCAAGCAACCAAAACCAACAATGAGTCCGTCTCGTCTTTCTCGAGACGTCACGTTATTTTTATTGACACGCGTCCAGTAACGATAAGAATGTTGGAAAAGTCTTCGGCGATCGGATCCCATTATGATGTATTCTTTAAAGCGGGTAGGGAGTACAGTAGGATCCTCCTTCCCCCCTCCCCCTCCCCCCCTCCCATCACGCTGGTGGCGATGATGGATGAAGAGAACGCTGATGAGGAGGTCGCCAGCGATTCGCAGGGAAATGACAGCTGGCAGCGACGGAGAGGAGAACAGATTTAAAAGATGAGACAAGATGATAGAGACTGTGGTAAACCATCATATGTATAATTCATGATACGTGTTGACTACTGTGGACTCTATTAGCCGGATCCAAATGTCGACCCTCTGGACTCGCTGTCGTCGCGTCGAGTCTACGGGCCACAAGTGGGTGAAAAAGGCGCTCCGTAGATGGGACTTCAGACCTGGAGAGCTTCCGCAGAGATTAATTGAAACTCCTGTTGAGCCTGTAAAGTCTCCTCAAAGTGTTTTCTGAACAGTTTTTTAATGGTTCTGATATTTGCAGGTCTGCTGCTTTGCTCTCAATAAATCTGCTCAGAAGGCTCAGTGAGATCTTTGCCTTTAAATTAAGCTGCTAAACACTGATAATGTCATACTCACATTAACTCAACTGAGGATCTTCACATTTTAGATGGACAAAAAAACAACCTTTGCCCATTTACTTTAGCAGATAATTAAAAAAAATCCATGTTATTAAACCTTTAGGCCTGTTATGTGTAACTAATATTAATTCTTTACATCGTCACTTTATAGCCTGTTGCTCCAGGATTATGGGTCATTTCCAAAGTGGAGTCTGGTGGAGTCTGCACCCCGAGAGGACTCTCTGGAAGTCTTCAGAAAGTCCACTTTTAGGGTCCTTGTGGACCTGATGAGTTGCGGATTTGGGAAACTCTCAGCGCTCCTGCAGACTTCCTGGGAACGTGCTCGCAAAGTCCGCGGAGTCGGCGGATGTGGTGAAGTCTGCACAATTAGATTCAGCCATCGTTTGTTTACTTAGCCTCCCCGTTGCAGCATCTGGAAGCTGACCAATCAGAACGCAGCGGGCTCATCAGGAGGCGGGGGCGGGGGGGCCTTAAAGAGACGGGAGCTAAAAAAACGGCCTGTTTCAGACAGAGGCTGAACTGAGGGGCTGCAGAAAGGACCAGTAGAAGATAAATAAGGAGTTTTTTTTAACTGGAAATCATGCAAATATATTCCAGTAGAGCCACAGAATAAAAAAATATAAACCTGGAAGTGAAATATGCATGATGAAAAATAGAATAGCACCTTGTTCTTCAGTGGGTTTTTATCTAAATCGTGAAGGCGTGTTTCCCTGCCAATTAAGTCGGCAGCTGCGGTACAGTTGGAGTCATTTGTACTTCATAGATCTGTGAGCACGACCGACTGAACCTTGTTGTGGAATGAGAGCCTTCATTTAGTGTTTTCTTAGAGTCTCTCTGAGTCTGATGTCCGATCGATCCCGGCGGAAGATGGATATAGAGTGTCTGACCTTTTAAAATGTGTGTTTGATTTTTTTTTTTTTTTTTTTTCCTCCTTTTGTAGCCATGAAATAAATCACCGGGTGGCAGCGAGCGGCGTGATTGACATCAGGAGTGGGGGGAAAAAAAAAAAAAGGAGGGAGAGTTGAAGTAGATTCTCTTTAAAGTTCAGTCAGTATTGAACCGGATATTCAGCGATCCCATCGGGGGAAGAGAAACTGAGTGGATCAAACGCTTATTGGAAAGTTTGTTTGAAGGAGAGAGAGAGAGGGAAAAAAAAAAAAAAAATCCTCTTTTCCTTTTGGGATTCGCTGGAGGTGATTTCCTCAAATATACGATCAGTTTCTTTGTTGTTTCCCTACAGAAGGAAAGTGAGTCAGGTTTTGGTTTTGACACTTGTGGCCCACACATTTTCGTGTGAGACCTGAGGCTAGTGGTGGGTGGGTCTTATATTATCCTCCTGTCATCCACCCCCCACCCCCCCCCCCCCCTCCTCCTCTCAGAGCTCTGCTATCCATTTTAAAACCCTCCTGCTTGCTTGATTTGTGCCCCGATGTGTTAGCCAGTTCTGCACAAGAGAGTATATTTTACAGGGAAATATTCAGAAGTCTATTTTAATACAGGACTCACATATATGTATATTGAAAGACTTTATGGTGGCTTTAATCATTCTTCCCTGTCTATACTACCCTCCGAATGATCCTTTTATAGCCTCATTTCACTGTAAAGGATCCGCAGTTCAGGTTCAGTGAAAAAAAAAAGGGTGCTAAAAGGGATAAGGATACGTCCTGGTAGCTGCATTTAGGTTTGTTATTTTCATAATGTGACCAACAATACAACAAAACTCCCGGGACAAAAGTGCCCACATGTGAGGTTTGTTTAACTTGAATCTACAGATTGTGTCACCTCGCTCGAAACGAACTAGCTCATATAATATAACGTGTATATAATCGGGTCTAAAGACAGAAGTGTTTGTAGGTGGAGGGAAGAGGCTGCAGTCACACTGCTTTCCCTGATCTCGCTCCAAGGACTCAGTGTTTGTTGTGGCGTCTTTGTAGGGACATTTCATTTCATTTCGGTCTCTCCTCAACACCGTATTAGGTGAAAGAGCTTTCATGTATCCCTCTGACTTAAACCTCCTGCAGCTTTGATTTGATTTGATTTTTTTTTGTGTGTGTGTGTGTGTGAATTGAAATTATTGCTGCACAGTTTATCTGTTTTTCTCTCTTCTGGATATTAATGTTTGGGATATTTTAGAGTCTAGATGTGTCAGTTTTCTTGAATTATTTTTTGTTGTTGTTTTCTACCATACTATAGTTTGGAGCAATGATTAGAGCAACCTAGAGCTGCAACTTTCAGTCAGTTAATCGATTAGTTGCCAACTATTAAATTAATCAGCATCTATTTTGTTGTAATATCTGTTTTGAGTCCAGATTCTTTGCCTCCAGCTCCTTTAAACGTGGATGTTTTCTGGTTTCTTTAGTCCTCCGTGTCGATAAACTGAATATCTTTGTGTTGTTTACATGTGAGAACCGTCATCGACCTTCTTTTTTTTTCACCACCTTCTGACATTTTGTAGACCAAACAACTAATCGATTAATCAAAAACAATAATCAATAGTGGAAATAATCCTCAGTTGCAGCCCTCCGGCAACCATTAACTGTTAATAACACATATGACATGTGAGCATTGTGATACAATAGACTACATAATTAATCACTGGTTTGTTCAAACACCTAAAACAAGTGACCTCTACTGGTCATGACAGTAATTATTAGTTATGTGTCCACTGACCTGCTTTTCATTTTAAATATATCTAAATATCGCCAAAAAAAAAAGAGACTTAAACGTCGACTGAAGAGACGAAAAACAGCAGCAGATGTAAAAAAAAAAAACTCATCAGATCAAACAAACAGAAACGCCATATTTTCATTTTCATTTGAATTAATGTTATTAAACGTTTTCCCACATGGCTTTTTCACCATTTGAGCTTTGACTGGCACTCTTTTAATTACATCCTATCGTTGCTCCGTCTTCTTCTGTGGTGCTTTAATGAGCCCCCCGACTGGAAAATCAGTGGCGCCGCAGTCGCTGTTTATCGTGACGCCACAAGTCCTAATATTGGCCTAATGGCCGAGGATAATTGTTTTTTGTCTTTTGCTGATATTCTGGAAATGTGGTTTAAAAATTTTAAGCTATACGTTGAGAAGGAAACCTAGCTAGAGAGGAAGAGGAAGAGGAAGAAGTAGCGTGACGTTTGTTAGCGTGCTGCAAAAGCTCAAAGCTTCCGACCAATGATTAGATACGGAGGAATTAGTCCCACTAATATGAGTCCCTGTATATAAATATTAACAAAGCATCATCCAGACACTGATGTACATTCACGAATCAAAGGAGAAAAGAGTTGACGTCTGAAAGAGTCTCTGCTGCACCAAAAATACAGCGAGATTGGGTCAGATGATGTGATTCGAGGGGTGGGCGCGGCGGCGGGGATTAAACGTGCCCGCGTTTAATCTGGGCGTAGACACCAGTAGGTTACATAAATCCACTTACAGCACAGATTACTGCTGGTAGTGTGAAGGAAATCCGATCACAATGGATATATCTGAGTCACGGACAGCAGTCTCAGGCGCAGATTGAGTGAAAGATGTGACCGTGTTCTGTGTAATAAATAAGAAATAAAAAAATAAAAAAAACCTTTGGTACCAGGAGATCTCATGTGGAAACTGCAGATGTGTGTGTGTGTCACCCCCCCCCCAAAAAAAGCCTTGAAAACCAGACAAAGGATTTTCTTTTTGTGTCTCTTTATTATCTTGAAAATCTTATTTCCTTTTTTTCCCTCCTCTGCAGAAAAAAGGCAAGATGCACTACCAAATAGCAGTGATCATAAACTTCCTGGGTCACTGCATCTCGATGGTGGCTCTGCTCATAGCCTTCTTCCTCTTCTTGTGTCTGAGGTAAGTGTCGTTCCCTCCGCCGCCCGTCCACTGATAATCCTAAAGACACCCTTGATGTGACAGAAACGTCAGTATTCTCGAGATCCGCTCGTTCAAAGCCCCCCCCTTCTCGTTCTTATTCAAAAAAAAAAAAACCATTTGGTCATGGGATGAAACCTTCCCTATCTCAATCCCGCAGATGTAAAGGGGTTTAGACGCCCGCAAAAACTAGGGCACATTCCCTACAAATGGGAATAATAGGCCGATCTCAGAGAAGCGGCGAAAACCAAAACAGTTTTTTTTTTCTCTGTGTGTGTGTGTGTGTCTGTGTGTGAGAGAGAGAGGAGGCCTGCTGGGACGACTGGCGGAGGTGGAATGGGTTTCTCTGACAAACCGAAATAAACCGAGCGTTAACGAGAGAAAGGTCTTAGCACCCTCGGCAGCCGTGGCTGTTATCGATCGCCCGAGACACCCCCGGGGAGTGCGAAAAGCGTGAAAGGCCACAGAGAGGAATAATAAATAGAAGCTCTACAGAACGGCGTTTATGCACAACCCGTGTTCGTGGGCCACAGCGGCTCGGACAGGGAGGGCAGCAGGGATGGGAAGGGAAGGGAAGGGATGGGAAGGGAGGACAAGTGTCGGCCGGACCGCTAAAAATTGCATTAGGGCAGTGGAGGAGTTTGGCATTTAATACTCACCTTCCCCACTTGGTAATGAGATTGAGTTTGGGGGAACCATTTAAGAGGAGGGTGCTGCTGTCAGCGTGATGGAGAGAAAGGTTGACACTCCTGCTCAGCGTTGCGGAACCCGGAGAGGAGAAACGGAGAATCACAGCCGAGAGAGAGAGAAAGAGAGAGAGAGAGAGAGAACAAGATGAAGCAGCGTTTTCAAGGGCATCCGAGAGAAAAGTTCAGCGAAATGACAGTCAGAGCATCTGTAGCTGAGTCAGACACAGCTGCGGCGATTAGTCGATTAACAGAAAATTAATCGCCGACTATTTAGATAATCGATTATTCGCTTTGAGTTCTCTGTGAATACTTTCTGGTTCCTTCAGTCCTGTATGAGCTGGAAACTGAATATCTTTGGGTTGTGGACAAAAAAGGACATCTCAGGCGGCACCTTTTACAGTTCTCATCGACATTTCTCACCATTTTCTGGCATTTTATAGATAAAAGTTAAGTTAATCAATGAGAATCATCGTTAGCTGCAGCCTTTGTGTCAAATGTGATAAAACTGCAAAGTGAGAAGTGTTTTTTTTTTCCTCTAAGTTCATCCTAAAGACAGTGAAATGACAGTCAGAGCATCTGTTTTCTGGGTCAAATACAGCTGCAGTGATTTGTCGATTCATCTATTAGTTGATGGACAAAACTAATCACCAGTTATTTTGATGTTTTTTTTAAGAAAAAAGACAAAAATCCTCCAGTTTCAGCTTCTTAAATGTGAATATTTTCTGGTTTCTCCAGTCTTTTATGACACTAAACTGATTATCTTCATGTTGTGGACTGCTAGTCGGGACAAAACAAGTAACGATTTGTGAAACAGCAACGGACGTTTTTCACCATTTTCGGACATTTTAAAGACGAAACTAACTAATCAGAGTCACAAACACAACACAACAAACAATAAAGTTTTTCTCTTCATAATACAATCTGTTATGTTCCCTTCGTGCAGAGACACACAGGCACAATTAACGCAGTGGAAAAATACATTTTCATTTGTCTCGCTGCGTCTTTAACAAAGACCTGTCTGCAGGAGGGTTCGGCTTTCCTCTTAATTAATACACATCGGGCCGCGCTGCCCCCACCGGCATGATGCCAGCGTGAGGTCACACAGCGTAATGAATACGACTGTTTGAGAAAACCTCCTCTCTCTCTCTCTGTCTCTCTGTCTCTCTCTCTCTGTCTGTGCTTCCGGCGTGGCAGTCGCTGCCTTTGTGATACTAATAGCAGCTCCAGTAACAGTGTGACATAGTGGGAGAAAATGAGCTGCTTGTTTGTAGGACAACACTTTTTTTTTGTAGCCTTAAGGCTGCTTTTTTTTTTCAAAACTCTTGTGTAATATTATAATTATTCGAAACTTATTTTCTCTGTATCTCTGTGCAGTTGTTATTGTGTTAATGAGAGGGGTTATTTCCTTTTTAAGAGCTCCACGGTTAATGAAAAAGGAAGAATAGACGATAATACAACGTGTCTGGAAAATTCTTACTCATGCGAGTCTGCTCAGTCAGCACAAAGTCAGTGAGCGAGTGACACCTATTAAAAATGAATGCATGCTAAAAAAGAAATAGTCGCTCATGGTTTGGCAGGCGGGGAGGGGATGAGGGGGTGGGGGGGGGGGGTTGGAGGGGGGGGGGTCGCAGAGGCTGTGCTGGCTGGTAACGCCGTCAGCTGGTGACAACAAACGAAGCTGTCACTACAGTGACCGAGGTTGGGTTGTTCTGTCCGTTCACTTGTGAGCTTCTATTTTCATCCGCTCGCTCTGAGGCGGTCGGGCACATTTTAATTGTATCCTAAGGTCGATTTATTTACAGCTTTAAAAAAAAAAACACACACACACACACACATCAGACTTTCAGGACACAAACAAGAGTGCAAACAGTGGGAATGAGATGTTACTTCATATTATATTAAAAGTGAGGGGTGCTGGGAAGTGATGGGAAATGCTTCTTTGAGGCTAAATCTCTTCATTATTCATAGTCATCATCTTTTTTTTCCCTTCTCCCCTCGACTACTTCATGAGTTATCTCATAGTTGAGGAATAGCTAAATACCATGAGTTTAATGTCTTTATTTAAAACACGCTCGAACACTTAAACTCAGCAGGAAGAGATATTTAATTCACATATCTCCCACCAGCCCGGTCACATGTTTGCTTTTACATTAGACTGTTTTTCCCATCTTTTTTTTTTTTTTATCTCCTCGGTATGATATCATATTATTTTCCCAGGCACCGCAGGAGAAATGTTGGAAAAATGGCATAAACATTTCAGCACGCTGGGTTTATCTCCCTCTGTTTTCTCTCACAGGAGCATCCGCTGCCTGAGAAACATCATCCACTGGAACCTCATCACCGCTTTCATCCTGAGGAACGCTACCTGGTTCATCGTCCAGCTGACCATGAGCCCCGAGGTGCACGAAAGCAATGTGGTACGTGTCACTTCCAGCCGCCGGTCTTTGATAAACGCGACGAGAAACACTTTCCAGCGTACTTTTTAAGTTACAGGTGGTGTTAAAAATCCTACAAATGTGTATTCATCCACCACTGAATATAGTCCCCTACAAAGGCATTTGCTTTATTGCTAAAAACTACAGTGCCCAGCTGTTTTATTTTAATTACTGAGCCTTTTTTTTTTTTAGAAATATGAAGACATATATTTGAGATCCATTTTTAAAGATGAATGTCTTTAGTAGGATTTTGGGGTTTAGAGCTGAGAGCCAGAGTACAGAAGTCAGAAAGTATTGAGAGACGACTTTTCCTGGAGTTTGTTAATGATAACAGAAAGTCTTGTTTATATATTGATTATTTCTTATTTCAGCAAGTATTCCAAGTGTCATTTTTTCCAAGATTTCCAGTTTTTTCTCCCGTTTCTGTTTGAAATATTCTCGTTATACCGGCAGATGTTTTCATTTGTATTAAAAAAAAACAACATTTATATCACAATAGATTGAAACAACTTGATAATATGGTCATTTTTGGTACAGTTTGGTATCTAAAAGAGTTTAACAGGAACTCATATTTTGGGTAAATTACTTGTGTTTAACCCCGAGAGCACAAATAAGGAAATGTGTTAAACTACATGCATTAGCAGTCAAAGGTTCGGACACGCTCGCTCTTTTAAAGGGAAACTGTGTCCAAACTTTTGATTGGTTCTGTATTTTTTTTAGGATTTAAATCGTCAGTAGGAACCAATAAGTTGAGGCAGAGTGCCACAGACGGGATAGGAAAGTCAGGAAGTATTGAGAGACGGGCTAACACATTGTTGGTTTCGGTCTTTTCATGGGATTTGTTGACAGCTTTATCCTTTCCTCCATTAAGCAACTACACAGCTTGGATCTGTAATCAAACCTGTGTCAGCTGGATAAACATCATCCTCCCTTAATGGGAAGAATGATCAATCTCATACGAGCTCCACAAGACTGAATCATTCTTTTTTGGACCAAATCTATTTTTAAATTGATTTTTATGGTTTTGTTGTGTATTGCAGAAAAAATGAAGTGGGGCAAAAACCTTTTTTTTTTTTTTTTTTTCTTATTCTTCGGTGGAAGTGAAGAATGACAAGCAACATATTTTAACTCGACTGTTTTGAAAGTTCCTTCCTTACTGCTGTCTTGCACTTCACACGGGTGTCAAATTAAAGCAAAAAAAGTGCCAAAATGTGTTTAAGTAAGGCGATGGGTCGTCGCCAGAACAGCTTCAATGCTTCCCGTCATCAATTTTTCAAGTGTGTGGAGCTCTACCGGTGCGATGAGCGCCGTTCCTCCTCAAGATTTTCCCCTCAAGTGGTGTTTTGATGATGGTGGTCTCCTTTAGTTAGGTTGAGATCTGGCGACTTTGAAGGCCGTAGCACATAGAATATGGAAACACCTGCATTTTCTCCACTCATTTATTTAGGCTTTTCCTTTAATTTGACACACATCTGTATGTTACTGGGAAAGAAAACTCATGAAAAAGTCTGTCAACACTAGAATATTCATGCGTGATTCATTAAACAAATCAGCCTTTATGAAGATGAATAACAGAACAACTCATATTTTTTTTGTAGATTTGGTGTCGTCTCGTCACCGCCTCCTTCAACTATTTCCACTCCACCAACTTCTTTTGGATGTTTGGCGAAGGCTGCTACCTCCACACCGCCATCGTCCTCACCTACTCCACCGACAAGCTGCGCAAGTGGATGTTCATCTGCATCGGCTGGTGTACGTCAACTCACTACCGACTGGCCGCTACGGTTGTCTGAAACCTTTAAAGGAACAGTTTGACATTTTTTTTGGGGGGGGGGCTTTCTTGCAGGGAGTTATATCGGACGACTGATAAAACTCACATGTCTGCGGGGCAAATATTGAGTCTGGAGGAGATTTGTTTAGCTTAGCATTAAGAGTGGAAGCAAAGGGAAACAGCTAGCGTGGAATGTAACCTCCTCGTAAAAAACCTCAGTTTATTTTTACATTTCTGTTTGTGTGTGGGTTAAACAATCGAGATACAACGCGAGCTTCAGAGGTGTCGGTAGATGTGTTTTTGTACTTTGGAGAAAGCCAGGCTACTTGTTTCCCCTCGCTTCCAGTGTTTATGCTAAGCTAAGACAGACTTCAGACTAACATTCCTACTGTTTACCTCGCCATCGTCGCAAACGAAAGATAAAATAGTTTGCCGCCGTGATATAACAACTTTCCAGAGATGTCAAATCCTGGCTGGGCAGTGTTCTGGGGTCCAATAAGGCCTTTAAAAGCATAAATCTGTTACTCAAACTGGACTTCCTGGATCATATTTTATTTGTCTCACCATATTTTATTGTTTCGGTCGGCTAAATCCCCGCTAACTGGGCAAGAAAGCGGAATAAGTATATTTTCCAAGATGTCAAATTATTCGTTTAATAACTCCGGTCAATTTGATTTCATCTTAACTTGATGGAAATTCAACTCATAATATTTCTCCTAAAGAGGAAAAAAAAAAAAAAAAAACTGAAGGTCAGATACACATTTACCCAACAATAGGGGAAGTTTGACTTGATGGAGACAGCAGAATTTCTTTTGGCAGCTGGGAAATGTATTGGTGTGGAGTTCACTAACACCCCGTTTCACACTGTCAAACTAAACTATGTGCTGTTGAGATTAGGTGTATTGTGCCAGCTGGATTACATTTCCCTCAGGGCAGTGTGAAGCCTCTGTGTGAATGGGGAAATGGCAGCATATTTCAGAACCGCTGCGAAAAAATAAATGAGATCAAATTTTTTTTAGCTTTGACTCTCAGGCTTTCAAGAGCAGAAATGTTTTAAGACTGAGACAGAAAGGTGTGGACGAGAGATGGAAACAACAAGAAAAATCGCATTTTTCAAGTAATCTGAGGGTTGAAAGAGTAGATCTCACCCCGAGGCTTAACGTTACACTGATGACAGTATATTGCTAATGAAGTGGAAAGTTTCCAGAGACGTGAGACTTACATGCGTGACGTGGCAGCTGGCAAGGTCTCCGTGTTCCTATTAGTCATTTAGATGTGAGTAATGGCTGTTTGTGTGTGCGTTATTATACTCCTATAAGTCAGTAAATCACAGATCACTCCGCATTATCATCAACCGCAGTCCAGCTTTTCATTCATTCACAAAGAAAAGATTCAGACGGTGACAAGTCTTGGCTTGCATCTGTAGATCACAGCACGCAAGCAACAATTGCTTGTGACAGAGCTTGGCAGGCGCTGGTGCCACGCTGAAAAAAAAAAAAAAAAAAAAAAAGACAAGGTTTTTATATTCCAGCGGGAAATCCCTGGAGTGATATTTTGTGATTTGAATAGCAGAGAAAGATGAAAGAAGAATCTGTCACTTTGTCTTTTTTTTTTTTTGCCTCACAGGTATACCATTCCCTATAATTGTGGCTTGGGCCATTGGGAAGCTGTACTACGACAATGAGAAGTAAGTCTTTTATTGTGACACTTGAGATTTTTATATATATTCAAAGAGAATTAAGTAGTTTTTTTCTTCAGCCGGTAATCAAAGCAGGACGAGGGCAAAGTCAAACTGTGTTGCATTAAGGAGATGAATGTCTATTAATAACCTGATGTAATCACATTTGCATTGTACGGTATTCTTAATTGCACGTTACTCCTTCAACCATTTAGCCTTTGATTGGGATCGAGTGTTCAGAGCTTGATTGATATTAGTGGTCTCTTGTTGCATCTACTTGAACAACATATTTAAAAATGAACAAAGAAAAAAAAACAAACATCTTTATTCTCCTTCAAAGAATTTCTGTGATTTAAATGAGTGTTGGGCTTTCAGTGGAGTGTTTATCCAACTTTTGGCACATTTACGGCGCATTAATAACTGAATATTCTCCAAAAATGATCATGAATTGAGCCTCTCCAGTTTATTATTCCACATACACTGTCAGCTGCCGGATATACTCACCCATACGTCGATGCACACGAGGAATTTGACTCCGGTTTTCAGTGATTTTCGATGTAGTTACACACAGCTAAAAAGCTAAAAAGCCAAACAAATATGGGCAAACTTTAAGCACTATGAATAGATTTTATGGCCATTTGGGGCTGTAAACATAACATCGAGTTATTATTATCTTTTACAAGATAGAAAACAGTCACCTGATTACAAACCCAGCAGACACAGAGCAACATTAGAGTTTATCTGGAGTTGTGTTTGTGTCCACCTGATGAATTGAAAGTCCAATATTCACTCTCCTTTTAGCTCTGGTTTGGTCTCCACCAGTCACTCACTTTGTCTTTCAGCCATTTGGTGCTGGGCAGGTAGTGTAAAGTGGCTCAAAACAGTAAATTTTGCAGCCGTAAAAGCAAAACAAAGACCTGAAAGAAGCTTAAATGATCCGTAGAGCTGCAGAACCGCAGAGTCATGTGACAATTATCTGCAGGTTCATCACTATAAACGACTCTTATTTACTTATTATATATCGATTAGTGCATCTTTAATCATATAAATAGACATTTAGGGCTGCAACTAACAATTATTGTCATTATTTTATCTATAAAAGGTCATAAAATTGTGTCCAGAGTCAAATGAGACTATCAGTTAAATGATAGTAATCAGTTAACTATCATGTAGAACAGCGTAAAGCATCAAATCATTACATTTGAGATACTGAATAAAGGTAATGTTTGGTATTTCTGCTTTAAAAATGGCTAAAATGATGATATGATGATCAAAAAAGTTGCAGATTAATTTTCTGTTGATCAACTAATCAGTTAATTGACTTATTTCATAGTTGCAGCTCCAATTAAAGACATTTAACAGGAGCTGGACGACAATCTATATAAAGGTCAGATTGTTACTATGTACTTTATATGTTTCTTTATTCTGGCGGTCTGGAGACAGTCTTACACGCTTTTATCACCTCACGTCTCGACGACTGCAACTCATTTTATGTGGGAGTCCGTCAGTCCTCCCTCGTCTCGTCTGCGAGCGGTTCGAAACGCAACAGCGAGACTCCTCGCTGGCACCAAAAGACCGGAGACCACATCACCCCTGACTGGCCTCGCTCCACTGGTTACCAGTGAAAGATAGAGCTGATCCTCCACTCCTGTTGCTTTTAACTGCGCTCTGTAAATAAATTTGACTTGGCTATAAACAGGGTTTTTGGCACAGATAGAGTAAAAGTTTTGGCAGCAGAAAGAAGGATTTTATTCCGCAGCTGAAAATAATGAAATAATTACTTTTGTTTGAGTCTTTTTTTTCATCGCCCAGCTGTTTTAGGAGCCTTTTTTTTTGAAGTGAAGATATATATTTTTAAAGATTGATGCCACCAGTAGGAATAAATGGGTTTGAGGTTGAGAGCAATCATTAAGTTTTGGTCTTTTCATTGAATTTGTTGACAATATGAAAAGTATAGAGCGACACCACTAACTCTTATTTAGTGTGGAGTGAAGAAACCTACAATTTCAGTAAGAATATCTCCTCTAGCTACATTATTTTATTTAATATTTCAACAAGCATTCAGTTTTGTTCTGTCTCCGTTTGAAATATCGTCCTCACACCAGCAGATGTTTTCATTCGCTTTGAGATAAAGTTTGTTAGGATTCAATTACAGACGGAAACGACTCGATGATATTATTTATGGCTGTTTGCACAGTGTGGTATCTAAAAGAGTTCAAGTTGAAGCGTCGCTTTTAAATACTTAGTCATTAAACTCTCTGTAATTTATATTTTGGGTATATTACTGACTGAAAAACATGTGTTTACACCCCTGAGCACAAATTAGGAAATTTACGCCCACACACACTCAACTTTGAAGGGGGATTTCTTTATTAAGAATTATGACTGACAACATAAATACACCTGCCTGTTAGAACTAGACATGACTGATTGCTCCTGTTGATGTTTCAGGTGCTGGTTTGGGAAGCGAGCTGGAGTATACACGGACTACATCTACCAAGGTCCCATGATCCTTGTGTTAGTGGTAAGATCTGCTTCTTTTGTCCCCGCGGTAGCAGCGTTCAGCACAGAACCGGTTTTTACATAACTCACTGATACTATTAGTCTTTACTCTATCTTTAGGATGCCTAGAAAGCATGAAATGTTGGAAACGTCGACCCATTCTTCACG
Organism: Euthynnus affinis; assembly: GCA_029490765.1. Lineage (NCBI taxonomy): Eukaryota > Metazoa > Chordata > Actinopteri > Scombriformes > Scombridae > Euthynnus > Euthynnus affinis. Next base: position 3,187,496 of record CM055857.1, on the reverse strand, counting down.
TTAGCAGAGACAAATGTGAAGTTCCAACACTTTACCTACCAAGTGTAACTTTTAAATCTCTGCAACTTGGCACTTTGCGAGAAATATGGGAATCATTTTTGGACTCTGCACTGAAAAACAAGAACGTAATCCAAGGACATGTTCAGTTCTGTTAATACCTATTAGGAATGATCTCTGACACTGGATCGGCTCCATACCCCCAGGAGATGTTATTAATGCTTTATTTCTTCATTCCATAAAGTTTTAACTATTGTGAATCCGGTATTGTCGCTTCAGCTGAACTCTTTCATCTGGATCCAACAAGCTAGTGAGCTTTAAATCACAGGAAAGATAATAAATCACCTCAAACTGGATCCGTACCACTTGCAAAACTTCTCCTTCTGCATTCAGAACATAGCTGTGTTACTGTGACTCTTCCTCACCATGCTAACAATCTATGTGACGCTAGACAACCAGACCTTGGGCAAGGCTCATGTGTGAATGATCCTGCAGATTTGCAGATTGGCCGGGGACTTAGCCTGGCTCCTTGTACAAGGTTTAGTCATCTCTCGTCTGAACTGTAGTAACTCCCTCCTGACTGGGCTTCCAAAATATTGTCCTCGGCTCTTATGCACATGCATGCCCTCACACTCAAACCACTACCTCTGCTAGAAATCCCTTCGCTGAGGCAATTTGGCCATTTCTCTGGCTCGGTTGCGACTGTTTCCTCCCTGCTGAGTCTCCAGTGGTAGAATGACCTTCACGTCCTAGTCGGAAACAGCACATACCCTTATCTTCTCCCCCCGTAGTTGAAAAAGTCATCTCTTCAAGAGGCACCTTATGCTTCTGTCTCTCCTGCCTTGCCTTTCCCCCTAAAGCACATATCTGCCTCCTTCAATATCTCTCCTGCGTACAAGAGCGTGCTCTCCTTCTCTTTTATTTCTTCGCCTAGCACTTGATCCTGCAGGATCACTGTCGGGTCGCCGGAATACTTGTGGTATCTCTTGTTAGGTTGCTGCGGTTGTGAACTTTCCATGCCTTACCATTGGTGGCTTTTAATGTCAGTGATAAAATGATGCACTGCTATAAAGAATAAATACAAGCTGTTGCTAAAATGTTAACATAAGAACTAATACACGAGGTTGGTGAAGACTAGTAGAATGGATAGTTCTTGAATGATTGCCATGCAGTACATCTGTTCAGGCCAAGGTCAGGTCAACTGGCCCTGGAAAGTATTCCAACAGCTATTTTTACTCCCATGTTACATCATTCACACATATTGCATGAGCTATTGATTTTGTCATTCATCACATTGTGCTTCTCTGCTCTTCTTAAGTAGCACCTCAGATAATCAAGATACCAAAGAGTAAGGCTTTCGTATTCCTAGTGAAAGTAAAAAAAAAAATACTCCACTGCATATCCTGCAAAAACTGAATTACACAATAAAAGCAAAAGGTAATCTTCATGCTGAGTGACCCTGCTCAAAGTTTTATTACATATATTTTTATATATACAGTACCAGTCAAATGTTTGGAAACAGTGTCTTATTCAATGGGAAGGTGTGTCCAGACTTTTGCCTTGTAGTGTACGTTACATATAGAATTACCGATGCATTAATATGTAAGCATCCTCGTAATAAAGGTTGAGCATTTATTATTTATTTGTAATGGTATTTGGATGCAGTTTAATCTGTAACAAATGCGTCCTATTTTATCAGCTCATCATTTATTTTGCATGTAAAATCTCACTGTGCAAAGCAACAAGCTGTCAGATGAATGTAGTAAAATTAAAAGTACAATATTTTACATTATTTTGAAATGTAGTAAAGTAGAAGCACGAAGTAGCATAAGATAATCAAAGTACTTAACAATAAAGTAGTTAAAGTGGAGATAGACAAGTGTTTTTTGCCTTAACTTATCATTATGAAGTAAATGTTGATTGTGCAGTGTAATAATGACACCATTGGCGTTCAGATTGGTTTCCTATAAGCTTCACTGTCACTATTTCATCCTGTCTACCAGCAGGTGCGATCTCCTGCTTTCAAACTTGGGCTTTTTCCCCCAATGTTTTCTTCTAATGTGACTCAACAGGGTCAGTACCGCCTCCCAGGGGTGTTAGAGACCATTATGGGGTGTGGGTAGCAATGGTTTTTGAAAGGGAGGGGGGGCATTGAGGTGTTCTTAGGAAGCGTTTGTGTTTTTAATGCCAGTTTAATCCTGCACAGTCTCACAATTTTAGCATTACTATCCTCACAATTTTTTTTACAGCGCCTTCAAGTCTATTTTCCTCCGTTTTTTGTAACTACAGTCACATTTGTGTATAGAGCTCGGAGCGCTTCTAAAACATTGGTGACCTACTCTGTACCTCAATGCCTTCTGTGTAGAGAACTCGCTGTAGCCACAGGGGAACAGAGTCTGTACCGCGGCTTCGCTGTCATTTAAGGGCGTGCTCGCTTCTCTGACCTCTCCTTATGGATGTATTATAAGAGTTGGATACCAGACCAAAAATGGTGCCTTTTCAGCCCAATAAGAATTGCTCGTCTGGCACATATGCCAAAAAAAAAAAGGTTTATAGCTTCGGGGTTTACTTCTGAGGGCCCAGTAGTGTTTGTCCTGCTGGTCCTGCCAGCGAGTTACACTGTGGTGACATCACAGATTTTAAAATCGCTTTTCTCAGCTCCATGGGTCAAAAATTCTTAATAGAAAGAGTTAAAATTGACCTTTTTTTTTTGCAGTTTGAGGTGTCCTGTCGACTGTTTTACAGACGCCTCTTTTTCATTGGTGGTTTTTGGACCACAGGAGGATTTTTGGCTGCAATACTGTGAGTGGCCACTGGGAAAAACTGGTGGCAATACATCCATGCCTTTGTGTTTAGCTTAGTTTGTAGCGTAACGTTTATTACTGACTGATGTCTATGTTCTTCATTCTTCATGGGACAGTATTCTTCATAGAACTAGCCTCTTAATTTTACCCACAAAGTGCACCCGGTTGATGCATTTAACTTTAAATTGTACACATTTCCTTCCCCTCAGAGGGTCCGAGGTCCACCCACCACAGTCTCACAAAATCGTGGGGGAATCACTGTGGGAGGACGAGAAAATTACAGCTCAAATCCATTCACTATAAGCCTGTTTCACCACTGTTTTGTGATTATTATTTTTTATGGCACACACTGTGTTTTTCTAAATAAATACTGTAATGTGAAAATGCATGGTTTTTAGTGAAATAATATCAAATTTTCTTGAGGGAGGACACCTTAAATCCCCCAACTAAAAACCCTCCCTGGGCCTTGGAATGGTGTTTTTATTCGACGCTCTCTGCCAGACCGCTGCAGGTCCGATTATCTGATCAACTGGATAGCACCATCAAACAATCACAATCATTTCAGCAAAATGGTGTAGAATAAGAAAAAAATGGAGCCAGTACTTTATTGAACGCCTCGGCTATGGATTTATATCCTTCTGCAGACTCTTTCCTTGGTAGGCTGCTCTTGTTTTCAGCTGGAACAAATAATATAAATGTTTATTTTTTGGCACCTGCACCAAATTACTGCTTTCTGATTGGCTGCTGTTTGTTTAAGACTCATAAATATAATTTCTATTCACAGGGCTTTTTTGCTGCCTGCGTGGGAAACTAATGATAATCATATTCCAACTGCCCAGTTAAATCAAATTTGTTATTTGGCATTCATTGACATGCTTGTTTAATGATATAACACAGAATAATAATGACATTAATATTCAGTGAAGACAGCTAGCCTACATTTTAATTGATGGGGGGGCGTTAAGGGACCTGGATGTAATTGATGGGGGGCGCTGGCCCAAAAAAGGTTGGGAATGTTATTCCACCCCGACACCAACCCCTGCTGCTGTAGTTACTTGTTTGTGTGACGCAGTAACTTCACTCAAACTGTGTTATTACTATGCAGTGCACATCATTACAATCGCTTTTGCCTGTTCAAATATTCAATATAGAATTGTGACTATTTCAATTTACCTCTCTCTTATTTCCAAAGCGGTGTTGATCGTTTCTTCGTGGAGCTTCACTCCGAGGAAAGCGGTGCGGTTGTCTTTACGACAGCGACGCAAACAGTATTACCACTTTTAAAACACTTCCTGGGGAAAGTTGAAGAAGCCTCTTTAATAGTAAATGTATTCAGTTACTTTCCACCTCTGGCCGTTCTCTCTGGAGCACCAAATATGTATTAATCCACAGCTTAAAATAGTCCCCAATAAATGCATTATTTATCGCTGCTTCAGTATCATTTACTAAAAACTACAGTGCCCAGCTGTTTTGGGAAACTACTGAGCCTTCTTTCAAAAAATGAAATAGCCATTTTTAAAGATTTATGTCTTCTGTGGGAACTTGGGTTGTGGGCTTGTGGCTGCATGCCACTGATAGGGGAGGGATGTGAGAAAGTAATGAGAGATAGAGTGCTTTATTAATCCCATTGGGGAATGGCAGCATTATAGCTGTCAAATCAAGGAGGTGGGTGAGAAACTAATATAACAAAAGCCATGAATAATAAACAATCAAGTGGAATGAAGTTAAGTCTGAGAATAGAAACTAAAAATAAGAGCCACTCCAAGAACTCTAGTTTGTACTGTACAATGATGGCGCCATATACATTAATCCAGTGAGGATTTACTGTGTGCTATATGTCAGGGTGCTGATATATGTATGTTATACAGGTAGTATGATATGTAATAATACAGATGTAAAGATATCAGGTAACAGTTAAATACAAAACTGAAACATTGGACATTATTACTTCTGTATAGACGAATCTTTACCTACTGGGTCTAAAAAATGCAAGTGAAACAGACAAATGTATCAGACAGTAGAACAAATCAACAACAGATTAATAAATGTGATGAATATATTAAATGTATAAGTCCAAGTGAGCAGTCTGGCCCAGATATTTAAGAAACACATTAATGAGAGATAGACTGACGCACTGGTTTGGGCCTTTTCATGGGATGTGGTGACAAAAAATAACACCAGACTTATCCATAAACTAGTTTTTATGGATTTATTAAAAAAAATATTCAAGGAGCTGAAGGGTGGGATCAAAGTGAGAAATTGTTTTTGTGCCATAAACGTCACACATCAAAAGCTATTTCATGGAAAATGTTCAGTATTCCCAAGAAGGAAACTCCCTGTTTCAGCTCAGAGTGAACAACGCTAACGTTATCCAGAACGTGGGGGCTTCTGCTGCTCCTTGATCAGACAAACACATTTATTATTTCATGTCTGTGTTAGCGTTATTGCTAGTAGCTGCTGTTTGTCCGCTGTAGCTAGCAGTTATTTATAGTAACAACGACGTGTTGTAGAATAGTTTTAGAAATGTGAGACTAGCCTTGTACGATTAAATTTTTACTTTTTTTTTTAGGCTTCCAAGTTGCTTTATGTCTAAATAGTGAAAATGTCCATATATAAGCTATCCTGACATCATGGCATTGAGTTTTCTGCCCCCCTGCTGCGCCCACGTCCCCCCAGTGTTTCTAAATGTGAAACCTGTCTAATAGATTGATGTGTTTGATGGATGTATGACATCTTTCCCAGCGTTTCTTCCTGATATATTTTCCTTTCCTTCTGATATTTCTCTCATTGGTTTTTGTTATAAGTTTGTAGCCTGTCTGTGAACTTTTCAGCTTGAACCCTGGGAACAACATTTACAGGCAAATAGCTAATATGTTTTGGAGTTTGGGAAACCGTCTATGCTAATGTTAGCTTGTTACGTTAGCTATGTAGAGCAGTCGTCTATCAACTATGTGTGGTAAAAAAAAAAAGACACGAGCCACGCATACATGTACCCTGCTATTTGTTTTATTTCTAAATACTAAAAACGTCCCAATAAGTTATGATGGTGTCGTGGCCGTTAGTACCACAGTGTACATGAATGTCAGTCTTATCTATAGCTGCACTTTATTGATGTGTTGTAGGTTCATGGCAGCTTTCCTGGTGTTTTTCCTTTCCACCCCATTGCTTCTGATATTTATCTCTCCATATTTTTTTGTGATATATTGGATCTGTGGATCTGAACTACATTTGCAGACAATGCATGTAACGTTGCTTTTGTCTGTGTCTGTGGAGTTTCGGCACTTTCGGAAACAGTACATGCTAACGTTATCAACGACGAGTGGTAGAAACAGTTTCAGAGGCAACATAGACATTTTTAACATTAAATTTACTGGTTTCTTGTTGTTTTATTTCAAAATCCTGAAAATGTCCATTTATAAACCATCATGACATTATGGCTTTGAGTTTTCTGCCCCCCCTGTTGCGCCTGCATCCGTTGTTTGTAAATGGGAAACCCATATGTTTGAGAAATGTATGTACTGAATTGACGGCTTTCCTGGCGTTTTTTCCTTTCCTCCTTATCCTCCTGATCTATTCCGTCTTCAGTTTTTGTGACACGTTATATCATACTTTGAAACCATGGAAACTACAGCTGCAGGCGAACATTATGCACTAACCAGCAAGTTGTTTTATTTCTAAACAATGAAAACATTCATATATGATATAATAACATTGTGACAAGGAAGTTTCTACCCACCTTCTGTGCATGCATCCTCCCGAACAATTATCTGCCTTGATAAGAAATACTCTATTAATCCAGTTATTATCCATGAAATATAATAAAAAAAAATAAAACAAGAGTAGAATTATTATTATTATACACTGAGCAGAATGATAATAATAACTATAGAGTGCAATTCTTAACCAGTTATTGAGAGAAAGGGGGAAAGCATAGGGTGAGAAGCGTCAGGCTAATCCCGTGTTGCGGCAGAGAGTTGTAAAAGTTTTCCAAGCCACCGGCAGAAACGACCCTTCTGTGTCGCTCGGTGAAGGCGTCTATTGCTGAAGCTGCTCCTCTGTTTAACAAGCCAAACAGTCATGGAGAGGATGGATGGGAGGTGTTGTTTAGAGCGCTCAACACCTTAGTTAGCATCTTCATCTCCGCCGTCGCCCCCCCCAGGAAGTCCGGCTCAATCACACCTCTTATGACCGAGGTGGCTTTCCTAACAAGCTTTTTCGATTCCCCTCCAGCGTGCCACTGTGGGAGGAAATGGCGCCGGCTGATGGAACATTTGCAGCTTCTTGTTGCAGACGTAGACGGATCGTAGCCTCTGCAAGGAAGTAGAGCCGACTCTGGCCCTTCTTGTTCTTAGTCCACACCAACATACTTGTAGGAGCGGACTATCATGGGACGGACACAAGTGTCCAAGAAGATTTCCTTATAATAAGATGCTTTGTTTCTTTGTTTTATTTCCCTCCACAGATCAATTTTATTTTCCTCTTCAACATCGTGAGGATCCTCATGACCAAACTGCGAGCCTCCACCACATCGGAGACAATCCAGTACAGGTACACAGAGAGAGAAAGATCAAAAGTCAAAACCTTTTCAGACACTCCTGCATGTACACACGTTACATTATTCATGTTTTATACTCGGATCGGTGGAGTGTGGTGAAGGGAGTCAAGAGGGGCCTAAACATAAAGTCATACAGCTGTTACCTGCCTTTTTTTTTTTTTTTAACCCTGCTCGTCGCTCTCCTCGTCTACAGGAAAGCGGTGAAGGCTACACTGGTGCTTCTTCCTCTCCTGGGGATCACCTATATGCTGTTCTTTGTGAATCCGGGGGAAGATGAGATCTCTCAGATTGTCTTCATATATTTCAACTCGTTTTTGGAATCCTTCCAGGTATGATTTATCTCGCGAACAATAAAGGATTAGACGGCTTTCAGAGACACAGTGTAATCTCATCTTTGTGTGGGTGGTTTTATATATATATATATCTTTATATATATATATATATATATATGAAAAAACATGGTGATTGTAATGAAGGGACAGAGAAATTACTGTTCCTCTCAGGAGATGATTGAATGAATGTAATGTGTGTGTGTGTGTGTGTGTGATAAGCTGCTGTGTGAGCGATTTAAAACAGGATCAGGGCGTCGATGTTTTGGACGCCCTCCTTTTTTTGACGATGTTTTGTTCCTGTCTTTATTTTTCTCCACCTCTCCACACAGGGCTTCTTTGTGTCAGTGTTTTACTGCTTCCTAAACAGTGAGGTAAGCAGATTCACGTCCGCTTTATTGATCTAACATGTTACGTTCAACCTGCTTCAAACACTTATTTATAATTCCTCCACTTAAGGCGCTCCCACTCTCCCTTTTTTTTTTTTTGGAGGGGGGTGGGGGGTTGGCTGTTTGCTGTGTGTTATTGCAGGGGAATCGAGCGATGAAGCTCCAAGCACTTATATTTAGGGCGCAATTAAGACTTGTCATGTACCGACATAAGTGACATCACTTTTTACACTTTATGACAGTGTCAGCCCTAATTTGATTCCATGGAGAAATCAGGGGTGAAACCTCTCAAAATAGCACAGAAATATCAGGATGCATGCATGCAGAAATTGCACTATTTTACATGTGGTAATAATCTCGTTATTAGGAGTAGCAGCAGTTGTATTTTTATAGTTTTTATCAGTGCTGTTGTCATGATTGTGATGATTTCTGCAAGGTTTTGTTAGGTTTTTACATCCAATAACAATTGCATGAAGTGTTCTCCTTTCCCGACAAATTAGAAAAGTAAATCCTCCTTCTTCCCTTTTTTAATCTCATCCAGAACTCATAACCCTCCCATCCTCCCTCCCACCTTTATCTGTAACCCCCCCGCCCCCCTCCACCTCCCCTTCAATCTTTGCACCGTCTCTCCAGATGTTTCCTAGCACCTAACACAAACAATTATTTCATAGTTTAGTTTTTAGTTGTTTTTTTTTCACTACACAAACAGAGTGAAACCAGGAGAGAAGCAGAAGAAGAAGAAGAAGAAGAAGAAGCTGTAGCCTTAAACCCGCGGCAGTGTTACAGTGGAAATACTAAAGCAAACATCGCAACTTCTTGACCTTCTTGTTGTTTTTTTTCCTTTCTGGCTTCCTGTTGGAAAAGATTTTTAAAGCTTGAGGAAATGTGGTTTAAAAAAGAAAAAAAAAGAGGATTTCTTGCAACATTAAATATTACTACTAACTGTGCAACAGTCAAAGTTAGTTTGGTTTTATTGTTATTATATAATTATCTACAAAGCGAAATGTTGTACATCATAAGCACTGCAGGATGTTGCCATGTAGTTTTGTGTTCTTTTACTGCCTTGGATTGCTGCGGATTGTTTCTCTTTCTCTTTTTTTTTTTTTCTTTCTTTCCTTTTTGTGTTTTCTTTCTGCACGTTAAATTTGTGCACACACTGCAAAACCAATTTCCATCTGGGCTAATAGCATTGTTAATCTTAATCTTAAGCTTTAAAACAGCTGTCATCACATTTTGATCCAAATGTTGCATCTAAAATTTTTTTTTTTTAATTCTGACTGCTGCACAGAAATATGAGACACCGGCCTTTCTCCCAAACAAGCTCTGAGCTCTCTCTTCACACAAGTGAGAGAGATAAAATACAGAAAGTCACTCATGTGAAAAAAAAAACTTTTTGGCAGAAAGATTGAAAAGAATTGATTTTAAGGGACTTTTAAAGGGTTTGCCTCAGAAAAGACAGCGGAGCACTTGAAAGCATTTTTCTTTTAATTAATTACCTCATCATACTCCTCAAAGTTTCAATCAATACCATCTTAGCTTCGACTTCAGTCTGCGACGTACCGCCTGATATCGCTGACAGGCTCCTAACAATGCCGCCTGAGCCGGAAGCTACACATAAAGATAATTATATTAACGCTTGACCTTTTCATCGCGATAATGAGGATTTTGTTGGATCTTTAGGTTTAATCAAGGCGAGGCTGCTGGTTTCGTCAGCTGAATCATAATCTGGTGGCCCGGTCCGCTGTACAGCTCCATCTGGGCTACGAAGCTTAACATCATATCACAGAGAAACCATTACTGTTATCTTACAAGTTATTCCTGGAGTAGTGTGTGGTTGTATCAGCTGACTGCTGCCCTTTGGTTACCATCCCACTCGGCTGGATGATAAATGTATATCTCATCATGAGCCGTGTTGTAGCTCCAACAAGGGGCTTAACCAGTATGTGTAGCTTACAGAGGATATTGATTTAGTGTTTTGTTACGGGCTGAGAGTAGCAGGAAAAGCAGGGGGGAGAAATGAGACAGATGAACAGAGGATACCGGCGGTCACACTCAAGAGAAAAAGAAAACATTTAGCCCTCAAACATGTGTAGAGGATTAAATTATCTAACGTCGAGCCAAGGGACAATAGCCAAACACAATGCTGGTTAGCGCTCCGATGATTTGACCTGTAAAATGTTTTGGTGCGTTAAGATGAGGGTTTTAGTTATTTTCTCAGGATCAGCTTTTTTTTGCTTTCAAACTATATTGTGATTAGCGAGGGTGAAGGATGAAGTGGGACATATGGGACAATTGATTTTGGGATCGGGGGGGGTGAGAGTGGAGCGGAGGAACTCCTTTTTAATCATCATTAAAATGATGTATGGCGTGTTGTTACTGAGGATTCTGTTTTGAACTGGACCTGTAAAGGCAGCTTTTACATCGCAGAGGCTGATTTTTATATGGAAGCTCATTTCTGCCAAAAAAAAAAAAGGAATAAGGAGGAATAATAAAAAAAAATAATAATAAGGATGACCATGCCAAGTTAAACCAGTTACAATTATGAGATAGTAAGTCAAAATTATGACATAAATCAAAAGATTTGCTTTTAAGTCAAGATTATGAGATACTAATACATTTCTCAGATTTATGACTTAGTGTCTGTATCTTTAAAAAAATTGCAAGATCAAGATAAATCTCATAGTTAATTACTATCTTATCATTTTGATGTAGTATCTCATATTTTTTCTTAGTACATTTAATCATTTTATAATTTTGACATACTAAATCAACATTTTCACTCGTTATTTTTACTTTCTTACTATTTTAACACAGTATTACATACTTTTCCTTCATAAATCTTAGTAAAAATTATTCTTGACTTGATAGATCAACAGTTTGACCTATATATTTATTTCATATCTATTAATTTATTTTTATTTATCTGCTTTTTTTTCTTTTCCCAGTAGAAACAGGCTTCTAGATTGTAATGTAAATAACCTACATTAATACGAAACCAATTAATACTCTTAACAATTTGTGTGTCAGACGTTTCTAGTTAATTAAGTATTAATATATGAACCATATAATAATAATAATAATAATGATAAGTTTATTTAGTAACTTCACAGGAAGTTAAATAAGACCATAAGAACATACATAGTGTAAGAACATCTGCCACAAGTTAGAAATAAATAAGAATAATATAAAATTAAACCATATACATACATACCCCGCAGTGACCTTGAAGGATTGTTATGAATGTTTTTAATGTAGGTTTTTAGCATCCATGTAAACAGAATAGTTGAATATATATAATATAATTTATCATTAACAGGAAAATAAGAAAACTGTGCTTATTAATGAGTTAAATCATCACCATGTTAACAAAATGTAATCAGCTGACTGTATATTGACTTTAATTCTTCTTTCTCGTGACTGACAGGTGCGTTCAGCCGTGAGAAAGCGGTTCCATCGGTGGCAGGAGCAGCACTCCATCCGAGCCAGGATGACCCAGGCCATGTCCATCCCCACGTCGCCCTCGCGGGTCAGCTTTCACAGCATCAAGCAGTCCACATCGCTATGAGGGGAGGAAAACCGGCTTTGTCCTAGACGTGTGCTTTGGGAGAAACCTCCAGCTGTCGTCGTCATCATTTTCTGCCACATCACTGGAGTACACTAAAACACTTTCTGAGCTGGGGCAAGGCTAGAGAGCGAGAGAGAGAGAGAGAGAGAGAGAGACTGCATCAGTCTCCTAAACCTCAGGAGGGACATTATACAGACTTTCAGGAGAAAATAGATGAGGACAGGGATAGAGGACACTGCAGACTTTTTGAGATGAGAGGTTAGTGGATCAAAAGATGCATGTGACCAAGCTAAGTTTGGATCTGGAATATGGGTGTGAATGTACAGCACTCCATTTTCTTTCGTCGTTCGCTCGCCATCCGTAGACGTTTTCTGTTTTATATTTCCTGCGTGCACACTTTTTGCTTTTTGCTTTCTAACATGAGAGGGAACTTGGAGCTTGTGCCGCTGGACTGCACTGAACCCGATTCCATCCCAGCGGATATGCTGGACTCAAAATGCTACTGGGGCTAAAGACTAAAGTGATTAGAATTAAGTTTTCAGATTTTATTTTCATTTTTTATTATTATTATTATTATTATTATGATTGTTTTATTTTGCCGTCACAAAGATTATTGTCTCGTCATTGTGTTTGTTAATTTGGTGTAGTGCTACTTTTTCTCTGTCCTCTATCAGCTCGGTGCAGTCGTGCTACTTTCGTCAACTTTCCAGAAAGGTTAAAAACACATTCCATATTTTCTACCCGAAGAGTTTTGCTCCAAAAATAATGTTCCCACCATGACATAAACGCATGGCAAACACTGCTGTCATCAATAAAGCCGAACCGATAATGGGTTAGTAGTGAAAATTCATGTCATTCACTTTCATTTGGAGAGTTGAATACCACTCTAGAGCCGGGAGACAATCAGCATAGTTTAGCATAAAGACATACAGTGTTCAAAAATACACAAATAGTTACAGCATGTAATTCTCCCTGAACCCACAAACTGTCCATTTTCCAGTTTATGTACAGATTAAACAAACAAGATACAACATGTTAATTAGTGAGTAAGTTTTTATTAAGTGTACAGGCTAATTTTTTGTCTCCAAATTAGCACATTTCCCAAAATGTTGAAATATTCCTTTGTGGTTATAATCATGTTTTTTTTTTTTTTTACACTGCCTAATTTTTAGCAAACACTGTATCTAAACTTGATAAAACAATCTTAAAGGTGCAGTGTGTAAAATTTAGTGGCATCTATCTCTTTTAATTAGTGTATGATCACCTGAAAATAAGAATTACGGAGCCTTTTATATCCACAGAGCCCGCCATGTTTCTACAGTAGCCCAGAACGGACAAACTGAACACCGGCTCCAGAGGGTCTTTTGCGCTTCATGGCCTCCGTAGGTTCCCCACGACATGCTTTGAAGGGGAAGGTGAGGGATATTCAGTTGGATGTATCTGCAGCCTCGCCGCTAAACGCCACTAAAAATCTTACACACTGCACATTTAAACCTTTTTGGCGGCTTCGGGGCAAATACATTGACGTATTATCATCATCTTTAGCAAACAGTTGCGTGTTTACACTTGCAGCAGACGCGGAGCGACGTTAGCGTTCATTTGAAGTTGTTTTTCATTGTGTCCACCGGATGAATGTAAGCCAGACGTTCACTCTGCTCTGAGCGCTGTTTTTTTGTTCCCCTCTAACTCCTGAGGGAGATATCTGGCTTTTTAGCTGCTTTAAATGCTCCACTACATTCACCAGCTAGTCGCTAACCTTGTCTGTCTCCTCTGATTTTTTTTGTGTGTGACTGAAAATAGATTGCTTGCTGAACAAAAAGAACCAAAATATAAAAGGCAGTCATGGGGCAGTAAAAAAAAAAAAACCAAAACAATGAGCTGAAGGAGGCTAAAATGCTCCATCATAAACCTCAGGGGAGCTGCAGAATCAGATAGCAATTATCTGTTGGGCGGTCACTACCTGACCCCTTTCACATTACACATTGTCATTTTGACCCATTGTTCTTACAGAAATATTGATTAGTGCGAGCTTTAAGTCAAGAACCATGTTGTGTGGTACAGCTGGCGGACATCCGTCAATTGAAAGCTCTAGAAAGTGCTAGTAAGTAGGCCTTCAGTCGACGTTCATTAACAAGGCTGTCATGCTTGTGGATTCATTAATGTTTTGGAGCAAAACTCTTGCAAACTGAATAAAGAGACTTACTATTGTTGCCTCTCTACCAGCGAGCCCGGATACGGAGCAGCATCATCGGCCGGAGGAAAGGATGCACTAAATCCGATCAAGATGCTCGTTCATTCTCATATCTACCAAGTGACTTTCTTGTGGTGTTTGGTTGACTTGAAGCATGACATTCGAGGGTTTATTGTAAATATATAAATACTAGAGAAGGGGGCAGAGGAGGAGGAGGAGGAGGAGGTGAGTGGGGGAGGGTGGGGGTGAGGTGGGAAGGGTCCAGTGGAGTCGTCACAAATATAAACCAAAAAAAAAAACACAAACCACACACTGTAAATCATATGGGCACATTATCCATGTGATCAGCATTTCACAGTCCACATTCCTACTATACCAATATGCCTAGCACATGTGCATTTCTATGAACTGCAGTTTTATGTCCGATTGTGTATGAACCTCATCTTTTTTTGTCGCCCTGAAATCATGATTTCTCTTTTTTTTGTTTTGTTTTGTTTTCGTCCCTTTTTTTAAGTGATGTGTGAGCTCTGGTTGTGGCAAAAACTTTTAAGACAACTGAATTTCACATGCCACTGTGACGTGTATTAATCTAAACGTGTTAGTTGTCTCTGTTGTAAACTATAAGCCGCCTGTGTTTCCTGAATGATCGGAGGTTTCTTTTTTTTTTTTTTTTGTTGAGGTACAAGAACACCAGATGTGCTCATATTAAAGAAACGTCTATTTATCATGCACTTTTGCAATGTAAAGAAAGTTAGCCAATAAGAAAAGTTTTTTTTTTTTTTTTTTTTTAATGCAGCAATTTTAAGTTTCATGTCAGCAGGAAATAAGCAGCTGGTAACTCGCTGTCATTCCAGCTCAGACAATGACGTCTTTATAGTTTATGTGGTATACATGTGGTGATCAATCAAAAAAAAAAAAAAAATCACAGTGTAACTCACGACATTATTATTTATTGTTATTTATTTTCCATATTGTTATTTTCATACTTGAAAAGATGTCAAGAGATAATAAACTGTGTGTTGCATTCGACTGGATGAAAAATTTAACAGATGGTTTGAGCTGCAAAGCCGAGTGTGTTTTATAGAGACGACACAATACGCTTTCCGTACATTCAGCTACTATTACGGGGGGGGGGGGGTACCCGCTTTAGAGCCTGGCTCCGGATCACACTGCCATTTGTCTGCACAGTCCCCTGAGTCTAAAGCAAACAAGAAATACATTTTGAGCATCGTGTGATCCTTTTAAGCTTTGTGTATGTGTATGTGTGTGTGTGTGTGTGTCTCAAAGGGGAGTGCAGCTGAACATCAGCTTTTAAATAAGATCCTTCTGCCCAAGTGAGCATCCACTATTTTCTCCCATGACCAGGAACACGAGAGAGAGAGAGAGAGAGAGAGAGAGAGAGAGAGAAGGTTTTTCCTGCTTTTAATCATGAAATAAATAAATGTGTGTGTGTTGAGAGGAGTGGGGGGGGGGGGGGTGCAAGTTGAAAATATTGACTGTGACAGTATTCATGATGATTTTCAGATGATCACAATATGCGCTGTGATTTCTTGCTCTTGGCACTATCGTAATGCTAAAATGGATGTGAACTTTCATGCAAACACTTTAGAGAGACCGGGAAGGTTAGTCATGGCCTGCAGAGCAGCTTCGGGCCTCAGCTATTACAGCCATCTTAAAGAATTCATTCTTGCAATCAGGGTTTGTAGCTTTGAGAGACTTGCTCATCTTTACAGTGACTGATAAACTTTAGTCAGGATGATTTCATTTGTGTTCTCATTAGTTTCACAGCCGGGGCTTCTCCGGTGATTGCATAATGACTGTTTGTTTTTCTGGAGCAGCGTTAGTGCTGCCGCTGTTGTCTAGGCGTTGTGTACTTCGTCGTGAGGAAGATGAATCTCTTTCAGAGGACAAATGACAAGCTGTGCACCTTCACAACAATGCGATTCAACGAAAGAGTTGAAGGAAAATCAATAAATCTGCATGTCCATCCCTTCCTAATTTAATCTCTTACACCTCACTGACCTGATGGTGAGTCAGCCATTAAACAAACTCCTGCTGTGCAGCTAAATGTTGTTCAAACCCATTATTTTTTCTTTTCGAGCTCAGTCTCCAAAGTCCCCAAGCATACCAAATATTTCTGGCTGGATTTTAGAAAAATATGTAGAAACTGATGCACATGACATTTAAAATATTTCCATTTTGATGCAATGGTCATAAAATCTACGGACTCCAGATGATCCGGAAATCTGTCCCATGAGGTAGTTGTCATGCCTACTAGCTAAAACTGTCGGTCTCAATGGTGCATTTATATGCATGAGAGTTTAGCTCCTAACATGGTTATCAACTAACCAGTTTCATGTTTCCACATGAAAACAATGTAACTCTGTTAGAATAACCTAATTAAGCTCACATTTTCCCCATTGTAGAAACCTGGTGAATGTCTTCCTGGTGAATATAAACATCTTACTTCATTTACTCTTGGTTTTGGCCTCTAATAAAGCATATTTTTTAGCTGTGGTCTGTTGGGCAACATGGGTGTATTGTTTCATTCGGTGAGTGAAAATGGGAAGTCGACGGCTCGATCCAGATAACCTCTTCGACCTCACGGACTCTATGGTAGGTCCATTACTACAAAACTCTCGCTGTGCAGACGCACATACACGCAAGCATCACAGTCACGTCACGCACGGTGTGTTTTCACAGAACAATGGACGTTGTTATGCTGATGAGATCACTCACAGTAACTGGATTATCCTATATGAAGAAGAGAAACGACACACTGCAGAAGACAATGGGATTAAATTATCATACAATATGTCATGAATGGAAATAAAACATCCTTTGCTTTAAGTTTTTTTTCTCATTAAAATGGTATTTGATAATATAATCTCAGAATGATTGGGCTGCAGACCTTGAAGGATGTGTCTTTGACTAGAATATTTCACCCCATATACATTACAATAAGCGTTGCGTCTCAACAGCCTGGAAAAATGATCTCTTAACGTTGTCGCTGCCTCGAGGGAAATTTAAGAGGAATATTGGAAACATCAGGCTTCAAGTGGTTAACCAGAGTATGGCCAATAACTGAATTATTCCATAGTGAGCATAGATTGAGAACGTCACTTGGATGCTACTGAACGTGATGTCTCAGCTCCATCTAGTGTCGTCTTACCGGAACTACATTCAGATGTCTCATCAGCATTTCCAGCCCCCTTTAAATGGGAGATCTTCATTATGAGGCAGAAAGAGGTTAGGAGGAACTTTCAATGCTCGACCAGAAGGCAACCCGTTCATTGCTGAGGTCAGATCATAAGGATGAAGGCCGTAAACTCCCGACACCACTCTCATACCAACACACACACTCTGCTGTAACTCACACTGTTGACAAGTGAGAGCTCATGAGTGAAGCTGGATGGAGGGAAGAAATATGAAGAGGTTGCAGAGAGATAAAGAGAAGAAATATCAAAGACGCCAGATGGAGAGAATCAATGGAGAAAAGCTTCAGAGATGATTAAAAAAAAAACAAACAAACAAAAAATAAATTAAAAAAAATGTCAGATTGAGCTATTGTTAGTAAAGTTTAGTCAACAGATGCTTTGTGTCTGGCGGTGGAAGCGGAGCAGTACATCAATAATGCAGCGAGCACAAGTCCATTTTCTATCTGGTCACATCACAAGTTGTCATTCTGTAAAAATCTGACAAGAATATCTTTATATCTTTACTTTTTCCCCTCATCAAAGGAACTGAATTCACAAGTTATTACAAAATGCTAATCTATAAGGCCACGTACTATAACTGAAATGAAACATGAAACACAAGAAAAGTTTAAAAAAGAAAGAAAAAGTGAAAATAGCACCAACTCCTGCAACATGAAGAACAGATTATCATCTATATTATGCTTTTAAAGTTAAAACCTACACTTATGAAGCTGTGTGAACATTGAATTACTTTTATTTGACTCTGCAAAGTGAATAAATGAACAAATTAACAAAAATAAACTCATCACTCGGCCTCCATAGTGGAATGTAACTAAGTACATTTACTCATTTATTGTACCTAAAATCAATTTTGAGGTGCTGCTACTTTATATTACTGCACTACATTTCAAAGGCAAATACTGCACTTTTTAATACACTACATTAGTTTGACGGCTGTAGATTAAGATTTTACATTATACGTTATGATCATTTTAGTAAATATGATGCATTGTCAAGGGTTAAGCTACCTGAAAGTATATATAAAAGTTCAAATTAGTTCAATCATGACCAGCTACAACATTAAAATGCTACTTATGCATTAATTAATCAGTAATAATATGCCAATATTATCCTCTCTGAGAATATATATAATAGAGGCGTGCATAATCAGCACTTTTACTTTGATTAACTAGATTATGTCAATAATATTTCTGTGCTTTTCTCAAGTAAAATCTGAATTCAGGGCTTTTACTTGCAAGTTTTATCTGCTTTATCTTCACTGAAGTATTTTTACATTGTGGTTTTGTGACTTTTACCTCAGTAAATGATCTGAATATGTCCGTCTTGCATGATAATAGCAATGATGTCATTAATGACTACATCATTCTTGTCCAACTTTAACCCTCAGAGAGGGTTAAAGACAAGGAAGGTGTTAACAATTTAAGAGGCGGTGGATCAGCCGAAGCCAACACATAAAAAACATCCACATAAATAAAACATAGTTAACATTGCGTAGGTTTGCTGTGATTCTCACATGTCCATTATGTGTTTGTGGCTATTATCTCTCGATATCTATAAAGCCATCCTTCTCATACAGGCCTTGTTGCTATGCTGCCATAAGCGTGGGATGCCAGTCACTCAGTATTTACCTGCAGATGTGACCCCCCCAGGCTTTAAGCATTAATGAAACTGTGGAGAAATGGTCGATGACTTTATAGGAACCTCTCAGGATCCCTCAGAGTTGTTTTGTAACTGCTCCACTGCAATGCTACAGCTTGGATTATTATACCACTAGCCCAATGCTGCCTCACTAATTCTTATTTACATGCATCCTATGCCCCTTGCCTACACTTATCTCCTGTCTAATCTCCTGTCCACTCATGTAAAGCATATTCTTCCTATTCTGCCGTTTCTCCTACTTTGGGGGGATGGATTGAGAGACTCTGACCATTCAAATCAGCAACATCTTTTTAGCATTGGATGCACGAAGTAAGATCAAATTAAACATTATGAACAAACTCATTTGCAGTCATCGGCGGTGTCTGCTTATAATTTGCACTGTGCTTTGAGAAACGAGCGGTTTATTTACAAGTAAAGTCTCAAAGACAAAGCATTAAAATTATTAGATACTGTAGTTACTTTGAGTGAAAATACATCAGGTTGGACTATGAATAGCTAGCATGCGAGCGGTGTAAGTAACACTCGTGTTATGGGCCAGTAAAAGCAGTCATTTATAAATGATGGGACACTAAAGAAAACATTTTCAAATGAAAACAATATTTTGGGATAATGAAGTTTCGTGCTATGAACTTTCGTCCACATTTCCGCTGTACGGGCATTTGTACAGACTGACAGCGACGGGAGCCAATAGAAAGCCTCAAATGTAAGAATTGACCAATAGCAGCGCAGGGGGGGAGGGTTGTTATCAAGTCGTAAACGGTTAGTAACAGGACAAGCAGGTAAGTAAGATTTTGTCTTGTTATTTTCCTCAAAATTAACAAACGCTCCGCTTGTCAGGAAAAAACACTCATTTGGTTAAACCGTCGGCTGTTTTATTTGAGTAGGTTATATTTTTTAAGTGTACTTTTCAGCCAAACGTGCAAAAAAACGGCAGTCATTGAGAAGTCAGGATGGGATCGGGAAGCAAACAAGCTAACGAGCATTAGCTTAGCCTGCTAGCTAAGTTGGCTGTTATTGGCCAGCCGCTCAGCGTTAGCTTTACTACGTCGGTGTACCCCAAACACTAGCTTAGAGAAAGTAATTATATCACAAAAATTACTGGCAGTGAACTCTTTGACGCGACAGTCAATAAAGAGGCACCCTTTCGTAACTAACGTTTAAATTTCGCAGCTCGGTGTTGACATCATTAAATATCTAAAACTTTTTCATTAACGATATAAATTTGCAATGATAACGTGAGTGGAGGCAACGTTAGCCAGCTAGCGTTAGCCTGCCAGCTGGACGTGAAAAAAAAAAAAAACACGGAGACTCAACAAGACAGTTAAAGGACAGGTTCATAAATTTTCAAGCCTGTCAAAAAAACAGCCAGGTGCCCAAAGGAACATTGAAATTGTTTTTCTCGCCATAATCATCTCCGCTGTTCATACCGGCCGTTAGAAGATGTCTTCATAATGTACTTATAATGTAATTGATGGAGGACAAAATCCACAGTCCTCCTTCTGTGTAAAATTTTATTTAAAAGTTTATCTGAAGCTAATATTAAGATTCAGTCGTCCAAATGAGTCAAATCAAGTAGATATCGTTCAACGTTATAGTCTTTTTAGTGCCATAGTCCCTCTCTTTGTTACTATACTTCCACCTGCAGCTCAACAGGGAAACTCAAAGAGGGAATTTGATGCTAAAAATAAAGTGAATGTGTCAGATATCCACTTGATATAACTAACTCAGACCGCTGAAGCCTCATAGAAGCTTCAGATAAACTTTTAAATGCATTTTTGTTGTGGATTTTGGCCACCATCAGATCTTTTTAATATCCAGTATGAACAGGAGGAATGATTACAGTGAGGGAAAACCTCTTTTAGGGCTCATATGGACACCTGACTGTTGTTTTAAGACACACTTTGAAAACTGCGAACCTGTCCTTAAAACAACTTTATGTGCTGAGTCTGGCTCTATGCTGAAATATTCAACTAATGTTTGTCTCTTCATTCTTTTTGTTCTCAGGTGTCGTGTTATTTCCACGTGTGGACACTGGGATTATGGCCCCTTGGATTATTAAACAGAGTGTTTCAACAATGGAGTTTAAGGTATTCCTATAAAATAAGTGTTATTACTGTTTAGTTTTTTTTATTTTTGAGTGAGCCAGGGGGCGCTGCTCTTGACCACGTCTCACTTGCGGTTATGAGCTCTTGAGAAGCGGAGCCAGAACAAGAATGAGATTGCGGATACTTGCGGCCGAAATTAGTTTCCCTTTTTAGGGTGCCTGGGCTCACCCTAAAGGGACAGCTGCTCTTTCGTCTCAAGGAGCCACATGAGGCGCAGCATCTCATTTAGGATACTCGCTGGACTCATCCCACTGGGCATGTCCAACTGGGAGGAGACCAAGAACATGTTGGGCGGATTACATATTCCAGCAAGTGTGGGAACGCCTTGGAATTCCCTGGAAGGCCCCCCCCCCCTCCGAGAGGAGCTGGAGGATATGGCTCATGAGCTTGAAATTTAGGCACCTTTGCACAGCTTGTTACCATCATGAGTCAGAACCTGATGAGAAGATGGGTGGATGATGTTTTTTTTTTTTTTTGGCAATTCCCCGTATAGCAGAAGAGGATAAACGCAGCTCATTGGATAAATGATCAAAGACGTCAGCAATTTGATGCTGACATTTGAAGGCTTTTATGTAGATTTGATATTATTTCGACACAGGCGGATAGACGGTTGCTCTCTCTTTCTCTCTCTCTCACTCACACACATGCGCACACACTGATAATTACTAATTATGCATGTCTACTCTGGTAGTCTGGTAATGAACAGAGGCCATGCCAGACCTGTCGGAAGTAAGTGGTATGCATTCATTTGCATTACTTAACGGTGACGGATGTGTACGTCAGTGTGAGTCTGAGTGCTGAACGCATCTACATTCACAACACTTATGTAAGCCATTTCTGATGATTAGCAGACTCAAAGTAATGATGCACAACATTATAATATTGACATTTATGTGTTATAACCTGACAAATAATGTCACAAAACATCCAGTGTGTGACATGTCTTTCCTTGGAAAGTCCTAATAGTGCACAGGAAGTACACACTTCAGTCTTACTTAAGATAAACTGGATTAGTATGAGTAATGATAGTCACTAAACAGACAAAGAACAAGCGAGTAACTACTAAACCTTAGTTTTAAAATTTAAGACGATATGTCACAGAACTAAACACATAGTGCAGTAAACATAAGTACTTGTTTAATGTCACCGAATCCCCGTCACTACACTGTAACACGAGGATTTAGTCATACGTACCAACAAACACTGAGTCACTCAACAAAAATGAGACATTGTAGAAGTGGAAGTTCCTTAGATGATATTTCCTCCTCTAACGTCAGCTTCAGGTTTTAATACTAGTCACTGTAATGCTCAGGCAGACTTTCATCATCTGTGTAAACAAATGTATTAAAGTCTCAAACTTAATTTTGAGCTACATGATGCTAAATTAGAAAATTTAATTATCTTGTCAGCCAGACTGCTTAAATGGAAATACAATGC
Organism: Euthynnus affinis; assembly: GCA_029490765.1. NCBI lineage: Eukaryota > Metazoa > Chordata > Actinopteri > Scombriformes > Scombridae > Euthynnus > Euthynnus affinis. The sequence continues at coordinate 3,165,247 of CM055857.1, read as the reverse complement.
TGTATACATTCATAAATTAGACGTGAAGTCCTCTTTCTAATAGTTAATAATACAGGGGATGAACACAAATAGAGCGATATAATGCAATCCAATCAAATATCACTGCAACAAGTATTATTTTTCTAAAGTTAAGTCTGTGTATAAAACTAATTATCAAACACTGTCAAGTACTGAAAGCTGGCATCTGGACGTCAGGTTACATTTGTTGTCTTGTTATTCGATCAGGCAGCTCCTTATTTCAATCACAATTTTGCCAATTTTGAACTTAATTTTTTTAAAATATAAACTTTCGTACAGCAGCTTGTGTTTAGACATTTAACATTTGAGAACTTTTGCTTAATTTTATATCTATCAAAACAACTTATCAGTTTAGTATTGGTAGCAAACCGCAAGTATTGGATTAGTATCAAGAATATCAGTTTGAAACAACACCCAGCCCTGATTAAAGCTTTGTTTTTGCACAGTTTTGTTTGATTCTATTATCAGAATAGTTTTATATAACTCTGAGGTTGCAGTTTGAGATGATGGTGTTCATCTTAATCTACTACAACTCAACCAGCTAACTAGCTACTAATGACAAATCACCAACATCTGAGACAAACTAAACAACAACAACAAAAAAAAAGCAAATCATGTATTTGATTGCATTATATTAGTGCCTTTTGCTTTTTATGTCCACCCTTGTAGTTTGATATGTTGTGGTCAGTGTAGGTCGTTAAGTTGGTGCTATTGGGTGCTTTCCCCAACCGATCCCGTACACAGCAGGTGACGTTGTTTTCTATTTGGGCTTTGGCTGAATTTAACAATCATGTGTATTAGAGCTCCTTCAAGTGGCCACTCGCTGTACCGTCACAAAAGAGCTGCTGTGGTTAGAGCGTGATCTATAGTTCCTGTTTTGAAAAGTGACATGAAAAGAAAAGACAAAGGTACAAGACAACATAAAGGGTTAATCCACCCCCTTCTGCTCTTATCAGAGTCAGTAACAGGTTTGTTGCCAAATAAGGTTTACACAGACAAGGCGTTTTCCTTGGTGGTGTGGTGCATAGCGGTCAAAATTTTTAAAAAAGAAAAGAAAATATAAGTACCTAAACGATGAAAGAGAGAAAAAACAACAATCACAAAAGATAGGTGACATTACTATATGGACAAAAATGTGCAAAAAAAAAGTGAAATATTGTAAATATAGTAAAAATATATTAATTTATAATACAAAATATTGACTAGGAATGCTTAAAACAGTATAAATGACACATTTAATATGCAAATATACAAAAGTATAAATATCTGTGTTCATAATAATGTGACATAATTCAACGTGCACGTTACTTTAATGCAATTATCTGTTATGTAATGCCTAAATAGAAGAAGCACCTATTATAATTTACCTATCTTAAAAGAGCAAATCAATCCTTTTTATGTAGAGATATGTCAGTTTTATGTTAATCTCTGCGTTAATGCTTGATTTTTGTGTCCATGTGGAGACACAAAACATGTGCAATAAGGAGCATATTTATTGCACGTACGGTGGAGGAGAGTCATAAATAGCAATGGAAACATTTCCACATTTCCTTCCAAGCAGCAGCTTTTTTAAAATTTATTTATTTATTTTAAAATAACAGCCTGGTTCTAACAAGTGCAGAATTGACATTGCGCTATCTTTTGGAAGACAATGCCCTCCTGTGGTATCTTCTTTTGAGCTTTTATGTCGTTTCTTATCTGCCCTTTACTCTAGTGGTGAGTATGAGAAATGTCTCCCGCCTATCAGCGAGCAACACACGCGCACGCACAGACACACACGCACGCACGCACACAAACACACACACACACACAGCACTTCTATGTTTGTCAGACTCAAATCCGAGGGAGAGGAGCTAGCCGCCATTTTCTAAGCGTCTCTCCCTAAAACGAGAGAAAAGGGCTCGCGACAAAACTGCCATCGGGATTACATTTCGCTTACTGAGAATCGGGATTTTTGTTCGGGAGTGCCGTGAAATCCTCTACATGTGAAGTATTTCGGATTAGAAAGGACTGTTTCACGGCCTCGTCTTTATATTCGCTGTAGCGGCGAGGCGAGCTAGCAGCCGAGCGAGGTGTAGATCGTTGATTCGCCCGTCGCCTGAATCCGGAACGGACCCGGGGCGGCTCTTGTGAACTGGGGCCTTTTCTTGGCGTTCTGGTTGCATTAATTTTTTTTTTGGACCCGTTGATGGCATAGTGATCGAGTCAAGCCGCGTGTTTTTTTCTTTTTGTGATAGCACCCTTGGTTTTTTTTTTTTTTTCACCAAAAAACTGCAGGGGATTGTTGCCGAAATTCCCTCGGATAGTGCAACCTCGTCACGTGGTAGGTTCCTCCTTTTTCTTTGTTAGCGAGCTAGCTAGACTGGCAAGGTCTACTCCCCAACTTCTCAAGCTTTTGACATATCTGCATTAACGCTACGCCACTGTTTCATAGCCGAACCAAAGCCAAGTGTGCTCAAGCAGGGGCAAATGACGGTCACCATAGATTTACAACAACAGGCTTCCTGTATGTATTTCCTTGAATTGCAATGCATACCATGTCTCCACTATGCAATAGGTCTTAACGCGTTGTTTAAAATAAGTTGTGTGTGTGTGTGTGTGTCAGGTTATTGTGGTCGGATATTAACGCGTGCGTGTGTTGCAGTATGTGGATTTTAATTGTGATGCAAATGCATGTGTTACCGTAGGCTTTTTTTTTTATTTATTAAAAAAAAAACGTGTAATGCATTTTACGTTGGGCGTTATTGACTTAAAACTATTACCCGAGGTGAACGTAGGTTACGCAGCCAAGTGACTTAAAATGTTTACTTGCCTCCCACCTTTTTTTTTTTTTTTTTTAAACGAGGTTTGAAGCTGCATAAGTCGGCTTTCAGGATAGATATCGCTAAGTTGTGTAGGTGAAACGAAAGCGACCAAATCATACACATAATATGATGAGGGGAAGGTAGCGTTACACTGCAGTTGGCTGGCTTGTGAGACCCCAGCACGCTAGCTTGCGAGCAGGTTGTTTCTTGCATCAGCAGCTTTTTTTTTTTCTCCTCCCGTAGCTAACGTTAGCTAGAAGCGAAGCGCACTCCGTGTTACAGGCTGACACGGTTTAAAACCAGATATTTATCTTTCGCTTCGTGCTCGGGTTGATGTGGTTGATCGGTGGCGGATTTTTTTTTCTTTCTCTCTCGCTCTCTCTTTCTCTCTCTCTCTTTCTCTCCTCGCCTACTGGCACGGTTCAATGAAACAACAAAAAAAAAAAAAAACACACACAGTCTTGATCGTTATATGGGTTTTTTTTTTCTTCCGCGGAAGCTTGTTAAGGATTCAAGGTTGTGAAATAAACGTTATATTACACTTTGTAAACTGTTACGTACACAGATCAGAGGCGCCAGCCGTCCTTTTAAATTTACAAATGTTTTTGTAAACACCAGGAAGACATTTTGGTGATTACGTTATGGTTGGCTAACGGTGGATGTGGACGTTTTTTTTTTGTCGCATCTCTAGCCAGACAGTTTTATAGAGATCGTGCATATTAATCACGGTTATGCGTTTTTTTTTTGTTAAACTAGCGATCGTTATTCAATTTCCTTTCCTTGTAGCATGAACGAGGTCGGTGTGTGTGTGTGTTTGGAGCGGAATGGGCGGTTTTAGGTAGATGAATTGCATTGCATAATCCTGCTTCGGAAATACCAACATGGCGTAGTGCGCGCTGACTAGAAACTGCGGTGAAATACTGACTGAGCCCCATTCATCTGACCCTGCAGACGATACACGGAGATGCAGCTCGCTTTCATCTTAGTGTTTGATTAGAAGCAAGTCCTTTTTTTTTTTTTTTCTTCCCCCATGTGGATTTGGATAGACAGGCAGCTGTTATAACTGACATGTTAACCAGTGAAACAGGCATTGTGGTTCTGATATATAAATGTGTGTGTGTGTATATCTATCTATCTCTCTGTGTATATATATCATTTAGCATATATATATTAGCATTTTAGCAGTTAATAATATTTGGTTAATTAGGAAGGTTTAATAGGTTGAGCTGAAATTGACACAGGGACCTAGAGAGGATGACATCATGTGCTTTGGACTAATGCTGGGGCCTAAATCCACCTACTTACACTCCCTGTGTGGAACCGTGCTGCACACTGACTTGCCAGGCCACATGTAGGGCAGTGGGGTTTGAACCATTTGCATTTGGTTTTTTTCTTCCTCTTTTCTTCCTACATAAGAATTGAATTCCAAAGCTTATTCTTTTTTCTTTTTTTTTCTTTTTTTTATTGAAGAGGAGCCTTGTAAGTAAATTACAATGAAGGCTTGTTCACACAAGCATGGGTGTAGTGGGAATTATTTATTGGCTTGGGGATTTAGCTCAGATGTCTGCTGTTATTCCATCTTTATCGTTAGCATCCCACTCCCCAAGGTCAGTGCTTATTACAAGTATTTCTGTGTCTACTTAGTCTTGGAAGAGGGTGTTTTGTGGACCTAACCCTAACCCTAATCCATTATTGTGATTACAGTGGAATCAAATTACATTTTCTGGATTTTTTTTTTTTTTTTTTTTTTTGTCATGCAGGTCAACAAAATGTCACCGCTTCATTTAATTAGGCTTTTTTAACTACATGAGTCATAGATATTTACTTTTACGCTTGAGTTAGTACATGGGAGTCAGTGGTATTAGTGCTTTTTCTCAGTTTATATTTGGTGTCAAATGTTTTAACAAATGATCCTTTCTGGGTTTTTTTTTTTTTGGGTGGTGTTAAAGTAATTTTCCACTCACTCTTAGAGCTTACAGAACCTGTAGTACAAGTATTTCAGTTGTATGTTTTTATTGTATATAGCTACAGCTCACTTTCCTGCTGCTTTTCACCAAATCTCCCCTGAAGAAGTAACATGTAACATTGAGGTGAAATGTGCATAAATAGATACTAATAGATACTGTATCATCACTCTCATTGCCTTTGAGACAAAGCTATTGTGTAACATGTATGTAGGCTGTCAAGTTAATTGTCATTTCTTACTTATATAATCGAGTGGACTAAAAGAAATTGAACAATTGTGAGTTCCTTGATACAAATTAAGTGTTTGTAGAGCTGCAGGATTCAGTGTTAAATCCAGATTTTAACATGTTTCAGGTGTTGTCTGGATGTGTTTGTTTACACTGTGTGGTTGTGGGTCCATCACTGCACAAGGTTGGGAATGTTACCCCTGAGTTGCTGATTGGGAAATATCTCAACCCGACGCCCCGCGGTGCCAACTAGGATCAGAATTTGATGCAATAATGTTTTATGAACCCTTAAGTGTTTCGAGTTAATTAGATGACTTTGTTAAACTTTTATTTCTCGTTTCCCCTCTCCCCCTGTCTTTCTTTTTTTTTTTTTTTTTTTTTTCTTCCTTTTCGTTATTCCCAGGCTGTCCTCTGGGGCAGTAAGCGGGTGGTGTGGAGCAGGCCGCGGTGCCCGTCCCTCTGCACTGCATGGCTGCGATGGCGCCCGCTCTCACCGACGCCCCAGCCGAAGCTCACCACATCCGCTTCAAACTGGCTGCCCCATCCTCAAGTCTCTCACCGGCCAGTGCAGAGAACAACGGTAACGCCAGCAACATCCTCATCCATAGCAGCGGCTCCGCTAAGTGCAAAGCCGCCCCCGAAGAGTGCCCTCTTGACTTTTGTGGCGGCGACCAGGAGCAGCAGCAACAGCAGCCCCAAGCCGACTCTGTGGCCCAGGCCTCGGCCCTGGGCAAGCTCCAGCCACTGGTGGCGTCTTACTTATGCTCTGATGTGACACCTGTCCCTTCAACTAAGGAGTCAATCAAGCTGCAAGGAGTCCTCATCAAACAGTCTGTGTTGAAAAGCCACAGAATACTGCCCAGCTCGCTGCTCAACGGCGGCGGAGACTTCCTTTTGAGGAAGAGGCAGGCGATAGAACTTTCTGGCGGCCAGCTCAAAAGCCTCATGAGTGGCAGCACTAACGGAGGTGGCCAGCCCATGGCACCTGTCAACGGCCTGGCCAAAAAGCTGGCCACTATGTCTGGCTCTGGCTGCGTGATGGCAGTGAATGGTGACAAGCCTTCTGCCACCACAGACTCCCAGTCCCAGAACCTGCCCTTGGACTCTGAGACCTTGACAGCTACCTTATCAGGGCATATCCCGGTGAAAGGAACCCTTAAACAGAAGCATTCCTCTGGGGTTTCTCAAAATACAGATGGAAAAAACCTTGAACCACCAGTGCTTCAGTCTGCTGCACTTTCCCCCTTTACCCACGACAACCCTAACCCCTCTGTACAAGTGAATTTGGAGGAGGCCGACTCACACACGCCCGCCAGTCAGCCGCAGGGTTCGGACAGGGAGAGACCAGGTAGCAGCCAGCAGGGCTCCCCCTCTTGCACACCTTCACCGCAGCCTCCCCTCCCTTGTAGTTCTTCCTCGGACAGCCTCGAGGCCCACGTTAGGGAGCGCACCCTTCTCAACACCAGCCGCCAAACCGAGATCGAGAGCCGGCTGCGGCGCTTGCGCAAACGTCTTCAGGTGGTACAGGCGAAGCAAGTGGAGCGGCACATCCAGCAGCAGCTAGGTGGCTTCTTGGACTCGGCTCTCAGCCGGCTGCTGGCTGGTAACCGCAAAGAGACGGCGACCCCTACGGCCACATGGAGGACTGGACGCCACTCTTCCTCGAACAACAGAGACGGTCTCGGTCGCTTCCTGAAAAGCGGCTCCATGCCCTTGGAGCTGGAGAGGCTGTATCTGAGCGGATCGGCCAACCTTCACTCAGCAGAAAGCGCCTTTGACTCAGACGTAACAGAAAGTAGCTCTGGAGGGGACTCTGACCTGGAAGAGGAGGAGCTGACCAGAGTGGACATTGAACAGCGACATGTCAAAATGTAAGTTTAAGTAGAGTGTCTCTCATTCACTTGCCGCTTAAAGCTCGTTTTAAAGCTGCACATGTGTGATCCTGCAGCCACTGGAGGACTCACTCCAGCAGGGAAATCAGCATTTATGTGGGGGGGGAAAGGTTTTACAATGAACCAGTTCAGTAAAAAATGACTATATATTGCTTTATTTTACACTTATCCCACACCACAAGTAACTCACATTACTCTCACAACCATGCTGCTTCTAGCTCAACTGTCCTGTTTAAGGCCTAGCAGGTGCTAATGACAATTATAACAGTTTCATGTGCCTCAGTAGTGGTTGGTTGAATCTCCAGGGAGGGCTAGAGATACCGTTCCCCCAGAGAGCACGTTATAGTTGTGTGGGTGGTATCATCCTGTGGAGGACACAAAGGCTCGAATGGACTCTTTAGTTAAAAAAGCTCTCTCGTCACACAGCGCTTCCTCCTGAGAGGGGACCGAAGCTGAAACTGAACGCTCTGTTTATCTGCAGAGCGAACAAGTGGAGCGCCTACAGAGCGGGCGAATGTTTTGGTTTTTAACTGAAACTGAGAATAAACGCAGAGTTTTTGGGGGGGAGGGGAAAGGGTTATGGTGATGATGGTGGTGGTGGTGGCGGCTTGTAAGAAGGTGGCAGGTTTTTTTATGTTTTTACATGCTGCCTGTTGTGATGTCAGGTTTTTACCCTCAGCAGGAGCTTGTGAATGTATACCATGGGAAGTTCACATCACAGTACTCATTTCTGTGTCATTAGTGTTGGAGAGGAGAAAGGGAGGGAGGGAGGAAAAAAAAAAAAACCTCGAGCAGGCAGGTGGGTCAGCAGCGTTAATGGACTAACTGGTCTGTGTTGGATTGGGTAGATTATTAACACAGTCGCTAAGAACACTGATTTTATTATCCTTTTTCTGTGTTGACTTTAGACCTTTGACCTAAATATTTTTCAAACCTAACAGGAAGCCGTGTGCGTGTGCATGAATGACACAATAGCAAAGACCCAGAGAAAGAGAGAGAGGGAGAAAAAAAAAGAAAAGTTGCTTGCTAAGTGACGTATACATACTTTGTTATCCAGTTTGAGATCAGAGGAGGTAATATAATGGAGCGGCATGTTAACAGATTCACGTGGAAAAGGAGTTTAGATCTGACAGATGGGTGGCGTTATATAAGCTGCATTTATAGTAAAACTGCAGCTTTAAGAATACTGTATTACCTCCATGATTATAGATGTTTGTTTGTTTTTTTTTATTTGTTTAATTATAAAATCAGACATTAAGGCAGTAAAAAGCCTTTCAGATGATTTGACTGTATTTGAATAAAAAAAAAGCTTTCCTCTGGCAGTTTTACTGTAAGCAAAGACTTAGATTAGCTGCTAATGAATGTACAAAATGAATCAGAGATTGATGATTATTCACATCAATCAAGCTTAAATATCAAAACTATTCCTTTTTTTAATTCTCCACCATGTAATTCTGTGTCTAAAGTTGTCCTCATTATGGTTTTTTTTGCCCTTTATCCTGATCCAAGCCCTTAAATATTCATTATATTCTGATACAGAGTGATATTTTTTTCTATATTGGGATTACCTGAATGATAATCAGTCGATCAATCATTTGTTACTGATAACTAAAGGATATTGTACCCATCTATCTAGACAGGAGAGGGGGGGGGGGGGGTTTGAAAATGAAGACACTAGGGAATAGTAGGTGTTTTCCACAGTTGATAAACGTTCTTGGAAATGCAGCGAGACCTTTAAATCTATTTATTCGTGTGTAACAGTGAGCGACTTTTGTCAAGAGGCTGGGATACGTGATAAAAATAGGAAACGGGAACATTTTAGATGGTATTTTCTCATTAGTTTAGGAATTAAACTATTTAGATGAAAATGATTGAATTTGATATGTTGGACAGTCATGAATTGTCATTTTGTATTCGAGTGTGCATATTTTTTGTAAACACAAAGCAAATAATTAAATCTCATAAATTTAAATAACCTGCTAAGCAACATTTAAATGAGAGGCTGCATTAATTAAAGGTCATCACGGTGTTATGGAGGATTAGTTTATAGATGTGTTTAACTCTTTTGTTGTAGTGCTACCTCAACATAGTCATACATTATCTAGCAGCGTTGTGCTTTTATTTTTGTTTTTTATTTACACACCCTGAATAATCATCTCCAATCTGTCCGTATTCATGCTCTGATTAAAATCATCCGGCTCCGATTGTTTGCCGAGACCAAGCAGACCAATCATATGTCCCGCAGCCTCTGACACGCTCCATGTAGCACTACCACATCTTTTCAAAAGGTACATGAGAGATGTCGAGATTTTATTTAGATTTTATAGCAGGGATTAAGAGTAGCAGCCTCAGTAATGCAAACGGGAACATGACTCCTGATGCTTTTGTCTCTATTTTTGAAAAATCGCCTTAATCTATTTTATTTTTGTTTATTTATTTGAAAGGCTTTGCTGCATTTAAACAAAATGCAACCGAAGCATTGTATACAGGGGCTTCTATCAGTCCCTGGCCGAGTGTGTTGATGTTTTTACTTTTTAAGGTCTCTGGTCTGGATCTGGGTTCAGCCGTGTGTCTCCACTCGGCAGACGTAGGAATATTTTAGCGTGTCTAAGAAACGCCGTGCGCCGTTTCCTTTGTTATGTCGGTCTTTGCTCGTTGCAAAGCGGAGTAAATTACAAAGTATCCGACGCCAAAAAAGTTCAATTGTATTCTGTCCGGTAAGAGTGAGTTTTTTTGGCAGAGGTGTTTGATGTTTCATCTCTTCCGGATTCAGAGGAAAACTTAAATCATCAAAGCCTGCTTATGGCTGTTTTTTGGGTTGGTCTTTTCTTTTCTTTTTTTTTTTGGCTTTTGTTTTTTTCCATTTGGACAAAGCTTTAATGTATGGGTGAGGATCAAACACACACACAGAGGTGGACAAAAATGGCAAGAAAATATAGAGTTGGGCTGTGCCAGGAAGATTTTCATATCAGTTAGAGATGTGAGTTTCAGTTAAATTGCTTTGGGGAGACTGGCACCCATTAAACCGGTAACTAACTGGTTAATTTTAAAGAGGTTTGGTGTAGCTTTTGTATCTGTATCACAACAGCTCTTGATAGTGTAACATACTCGGGGTTTGAGGTACCAAACTAGCTCTTTAGGCAGCATGTAAGTCTTAATCATTCGACACACGGACTGGGTGACGGCCCTAATTATGAAGCAACACTTATCTTGTTGTTACAGATAGACCACAAGATTAACATGCTAGGCTAACAGTCAGCTGTGTGACTTTTTATTCGTGCTGTGACTGTAAACACACCTATCACCTGCCCAGAACGGTTCTGTTAAACCGGAGGCACCGCAGTCGCACCTGATGGCAGTATACGGGGCTACACACGGCTATGGGCTACGCTAACCATGCTAACCAGCTGTTAGCCGCCGTGCAGGTTGGTAAAAAGGGGATGTGTGGTCACGTCTCTTTCTGCCTGCGGGTCGGTGTTCCTGTCAGTCTCAGAGCCTCCATGTGACACGAGGCACCAGAGTTTGGCATCAACTGATCTAACATGAAGTAACAAGTCCAGTCCTGGTATGCAGATTAACCTTTAGACTGACATGTAACCAGAGTTACTCAGTGATGAACAGTTGACATCACTAATATCAGTCAATATTAATAAATGTAATGATACAGATTGTTGTTTCTTTCAAGTTTAAAGGCAGTTATTTTTTTTTTTTTTTTGCTCCTGAGTGAAAGTTGAAGAAATGAGACGGTTAATTGTGGTTTTATGGTCGGAAAATGATTACATAAATCACCTCTGCCCTGATGAAGTTGCGAATGACGTGCTGTGAGAAGCATATTGTCTCATTTCCTGTTGCCGGCGTTTCTGTTATTGAAAGCATTTCTGCTGCTCTCGACCCATTTAATCTTGCTTTATTCTTCTCGATACAGCTGCTCGTTACCTGCGGTGCATTTAAACTTATACTTATTCTGCTCAAGCGCTCATAGCTCTCTCCTCCTTTTAGCAATCCCAATCTCCAATTGCTAATCCCACGGTGGTAAACATGCTATTCAGACCCACTAGTTACTTTAGCTTAGCAGTTAGCCATGGCTTCTCTCTCACTCCCCCTTCCTCCCTTTCAGTTTAATGATATCAAACATTTATATGGAGATAATTAGTTATCGTTTTATCGCCCAGCGCTAATATAGAGGCAGGTGTGGAGCCTTACAAATCACCCTTGCTGTCAGCAGCAGCCATCTTACTGTGATAAGGTTATCTTTTGTAATAGCAAACATGACACATCTTGTCGCCGTTTTTTAACACGAAACCCTTCCAGCAGTCGGCCATTATGAGGCTTTTTTATTGTGAAGCGTTCAGAGCTTCTTGTCACCGTCGTTGCTGAAGTCCTCAGGATGTAAATATAGATCTCCAAACACACATTGACATTTTTCAGTGCTTTTTTAAAAGTTCTTTTTTTGTTACTGTATGAGTATTAAATATGAAAGTGAAAGTGTGCTACAGTCGGTGCAAACATCACACCACTAAAACATCAGGGAAACCGAAGCTACAGTTAATGATGATAAGTTTTACGTTCACACTAAATTCCCCTAAAACCTGTTAAACAACTCGACCAGACCAGGTGTGTTACACGTTTCCGCTTTGTACGGCCGCATTTCACACGGATGTTTCTTAGATGTCAATGTAACACCTATGATATGATGAGGAGGAGGAGGAGGAAGTCTGATTAGTCATTATAAACTTTTTACCCACAAAACATTCTGCTGAAGAAAGTACTAAGATGCTGGATGCTGTTTTCAATAATGATTCACTTCCCCACATGAGTTTCATCAGCAGAAGCAATGTCATCTTTCAGCAGCTGGCAGCTGGTTCAGCCGTGTTTTAATAAAAAAAGGAGAGTTTTGTGTTGACCTTTTATTACTTGCTGCACAACGCCGCAAAATCGTTCAAGTCGAGCATAAACAAAGCAAGACTCGATCATGTTGGATTGCTCAAAAGGTTCTTGAATAAGCAGTGATTTGAAAGTTTCTTTTTGTGTGTGTGTGTGTGTTTGTGTGTTGCTGTCACAATAGCGCCCGTCGTTTTATAGGTTTGGGAATGTTTGCCAAGTGGTAGCACATGTAAAGCCTAATAGATTGTCTGTACACTTGAGTGAAAGCTGCCTTTTTAGAAATCTAAACCTGTCCCGTCTGTAATGAATGGCCCTCATCATCAGCAGCTGCCTGATGGCTCATTGTGTTTTAACAACTGGTTAAAAACTGGTTCTCAGCTCCCTTTTTTTTTTTTTTTTAAAACATAGGAGCAACCTTTACCTCACTGTCAACAAGTTCCAGGAAGTAGGATGTGTGTGTGTGTGTGTGTGTGTGTGTGTGTGTGTGTGTGTATATATAACCATAATGTCACATTTTCTCAACTGACTTTTTTTTTTTTTACCTCAGTCACCAATTACTGGCTTACAACACTTAACACCAGTAAACACGACAGACAATGTAACGTCTTCTTCACGGCAGCAACACCACAATTATTTTAATGTCAGCTGAGTTGTGACAGGAGCAGCAGCAGCAGTGTGTGTGTGTGGGTGTGGGTGTGGAAAAATAACCTGCGTGTTTGGATGCAGCAGTGTGTGTGTGTGTGTGTATGTATTGCTTACAACTAATCCCGTCATCCCTATCTATACTGTATACGTGGTTTCCCGTATCTTAGAGGGGATTGGGGGCCAGCCAACATCTGTTGCCATGCTTATGCTGCAGGGGCCTTTTATGCTCGAGCCTGTGTGTGTGTGTGTGTGTGTGCGTGTCTCTGTCTGTGAATGTGACGTCCATAATGGCCTCTAGCAGGGTGTGGGTGCTGCTAGCCTCAGAAATGAATGTTAATAAGTCTCCTTTTTTTTTTTGTTTTTGTTATACTAGCTGCAGAATTCCTTTATTTATTTATTTATTTATTTGTAAGAGTTACATATTCATGGAAAGTCTTGTCATTAGGGCATGTTACACGGAGCACACGGACGGGTTTCTGTGTTGAGAAAAGAGTGGGCACAGTTTTCTTGTTTCTGAGGCAACAATAAACGCTCATCAGGAAATCTCAGATCTTACATAATGGCTCGTAGACGAACCGATGAAAATGTCTGCAAATTTTCTTTTTTTTTTTTTTTCTTTTTTTTTTTTTCGTTATCTGACTAGGAGCTGAAGCTGAAAGAGACTAGCAGAAGATCCAGAGTGTTTGCTTGTATGGTCTTTATGCAGTGAGACTGTTAAAATGCCTGTCTTCCTGCTGCTCTTGAATTAGGGTAACTGGGTTGGCCGAGACTACAGCGTGCCTTTCATGCTTATGGCTCAGCATTACTCTGCAGTCTGAGTAGCTTAGCTATGTTTTTTTTTTTTTTTTTCCCTCTCTTTCCATTCCTCTCTCTCTATCTCTCCCTCTCTGTGTGTGTGTATGTGTGTGTGTGTGTGCATATTTATGTACATATGTGAGTGCATGTATAGGTTTCTGTCCTGTTTGACACATCTGGATGTGTTTAGCTCGGGCCCGAGTTCCTCAACACGAACCCACAGGCGTTACATAACCCCCCTCTTTTATGTAATGACTGCTGCAGCTCTCTGGCTGAGTTTGCCCTCTCTCTCTAGTTTTTCCTGCCCCACACCCTGTCGGCCTGCCTCGTTCAATCCCGACTCCCGAGCAGTTTCTTCCTGTAAAGACGAGTTTAACCAGCTGCCCTGTGAAATCTCAAAACCCCAGCCTGGGGGTGGGGGGGGAAGTAAACCTGAGAAATCGTCGTCTTTTTTTTTTAAGTGTTTGGATCATTTTTCTGCTCTTTCAACATGCTTTTTTTTTTTTTCACGAAAATCCTTGACTCTAGAGAACAAAGAAATTAAAATGACAGCTGCTGCTTTGATTTCCCTTGTTCTTGTTAGCGAGCATGAATGATGACTGGTTAGTGAAGCATAATTGCAAAGTGGGTTTTATTTCATTTTGTATGGAAAAGCTGAAACGTCTGCAGGCTTTTTGTTTTTCGCCTTATCTCTATTCATAACAGTGTCCCTCTGTCAGATTTTATACAAGGAGCTCATTTTTCAAAATGTGAACATGAGCATGAATAAAGTGGAAATAATAGAATTAGCTGTCAGCTAATGCACAAAACTGAACTATTAAAGTAAACTCTGTTGTTTACTGACAGGCTTACTTCTGTCTGTCCTGATCAACTTTCTTTTTTTTTTTTTGATATTGAGTATCTGTCGTTAATTTCAATAGAGTAGTTTAGTTTTCCACTCATAATATATTTAGCTACACAGTCCATCATTATAGCCTGAATTAAAATGCCAGTGTAGTTTAGATTAGATATGTTTGACAGCCCAGTGCTGCTCTGCTGTGCTTTAATGGCCCATTATAATCCTGCTCAGTCCTCTACAGAAGGTTTTTGGAGGGTGAACCAGGGGACTGTTGTGGTTTGGAGACTCTTAACCTCTCTTCTTTACCAGCCTGAGCAACATCTGGACATCCAATCATTAAGATACATCTGCTTTTCCTTATTTTCAGTCATGTATTTATAACGTTACGGTGTCGGATGTTCGTATTAAACGTGTCCAAAGTGTCAAATAATGAGGTAAACGTATGTAGCTGTAATCTCCCTGCTGACTGCTCTGAGCCTGAGCTGACGTCGGCTCGTGATGGATTCTTTATACGGTCATCTGCTCCACGCCCAGAGCACCAGTTCACCGCCGCCCTCCGCTAACATTACGGTGTTTTTCCAGTGTTTTTGGAGGCAGACGAGGCCGAGCCGTGACTCGCGTCGAGCTGGTGCTCTTGAGTGTTTTTCCCCATCACGCAGCAGGGCAAAGTAAAGTAAAGTTGTTTACCTGTCGGAGGCGCGCTGGTCGTCTTCAGCTCGTCGTCAAAACACCAGGTTTCCAGAAAGCTGGCCAATGAGAGGGCTGATCAGAGGCGAAGGGGGAGGAGCTTAGACCGCCTGTTAGAGACAGAGGCTGAACTGAGGACCAGCAGAAAGATAAATAAGGAGTGAGTCATGCAGAGCTACTCTAGTGGAGTCCAAAAATAAAAAATAAAGAGCTGGAAATGAGCATAATAGCTCCTCTTAAATCTAATGAAGGGAAAGGTGCGAACTGTATTTCCATCTAAAACTCAGAGCCGTCTGTGTTTTTGTGCATGAAAAGTGTCAGAAACGGGCTCGAACGCAGGTGGTGATCGCAGCAGCGAGCGTTTGACGGACACGATGCATGGCTTCATGTTTTCTGCTGTTCAGGCGCAGCTTGGTTGACTTCCTCTCTCTGTCACTCGACTCATTCATATCGTTTTGTGGTCTGTTTCACATTCAAGTTTGGGCGTTTCTGTGTCATAGTTTTTACAGAAAGTGTTTATTTCTGACTTTGTTTTTGTTTTTTTTTTTTACAGTAATAATAGATTTGAATTGTATATTTAAATGTATTTTTAAAGAGTTTTCACAAGGTTGCTATGAAAAATCTTAAATTGTGTTTAGTTGAATTTATGCTGCGTTCTTTGGAAGTATTACTTTCTCTCATTTAATATTTATGGAAGTGTTTATGTGTCTAATAACACTATTGATTATAGAAGCAGCAAACTAATAATAGTGCCGTCATGTCTGCCTGTAGACGAGTGTTGGACACATTATAAACTTTTTTGTATCTGAATCGTTGCATTTTTGTGAGAATCCGTCATGTCAGACTTGGAAGTTTTTGCACTCGGCGGGTTCGGACCGGCCGGAGTCCTGCGAGGGGCGTGGTTAAGGTGCGATGACGGCGAGAAGCGACTCTTTGTTGCTGCTTGTAGTAGAATCGGCTCTATCAGAAACGGAGAGTTAATAGTTAATAGTGCGGCGTAACGAGCTAAACTGAGCCGCTTATTAGCTTTCAGAGTTCCTCAGACTGCGGCTTGTCGTTTCCTCTTTGGTGGTCTTCCATTGTGTCACAGTTTGTTCATCTGATTGGTTGAAGTTAGCCTCTGATAGATGATTCATCCATCGCCTTTTTTTTTTTAATTATTATTTGGAAAGTACCTGCTCTTTTTTTTTTTCCAAACAGTTTCTACGGACAACTTCTCACGTGTTAGTTCACAGAGCCGGCTGATGAAACAATAACAACACATCAGTTTTATGTTTTTTTGGGGGGGTAAAAGTTTGCTGCAGAATGACACCACTTCTTCCAAGCGTCGGTCAGATACCTCCCCAGTTACAAAACGAATCTCCTTCCACCAGCCGGTCGTGCGTCCATATGAAAAGGAAGTGCAACCCCCACGTCCCCTCTCTCCCTCCCTCCCCCACTCCCCCCACCCTTCTCCAGTATTTAACAAACACACTACAGAGGAAAAGAGGGGCAGGAAGATGGAAGATGACACGAGATAATTCCGTATAATGGCCGGCACGGTGCGGAGAGAGACGGATCTGTGCGAATTTAATCGAAAATGACAAAGTTCTCGACACACAAATGTGCATTTTTGCTTCTTTTTTTTTAAAGGAAGGTGGAAATAAGTTGTCTGAGCTTGAAGGAACGTCACACGTGTCTCCTGCATTCATGGTAAATTTCCAGAGGAAGGGAATACCAGGTGTCGACTGTCTCAGTGGCCAGCCGTCAGCCGAGGGGCCTGTTGTTGTTTTTTTTTTGTTTTTTTTTTTGGTGGAGAGCAAGGGCCACGTTTCATGTTGGTTTTGGAAAGGGGTCAGTATGGTATAGGGGTGCCCAGCACACCATACAACATATGTGCTGCATCCAGAGAAGCACCACAATGGAGAATGTGCTGACAGTCAGAAAAACGGTGGCTGTAGTGATTGCCGCTGGTGCTTTGTGTGTGTGTGTATGTGTGTGTGTGGGGGAGTCGGGGATGGTGGTGGGGAGGGAGGGGGGAGGATATGTCCTGGTTAGAGGAGGGGGTGGAGCTCCTAGTGTCGGGAGGAGGAATTTCTCAATGCTATGAACCGACCCCTCCTCCTCCTCCTCCTCCTCCTCCTTCCTCCACTGTGATGATTAAGGTCATTGGACTCCTAATGGCTTCTCTGTGTTTATATTTTTGCTTAAATTCAACATTCAGCTCTTCCCCTCGCGTTCCCTTCTCGCTATCTCTCCCCTATCAGCAGTTGCCGGCTCTGCCACCGGATCCTGGTACCGCCGAGGAACGATTTTATACATTTGAATTCACCTGGCGCGCCGGGACTCGAGCCGGTCCTTTTTATGAGTCGGGGGATAAATTGTCCTTCACATACTCCATCCTTAACTTCCTCCACCTTTCCTGGTCAGGTTTCACTGTTCCTTTGATGTTTCTAGACGGCCTTGCCAGCCTTTGTGAGCGGGCCAGCGCTGAGTTTTCTCCTCTGCTTCAGTGGTTGGAGTATCTTTTTTGTAGAGTATAATATGAATATATGGGATTATGATCCTCCTTGAGATCATTTCCCAGTTCTGGCCTTTCTCCTCTCTCCCCTTCGCCAGATCCAGATCGGTTGTCCACCCACTGCGGGAGTAATGGGCACGTTTAGATGGCGCGGCACACTTTTAAACGCCACTCGGCGTCGTTTCCGAGAGTCTCCACGGGGACACACGGATGCAAATGAACCGCCGGCGCATTGATCTGATGCGCCAGCCATGGGCGTGTTCAGGAGCGTTGCAGCGTTTGTGAACACACCTCCACCGAGAGCAGTACATGTTTGTTTTATTTTATCTGAGCAGAACAGAGCCGGAGTCTATATAATAGCAATAGGAAGTGTTATTTAGCAGGAAGTGCTGCAGCTGCTATTTGCAGCAGTGTCCTTGATACCGTGTTTTGCAGTTAAGTGTTGCGTCTCCACTTAAAAGGAAGGAATCAAGACGTCTGTTTCCATTGCAATGATTTGGTAGCCGACGTCTGCATCCAAACCCACAATAACTCTGTTTCCGCACAGTTCCTGACATTAAGACGGGATTCCTGGTTGGATTATTGGTTATCCCAGTGTCTGCTGCACTGCTCCCTGACCCAGCCCCACCCCCCTCCAGCACCCTGTGGCCTGTAGATTGCTTTTAAAGCCCGTCTGTTCCTCCTCCAGGCTGCCAGAGCTTCCCAGTCCTTGTTGTCCTTCTTCTTCTTTTTTTTTTTTTTAAATGCCCCTCCTCCTTCTTCCCCCCTCTCCTCCCCCCCCTTGACGTCTCCTCCTCCCTGTCTCTCTCTCTCTCTCGCAGCAGTAGCTTTTTCTTGACTTCCTCCATCCTGGTGGAGGCACTGAAAATTGAAAACAGAGACGGGTGTGGAGAGGAGAAAGCACAGAGGAGTGCAAGGTCTATCTTTGTCTGCCATCTGAGTCATTATTTTCATTGTTCAGCCGAGCGGTCACAGCAGCAGCAGCAGCAGCGGCGGCAGCAGCAGCAGGGCCCTGTATTTTGATGAAACGGCGCCCTCTGTGGTCGCCGCCGTACGGTGCAAGAGCAGACATTTTCCTCTCATGTCTGCCTTTTGAAATGCCCATTCTGTGTGTCATACTGGTAAAATGGAGTACTCTGCTCTCAGTTGGCATTCACTCCTCACCACAGAATAAATCTATTAGATGGAAATCCTCATTTTTCTGTCTCTCCTACGTTTAAGATGCACATCAGATGCGATTGTTGTGTTTTTTTCTTTTCTTTTTTTTTTTTTTTTTTTAATTGAATGCTTTTACTGGGTGCCTGCAGTTGCTGGGAGCTTTTGGTTAATGCTGATTCACTGACCTCTGCAGTCCGACAGGGGAAATGCTCGGAGGCTCATTAGATTAGTGTGCTTTTTAAATGATCAGTTTTTAGTGTTTTTTATCAGTGTTTTGTGTTGAATTTCAATATCTTAATAGGACACACTGACCTCTGCACTTCCCTTTTATAACTGTGTTAATCTATTAAGCAAAACAAATGGACATAAATGTGCATAAAACATTATATTCGTTGTGTTTTCATGCACTGTTTCATCCAGAATGTCATCTATTCACCTTTTTTTAAAATATTTTTTTAAACAATCACTCACACCTTTTATTTTTTTTTTTTTGACCTGCAGATGGAAGCGGGCGGAGAGCCGCTACACAGTGGAGAGAGCTGCCATCATCAGCCACTGGAACTGGCTCCAGGCCCACATCTCAGACTTGGAGTACCGCATCCGACAGCAGACCGACATCTACAGACAGATCCGCGCCAGCAAGGTCGGTGTTTTGGATCTGTGTGTGTGTGTTTCTATTAAACTTTAGTTACTTCTATTAGTGGTTACAAGAATAGAGAAGCACTTTTATATCACAATATATCTTTTGGAGTGAAAGTATAACACTCAGGTCTTGATCCTCCAGGGCTCAGTAGAGTTAGGAGGCGCCGGTCCCGGTGCAGGTCCTGCAGGTGGGCCAGAAGTGAAGGCAGAGCCTGTAAACACTCAGGTAAGCAGGGGGTAAAGGTCGACGGAGGGGCGCAGCTTCCTCCCCCACTGTTGTGTCTCGCTCGCTCGCTCTGAATGTAAACCAAATGATTTTGTGACGTCAAAGGGCCTCTAAGCAGACTTCTCAATTAAGACTCGTCAACAGTTCGAGGTTATTCTTAGATCTGGCTCTCACATGTGCTAATGACTTTTCAGTATTGTGTGCTACTTGTCAAGTCACTCAGTCTGAACGGGAGCTTGTGTGGAGTTTGTTTTTTTTTTTGTGTGTGTGTTTATTGAGGAGGAATGATAAAAGAAACTCGGTTAATGTTTAATAAATGACATTAAAGATTAAAAAATTATCTTTACTGCAGCTGTGATGTAGGTAATCATCATCATTATGTAACAAACAATAAACACAAATAAGCATCAAACATTCATAAAAGCTCTAATTAATGTGTTAAATGATGTAAATATGCTGCTGTTTGAGCAACATTTCAGCTTGTTTACCCGCAATTAAAGTGTGTAGAAACACAAAGAGACGTCAGCTTTTCGGTTTATAAACCCGTCAAGTTCGACGCTAAATATTTGCCGAAGCGAGACTTCCTCCAGCTCTCTGATCGTCAGGTCGACTTGTCAGGTTCGCTCACAGGTTGCCTGTTAATCAGCGAAACATTCGACTTGTTTGTTCTTGTAAATCAAAGCATCTGGTTGGAAGTTAAACGTTCACAGGAAATATTTTTTGATCTGCCCCTTCAGGTCTGAAGTGACTCAGACAAAAGAGCTTTTGTGTAATAATGCTGCTGCTGCTGCTGCTGCTGCTGCTGCTGCTGCTTCGACATCCTTTATCCAAATAATTGCCAAAATATTTTCATTGCAGGAATATTCTGTCTCTCTTGATATGTCTAAATAGTTTACATGGCTGTTTGTTAGAGCGGCACATCTGCAGGTTTGGACTCTTATCTCGCTGGTTTACAGTCAGACTACTGAAGTGGGTTTTTTTTTTTTGATTAGTCATGCAGTGAGTTTTCACTTTCTGTTGTGCTTGTTAAATGTTCCTGCTTCTTTGCCGTTGGTCTGAAACAACAACAACAAAAGAAAAATATAAAGAAGTTATAGATTGGCAAGCGTGAGATTATTAATGAGTCGTTTCGTGAGACGTTCTCCAAAATTGTGAGCTGGAATAACTTTGGTTTGATTGAAACTGTTCGCTCGTGTGTGTGTGTAAAAAAGCTCATGAAGAAGAAGCTCCACGTTATACATCTTGATGACAGTGCAGAATAGGGTTGAAAGCTCGGGGAGAGCCTTCCCCTTCCCCTTCCCCTCTCTCTCTCTCTCTCTCTCTCTCTCTCACACACAAATCTAGTCTGAATAATTCAAGGCCACAGGACCGGGATGATTCAGTTTGTCTATTATGTCGTTTCTTTAAATATCTCCGGTCCTGCTAAGTGCCGTTTGGTCAAAGTCTTGTGTTTCTCGTTGCCAGTTAACACGACGAAGGTGTAGCCTCACTTGGGTTTTGTCTTATCTGTCGCTGCAGGACGTCGGTTCAGAACGGCTGGAGCACACAGGCGCCGCCCACGTCACCAACGCAGAGCCCGGGCCTTGGAAAGGTCAAAACGGACAGCCAGTTAACGGCGTCCTCAGCAGGTACAGCTGATAATGATTACCTCGTTTCAGGCTCCCTGAAGGGGGGGAATCTGCTTTCCGAGAAGCACGGGAGTAGAAGAGGTCTTGATTAAAAATGGATTTGGGGAGGATTTTTAATTATAAGCTGCCAATTTTACCGTTGCTACGGCATCTTACCCTGAAATTAAGTTATTAGGATTCAACCATTAAACATCCTTCTGTGTTTTACAAACATCTTTAACCGACTTAGATGTTTATTTCATTTGATCCGTTTACCTCATTTGCTCCCGTTTGCTTGTCCTCATGACAGGATGGCAGAGAGCGCAGACGCCAAGCACCAGCAGCCGTATGACAGCACATGCGTGGCTGCGCGCACACGACCACTAGTCAGCTGTCGGCGGCGGCGGCTCCTCCAGCCCAACACTGTGCCCAACCTCAACGGCAAGGTGAGTTTTCGTCGCATGATCCGTGTAGAGGATTTGGATTAATTCAGAGCACACGATGCAAATGTCTTAAAAGAAGCTGAGAGGGTTTTTTTTTTTTGTTTTGTTCAGTTGCGTGTTTGAGGCCGATGAAGCAGACTTAAATTCTTGGACGTTTAGCTGCACTCACTGATTAGCTCCTTCTTTTTTTTTTTGTTTGTTTGTTTGTTTGTAACCAGATAGCTGAGTAAACAAGAGATGGCTGACTTATTTATGAAAAAGTAGGGCATCTTCCTTCAGAGTGGAAACAACAAAGAAGAGTAATCACCCTTGTGACGACTCACAAGTTTTAGTTAAGGAAAATAGAAACACGGGCTGATAGATCGTGTGTGTGTCCCGCCCCCCCCCCCCCCAAAAAAAACATTCCAGTTCAGGGTGTCTTCAGGTCACACACGCTTAAAAAATATCTAAATGTGCCTTTTTTAAACTGTTAAAATGTCATAACAGTATCAGAACAGCACATGTGAACAGCGCTTCACTGAGTGATAAGTGTTTTTAATTAGTTAGCTGTGTTTTAATGAAGATGAATTATGAATGTTCACAGCTTAAGCTTTACATGATTTTTTTGGGGACACTCTCCTTCCCTCCCTGGCAGGCTCAGAGAAGCAGCTGTATCCAGTGTAACTGCAGGGTTAACCCCAGCTGTGTGATGTGCGGTGGCTGGCCCACCCCCAGAGAGGACCCTCAGTACGAGCTGCCCACCCTGGAGCGCCTGTCAAGACTGGATCTTGGCGTCCACCCCATCCTCTCCTTCCCTGACGGTCAGTGCCAGAACCCGCCGCGCTCTGTCGTTTCCTACTTCTTTTTTTTTTTATTTACATCTAAAGGAAAACAAACGAGGAGCGGTCGCAGAGTTGCTTCAAAACCAGGAAGTGCTTAGAATAGTTTGAGGGGATTCAGACATCCAGACAATCTTTTCTATCTGTAGTGGGATTTGTGTCCTCCTCCCCTCCCACCCCTCCCTTCCTCTCTGTAAGGGTTGCTAGCTTCTCATTAATGCTGATGTTTCCTTTTCGCCGTTTCCTGCAGTTTCAGAGTCTTTTTATTTCAAACACAGGACTTCCACAAATCGATGTTTTTTTTTTTCTAAATTCCTAAAAAGAATTTGTCATGTTTTGTTCCCGAAATATAAAAAACACACAATCTGCATTTAAACTGCTAGATATTTGAGACAAAGAAGTGTTTACAACCACAGCACAGCAATAGATTTGGCCATGTGCTCATATAGTAGATTTGCCTTTGGCTTATTATAAATTGTTCATGCCGTTGTAAATTTCTAATGCTCAGCTACAGATGGCAAAAAAAAAAACTGAAGTAACATCTTAATTTAGTGATTTTTAAGACTTGTTCTTCTTCTTGTTTTAAATCCCTCAGACGTTTGTATAGGCCTACGTCTGCAGCAGGTGATGAAGAGCCAGTGGCAGACCAAGTCACTGGAGAGGAGCAAACCACTGAAGAAGCTCTCCCTCAAACACAAGCTTTCCTCGTCCAAAGAGAAGCACAAGTTCACCAACTCACTCATGGCAGTCAGTAAGTACACATGCTGCTAAACTCAAAGACTTCTGACTCACTTTAACAACCCCTTTAAAAAAAAAAAGACACACCTTCATTAATGCCTTTAGGAGCCGTCTTCAATGTGAGGATTGTAAAATAATTCAATATGTTATTTTAAACCTCGCCTCGTCGTTGTGAAATGTTCCTTCATCCTGCTTCTTTTCACAACAGCAGAGTTTATTGCAGGTTGAGTTTATTTCGTTCCAGCTGTTATTTCACAACGCCATTTTTCTCCAGTGACTTATCTCGCTTGTATGTATGTCACAGGGCAGAGACCGTTACGTGATTGGCTGTTGCTTTGGTCACCCACCTCCAGTAGTATCCACATTTTAGTTGGGGGCCTTTTTTTTGTTTTGTTTTGTTTTTTTTGTTAGATATTTACTACTCCAACTCTTACGATAACATGTTTCGTTGCTGGTGTTGCTGGTGTTGCAGGACTGGGCCACTATAAGAACCGTGCAGAGAAGCCGAGGACAGCGGACAGCAGCGTGGGAGGCGGCAGCGGCGGCGGAGGAGCAGGTGGCGGCGGCGGCGGCGGCAGCACCAGCAGCAGCAGCAGTGCTGTGCTGAACACAGCCAGGCTGGAGGGCCAGGCCGTGTGCAAGACTGAGCGACTGCAGGCCCTCTCGTCCCCCTTAGGGCCCTACGACAAGAACTACAGCCGCAAGAGATTAAGAGAGCACTCGATGGACAGGACTGACTGTAAGTCTTACGTGAACGAAGCCTCGGGGTGTACAGCACATCTACATATTTGAAATTTTAAAACCTCAACCGAGCGGTCGTTTTTAAATCTTGTCTCCTGTCCTCCAGCCTCCCCGAAACTCTTCCTGGACTCGAGCAGCCCCTGCCCAACACTGGCCAACATGCACTCGTCCCTTCACAGCCCCCTCACGCGCCAGCTGTCCACGTCTTCAGAGAACTCCACACCACTGGGCCCCGGCAGCCAGAGCGTCCCGAACACACCTGTAAGGAAAAACGCCTGACCGTGTGACCTCACGACTTTGTTCTCTCGCCTCGTTAGCCTGACGGCGACCTTCAGTAGGACCCGCCCCTTAAATCAGTCGAGCGAGCCCAAAGTTTGAGCCTCACAGTTGTGTTAGTTCTTTCTTTTTTTTTTGCAACATGGAGTCTTAAAATGACCTAACTTACAAGCAGAGCAGAGAACCACAAGACACACACTACACACACACTCTCACGACCCCGCACGTCGTTTCTAAATGTGAGAGACATCTGCTAAACCGCACTTCACTCTCTGGTGTGATCACATGCAGGAGCGGCTGGCAGCGCGTCACCATTACTTTACTGAACTACGATCGAGACTTCTGATTTCTCTGACTGTGATTTTTTTTTTTTTTTCTTTCTTTCTTTCTTTTTTTCCAAATGAGATGACGATGTTGAAGACACACTAGAATGAGTCTTAGAGATCAAAGATGAGGTTAGGAGTGCATTGTGAGGTAAACTGTAGTTTAATTATTAGAAGAAGAAGAAGAACATTTGGCTAAACTGGCCATCAGATCAGTAAGTGAGACGGTTTAACATCCCGTACAACACGAAGGGACCGCTGATGAGACAAAAATGAGGCAAGAAAGAAAGAAAGAGAAACTCGACTCAAAGTGAAACTTAATTTGCTTTGGTAACAACTTCTTTCCTCAACGGCTGCAGAAGCAGAAAAAGCAGCAGGAAACAGGCTCTCTAACCACCGTAATAAACCACCAGAATGACATATATGACTTGAAATATGCTCAACGCCACCCTCAATAAATAACGCCGCTGTGAAGTTTTCATTGTTTTAATATCGTTGAGACTGTGTTGTTGTTTTATACACCCTCCTGAACACTGTACATATATATATCTATATCTACACACACACATACATGTTATAAATCTGTTTGACGCCTTCCTTCGTCCCCCCTTTTCCAGCAGCAGCCCATTAAGAGGAGGCGAGGTGAAAGCTCCTTTGACATCAACAACATAGTAATCCCCATGTCTGTGGCCGCCACCACCCGAGTGGAGAAGCTGCAGTACAAAGAGATTCTCACACCCAGGTAAATAACGTCCACCGCTCAGGATGTTTGTCCCGTTTGTGGCCTCACTGGTCGACAGTAACTTGCCTGTTTTGGGTTTTTTTCTAAGTTGTTGTGAAGCATGTAACTGCCGGTTTCCTCTACTCACATTTATTTTATTTTATTTATTTTTTGTCTGTTGTAGTTGGCGAGGAGCGGACATCTTCTCCCAGCCCATAACTGAAGAGGAGAACGAACGGGAGGTGAGAGTTTACTCCTCTTTTTCTCCTCTTAAATGTGACTTTAGGTTGTTAATTCATCACGTGTCCTTCATTAGGATCCATAAAAGTTCCACCTCGCTGCTCACGTGTCCTTTTTTTTTTTTATTATTCTGCCCCCGGAGTCTCTTCTGAGATTAACGGGACGTGTTCGCTGTTTCAATGCACTTTGAAGGTTCAGTTGTTTCCACTTCCTGATAGTTTAAACTCCCATTATGGTGAGCGGCAGCGAGTGAACGCTGACACCTGGTGGTCAGATTTTAAACAGTCAGGAGATAATCTCAGTTAATCCAGTTCATTGACCTTTAAAAGTGAAGCAGAGCTGCAACCGACGATACGTTCATTATTTATCGATCTGCCTTTGATTTTTCTTAATAAGTCATTTAGAGTAAAGATGTCAGAAGATGATCAAAACAAAACAAAACAAAAAAAAATGCTCATCACAATCCCCAAAGTCCATGTTTAAAAACCCCAAACATGTTCAGTTTACTATCATAGAGTGAACTCATAGAAAACAAATAAAACCAAGAAGGAAAACAAATCAATTAAATGTTAAATTATTTGTCAAAATCATTTAACAGATTGATTTTCTGAAAATTATTCTGCAGCTGTTCTGATAATCAGTTCATCATATTAGTCGTCTTTTTTCTTTTCACAGTAAAATGCAGCGACGTTTGCTGGTCGTCGCTTCTCAAATATGAGAATTTGCAGCTTTTATGTGTCGAACATGATAATAAACTGAACACAAGACAAATCAAGACATCTGTAGACGTCATCTCGGACTTAAAGAAACTATTAGAACGAGCTTTTTTTCTCTGATCTGACCCAAATCTGATCACAATTAACGGAGGAAACATTTGGCTGAACTGACTCGATTTTATAAAGGGAAGTCAGCTGATTTCCAGGCTCCTGATGTTTGTGTGTGTGTGTGTGTGCGCAGGTGGAGGATCTGTCAGATGCAGCTTTCACTCTGCTCCATCAGCCTTATGAGGACCAGGAGCGGACTCGCTGGACTTGGATGGCCTTGGCTCCCGCTAAGAGGAGAGGCAGCAGGTACTTAAACACACCGACACGTTGGCACTTTATCGCAGATGTAATACTTGATACTGACGATCTCGTCTCGCCCTTCAGGTCGTACAAGTCTGTCGACGGGCGGACCACACCGCTGCTGTGCGGGACCAACCCTCCCACCCCTCAGCCCGCGTCCCCGGACCCGGGCCACTGCCCCATGCTGCACGACTACAGCCACGTGCCGTCGCCGATGAGTCCGGCCAGCCCCGACACCGCCTCCAACCCCCACACGCCCTGCTCGAGGGACTCGCATCGGCTGCTGTCCAGCGAGGACACGCGGTGCTCCACGCCGGACTTCACGTTCGAAGAAAGGGTGTGTACAGCGGCGGTGGCGGCCTTTCAGTCAACTCCTGTTGTTTATAGATTTATAAGAGTTGTTCTGATGCTAATTGATTAGTTGTTGCCTCTATGTAGTAAAAAAATGATCTGCTAGTGATGTTTTTTGTTTGGAAACAAGAATCAGCGCCTCAATATTGCTACCTGATCAGCATCAACACATCAAACATGATACAAATAATTCATCTATAATGTAAAATATGTGCAGCAGCGTTTGCTCACAAGCAGACAGATTTTCTTTACATTATTAACTGATTATAGATTCGTCGTTAACATTGGCAAGTTTTAAATCTGCTCGCACACTCGAGAGAAGCAAGTCACCATGGAAACATCTGATATTATTTGTGATCACGTTCGTCTGAAGCTTGTTGAACTGAAGATTGTGAAGTCGCCGTTTAAACACAATTTAATTTGACTTCAGATGAAGAAGTTTAAACCTCCGTCTTTTCATTAGATCCTCCTCAGCGTCACATGATCAGGAGTGTTTGTTGCTAAAAGCTGACAGATCTTGAGACGTTACAACCGAACTGACATTTCCTGTCTGTTGTTTTTTTTTTTTCCAGACGGTGGCGCCGTGGGAGCGTCGAGGCTTCCCCTTGCCAGAAGACCCGGCCCCGGAGCCCGAGCCGGAGAGCGACCACCACATCAGGCCCAGAATGCGCAGCATCTCAGGTTGCCGAACAGCCTACGGACGACTGGATTCAGACGACATGGACCTGCCTTGCGACGACGACAGCGGTGGCGGCGGCGGCGGAAGTAGCAGCGGCGGCCCCAAACACAAGGCGTCCACCCACCGATGAATGACTGACAGGCTGAGGTCCCCACCTCCTCCCTCCACCTCCTCCCCCCCTCCTGCGCCCGACGGCTCCCACCCACAGCTCCTCTCTGGCATTAACAAGCTGAACCTCAAAAAGCTGAATAAAGATATTAAAAAAATGGGTTATGTTAATGGAAAAGATAATAAATGGGTTCCTGTTGTTTGATATTCAAACATCAGTCTAATACTTTTCACAGTTTTTAGTGAACATTATGGAGATAGAAGCCTTTCCCTACACTTGTTTTTGTCACAGGAAAAAAAAAGGATAAATGTTGAAGAAAAAAAAAAAAAAGTATAAAACAACACGTTACAAAAAATGATTTCTGTAGTAGGCTAAACAATGTACATGGGGGCTTAGTGGTGTTTCATATGTCGCGTGTACACTTGTAGCGCACTATGTAGCGGACTCCTCAAAATATGGCCAAAGGGTGTTTTCTATTGACTAGTTTGCTTGTAATTCCCATGTACATTTTTAGTGGAGTGACAAATAACAAAACAAGAAAAAATACCCTCCTACCACCTTCCTCCTCTTCCTCTTCCTCCTCCTCTTCTTCTTCCTCCCTCATCCAAATAAACAGGTACATTTGAGATGTGGCCCCTCCTCCTCCTCTTCTTCTTCCTCTTCCTCCTCCTCTTCTTCTTCCTCTTCTTCTTCTTCTCCCTCTAGAGGTCGCCTGAAATCACCAGAGCACTTCTCCAACTGCCAAGTCTAGTTTTGTTGGGTTTTTTTTTTTTCTTTTCTTGCTTTGTTTTTTGTTTGTTTGTTTGTTGTTTTTTTTCATTCCTGACATGTTTTTATTTGTGTCTGTTCCAGCGTAACACATTCTTTGTGTTGTTTTTGTTGTTTTGTTTTTTTTTTTTTTTGAATAGTAAAATCATTCCTTTTTACAGTCTCTTCTTTCTGGAGAAGAGAGAGAGAGAGTGTCGGCTCCCCTTGTCGCCCCCTCCCTCCCCCTACAGTCTCTTAACTCTCTTTCTCAGTTCTGTTTTAAAAAGACGGTGACGGCATAAGAGGACTGGGGTGTCTTTTCTTTCTTTTTCTTTCTTTCTTTTTTTTGTTTTTTTGAGCACTTGCCCGGCAGAAAGCGCTGCTGCATGCTGAGAAACATGCTAAAATGTTAGTCTTATCACACAACAGCACACAGAAGATTTCCACTTATTCAAAGAAAATAAATAAATAAATAAAAAGGTAACAGGGATGATTGTACAATCTGCTAATTTCACTCCCTTTTCCTCTTTTTTGCGTACAGTCTTTGCTGTATTACGTTTAGAAAAAGTCAAATTGTGGCGAAATAAAGACATTAAAAAAAAAATTACACCCTCCCTTTTTTCCCCCCCTTTTCCTCTTTTTCTGGGTTCAAGCTTGACAAGTTTTTCTCTTGCAAACATTTAAAAAAAACAGAAAAAAAAAAAAAAAATGTAGCAGCTCTCAGCTAGAAGTCACCCCAAGCTCAGGTTCTTCGATTTTAAGGGAATATTTTCTGCTGTTAAATAGTTTCAATATCTGATTGATATGATCTAAAACTACTCTGTTGCAAAGAAGGATTTTGATTTTTACCACGCCCACAGTGTCATAACCACACACACACACACACTCTCGCCCCCCCTCCCCTCCCTTTCCTCCCCTCCTTAAGTAACTAATTGCTATGCAAAAAAAAATCTGGTTGTTTTTCTTTCTTTCTTTTTTTTTGTTTTTGTTTTTTTTTCACCTGTTTTTATGCCACAGCCATTCAATCACTGTTTTGTTTTGTAGTTAAGCAAGATGTCAATGTACCTGTTCGATTGTTGCAGCAGTTAACCTAATCAAAAAATTTTTGTTGTTTTTTTTTTTTTTTTCTTTTTTGTAAATAGTACCATTAAAACATTTATGTTTAACTTGGCGTAATTGTTCTGGCCTCAAGTCATTAAGTGCAGAAGACGTTGGATGTGTCTGAAATCACTCAGAACCTCACAGCTTTTTGTTTTGATCACATAAAACTCTTAAAGTATCATTTGGTTTCACACGTCACAATTAATCAAAATAAAATGCACAGAAGCTAAAAGTTCAACATATTTCTATATTTGGGTTTTAAAAAAGGAAGTTTGTTTTCTCACTTCTTCATTTTTTCACCTTAATAGTCAATAATTAACATAAAATGAGCAGTAAATTGAGATTTTTGGGCACATTTTTCATCTATAAACAGCAGCAGTGGAAGAAATATTTAGATCATTTACTAAAGTAAAAGCACTAATATAGAAATACTTCATTTCAAGGTAAGATGTATTTAAAGTATTGCAGTATAAGTAGTGGTTTGGTCCCTCTGACTGATATTATATATGACATCATTAGATTATTAATACTGAAGCATCAGTGTTCGAGCAGTTTGTCAGAGATCAGTTGTGCTTCTCTGGCCTCAGCTCTGAAGTCCAACCCCTCCCATTAGGGAGAGCTGAACCTGAGTGGAAACAAGCTGCAGGATTCAGGAGTGAAGCTGCTGTCCGCATGTTACTGTTGTAGCTGCTGGAGGTGGAGCTAGTTTACACTACTTTATATACAGTTAGCTGGTTTAGTCCACTGGTTCCCAACCTAGGGGTCGGGGCCCCTCCAAAGGGTCAGCGGATAAATCTGAGGGGTCGTGAGATGATTAATGGGAGAGGAAAGAAGAAAAAACAAAGTTCTGATACACAAATCTGTTTTCAGTTTTTGGACTTTTTCTCTAATAAAATCAGATTGTTTGAACATTTATTGAAATGAAAGCATGTGAGAAGTTTAGAGGGAAAAATCATTATTTGGTGGAGCTGTTAACAACTTATAGACCCCGACTACACACTGCTTTTTGTAAGACGTCAAAAGCACAAAAAGGTTGGAAACCACTGGTTTCATCTTCAACAATGTGTTGTATTTTAAAAGCTTATTATATTATCCATTGTGTCAAATCTTCATCTGAAAAGTAACTAAAGCTGTTAAATAAATGTAGTGGAGTAGAAATATAAAGTAGCATCACATGGAAATACTCCAGTAAAGTACAGTACTGATAAACCACCACTGATGAAATATGACGTGGTGTGGACATGATGGAGTGTATTTGGTATATTTGGTGTTTTTCGGACACATTTTCGTGTTTGTGCTTCTTCACGACGACAGTTCAGTGACTTCATAGCATTTATTTTCAAATACACATATACAGCAACAAGTATCATCATAAACCAGTTATTGATAAAATGCACAATAACGAGAACAATCACATTTCCACAACTGTACAGCGTCAGAAGTAACTCCAAAAAAAAAAAAAAGAAAGAAAAAGAAAAGAAAAATAAGGTGATCTAGTTTTGTTACTGCAGAAACCTTTTCCAACCTGCTCCAGTACATGGAGAGGACACAAACACCATCTCCCCCCCCTTCCTCCTCCTCCTCCTCCTCTTCCTCCTCCCCCCCCTCTGTTCTCTGTGCAGCAGGAGCAGCTCTCATCTCGCTCAGCACACTCTCACGCCCGACCGTCTTGCACACTTGAGATGACTGACTGTAAAATCTATTTTGACCGGAAAGTATCTAGCATGCAGAAGATAATGTTAGCAAGAACACCCTTAAAAGTCCTACGCGGCTGCTCTTTTTTTAAAAACTTAAAAGTAGCATCTTTGCAGGTCATTAGAGATAAAATGCTGCTTTTTATATCTACGCATGTTGGCAATACATGTCACACACACACTCACACACACACACACACACAGTGGGGACAAACTGTAGGACTCTTTATCACCACCTGTGATCTGCTCCCACACACACACACACACACACATTTTTTTTTGTTTTTGTGTTTGTTTTTTTTTACTCCTAGGGTTCAGTATATCCTTCCAAATTGAGAAAGCATATATATATAAACAGGATATACAAAGAGACCACTTTGTGAACGGGGGAGGCAACAAGCAAGACAGCTTCTCGTCTTACATGAGGTGCATGCAAGAAGTCATATCAACGTGAGTAATAGTGATGAATCACTGGGAATATTGATCAGCGTTTCTCCAAAACAAAAACAAACAAAACAAAAAAAAAATGCAAATGATGAAGAAAACAAACAGGTAATTAATCTGCAGCTGGTTGCATTAATTTCAATACAAAACACACACAGAAGAAAAAAAAAACAACAACGAGATCCTCCCGAGATTCAGCGAAGCATCAAAGGGAAGTAAAAAGTTTGTTAACCTGAACGGAAAAAATTGAACAAAACCTTCATAATCGCTTTCTAATCTTTTCATTGAGCCTGGATATGAATTACACTACACGGCCAAAAGTATGTGGACGCCCCTATCTACATATATATTTATGTGTGTGTGTTTGAACTTTAGTTCCAGTTTTAAAATATCTGCAGCTTCACAATGTTTAATGTTTAAATCTGAGCCTTCTCTGATTTTACTTTTATTGTCAGTCTGAGTATTTTATGTTGTTATTTTGGCTCTTTTATGCTTTAATTTGCTTGTATTCTACAGTATGGGAAGCCTCACCTTCTTATATAAGGTCTAATATAAATAAAGATCTTATTATTAATAATATTTTAGGTCAACCTGGGCTCAGGGTCACCACTAGGGGTCGCAAGATGATTAACAGCACAGGAAAACAAATCCTGTCACATTAACTTTAAGCTTTGCTGTGTGTGTTTTTTTCTGGTGTGAACCACAGGAAGTGGTCACAGGTAGATTTCTGAAGCAGTTTCAGACAATAATCTGTTTCTTATTATAACTTGATGTCGCCTCTTGGTTACAAAAGTCTGAAACTAGAAAGAGAGTGGAGTCGTGTTGGGAAGACACGTTCAACAACCATGTTTAGGGGGCGTCCACACACTTTTGGCCACGTGAGCGAAGTTTAAAGGCAACCAGCTGAGTGCCACATCAGTGCAGATAAATGATTAGCAAATGAACTCATTGCTGTACAGTTTGTCCCTCAATCCAAACATCATCCATCCGTCCATCCATCCGCTTTGCAAGACAAGCCATATTCACTCCGGTTGAGTCGTTTCCTAAATACTAAAAGTCGTTTCAACCTTTAAAGAATCATTATATTTTTCAATAACTGCAATGAACAACAGCCTACCTACCGTTTAAGTGCATATAAATGCAGTTTAAATACTGTAATCGATGTTGAGCTGACCCCTCTAGCTATCCCTCTGGATCATTTTGGCCAGGAAAAGTTACACTTTAAATGCCTTTTAAGGTTAATATTTCCTCCTCACGCACGAGTCAAGCTTTTTTTTTTTAGCGCATTTACAATAGAGCAGTAACAAAAAAAAAAAAAAAAAAAAAAAAAGAAAGAACACTGACAGTAGCAGGCACAATACAAATGTTTCTTCATATCAAATACATGTCATATATCCACAGAATACGATTATAAAACTGTGCCCAACACAAACCAAAGTTTCTACTCTAGCCCGTTTTTTTTTTTCTCTTTCTTTCTTTCTTTCTTTCTTTCTTCTTTTCTTTTAAATCCATTTCACACCTCCGTCACCTACAGTTAGCTCGAGGTGCAGCACATGTCGGGACTTCACAAAGCAAAGACAGCAGTGAGGTCTGAAAGCATCTTTTTTTTGTTGTTTTTTTTTTCGTTTTTACTGCTTTGATGAGAAATTTTGCTACGTAACAGTTTTTTTTCTTCCTCCCACATCATCCCTCACCGTACCCTGTAACTGTTCCTTCTGCTTTAGTTCACATCTCCTTCCTTTTTTTTGTTTTTTTTTTATAACCAAGTTGATATTCTGTATTTTCACCAGAGGGAGGAAGAGAGGGAGAGGGAGAAGGAGAGGGAGAAGGAGTAGGAGGAGGAGGAGGAGGGGGGAGACCCATCGAAAGGAGACAAAAAAAGGTTTTACAGTCAATGTGACAGGAAACCAAGTCTTCTATGACATCAGATTTGCCAGGAAAATGTGTGAAGATCAGATAATTAGTCAGTTTCACGAGGATAATTTTGCTCTGCTGGGTTGCTTTAACTCTTAAAGGGATACTTACAAAAGGTAGAAATAATGGCAAATGAAGAGATCAAAGACCACAGAGAGATATATTAAATACATTTTGGCCTATTTGTTAATCTTTTTTTTTTTTTTTTTTTCTTAAGACCTCTAACAATAACGCCTCAAGAACAGTTTCAAAGGTTAGTGAAGGATAAACAGTGATGGGTAGCTAAAAAAGTCCTGTGAACATAATGAGGAAGGCATCACAACTCCTCTATACGTGGTCGTGTGGTGGTTGTTTTCGAGGTGGTGGAGGAGGGTGGAGGAAGGAAGAAGGAAGGAAGGAGGGTGATGTCGGGGGGACGGTGCATTCACAAGCCTTGTTTGGCCAGAGAGGCGGACACCTGGTCGGCCAGCGTGGAGAGTTGCGGGGAGTCGGCCATGTTGATGCTGCCGGAGGAGGACACGGTGCTGAGCTGGTGGGGGGAGTCTTCCAAGGAGACGATCTCAGCGCCGTGGTCGGTGCGGGCCTTGGCTGACTCGCGGAAGGTCAGTTTGTGGCTCTCAATCTGCGGTCAGATCAACGTGACGGGTGAGTTGGTGATAAAAGCAGGGGGGAAATGTTACAGCTTCATGTTGGAGAGGGCAATGATATGAAGGAGTTTGGTCATTTCATTTCTAGCGTTTTACCCAGTTTGTGTCAACGCAGCATCAATACAACACTGGGTTACCTTCAGCAATGACACACAACACAAAGCTTTATCTACAATTTTGGTTCCTTGTACAAAACGAAGCACATCTGACATATAATAGATACACAAACCGTGACATGCAAGTTTCAAAAGAGTGAAAAAATTACACTAAAACTGGGTCAACTGTCTCGAGCGGCTTTCTGGGTATCATTAACACAGTGTTGCATCGGTGCTACATGCAACCAAAACTGGGTAAAATTCTCACCCTGTCTGTTAACCACCGTTGCAGCGAGATGTTTTTCGAGGCCTCGGTTCAACTCCGACCGCCTCAAACATCTCGTTACATCACACTCGTGTCTTTAAAAGCAGAGCTGAGTGATCGGTTTTAATATGAAAGACTTTACTGAACCTGAATAACAATAATGAAAACACTGAGACAGATGTTTTGACGGCATCAGACAGTGAATCAGTCGCTTTATTTGCTTTGCTCTGTGATGCCTGTTTTATGTTTTAACACTATTACCTGCACTGTCCCGCTTTCCTGGTCTTACATTATAATAAATATAATATTTATGGGACACTGACTGATGCCACTATTTGCTCTATGATATTATTATTATTATGGTTATTTTTCATGGTTATCTGATGTTTTGTAGACTTTTAAAGACATTTAAGCGTTAGTGGCAGCACTAAGATGCATGCATGTACGTACACACACATATATTTAATGTCTTTGTATAAATTCTCTAGAATCATGTTGTCTGTTAGTTGTACTGATGATCGTCTTCTGACTTAAACATTCATGTTTTGTCTCATTTTCTCACTTTTTGCAAATGAAATAAATGGATTCTTTTGCAGCTTCAGAGCCTCTTCTGCTTTTTTTTTAAAAATCAGTTTGCAGGTGATCTGGTTCTAATTTTGGCACCTTCTTCTAAAAAGCCTGGTTTTAGAGGTGCAAACGCTGTCACACATTTATTTAAATATCTATAAGAACATATAAGAAGAGAACTAAAATAAGAAAAACTAGTTTTTCACATGGCAACACTTAAAAACAGGAAATCAAGATCAGATAATAAAGCCATCTGAAGGTCCTTATCATGTCTGTTGATATTTTTTTCCAAAGCAAATGTTGAATTAAATGACTTGAAACCAGTTGACTTGGAGCTTTCAGGACTCCCTGGTTGAAAAGCAAATGTTTGTCCCAGAGCTCCCTAACAGGTTATTCCAGCCGTGATTAAAACAAACCTTCTCATCGACAAACAGAAGTCGTGTTTGCGTTCAGTGTTTCCCACCAAAACGCCCTGTGTGTGTCTTCTTTTTAGGTCTGACAAACAGGTTGAATGCGTTTCCTTCCTCGTGAAACATTACATCTTTTGAAATCCTTCTTCTTCTTCTTCCTTAATCTTTGCTACGCTTCTTTGAACGTTACTGCCACCAACTGTCAATCGGTGGAACAGCGACCAAAACATTGACGCACCTTTAAAAACATTCACTCCATAATGATACTAATGGGCAAAAACTCACATAGAGCGCCTTTAAAGTCTAACTTAACCCTGCAGCTGTTGCATGCCTTTACGTCGTATGTCGACTGGCTGGTTTATAATAAATACTGTTTTTCTCTTTTTATTTCTTGAGTCACCTTTTTGTGAGCTTTTGCCACAGACGCACACAGAAACATACCAACAGTTTATAATCTCCTCTAACTACCAGCTACCAGCTACCGGCTCGTCAGTACTTACAGGAGTCCTCAATCTTTATGAGAGGGTTCGTCAGGATGGGTGTGACGGGTGCTGAGGGGACAGTCTGAGGTGACTGAGGGGGGGTGAGAGCTGGGGAGGGGATCGAGGGGCTGCCTGAGATGCTCCCCTCTGCTTCCTTCCCCTTCTGCCTCTACACGGGCAAAAAGGGGAAATGACAAGGCATGCAACAAAAACACATGTGATGGAATCAACGGAAATCAAAATGCAACTTAATATATATGAAAAACAAATTAAATCAGGTGGATGACAAGAAAAAGCAACAATAATTTATGATGGAAAGAAAAAAACAGATGGTGATGATGGAAGCAGCGGAGGGTTTCACAAATAGACGGAGGTAAGTGATAACTCAGGAGAAGAGAGGATGAGAGATGAATGAAAGGGAGCGTGTGGGCAGCCTGGTGGGTCCAAACCTCTGTAAACACCACTGTTGATCACTTTTAAATCTAAGATCACACGCAGCACTGTGGGTGAGGGTTAAAAGTCTAACTGCCCTTTTAATATCAAGCTGATAAACTGCTGGAGGGATGTAAAGAAAGGCTTGTAGCTCCTTAAAGGAGATGAGATATTGTCAACAAATCTCATGTTTGGAGCCAAACCAACAATAACTACCTAAAATATTGTGTGTGTGTATCCAAAGTCTGATATAACTGATTCCTCTGTGTCATAGACCTCCGTTGTTGTCTAATAACTATTAAAAACACATCAGTAAGTCACACTGCCGCACTGGGTGACATGTTCTTTCATCATCAATCTAATAACAGCGATGACATTTTCAGTCTCCGGGGAGCAGTTCTGTGTAAAGCAGACGCAGACGACGTGTAGGAAGGTGTTTGTGTTTAACATGCTTCACTAGTTTGTTGTGCTGCACATCACAACCTCTTGACTTTGCACTGAAGTGTAAAACACAAACGACGGGACTGCTCTCTGGAGAATGGAAACGTGATCGCTGTTATTATTCTTCACAGCCGTTTCTAAACAAACTAACGTAACGTGAAGAGCATCAGGGTGAAGAACCACACGTCACCCAGAGCAACAGTGCGGCTCATTAACGTGTTTTGATAGTAATATAATCCCATAATCACCGACCTGCTGCTGTAAAAACTCATTAGAGTATCAAATGTTTATTAATCTACTGCTTAAACTGCAGTTTGAGTAACGTTTGCTAAAAAACTACAGCGCCTTTTACCTTTTTTTTAAAAAAAAAAGACATATTTGGGAGCTGTTTTCAGTAGGAATCAATGGTTTTGGTGCCACAGATGAAGGAAAGTCAGAAAACATTGAGAGATGGACGAACACATTGTTGGTTTGAGTATTTTTATGGGATTTGTTGACAATAAAGAAATAAAAACCAGCTGTATCCTTTAACCTCTTTGGTTTCACCCACTGGCAGTTAAAACCCTGACATGCTGTATCGCTAAAGGATCTGCTAACTCATGCTGCTTTCTAGTTAGCGCGGAGTGAAAACTGGGGAGAACCGTCCGTTTCTGAACTGAACTCAAGTGCAGCTCAAGTGACGTTTTTACCCTTTTCTGTCCGCCTCCAGGAACATGGCCGATGTTGTCCAGAGAGCCGATCTTGGATTGGACTTTGAATTCCAGCTTCTCGTTTTTGATCTCAACATTTCCGCCACCTAGTAAAAAAATAAATAAATAAATACACAAATATAAAAAAATACACACACACACACAAAAAACAAGGACTGAGACACAACAATCTTCATAAATACACACAAGAAACGACACAATAGTATTTACAGTCTGTTCAAATGCACAGTAATGAAATAAGGATTCTTTTTTTTTGTATGTTTTTAATTCACAAAAAAAGACACAACACAACAGACAAGAAGGCTGCACAAACAAACATAAACCTGTAATAATAGTAAGAAGAAGAAGAAGATCTTTAGGAAGGGTGCACTAAAAGTACAAGATGTTCCTCACTGATGAAGACTGTGACATATGGTTGAAAGCTCCCAAAAAGCTACTAAGCGGGTCTTTGAGTCGAGACTATTTTGTTATATATACTGTTCCTCAAAGCCAGGAACTCCAACGATCGAAAATAAAGTAGTTCACAATTAAATTATATCAAATTATTGTCCTCAACTAAAGATATTTGCTCAGTTTCTCGATATATAAAGTTCTCATTTTAATGAGAAAATGTATTATTATGAAATTCATAGGGCTGTAGTCAACCAAAGAAAATCTTGGTCGACTAAAATTGTAAATAATCTGCGACTAATCGATTAGTCGCGGGGGGGGGTTCTGTATTTCTGTTCTGTAATTCTGTATTTCTCCGTTTAGCGTCTTCAGGCTAGGCTAACCCATCGTTGCTAACTTTGGAGCTAACTCCCTTCACTTTTCCAGCACTTGGAGAAACAACAGACGTGACTTTTTAAGCATTTATTAACTGACACACTGTAGTCTGTGCTGTACATTTACTGCCAGACTGACAACTTACCGCTAACCTTTTCCTCTGCTCCACTCGTATCCACCGTCACTTTCTCTGCGTCCAACTCGCTACATAAACACACTACGCAATGACGTATAACACAGTTGCTCGTTTCCCAGGCAACAACACAGCGGTTGACTCACGCGCTGCACAGACTCCCAAACGCTAAATATTTCTGAATGAGCGGATATTTGGCATTTATTCAAGTATTAAAAAATATTTTTTGGCCTGGCGGGGGTTCTTGTTAATATAATCGTAGGAGAAACACTGATTCAGTAATAGTTCAGTACATTTAATAAACGCCCAGTAACGGAGTTAGACCTCCGGAGTTTGGAAGAGTCCAAAGTTGTGTAAACAGCGGGGGTGTTTTGAATACACCCCCGTTTTCAAAGGTAGTTTGTTGGTCTGTCCCCCGTTGCAGGAAAATAATGGATTAGAAAGCTGCTGATGTAGCACTTTTCTCCTTATGAAAGTAGAGATAGAGATACACGGAGATTAGTCGACCAATGAGAATTTAGTCGGATGGGAGAGTATCAACCAATTAATCAACAAGTCGACCAACAGACTACAGCCCTAGAAATTCATATCATGGTAGGTGCCTTAAGAACAAAGTACAAAGTAAAGCAGATATATGCAGGATTTTTAATAAGAGATATATTATATAGATATATAGATATGTCAATTATTAAATCCACCTTCTAGAGATGGACTGTCAAGGATCTGTGTAAGTGGTGTATATTTGTAACCATGGTAACACAGGTGCATCCCCAAACAATCAGCAAGTGAAAAACACTTAAAGTGAGGTTCATTATTTTATTAAGTGTGTTTTAAACCAACGTTCAGGAACTCAAATGAACATTTAAACTTGTTTTTCTTGCTGTGATGATTCCTCCTGTTCGTACTGACCATCAGAAGATCCCTTCATAATAAACCCACAGTCCTTCTTTTGTGCAAAAAATGTATTTAAAAGTTTATCTGAAGCTAATTTGAAGCGTTTGTTTTTACCTGGTTTGTGATGAATGTTGACTTTCGAGCCACACTTAGATTGCACGTTGCTCAGATCGACCTTTTTGTGCACAATTTGAACCTGCGCAGGGGGACAAAACAGAGAAGAAGAAGAAGAAGAAGAAGAAAAAAAAAGATGTTTTAATTCAGAGTTACACGCCGTCGTCGTTAACTCACCTTCGAGCCTCTGAGCTGTATTTCTCAGCCCATGCACCATAAACACAAAGCCTTTTAAAATGACCTCATCTCAGGCTCTCTCTCTCTCTCTCTCTCCTGTCATGGCCGCTTGTTTCATAACACAAAGCGCCCAGTCTCTGTCAGCTGAGATCATCACAGTGTTCACGACAACAGGCACAGTTTGGTTGGAGAGGACAGAGACTCTTTGTTCCTGTTCTAGGAGCCCTTTTTCTCCTTAACATTTTATGCCACAATTAGCTTTTCCATTAAAAAAAAAAAAGGGACTAATGATTTTATTTAAATGTACTTTACTATTTGTAAAAAAATATTCAAGAATTTAGCACTCAGAGAATAAAAAACAACACACACACACACAGGAATCATGCATGTCGTTTGAGGGTCCGGTTTGGGTGATTAACATTTTCTGAACACTGATCACATCAAGCACAGATTGAACAGAGTTATCAAGCTTACATTAGACCATGAGCATTACATAACGCTGTTAGCCGTGACAGTGGATGCATTGTGAGCACTAAACCATTGACTGCGCGCTAACAAACACTCGTTGAAACCGTACGACTACTCCGGTAAGTTATGCGGATCTACAGTTTAGCGCTACAATAGTTAATATGAAATGCTCATGGTTGCTTATAAGTCGAATGATAAAACTGTTAATAGGAGGTGTGTTAAACGGGTCAAGAGTTGAGTGTTTTCGGGAGTATCGAGGTCAGAAGGGCTGAACACACACGGGAGGTTTCGTGCAGTCTGACATCTGCTTCTCGTGGTGAAGATGCATTCAGTAGAAGCAAGGAGGAGGGTTTGTTTTGGCATCAGCTGCCACGAGCCAATCCCTTTAATCTACTCACATTGCCACCACCGGGGACATGTTTTATATTATCTTTGGAGCCACACCGGGACTGCACATTGCTTAAGTCCAACTTCTTATCAAGAATTTGTACCTGGAAAATCAATATGTGGAGGGAAGGGGTTGGGTGATGGGGGGAGGGAGGAGGAGGAGGAGGAGGAGGAAGGAGGGGAAGAAGACTTGTTATCGTGGAGCAGATGAGCTGCAAATGAGGACCATTGCTGGAGAGGAAAATAGATCTTTGGAAGGAGGCTCAAGGGGAAACAAAGCTGATTAAAGAGCAAAAGAAGGACTTCTTCATGTTTTTTTTTTTTAACAAGGTTCGGTTTGATGATCGTAACTGCAGAAGACTCTCGTGATGAGTAGACTCCTCAGTTACTCACATCACAGACACATTTCTTTGAGTTTCTCTTAAGATTATGGAAATAAATTCATCTTCAGATCAAATATTTGGACCTGAAAAAAGTAAAAAACACCACTTTCCATTTGCTGGAGGGTAGGTTTAGGTGATCATAACTGCAGAGATACTCAAAACTGGTGTTGAGTTCATCCCTTAAGTTACTCACATTGCCGCCACCGGGTACATGTTTGATATTGTCTTTGGAGCCACACCTAGACTGGACATTACTATAGT
Organism: Euthynnus affinis; assembly: GCA_029490765.1. Lineage (NCBI taxonomy): Eukaryota > Metazoa > Chordata > Actinopteri > Scombriformes > Scombridae > Euthynnus > Euthynnus affinis. Next base: position 3,124,325 of record CM055857.1, on the reverse strand, counting down.
CCAACTTCTGATCAAGTATTTTAACCTGGAAGAGTAACAGAGGTGAAGGGAAGATAATAAGAAATGATAAGAGGAAGAAGAAGAAGAAGAAAGAAGAAGAAAGAAAACTGAAGAGATGTTTGTACCACTGATAATGTTGCCGTACTGAACATATATATAAATGATACCATGCGTTTTCTTCTACTTGTGGCAGATGCATCATGGGACGTGAGCTCAGAAGAGATTAAAAAAACAGGTTTGATCTTTAAAAGACAATCGCTTCAAAACGTGACACTTGTCAAAGTCCGGCTCTCTCACCTTGCCTCCGCCGGGCGTGTGCTTCAAGTTGTCTTTCGAACCGCAACGAGCCTGGACGTTAGTCAGGTCCAGCTTCTTATCGAGGATTTGCACCTGGAGGAAAAAAAAAAAAAAAAAAGGAGATTTTTGTTAGAAATTAAAATGGGAATAACCGCAGGTGAGGATCAGCCCAAAAGGAGGGAATAAGATGTTACAGGGATGAAGACTACACATATCTCCATTTATTTCATTAAAGCTGGCATCCGTAACTTTTTACATGTTGAATTGTGTGGAAGACAAAACTAGGGTAATAAATGACTTTAAAAAGCAATTTATGACACTACTGGGCTTATTATTTTGCGTATTTTACTGTACGTGACCACATATACGTCTGCATCAATGATATTTTAACAAATAAATCATTACAGATGCCACCTTTAATACATTAAATCAGTGGATTTGTGTCTAATAATTGAGCTTTTAGTGCAAGAATTAAATAGTTCAAGAGATATTTCAACTTATTAGTGATTGGAAAAGTGAGTCAAATTTAATCATCTGTTTATTAATATTAAAGTCCATCTTCTGAACAAACAAGAGAGCACCTTCTGTTTTGTTTTGTTGTTGTTGTTGTTGTTGTTTTTTTTTACCAAAAGTTGGTTTTGATGATCATAACTGCAGAGATACTCAAGAGTCTGGTGTTGAGTTCATCCCTCAGTTACTCACATTGCCGCCACCGGGTACATGTTTGATATTGCCTTTGGAGCCACACCTAGACTGCGCACTACTATAGTCCAGCTTCTGATCAAAGATTTGAACCTGAAAAAATGAAAACGTTAGACTTTTAGACTTTGAAGTGTTAGATGACGGTTTGACACAAGAGCTGTGAAGGCCTGTGAGAGACAGATCCTACTGGTTCAGAGATGTGTTGCAGTTTGTTTTGTTTTGTGCGTCTGCATGCAGGTTGAGGAATGTTTTTATTCCCTTCGGTTTGAATATTAACCAGGAAGAGCAACAAGGCTGAATACAGGAAGGGAATCGTTACAATCAGAGAGGAATGTATTTAAAAAAACAAACAAACAAACAAATAAATCATTTGCCTTGTTGTGATGTTTTTGGGCATATTTCATGTTCTTTTTCTGTTTATTTGATCTGATGTTTATGAATGTCAGAGAGATAAAGAGATTCCCGTCCTCAGAAGTGAACAGAGTTTTTTAAATCAAATCATAAATTTCAGTCCATAAATGTCACATCACAAGAAACATCTCAAATTAAGCAGCATTAAAAACAACCGACACGTGCCTGTAGCCTGCCGCAAGACTCACAGTGCTTTTAAAGGCCCCATGAAATGAAGAAAATACATTTTCTCCTCTTTAATCCCGTGACTCATCTCGTTACATGCCAAATATGTACATTTGTATGGAGGAAAAAAATCAGTATCAGAGTATTTTTGTCTTTCTTCTTCTTCTAAAAGTTCAAATTAAATGTGACTTTTAGGCCACAGCGGTCGTATAAAGCCACATTTCACTGTTTGTGGGTCGTAGTAGCTAACTAAAGCGATGTGGAGAGAGATAGAAAGAGATGTGTGATGGATATCTGAGGTCTCATTCATGCATCTCTCCCTCCTCCTTCCTCCTCTTCCTTTTCCTGATCCAACAACAGGTGAGGAAGGTGTGTGTGTGTGTCAGCAGCTCTGTTTCTCTCTTAACTCTGTGAGTCCTGATCACTTTTTTAAATCGCTGGTTCACCTTTGCAACTATTCTGTTTCTCTGGGAAATACGTCACAGTGCAGGAGCTAAAAGATGATTATAACTTCCGTTTCATGGGGCCTTTCATGCTCATATGGACGATGCACATTAACACACTTCAACCACAAAACAAGCGCACGCAGACGCTGCACAGAAGCACATTGTATGTATATATATATATTTTTTAAGATCATGAGGCAGATTGGAGTTTCAGCACCACAAACATTTCTCTGGAAGCAGAAATACTCTCGCTGATTCAAATCTCAGCAGGCAGAAACAAATAATATTATTTGAAAGAAGTGAGCAATAATATTTAGAGATTAGTTCAGTGGTTTAAAGGATAAGGCTGGCGAGGTTCTATATTTTTCTTATATTATCAACAAATCTCTTGGCAAAGTCGAACCAACAATGAAATGAAGGATCTTGACACGGATCCAAAGACTAGCTAGCGAAGCTGTAAACAGAACAGCATTCCTGCACATGCTCAGTGGCGTCCGCTTCACACAGAACTACTCTCTGGAGACTGAAAATATGATCGTTATTATTTTGTGGAGCCGTTTCTAAACAAACTAACGGGACCGAACTCGTCATGATGAAGGAACATGTGACGCAGAGCAGCGGCGCGACTCATTAATGTGTGTTTAAATAGTTTCTGGAGCAACAACGGAGGAATCAGAAATATCAGGCTTGCAGATCAGTTCACTGTTGGTTTGGATTTTACTAAGAAGCCTCAAGTGATGTCACTTGAGGATGAAGACGACTAGTTTGAAAATGAAAAACATCTGAAGGTGCAAAGTTAGAAAGCAGTGAGGTTAGCAGACCTCTGTGGACTGCTCCTCATGTCTGCTGGAGGCTACATTAGCCGCTACTAGCATCACACTCCATAATCAGCGGGTGAGATGTATTATGGGTAATGTAGGCACCAGGTTTTGATAAGGAAAAAAAAGACTGTGTGAAATAAAATAAGATGTTATCTCTGATCATCCTTTTTTAAAAACTATCCATCATGAATCTGACGATATTACAGGATTGCGATGCTAATATCTAAAGCTAATATCACAAGCCTTTAAATCGGGAAACATTGTGTGTTGCAGGGCTGCACATGAAGAGAGAGACTGACTGTCTGGAATGACAAGTATGTCTATAGGGGACATACATCCAGCTCCTGCTCTGACAAAAACAACAGAGCACCTCTTCATCTGCCAGTTGAGATTTAAGCCAAACAATAAGATTATTTCTGCCTCCGGAGCAGCTCTGCCTCCAACATGTTTGCATAAACTCCCATCTGCAAACCGCACTAAAGGTGTTTGGACTGTGAGAGGTGCACTCAGTGTTGAAAAAGCTGCGGTCAGAATCAGGTTACCTTTCCGCCGCCGGGCTGGTGTTTGATGTTGTCTGTGGAGCCGATCTTAGACTTGACGTTCTTCAGGTCCGGCATGGCCACCGCAGCAGCCAGAGGAGCCGGCGGGCGGCCCTTAAGGGAGCCCGGAGATTTGGGTGTGGAACGCACCACAGCGATCTTCTTCACTTTGTTGGCCTCAGCCGCCGCCTTGGCAGAAAGCGCTTGGCTAGAGGGGGATTTGGGGGTACCGGGACTGCTCTGTCCACTCTTTGCATCTTTAGCAATCAGAGAGGCAACAGATCAGAGGTTTTAAAACGTATCAAAGGTAATGGATGAAAGGAAAATAATAAAGAAATTATAATTAATAATGAAATAAAAGCGGACTAGGAGCTCTGCTGGCTAAAAGCTGACCAAGTCTGATCCAGAGGAAACAGGATCAGACTGTGGTTTGGTGCCCATGCGAGGCTGGAAATGATCTCTACATGATTTTTTTTTTCTTCTACTTTTTTTTTTTTTTTTACCTTTTTCATTTTTTGCAGTGGGAGGTTTCTTGGCACTAGCTGTATCACAAAAATACGACACATCATAAATAAATCTTACTCCTTATAAAAAAAAAAAAGAAAATCATACAAATGAAAACAAGTAGAAATGAAATGAAGTTTGAACAGTCATGTCGTAAAAACAGCTTCGTACCTGGTTGAGCTGCAGGTCTTGCAGAAGTTTTGGCTCCTGGAGTTTGAGACTTTGCACCAGCAAGACTCTGCAAAGCAACCACACAACCAAATATTCAGCAAACGTTGTTTTTTTTAAAGCTGCAGGTGCTTTTATCCTAATCTACTCGCACTTCAAGGCATGCTCACTAATCAACACCAATCGTCATGACGACGTCTAATCTGGCCAAACAGTTATCAGCGATGAATGAATGGATGAAGCTTTGGTTAGTGCAGAAATCAGTGCAGGTTTGAGTGCATTCAAATTGTCTTTGAAAATCCTCCTTAGCTGTTATGTTTGTGTGATCTGGAGGAAACCGAGCATCCATCCATCCTCTCTGAAAGCCTGAACCCGTCCGGTCCTGTACTTACTCCGGGCTGCCTGGGCCCTGTGCTGCTGGCTTTAATGGGGATCGAGCTGGGGCCGTTTCGGGAGGAAGCGTGTGTTTTGGTGCCCTTGGTGACTACTGACGGTCTTTTAAGGGAAGAGGTTGGTTTGGTGGCAGATTGTGTCTTTTTTTCATGAAGAGGGAAAAAATGAACAGGAAAAAAAAAAAACAAACAAACAAAAGTTCTAATGACAATGAACATAAAACAGAGGAGTGAACAAACAAATAAAAGATGATGAACATAATGTTAAAGGATCATTCTGGGTCTGATCGGCTTTTCTGTTTCTATCAGTTGGGATAAGATCGAACTCACCAAAACAATTTGCTGACATCTGAGAACGTGTGACGGCAAGAAACACTCAACAAACCTTTCAAAATAAACATCAGAATATCCTCCAAAACAACAAATATTGGTTATTTTTCTGATATGATGGTTAAACGTAGGCACAAGCTACTTTAATGTGGCTGTAATCAGTATTTCTATATTAACAATGATCACAAACTTACTACTTTTATGTAGAAATAAGTCGCTCATAGTGACAAACTCTCAGAGAATGATCACCCCTCAGCTCTACAGAGCAGTTTCTCGTCTTTTAGCTCTTTGTTTTGGTTCACATAATGTCTTTTTTAAGTCAAAGCAGGCAGCTGTGTTCAGATAGAAGAGACTAGGGACGGGTGGATCAATACTGCGAGGATCCAGACTTTGATACTCACATGCTACTCATTTGGTATCAATTCCTTTAAGGAAATATTGATAATAAAATGATATAAATACAAAACGTGGGTGGCTGCATCACTTCCACAAAAAAGGTGGTATAGTGTTTGTGCCAATCAGCAGCTAGCTTGTGTCACATGACCATGACCAAATACAGCAAGATGCACTATTTGTGGCAAGAAAAGAGCCTCAAAGCAGCAAGTAAGTGATTTAAGGAATGATCAATACCTGTATCGTTAACATTGTAATAAAAAAGTATTGGCATTGTATCGAATTAAATAAGTTTGGTCTCACTTCTCCCTAAAAGAAACCAACGCTGACACAACACTGGAAACAGAAAACAAATAGTTTCTTTACCCTAAACTCCTCCTGCACCACTAATAAAAGCTTAACACCACTGCTGTCTTTGCTTCTGACAGATAAGAGTCACAATTAAAAAAACTATTTCAAACTATTTCTGGCATTTGAACAAACAATCAACTCTGTCCTTTCGTCTTTTAAGGACGAGCTGCAGATACGAGCAGTCAGTCAATCAGACCGGTTGCAATCAAGTTAATAACGGTTTATAAAGATTGTATCTGTTGTGGATGTTGCTCTGGAAAAAACTGTGTTGAACCAGGAGGGACAGCTTAGATAACGATTGTTCCACCTATAAAACCTGTCCTGTAAGTCTGCTTGTGTTTCTCGCTCCAACGTCGCCACGTTTCCAGACATCAGAAATGAACTCGGTGAGTAAAATGTTCGGGAAATGTATAGAAATGATGGACGAAACTACAAGAATAAGACTCGAGCCACCTTAAACTAGAATGATCCTTTAACAAAAAGAAATGATCAACGCATCTTCTGTGTCGTCGGTCACGTACCTTATCTGCAGAGCCGTTATCCATCTTTGCTGAAGCTACAGAAAGGAGAGAGAATCAAGACTTAAGATGTTTGATCTAGTTTTTCTTCTTATTCTCCCAAGTGAAATAAAGTTTTTTGCTTCCAAGTGTGTGCCTGCTTACATTCACAAAGAAATGAAATGGTGATGTAGGGGATGCAGCATGCTTCGTGACACATAATATGTTACACATAGTGCTTGTGGACAAACCAGAAAGTGGCCTTTTTTCAGGGGCTGCATAACCAGCAGAGTGAGCCAGATGGACGGACGAAAAACAAACAACAAAACAACAAACAAAAAGCTAAAGTGGGGAGGGAGGACAACAAGCTTCTCCTCGGGTCAAAAGTTAAACGTCCAATGGTAAAGATTTCGAAGAGGGAGAGAGTGCTGCATGACATACAGTAGAAGCTGCTTTGTAAATCAAAGAAGTGGAAGGAGTTAACTGAGGAGGGCTGGTTCTGAAGTGGTGAACATGACAGCAAAACAGACCTTTGAAAATAGCGACCGGCACCAAAGACTTTCTGGCTGGAGAGCTTTGGCGGGGTGTTTTCTGGAGCTCAGCGGTACCGGTGGTCTGAGCCACACTGCTCCTCATCTCTGAGTCATTAGAAATGTCAGGCTTTGAATAGCTGCCCCTATGTAACGATGAGTCACCGCTGCCGTTTTCAGCGGCCGTGTCAGATGGCATTTTGGTTAAAAGGCTATCCGTCTCGGAAATGTCGCCGCTACCGCTACGTGCTGGATGAGGATCTTCTGAATGGGGGGCAGGGCTAAAATCTGGCGGGTTTGGGGCACGGGGGGACTGTTCTCGAGTTTCTGGGGGGGTATTTTTGGTTGCAGAGTCGCTGCGGGGCTCTAAAGCTGCTCCATCAGCGGTCAGTTCATCTGATGCTCGCTCACAGGCGACCTCTTCTCCCTCATTAACCCACGAGCGCCTGTCTTCGATGGATGTCAGGTCTTCCAAGGCCGTCGTCCGGACCAAGGACACCTCAGACAGATTGCTCATTTCAGTCAGGCACTCGGAGGCGTCGAGGCTGATCGCCCTCTGAGGGTCCACGGCTCCGCTCCACTGCGGGCTCCCCCTGTTGGTCGGCACATCCCGTCTAATCTCCGCTCCGCAGCTGAGGTCTTCGGAGGCCCATAAAGAGTCACTCAGCCTCTTCCCACACTCCCCCGCCGCCTCATTTCCTGGGTCCAGGGAGCAGGAAACTCCCATGAAGTCAACGCCAGCCCCATCGGCTCCGTCTACAGCAGGCTTTGATCCGTCGCCCGCAAACTCGCCGCCGACTCCAGTATCAGGCTTTGCTAATTTGTTTGGAAAGCAGATTAATGATGACATTCATAGCAGTTGTTTTTCCATCTCCCCATTGAAAAGGAAAAAAAAAACAACAACAACAACAACACTGGGCACTTGATGTCCATGAGGAAAATAAAAGACTCTTGTATTTGTCTAACCAGAAAAAAAAAAAAAAGCACCAAACAACCGAGAGAGAGAGCTACGAAAGGTGATAATGCAAGACCCACGAGACTGAGAGGACGACCTGAAGTCACATTAAAACCATAATGAGATGAAAACAGACGGTAATGCATCACACTGGGGTGACAGACGGCACAGGATGCATTCCAGTGAACATAATGAACGACAGACGACTGAATTATGCATTTTCATTGTTAAAAAAAAAAAAAAAAAAGTGATTGAAATGTGATATTAAATCTTCCTGTAAAAAAAACATTAAGTCTGGAGTCTGGAGTGTGCCACTATATTAAATGTGTAACAGTGTTTAATGATAATCGATTAACAAACTGATACATTTATGATATGATCATTTAAATGTGTTAATTAATACTTCCATGTGCTTAATCTTGTATTTAAATTAAGAATCAACAACTTAACTTTAAAATCAAATCACAAAATTAATTTAAATTTAAAGCAGCCATCTATTTTTTTGTCCACCAGGGGCAGCAATCTGTAAACACAACACATATTATCACATCATAAATGGCGAGCGTGTTAGCATTAGCATTCAGTTAAGAGTCGCGTTAGCATCTTTCGGTTTATTGTTTTGGTTTTACAACCTCTAACTTTACTGTTTTCGCTCTCATAGCGTCATTTTCAGTCGCAGCAGGCAGCTGTTTTCAGCTCTAAAAGGCCACCGTACACTGACCAGCTAACAGACACAGTTAGCTGTAGACTAGCTGGTAGCATTTAGCAGCTAAAGAGACAGATATTTCCCTCAGGAGTTGGTAGAGAGCAGAAACACAAGCTAAAAGAGAGAAAATATTGGACTTATATTCACCAGGTGGACAGAAACACGACTCCAAATAAATGATAATGTTACTCTCTAACTGCTGGATGTGCAAATAAAGCAGCTGTTTGCTCAAAATAGACAGATAAGGCAAATGTGTTAGGAAGTAGTTGCCTATTTACACATCCAGCAGTTAGAGAGCAACAATTATTAATAATTGTTAAACCTATCTAGTGGAAGAGAATAGGCAGAAATTGAATATTAAGTATGTTTTAATTAGTTTATAATCACCTGAAAATAAGAATCATTGAGTTTTCGTTACCTGAACTCTTTATATCTACATAAGGAGCGGGTCCTCTTCCACAGAGGCCGCCATGTTGCACTGCCATGTTTCTACAGTAGCCCAGAACGGACAAAATAAACACTAAAGAGGCTCTCTCGAGTTTTGTGGCTACCGCAGGTTCTCCTACATGCTTGGCAGGGGAGGGGTGTTCAGTTGGTTGCAATCTGCATCCTCACCACTAGATGCCACTAAATCCTTCCCACTGGTCCTTTAAACTCTGTAAAAGTCTATAATTACTCAGTTGGCACACTGCAGACTCTATGTGATCAGTCTACTAATATAAATAAACACGTTATAAAAATCAGATTACAGAGAACAGCTCTATCCCTCTCTGGTTTACTGTCTGACCGCCTACACTTAAAGGTGTATTGACTGGTGTCTATGTGCAATCGATAAAACACATAACAGCCTACCTGTTGAAGCCGCTCCTCCTGCTGCAGGTTGAACGTGATGAGACACATGGAAAAAAACATGAGAGCAAGTCAGTAATGAGTTTCTGTCATTCGTGACTGATTAATACACTCAACGCACTGCAAAGAAATCGATACAAAGCCCACACACACACACACACACACACACAGCAGGTCTGCAGTCAGCGCAGAAAGAAAGCCCGCAGCAGCAAAAGTAGATTATTTAAAAAAAAGAAAAAACAACATAAGGATGAATATGCAAGCGCACAAAGTGATCAGGTTGCCGCACAGTGTTTATTTAAGTCTGACATGTTGCAGCGGTACCACACTGAAACTGGTGCTGAACGTGGTATTTCAGCTGTTTTTAACATTATTCTGGCATTCCCCGCGACTGGGAGCAGCGCATCTGTTCAACAGATCACAGGAGTCTTAAATCTGCCTGTGGTTTGGACATTGCTTTCATTCTGAAATAGCCAGGATGTAACCATCTTTTTGTTTAAAAAAAAAACAAACAAAACAAACAAAACGGGACATGTTTGGCTCTCAAGTCTGTTTATGATCATGTTGCAGTTCTGAAAGGAGCAGAGAGTAAACCGTCAAGAGCAAGCATGAAAAAAAAAAGAGAGAGAGAATGAAGCCAAAGAGAAAACAAACCAAAATCACACTGTATCCAAAGCATGGCGCTGAAATATAAGCAGGAGAGTCATTAAGCAACAAATACATGAGGGCAGCTGGCTACTTCAGTCAATAAACTTAGAGCAAAAGTTCAGCGTCTTGGGAAATGCGCTTACTTGCTTCCTTACTGAAAGTCAGATCAGTTCGTTCAACATGAAGCTACGTCCGGCAGCAGATAGCTTAGCTTAGCTTAGCATAAAGACTAGAAACAGCTAGCCTGGCTGTAGCTGCCTACCAGCACCTCTAAAGCTCACTAATCATGTTTGTTTAACGACAGTTTACGCAAGTTGTGTTTTTATGGGGGTTACGGGGGATTTATGGCACAACTTGACCTACTTCCAAGCTGCATGCAGAAGGAAAGTCAGAAGGGGTCAGCTGCACGCCAAAATGCGTCGGCCTCATGATAAAGTTGTTCTTTATATAACAAGTGTTGGCGGAGTTTTGATCTCTTAAACGTCAAGATGGCAAAAACGAATTCAAGTAAATAGCTGAGAAGCACATAAAACACCAAATTGTCATTTTTACAAGATATAACATGTGGGTTATATTTTCATTGTGTCGCTTTGAAAACAGCAGCAGCCCCTCTGCATAGTTTTAATGCAGGGCTGCTTTAATTAGCGAGCTTTAGAGATGTGTTTTAACCTTTGGACGGAGCCGGACGAGCTGTTTCCCTTTGTTTCTTTATGCTAAGCTGTTGCAGTTACACATTTACCGTACAAACACACAGAGAGAGAGAGAGGATCGATCTACTCTCTGCAAGAAAAGCAAATAAGTGCATTTCCCCCCAAAATGTCAAACTATCCCTTTTTACGACATGCTGGCCGAAACAAACGAGCGCACAAGCGGCTGCAAAAAAAAAAAAAAAAAAAAGCGGCAAGAGCTCAGGGAGGCGTACCGAGTTGCCCCTCATCTTCACATGAGGCGCTCTCGATCTCTGAGTGCTCAGACGCGGCTTTCTCCGCAGACACTTCAGCTGTTGGACAAATAGATGTCAGTAAGTCAGAAAATAGGATTTGTTTAAAAAAAACAACCCTTTAAACCCTTATTTAACAGACTTTCCTCAAGTTTACTCGTCTTAATCTGCGCTGGAATGACAGCCCCTGACCTCCACGAGGTCAAGTCGTGGTATTTCTCATGTTCGTGTACTTCAGGAGATGTTTGACAGATCAAGGAGCCTTTTCATCCCCTCCCACTACGCTTCGGACAGGCTGTCACTCTCGATACTTGTGATCAAAGCGTGCTCGACCCAGACTGGAGTGGAGCTACTGTGGCTGCTGATTCTTACGAGCAACAGAGCGGGGCATTATTTTCCATGTAAGTCAGCGATGTGTGGCTCGTGAAAGAGGTCGTTCTACATGTTCCCCGGGTAATCGGCTCTTATTACACTTTGTTTGTGGTGACGACACAGCTACATGTGCCTCGCTGTGACAAGCGAGCTATAAATATCAGGCAAATGAGCAGGTTTACATAGCGTACATTAGCATATACAGGCAGGGAAAACCCATGTTTAAAGACAAGAAGTGTTAGAGTTGTGGACGGCTGGGAGTGATGAAAAACTGTGAGGGAGAAGAAAAATCAACAAACCAAAGAGGAACATTTCTCCGATTATATCTCTGAAAAATGAAGGAAAATTATTGGTAAAAGAAGAGAACACAAAGCGAGGGTTAAATGAGGGTTAAGTTGTGTTAACATGTGGTCTTTGGTGTTGAGGCTTCATGAAAGGGGGGGGGGGGGCATGCAAGGAAGGCGTACCGGCTTGAACCTCGTCATCGCAGTGGCTGATCTCTGGTTCAGAGAGTTCAGACACAGATTTCTCCCCGTTTTCACCGAGAGCTGCTTCGGTCTCTGTGAATTGAAAAAGGGTGAGTCGGAGGTCAAACAAACCCCGTTGACAGACAAGACGACAAGCACGACGGGGGAATCAAGAAAATAAATGGTTAAGGTCACGAACAACAGTCAAGAGCTGCTAAATCCAGAGATATTCGCTTTGACTCTGTTTGAGGAAAAATGAGAAAAGACATCACAAATGGTTAAAATGAAATCAAATAAGGCACCGTTCCTGAGCAAATACAGATTTGATGAATCATATACAAGAAGTTACAGGTTTTAATGGGTCATTTCACTCAAAAAACATCAAATAAACACATAAAAATGTTCAAAAATCACATATAAAACACTTCACTTTGACATAAATGCAACGTTATTCATGTTGGGCTTAAATGAGCTTTTGCAGACAGTCGTTGGAGAACGTTCACGCCATCACGGGTGTTTTCACTCCAGGCTGATTGGACGTCCGCTCAGGTTGATGCTGACAGTTTAAGCTCAGGACCGCGGTTCTTACGGCGTGCCGAACGGCCGCGTCGGGAAAATAAAACAGCCGTGTTATAACCGGCTTCAACTGACGCAATATCGTTGAAATATGGAGATGTATTTTCAGACTGTCATCGCTCAGCTGCTCGCATGAAAAGTGACAGAAATAGTTCTTTGATGAATTAAAAAAAAAAACCTCTCTCACTTCCGCACAGCCGGCCAATCACGGCGTGGGAGCAGGTGCGAGTGCTTCCCCTTTATCCTCCGTGGGGAAACGGCGCAGGGAGTGCATGACGACATTTATAAAAACGTGCCGAGCTACGCTTTATGCAACTTTTTTTTTTTTTTGTTAATGTTGCACTTCCTTCTTGCGGTCTTGCGGTCTTCCAGTTGCTTCTCACTATAATAAAAGTCTCTCATTTGCATCTGTACATCTCCTTCAGCTACTTGAGAGTTTGCACCGCGGCCTGTTTTTGAGTCGCTGTCGTCACTGAGGCTTCGTTGGAAGTGAGTCAGAGACGCGACCTTCTCTGCTCATGCACCGAAAATCTGGAAAACTTTAAACCTCAGACGCTTTAAAGTAACTCTTAAACCGACGTGACTATGTACGCATGTTAGGATAATGTTGCTTCTGTCCAATATGGGGGTTGTTGTTGTTTGTTTGTTCTTTGTTTTCTCTTGTCTTTGCCTCGGGTATATGTACTCCTGTTGTAAATGTGTGTGAGGTGTGTCTTGTCTTATAATTAGAGAAGACTAAACACCTCATTAAGCTCATTAAGTAGAAACCTGGTTATGTTTATTGCACCTTTTGCACTTTAATGTCTCCTTATAGCACCTTGACTATAAATTAACAAACTGGTATTAAAGCATCTGCCAAATTATAAAACGTTTCCATCAGAGAAACAGACACAGGAGAGTTTCATATTGATTCCAGCTGTAGAAGAGCTGTAACGTTGTGTATGGGATACTAAATGGGACTTTAGTATCTTTGGGAACCAGAGTTGCCTGAAATTGGCAGCTTCCCAACAGTAAATCACAATCTGTACAAAAAAAACAGTCCTGAGGAGACGTCCAATCAGACAGAGTGAATGAAAACACCTGTGTGGGCTTTACAGAGGCTTTAAAAAGGTAAAAATCCAAGTTAAAGCAAAAAAAAAAGATGAACCGAATGTTCCTAATTACTTTAAACCATTTAAACTATTCCTATAAAACACCACGACTGTTCTACGCCGTCTTTAAACTAACCACACCACTAACTTTACTCTACAGACACTCCACATCTCTCTACTGCTCTACGTCTCCTACTCAAAACAGGTCGTTGAGATACTCACTATGTGTTCCCCCGTTGATAAATGTGCTCTTTACCTCTGCGGGCGGACCTGACTCTGAGCGCTGCTTCCTGCTCGCACATGAGGCGATGGGAAATGGAAACGGGAAGAACGAAAGCACTAGTGAGGGCTTTAAACTGGGGAAGGCTAGGCTACGTACTAATTGGCCGTATGGTTGATTGGGATCAGGAGGAGAGAAACACAGTCTGAAAGTGACTATGGGCTACAAGCCGAGCGATCTGGGGCTGTAATTATTTATTTTACAAACACAGCGGCTCCTCCGTTTGCCTTTTTTTTTTCACATTAATAACCCTCTCAGTCTGGCTCTCTTTAAAAAGTCGACGTTGTGCGTTGTCGTCGTTAAAAGCCCGATTGTTTAGCTGAATCGGCAGCGAGCGTGGAGACAGGCCTCGCTCTAAAAGGGGGGGGGTCTGACCCAGATGCCGGGATTACAGTGCAGCTGCAGTCAGCCTCTCAGGGCCAGTCGAGCATGTCTTGTATCCATTATGTAAAGAGGGATTTACAACAAAGCACAGTAGAGGCTGTCCGGGTCCGCACGGCCTCTGCCCCCCGACTCTAAACACACTACAGTGACTTTTAGGAAACGCGTGCACACGGGAATGTAAACGCTCCTCTAACGTGAGGCCTTTACATACGCTGACTCGGCTTTGGTTGTGTTGATCTTTGACCTGGCGGCTCCTAACTTCACCTACAAGGCCGCCGGGTCAGATGATTAATAAGTGAAGAATATATGATAATATTAAAGTCCTTTTTAACCCTTTTAGATCATATTGTGCACCTATTTAACAATATATATATATAAAAAAACACTTTTATTTGCATTCTTCTATCAAATCCAATCATGTTTCTTCCTTTTAAAACAAACCAATCGATCAATCAATCTTCAACCGCACGGAGCTGAAAGTCATGACGACACTTTTCAACATTCAAATCAAATTCCTCCCAACGTTAACGTCACTCAGACTTTCAGCTTATTGATAATAAAATTATCTATCAATACTGGATCAAATAGTTAAGATTCCACATCTCATTGATCACTTTTCTGCAGATTCACACCTTCATGTTATCATTCTGAACAAATGATTAGCGGCAAAAATGATTGTTTTTGGGTTATTTTTGCTGTATTCATAATATTAATTGATGACTGTAGATGTTTAGCCTCATTCCAATAGTATTTTCTTCTTCTTGTTATTTATTTAGCTGAATTATTTGCTGTGTTTACTTTTAGTTTACTAGTATTTTGTTGTGTTTTTGTTCATTAGGTACCGATGTCATCAGGTTGCACGTATATGCAGGCAGGTGTTGGATCAGCTGCACCTGAGAACGTCTCTGTTTGCCAAGAACCAAGAACATCGTTTAGACAATGAATTTCACAGTTTTTAAGTTTTAGACTCACAGATATGAAGAGTTTGGTGTCTGGTTATGTGTAACAGTGACAGCAGGACAGTTTGATTCTGCATATATTCACCATGTTGTGATTTACTGTGTAAAAAATGTCTTTAATGATGTCGTTAATATTGCTAGAACGGCTTCAAACATATCGTCCAGCCTTATTATCAAATATAAGCCATAAAAATAAATGCTATTTGAAATATAATCCAGCTTCAGTTGCGTATATTGCTGAGTATAATTATACTTTACTTATTTTCATGAGTGCTTAATAAACATTCAGAAGATTTACGAGAATTTAAGCAACTGAACTAATAACCTTTGTTTATCTCAGCATATTATTCATGTTTAAATCCGATTGAACAGACATTTTTGTTGCCAAACATTAAAAAAAAGTCATTTACTTTAAATAAATCAACTTTTCCTTCCTTTGTGAAGCTGTATGATAGATGTAAAGTCTGATTAAGAGAATTAAATAAGCTGATAAACCTGCAGTAACCTTGGAAACTGTACACTGGTCCCACACCGCGCGCCTAACGTTTGGGAGCTAAACTATGACTCATGAGATTTTAATTTCGTGCAGCACACACGTGCACGAACAGCTCACTGACTGATAAATTATATGGACTGTCAGGATATCTGAGCTGAGCGCACGTCTCCATGATGTAACGATAAGAAGAAAATATAAATATCATTTTATTCTACATCCCACTTGTTTGCCGTATTTATCTGTTAAAATATTCACTGTGGCAGCTTCTCTCTTTTTGTTGCTCGTGTCTCCCTCTCTCATGTCTGACCTTTCATTTTGGCATCTCCGGGGCTTCTGTGTCCCGCCTGGACCCCGTTCTCCTGGTGGTGCTGCTGCTGCTCGTTGATGGTCATGTTGGCTAAGGAGGAGCTCATGGTGTCTCCAGAAGTGTAGCTGTTGGAGGCGTTGTTCGTGTAGTCCATTGCCGGTCGCAGGTCAGGCTACAACAGAGCACAACAACCCCCCCACCCCCCAGAAAAAAACCCCAAGAGCAAGTTCAATAAGTGAAGATCATGGACAGGACATCCAGGACGGGGTCACATGATGAGGCTTTTAAAACACAACTGCATGACAAGCTGAAAGGATTAAATATATAATGATGCCGTACTTCATGGACACTTTTTGTCTTCCGGCGTGCAAAATCCAAGTCTGTCACCACAAAATGTAAACAGACACTCTGTCTGTGAAAACTAGTTATTTATACATCCTGACGTGGGGTCGCAGCTTCATGTTACAACCTCACAGATAAAAATAGTCCCCCTCCTCCCCCCCACACCCCTCCTCCCCTCCATGCTCATGTGCACGCTGTCCCCCCACTGTGATAAGTTGCACTTCCTAAACAACCACCGACCGCTTCTTCTTCTTCTTCACTTAAAACAGAACCAGAATTTCACAACTCGGTGGTAAAATAAAGCAAATTAAGACGCTTTAATATTCAATGCTGCTCCACAGGAAATAACCCTTAACAGCCCTGACATGCTCCCTCCCTCCCCTCCCTCCCCTCCCTCAACCCGGCGAGATGTGAATTGTGTCAAATCTCATAAAAAGAGGATTACATATCAGATTAAACCCAAGCCTCTGGTTACATCAGCAGTTTTCACTTCAAATATATATATATATTTTTTTGCCACTGCCTTCTCACACGATCACATAAAAACACACAGACCGAGCCAGAGCAGGGAGCTTATGGCATTATCAGTCTCATCTGCATCCAAACTGCTCTTACCGTGCTCTGTATCGCGATGCAGATTTGCCAGAATTGGATCTTTATTTTTACCCTCATGCCCAGTTTGGCACATAAACATGACTCAGTTTAATCTCTGGGAGCTTCTGCTTAAAAGCCCGCAGAGATAGCTCAGACCTGCAGAATATGAAACGCTCATTAAACTGCAAATAATGTTTCTCGTGTGTGTCCTATTTTTGGCTTTTTTTTTTTTTTTTTTGATGGCAAACTTGTTTCTTTACAGGCGACAATGCCGAAACTGTTGCCGTGGTTACTCCACCCTATAAAAGCCTCCTCTTAAAGGCACTCTAGGCTCAGCTATGTGACCTTCCCCCCCTTCTGTGTACCTTCATATCTTCTGACCTTGATGGTTAAACAACATTCCTCACTCGGCTAAAAAACCCCGGCGTGAACGGGAGAAAGCAGCGACCTCTCTGATCTCAGAGACCAAAAAGAAACAGAGTCCAGTTTGTGTTAAAGCACAAGTCTGATGCTATTCTGTATTTTTTTTATTATTATTATTATCCCATGAAAAGACAAAACCAAACATAAATTGATCCTTATGAACAAATATTCTCCAATATTCAGATTCCTCTGTGTCATAAAAACTCAATTTTTGCCCAAAAACACATCAATGTTGCAGGTGGTGACATCTTTTATTACTATGAACACACACTGTAGTTTAGTTTGAATCAATCATTAAACGCTCTAAATGTGGATTCATCCACTGATGAAACAAACAAATGCACTATTTCCTCTTTTTTTTAGTAGCATTTGCTAAAAAACTACAGTGTCCAGCTGTTTCAGGAAAGCTTTTTTTTTAAAGATGAAACTTAATATTTGTGACGTGTCCTTTAAATATCTGCAGACAAACAAGGCTTGGCGTAGCCTGATAATCAGACTGATAATCGCTTCATTATTCAGCCTGTTTGCCCTAATCAATTAGTTGCAAGTCAGTTTCACTCCACACAGAAGTCGAGGTTGTTAGTAGCAGTTAATGTTTGTCCAGTGGACTTTTTGTTTTCTCTCTTCCTCCCCGTGTTGTTATTTCTGTAAGCTGACTTACAACCTGTACAGCTGCATCGATCTCATCCACGATTGTCGTAATTTTCCTGCCAATTTTTCTGGCTCTGCCGCAGGAACATGACGTCCCCATGTCTTAATCCTGCCCACAAAAGCTCTGATTGGCTCTGTCGATTTTTTTTTTTTTCTCTTCCCAAATGGTGGAAAAACCAGCCGCCGCCACCGCCGCCACAGCTGGAAAAATCGGGAGATGTGGGCAGCGGTTCAGAGGTCTTGCAACCCAGCAAGGGCTGAGAGTCACAGACGGGGCAGGGAGGTCATAAAGGGAGACGCACAGAGATTTAGCTTTTTGTTTTTTTTTGTGTGTGGGATTTGTTGACAATAAGAAAAACACAAGAATAACACATGAATTATCTTTTAAAACAGGTTAAAACAACATTAAAAATATATAGTGGAAGCCCCATTATATTATAAATGGCAGAGTGACATTTGTATGTCCCATAGAAATACTAATGAATAGCGTACTCTCCCGTCCTCTCTCTCTCTTTCTCTCTTTTTCACACACACACACACACACTTAGTTCCCGGACAAAACTCCCATTGTGGCATTACACATGACAGAATCCAAACAACAAGAAAAGCTGCACCCTTGCCAACGAAGACAATCCCTCCGAGAGGCCGTTCAACTCTGCATCCGGCAGCTCCGACGGTTGGAGAGCAAACAAACTCAAGGGCTGATAAGAGCTGACTGGATCCATCGGCTGATAATTATATGTACAGGAGGGATTAAGTTAAAAATTGTTCTCTAATGCTTGTATAAAAAGATCCAAAATACTCGTGCACTGCAGAGAAATAAACTTTAGCCTCTCAGAGCTGTCTACTCTCTTTTTATCTTCATCAACACACCAGTTTGTCACTCACTCTATTGAGGTCAGACCTTCTTGATGGTTTGCTTTAGGACAAAAACACACACACACACACACAAATTACACCTGCTGCAGAAAGAGAACATGACAGCCGTCTTTGTCGCAGCTTCACGAGGGGGGGAGGAGAAAAGGCCCCAAAGGTCTGCTGATGCAGCTTGTTCCTCTCAGGGGCGTGTGAAAATGTAATCTTGGCACAGGCCCCGGCGCCCGAGCAAACCGCTCAGATGGCTCCGCAAGGAGAGCACGGTCAACAGTGATGTTGACACAACGCCAGGAGCTCCGAGCGTGTAGCGACGACGACGACGACGACGCCTCAAACTCTCTGCGTGAGAGGCACCGAAGAGGCGGCGAAGCATTTTTGGAAAATAGAAATCAATGCTCTCATAAGGAGGCCTGATTTTTACGCATGAACACCTGTTCCAGAGGGGAGCGGCGGGATAAAATCTGTGAAACCAAACCACCGTGGAGAAAATAACCCAGGGTGATGTCATAGTGATGTCATCGGGCTCAGCTATAAATGTATGCAGTTAGTTTGGATTACAGACAGGAGATTAAGGAGTTGCATAGATGTGGGCATTTAGCTAGACGGGGTGGATCTAATGAACAGATGCTACTGAGTTGCATTATGGGAAATGTAGGATTTTGCATAATATAGACTAAAAAGTCTCCAGCTTCAATTTTGAGTGCAATACTGAATCACATGAGTATTGCTTTACAGTTAAAACGACAGATTTAATGTAGTAATCCATTAATCTGTTGATTATGTGTTGACTAACCATAATATTTGACTGCTTGTTTAACACATTGCCTCATGCAGGAACTTTCACAGACTGTTAGTAAGACTATAAATAAAAAGTCCTCTCAGCCCAGAAACGACATGTTTTATGTTCAGCGGTCGCAGGGATGATGACTCTGGTTTGAGAGCGAAGGAGGAAGTTGTGTGATGTTGATGCAACAGAGGGAGTTCAGAGCGGTTGAGTAGGTCAACAAAACATCAGACTTTGACACAAGAGACTTCTGTTTGTGTCTCAACATGGTTTTTTTTTTTTGTAACCACAGCCGTTGTTTCTATAACCATAAACCAAACTTTGTTTATGCATACACATGACCAGACTGTAACAGTGGCAGCGTCGGGTCAGAAAAAACACTTTCATTTGTCGCAACAGTGATTTATAACTTGCTTGGACGACACTTTTACTTAATGACGTTATTATTTTTATATTTTATCGCTCTGGAGCTCGACTACAAAACAGCTTTTTTTGTCATTTAATTTGACGTATTAAATGAAGCACTGCTAAAAAAGATTAAGATCTGCTCTTTCATGTTTCCTCTATGAGGGAATTTCTGATGCTCACGTTTTGTGTATCTTGTCTACCGTTCTTTAAATATCATCGAGCAACCCGCCACACCTCCCCGTCACCAGCAGCGACCTTCAGGATGTCTCAGAAGATTCATCTGATAGTTTTACCTCCATCACTAAGACTCCCTGGAGGGGAGGAGGTGGGGGGGGGGGATCCTGTCCTTTCTCTGATCTTCACATCGTCCCACGCTTACAAAGAGGTTTCACACCGCCGACGGGGTCTTTCTCCGCTCACCTCAATGAATATTGGCATATTCTTTCAATTGATCTCTCCTTTTAAACAGATCAGACTCACCTAGTTTGGTTATTGTGGTCGTTTTCAAACAAGCCATTACTTTTAGTTTAGTGTTTAATCTATAAAATGTCAGGAAACAAAAGCTCTCAGTGTGCGTTTGTCTGACTAAAACCCTAAAATATTAAGTTTATTACCATATAAGACAAAGAAAATCAGGAAATACTTAAATTTAAGAAGCTTGAACCAGTGAATTTTTTTTGCCATTTTTGCTTAGCAAGTGATTTAAATGATTAATTGACTACATTGATCAGCAGAAAATTAATCAGCAACTATTTTAGTGATCAAAAAACACTAAAAACGTTTGGTTCAAACGTCTCAAATGTGATGATTTGATGCTTTTTCTTTGTCCTGTTTGACAGTAAACTGGATCTCTTTAGTGTTTTGGTGGTTTGATGACATCACCTTGGGATTTAGTCATTTGTGATGTGCACTTTTCACTATTTCATGACATTTTATCAACAAAACAAGACAAGAAGGTTGCAGCCATTAGTTCATTTAAGCTCTGATGCACATTAGAGTAGAAACCTTAAGCATGCAGAGTCTTCATTCAGGTGGATGTTAAAGGGTTAATCTACAAAATGTCGAGAAAGTAGAGCAGCATGCTTGAGGGGACATCTTGGAGACGCTTGTTTTGCCCCCCCAAAAAAACAAAGAGAGTTTCCATTTACGATGATATAAAAGAGAGGAAAAAGCAGCGAACCCTCACATCTCAGAATCTGGAAGCATCTTTTTACGTCTTTGCTCGATAACAGACTTTAAAAATTTGCAGACTAATTTGATGTCAGTCATCGGCTAATCACGTCGGCCCTAAAGCCGATTTAACCCAAAAAACAAAAGGGGGCTCGTCTGGATGCTGAGTGTGAGCCCGCCTGCTCACCAGCGCTGCTGCTTGTAGCCGAGCTAAGAGACGAGGATGCTGCTCTCATGCTTGATTGCTTCTGTATCTCTGACCTACTTTCCTCATCATTCCCTCTCTCTCTCTCTCTCTCTCTGCGTTCTCGCCCAGCCTCCCCTCCTCTCCTCTCCTCTCCTCTCCTCTCTCTGGCAGCCACGGACTGACTCTACCTTTCTAAATGTGGGTCTGCGGTGGAGGGGCTGAAGTGTAAGGTGGAGCTGCTTTCCATTTTGCTTCCCATCTAAGCACTGCAGGGGGCGGGAGGAGGAGGAGGTGGGGGGGGGGGTATCTTGCAGGACCGACCTCCTTCTCTAGCAGCAAACACACACGTTTAGTAGCTTTTTCCACTTTTGTTTTCATACCTCCAGGATGTAAACCACACCCTGCTCCTTCTCCACACATCCTCCTTTCAGTTTAAAGACGTTGCAGCCTTTTAAAACCAGACATTAGTTACATTATCAATGCTTGACTTCCAGTTCCAGTTTGCAGAGAGATGAGGGGGAAAAGAAAAAAAAAAAGAGACGACAACCTTTTCAGCATGGAATTCAAAATATTCTTCTCGTGTTGTCGTGATGCAGCGTGCAATAAACCTCAGACACTCCAGCTGCTACATGTTTCAATATGTGCACAAGACCCGGAGCTACAAGATCTGATCCGTCAGCACACACACACACACACACACACACACACACGCTTATCTACGGATGTAATGAGCCAAAGTCCTCCATCAGCATGGTGCCAATTAACCACGTACAAGAATGCAGTTGAAATCCCGCTGTGGCATTTCTTCTTCTCTTAACGAGATGACGCAAACGGAGGAGATGTGCTGCTCCTTTTGGGCGAAACATTAAAACTCCGTCAGGTCTATCTTGTCTTTTTCTTAAGAGACACCTGGGTGGTGTTATTTGCTAAAGGATGAACCCGAGAATCAATTTACAAATATGTAAAAAAAAAAAAAAAGGCTGAAAAGTTCAATTCAGATAATATTCAGTTATGTTTCGGTTAAAAGAACTGATGTTTGATTATCTGAAAAGGTCAGAACAGAACAAGAAGAATGCTGCGACTGAAATGATTTTCATTATCTTTTGTTAATCGTTTTATCTATAAAATGTGAGATGTAAAAGAATTAAAGTAAAAGAAAATAGTGACAAATGTCCATCACAATTATCCAAAACTGTGTTTTTTTGCACAAAGACACTACAAATCCTCACATTTGAGAAGCTGGAACCAGAGAATATTTGTAGTTTTTGCTTGAAAAACAATGAAAATGATCAATTACTGATTCGATTAATCATCAGCCATTCGACTAATCAACTAATTAACTCATTGTTTCAGCTCTCTAGCAGATATCTGTCTACTCTCTTTTAACTGGAGTGGCTGAAATAAAAGCTCAACTGCAGAGAAGTGATGTTTGGTTTTTTTTGTTGTTTTTTTTTTTTTTTTTGCCAGACTAAGCTCCTCAAAGCTCCTGATGTCGTCACCTTTGGACCGGAGCCTGCAGGAGGAAACAGCCTGTCAGTCTCTGCAGAATCAGGCACTTGAGTGTGGATTCATTTCATCACGCTGATGCCTGAGGCCATGTCATCGACGCTGATGACTCAATGAAGTCAGCAGCCAAATTAAGAAGAGTGACTGTTTCAATCTGCATCTCTGAGGACGGAGCTGTGTTGCAGCCGTCTGCAGTTTGAATGCGGGATGTTTTGGTTAATTAAAAACAAAAGTCCTGAACCGTTTTACATCATCGTCCCCTGGTGTTTTCTCAGCTCGAAAAAAAAAACAACAACACAAGAAAATCAAGGAAATTAGAAGCATAAATCCTGGAAAATGAAAATCATAAAAGCAGAAAACAAAACAAAAACTTGTGGTTCAAATTTAAAAATTAAAAAGGTCTTAAACGGACACTTCATAAATTTTACGCACGATGAAGATCGTTTTATTGGTTATGTGGAGCCCTACTGTTGTATAATGTCCTCTGGGGGTTAAAAGAAGGGACCCTGGTGATGTCATAGTGATGTCATCGGGGTTAACTCGGTTAACTCTGCTCCTCAGAGGGAGGGAGAGGTCGTTGGAAGATGCTGTTGAGTTGCATTATGGGAAACGTAGGCAGCGGTTTTGAGCTTGACTCTCGGCGACTTTTGACCGTTCCGGTTTTTAAAATTGTCTTTCACAACTCCTGAGTGCAAAACTAAACGGCCGCAGTGCCGCTTCAACACAGATACAAGAGGGGGTTTTGTACAGATTTTATGCAGATTAGAGCTGCGACTAATGATGAGTTTCCATCGTCCGTTAGGCTCATACGTTCAATCTGCTGCTTCCCATTTTTTCAAACTTCTACATCACTGGAGTCCCTTTAAAAGGACCAGTGAGGACTCCCCCTCCCCCTCCGCTTCCGAGCGTGTAGGAGAACCTACAGTGGCCACGAAAAACGTCTAGAGTGTTTGGTTTGTCCGTTCTGGGCTACTGTAGAAACATGGCGGGCTCCGTGGAAGAGGACCAGCCCAGTATGTAGCTCATTCTAAGCTAAAGAAAACACAACAATCCTCAGTTTCAGGTGATTACGCGCAAATCAAAACATACTCAGGAGTGTTATTTTCCATTTCTACTCCTCTACTATCTCACACTCTGGCCCTTTAATGCAACACTCAAACAGCTCAGGTGAGATAGATCTGAAAAAAAAGAAAAGTGAACTACGTGTTCAGCAATTCTTTGCGAGGGTGGAGCGGACCTCACTGTGTACACATTTCTCCAAGCAACAGCTCATGCCAGCCGCTGCAGAAACTTGCAGAAAGCTGTCTGCGTGCTATCAAAACATTATTAAAAATGACACTGAGATGTCTTTTCGCTCCTTGCAGCTCATCATCCGGCTGCTTAAATGGCTTCCAGCTGTGGTTTACAGACTACAACATGCCCTCTTGTTACAGACATTAGTGTGTAACAAGAAACAGGATCTTCCCAAGAGGCTGCAAAAAAAGAAAGAAGAGGTGTGTCCGAGGAGGAGGAGGAGGAGGAGGAGGGGGGCGAAGAAAGAGGACAAGAGGAATCCTTATTCAAGCAGTCCACCAGACTACACAGGTATCATCACACTGGCATGCAAACAAATGAATGATCAAATGAAGCCCTATTGTTTTCATCTGGGTGAGCGGAAAAGAGGTTTTGAAAGGCTTCCATGCACCTTCTGTGGATCAGATCCTGTCCACTGACCCTGGGCGGATTACTGAAGAGCCCATATGTGTCAGATAAGCAGTCTGGTTCACTGCTCGGGCTGTGTGACAGCGGAGACGCTGCGCGGCTGTGCGGACTGTCTCCACTGTTGTATGTGGTGGTGGTGGGGAGGGGGAGAGAGAGAGAGAGAAATGAAAAATGGGCTTGGCATTTGCGCACAAACGCCGCATCATTCGGATTCCCTAATCTGCTCTCTGAATAATGTACGAATATGAAAACAAGAGCAGAGAGGCGCGTTAATGAATGCAACACACCAAAGAGAGGGGGCTTGATTTTTTTTTTTGCATCGGGTTAGATGTAGAATATCACATTATTAGACATGCACAGTTCTGCAGGAAACCCCCCTCAGGCCTTCAGATGCAAGAAAAGAAGCGAAAGATCCAGAATAACGGAAGGAGAGAGGAGGGAAAAAAAAAAAGCAACGTGAAAAAAAAAGACACACACACAAACACACACTGCGCTCAAATCAGACGACAAAGGAAAGAGGTGTCCACTGCTACTAATCAGCAGGAAACATTACAGATATAACATTACATTATTGTCCCTCATGGGATCCTTTAATAATGAGATTATAGGCTAAATATTCTGGAGGATTAGTCTTGTTATAGCGCGCAAGGACGAGGATCCGTGTGGCTGAAGCGAAACCAGAACCTGCTCCGGAGGATGATGGAGACATTTTTTTTTTTTTTTTCACAGGGAATGAGCAGAAAACACGCAATATGCCGTGTTTGTAGGGAGGTGACTGCTCCTCCAGTGTCGGAGCGATGATGGCTGCAACAAAAACACGTTTCAAGTGTTTATTGTAAAGAGGAGGATCGATGGAGACGAAGGGCGCACGCGAAGTCTGATTTACAAAAAAAAAAGACACTAAACGTTGTGAAATAAGCAGCTGCAGGGAGGATCTGTGTCACCATATGATGCACGAAAACGTCCTTCATTCATGTGCATAATATTTCTATACGTGTAACGCACAGAGGCCCAACCTCTCCCACCTCATGCAAAAAAAAAAATATTAAGTGACAAGACGAATGCCGATGGAGATATTACGACGCAGCGTTTGGTTCGCGTGTCGGCCGCTCGCCGGGGATGTTTCGGTGCGATTGCACGCAGATTGGATCGGTGAAATAAAAGAAATATATCGGGGTTTCTTACCTGAGTGCAGACAGCGGTGTTGTCTCTTCAGCGGCAGTCGCTCACCGGGCGCACACACACACACACACACAGATCTTCTGGTCGCAGTGCAGCCTGCGGGCCGGTGCGGGGCGCTGCGGAGCGACGCGGCGCGGAGAGGCGCGGCGAGGAGAGGAGAGGAGCGGTGAAATGCAACCTGTCTGCTCCTCCTCAGCTCAGCAGCCTTCACTCCATCTGCTTTCATAAACAAAAGCCAGTGTTTCTACAATAAAGCCACCTTATCACACACTTATTATATCCAAAAAAAAAATTTTTTTAATCACATTTTTCCATGCTGTTACTGTTATATTATTAGATTTATAATGATTTTACTACTTTATATTGGCTGTATGAAGATGAAATAAACTGTTGAATGTTGCTTTGTACATTATGTGGCCATAAATATGTGGACAACCCTTTTTTAAGGACACTGATGCCATTTATTCAGGGAACTTCTACTTACAACTTAACACTTTAAAAACTATTTTAGTCTGATTTCAGTGTTTTTGGACTCAATCTTTTTTTTTCATCCAACATCAATAAAAAAAATAAATAAATAAAGGATTCAGCTCCTTTCTGAATGATCTTCCTGGCAGTGTGGGGAAGGCTTTAAATCTAAATGCTAATCTGAATAAATAGAGGCTATATATCAATCTGCTGATGTAGACCATGTGATCGGATCAAAAGCTCCAAAGAGCTGCTACATGGATCCTGTGTGGGTGTTGGTAGATTATTTTGTCCATTAAATCTAAATGCATAAGTCTTCATGCTGGGAAAGTGAATTTACAGACTTTATAATTCTGCTGGGTTTTGGACACTTTGACTTATTCAATTGAAGAGAATCATTAGAATAATTTGTGCAGAAAGCAATTGATATTTTAGACAATATTGTGCTTCCATATTTACAACAACAGCTTAGTGAAGACTCTTTCCTGTTTCACCATGACAAAGCCTTCGTACGTAAAGACCTTTGAGATGAACTTTAATTCCAACTTGTGAAGAATAAAGGCTGTTATAGCAGCATGTGTCCACATACTTTTGGCCATGTTGTATATGTTATATATATAGTACCATATTTATATGATATATGAATTATCTGCATCACTTGTTTACATGTTGTGTCACAAAGCACATAAACTGTGCACTTAAAACATATATGATACATATCATTATTATTATTATATTATACAGACACACCTGTTTGTGTTTGTCTGAAATAAAAAAGGATTGATTTTGATTGCATAATTGATTTATTGTTAATATATTTATTTAAGTATTTATGAAAATAAATCAAATATTTCTCTTTTATTTATTCATTTATTTTATTTATTATTATTATTATTATTAGCTGTTCCTATGAGTATTGATACCTCATTGATTCTGCAATATGTGTTTTCTTATGAACATGGTAAGAATGACAATTAAATAAACTGGATCTTGAACTAAAAAATAAACTGGAAATATACCTGAAAGCCTAAAGTTTAATATAAGAAAATAATTTAGACATAAAGCATCACTTTTTTCTGATGTCTTGTTTAGTGATATGATATATGATATTTTCATGTGTGCATTTCCAGTTTATTAATATGGTCTGTATCTTTCTGTATAAATATCTTGATATATTTGAATAATTAACCTCTTTAACTGGGGTTAATTGGCATCAGTGCTTCATCTCTCAAAACTTTCTTTGAAACTCTAATTGATGCCCTTAATAAAACACACTGGCCACATACACATATTCACACCTAAACTTAATAAAAGTGATGTTAACATTCATAACTTATTTTTTTTTTACTGTTCTACTTTGTTGTTGTTATGTTTATGTTTGATTGAGAGGCGTCAAGTTTTTTTTTCTTGAAATATTTCAGGCTGAAATTTAAAGAAATGTGTGTAAATTGATTCACAGGACATCTGTTTGAAATGTCAGACAGAGTGGAATAAGTTTATTTTAGCAAGTTATTTCAAAGTCAAACTAAAATCACATTTAATTTTCCCTGTTTGCGTCATGAAATCAAAGAGTTTAAAATATAAATTTATCCTTTTTGGTCTCTTAAAGGTGGACACAGGACAAGTGAAACAGCTGAAATTTGAACTTTAAGGAGGAAATAAAAGGGGGAAAAAATGTATATTAAGGGTTCAGGCGTTTTATTTTGAAACTTGTAGTAATTCTGTGTGTGTGTGAGAGAGAAACAGCCAGACTGAACAGAAGTACTGTACAAGATCAGCGAGGACGGCACACAAAGGTCGAGTCTTGGCACATAAAACAGCGGAGGCCTGGAGGGACTAAACAGTGCACCCTTGTGTCACTTCTCTTTCACTGGCCTGCCTGTGGCCTCTCACTGTCACACACTGGCTGCCAACTTTTACACTAAGTCGAGAAACCATTCAGCTCCGGAAAAAACAGCAGTGGAATTATTGACGGCCAGATCTGTTTGGGAATGTCGAGGCGGCCATGATGGGTTGGCGAGACGAGACTCTTTGTGCCTTCTTTATTTTCATTTTTCTTTCTCTCCTTCCTCCCCTTTTGGAAACCTGCCCGGCACAACAGCTGCCACTAGCTGTGTAGCTGGAGAGGATTTGGATTGATCCTGTGGTGAGAGTTCAGCGTGGGCCAGGTGCTGCCGTAGGATCTGTCTGGGGCTTAAAATCTCCCTTTACACACCCTTTAAATCCTCATGTGGTGTGCAATCTGAGGCTACCTGGAGGAGATACTAGAGGACGTTTCCCAGCCACATTAACAGGAGTGGAGTTCGGAGTAATGGAATTAGAAGAAGGTTTAAAGTTGCACTTAAAGGATTTGCTTCTTATTGTCAACAGATCTCATCTGCAGAGCCAAACCACCAATGGACTGATCTACTTACAAGTGTTGCGTGTGTATCCAAAGCCTGATATATGTCATTCCTCTGTGCTGTGGACCTCCGCGGTTGTCCGAAAAACGATTAAAAACACGTCAGTGAGCCAGACTGCTGCACAAAGATACAGTTACAAAGGTTTATAATAAACAGCGATCACATTTTCAGTCTCTAGAGAGTAGTTCTGTGTAAGGCGGATGCTACTGAGCATGTGCGAGAATGTGTTTCTGTTTACGGATCTTCACCAGCTTGTTGTGCTGCGTGTCACGACCTCTTGACTTTTAAGTTCTTTGAGAAATTTACATTGTAGAACAAATGTGATCGTAGCCAAAAAAAAAAAATCAGGTCTGGTTTGTTCACACAGGCTCCTCTCTTAAAAATCTCTATCCTCCAACATCCAAACCTGCTCGCAGCCTCCCCTCCTAGTCCTCCACAGCTCTGTGAGGTCATCAGAGAGCAAAAGGGTGGGGCTCAGAGCAGCAGAGAGAAAATGGCATAAATCCAGTGTCTCCAAGCATCCTTCTCCTCCAGGATAGAAACAGCTAAGATCACTTACTATCAAGAACAAGATCTGCGGCACCGCGGATGCTCGAATTATGTTTAACTGCTTTTAGCTCGCCCCTCAATCCGCCTCTTCCTCTGACCTCCGCTCTGCTAACTGCAAACCTTGTTCTTTACTGACGAGGTTTCTGCTATCAATAAGCAGCCTCCACTAGCTCCCAGTTGCTGCCTGCATCAAATTCAAAACTAAAAACTGCCCCCCATGTACCCCATTCAGGTCTACCCTCCCTCCTGCTCACTATGCTCTGCCAAAAAAAAAGGGCCTGATACCACAACAACAGGGCCCTCAGTCACCTCTGCACCTCCAAAACACATGACATAAAAAACTATTATCTGCCACTATGTACTACCTGTTGGCACCTGTGTCCTATCTGGCCTGAGCTTAGCTTTATGGCACTTACTCCTGTTGTCCTCTCCTGACTAGAGCCTTGAGTTTGTGTTGTATTAGCTCTCGTGTTTTGGATAAAAGCATCTGCTAAATGAATCTGTAGATCTGAGCACTTCAGCATGTAATGTGGCATCATTATTTATGGCATTGTTGTTGAAAGCATCCTCTCTTTATAGCATTTTCTCACAAGTGCCACAAGTGCACTCAACAGAGGAAGTGGTTTACCAAACCACTTATCAGCCATCTAACGACAACCATGACTCTCTCAGCCCTTCCCAGGAAGTTCAAAGGAAGGGTTCACAATTTTTCAAATCTGTTTCAAAGCAACAGCAACTAATATGATGTTTCAAATGAGTCGAATCACGTAGATATCTGTCAATGTTACAGTCTTTTTAATGCCAAAGTTCCTCTTTTTGTTGCTATACTTCCACCTGCAGCTCAAAAGGGAAACTTTACCCATCATTTACATTGAAAGCACATTTAAAGGAGATCTTCTAATATCCAGTATGAATAGGAGGAATGATTACAGCGAGGAAAAAAACCTCTTTCACTGGTCATATATACACTGACTGTTATTTTAAGACACGCTTGAAAAACTGTGAACCTGTCCTTTAACACCAATTCACACCTGGACTCGTGTGACTTTAATGACTTTAACGACTGTCACGTGAGAGACAAAAGGACTAACGAACCACATGTGACCTCAACCACCCTGAAGGTGTAAACTAACCTACAGAGGTTAAATGGCTGAGACTCCAGTCAGTCACAACTTCCAGAAGTCCAGCTGCTGTTGACTGAACTCTTTACACATAACAGCATGATTATAAAGATGGTCAACGTTTCTTATGTGTATATAGGATGTACAACTGCATGTATAAGTGCTTTGTAAATGGCCTAAAACATGCAAAAACACTAATGTGGCCCTTTTAAAAAATGAACATCAGCTGTGTCCTGAAACCAGCGACTCCAGTGAAAGAAAACTGTGTTGTTTTATAAAGTGAACACAGACCAGCCTGTATGGTAAGAATGAATGTGCTGTTTACAGCTGAATGATTTATGGGCATTTTTTTTCCAACTGAAAAGAAAATTTAGTTGGATTTCCCCCACAATGTTTTTGTTTAGAATCCTGTGGTGAAACGATGCTGCGCGGATAACATTTTCTGCTGTTGGATAATTACATCTTTGACTATGACAGGCATGTTTAGATACCAACAGTTGGCTCTTTGAAGCCAGACGCCAGAGTTGAAAAGACTTGGCTTAAGTATTTGGGAGCTGCCTGTGACAGTAGATGCAGATCAGTGATGACTGCACAAAGAACTTCACATCACAGTTAAGAGTTCTCTGGATGCCAGCTCGGTCTTCGGCCTCCTAAAAACACGTGAAGACGAACTGACCATCTGCCCCTCACTCAGGGGAAAGAGAGAGAGAAAAGTTGCGTAACACGGCTTGATCCAAATCAGAGGAACAAGTTGTGATAATTCCCCCCGGATTACTGTTAAATAACTCACATTCACTCCAATTCTGTCTCTTAGTTAGGAATGTTTTCACAATATAATCCAGTTAAGTTCAGGGAAGGACCAGCTGTTCACAAATCCATCACAAAGTTTGTGCGTAAAGTCCCTCCTCGGTTTCAAACTTCTGATTTACTGAATCAGGTTGTTGTCACGTAGTAAACACTTGAGTTACGTTTAAATCAGCTGCTTGGAAACATCTGTCGAATAAGAACCTGCCAACTGCAGAAAGTTACTGCAGCATCACATGCTGAAACACAACTCCACAATCAGAAACCCAAAGATGTTGAGTTCATTATCATGGAAAACTGTAAAAACTAGAAAATATTAATCTTTGAGAAACTGCAATGTAAAAAAAAAAGTTATTTCACAGAAATTTACAGTAGTATTTTACAGTTTTTCCTACATTAAGTGTAAATGCAAAAAAAAAAAAAAAAAAAAAATACAATAAATTACTTTTATTGAAAGTATTAACCATAAAATAAAGGCTGTAATCTGTAAATTAATATAATAAAATATTTTTAACAGGACTTTTCAGGTCTTGAATGTTAAATTACATTGAATTTTACAAAAATAGACATCCTATTACTGAATGTAAAATTAAGACAACCTTCATTTTTTGCTGCAAAACTTTAAATTTAATGTAAAAAAAAAAAAGTAAAATTAATTGGATTAATTAATTAATTGAATCAATTTAAAAATGAATAAAATAAAATGAGTGAAATAAAAATGAGTAAAACAAAACCTTTAATTATTCTACAGAGAATTAAACAAAAATTACAGATATACAGAAATTATATGTATTTTTACAGTCATTATGACACAGGAAGTTGCTATAACTTTATTGTAAATACTCCAGTCTGCACCAAACTTTTCATGTTTAATAAGACTCCTGGCCTGAACACATCTACATGACAATATTCCATCATGATGCAAACTGGCTGAATAGCGCCCTCTATGAAATTGCAGCAAAGCAGCCCTTTGCAGCAGGTAAAATAGTGGACAAAGGAAGTGATGCTTATCTCCTTCTTGCACTGTTTGCAAAGAGCCTGTGACAGAAGGCCTTCGACTGCACCGCGGCTCGACGTGCACAAGGGGGCGAGAGAGTTCAACACTGCTTTAATTCCCTTTGAACTGTAATGAAGTGGAAGTATTAAGTAGCATCACATGGAAATACTCAAGTAAAGTACAACTACCTCAAAACTGTATAAATGTAATTTCCATCACTGTCTGTCAGTATTTTCATGTCCAGTCCACCTTTCAGATCTAAAAGGTTTCAACATCAACATGAGTGTTGATACACAAAAGAAAGAATCACTTCAGTGAACGATGTTTCAACAACCAACAGACTAGCACAAGGCTGGATTTTCATTAACCTGGTTGGTAAAGCTTAGGTTTACTCCACATTATTTGGCTCTAGATAATTTTCCATCCTCTATCTTGTGGTCTGGAGACTGAGGGACAGATTGTATTATTCCATCATAAGAGGACTGTAATTATTGAACATGTAGAGATGAATAAACACAAAGATGTTGAGTTTACTATGATGGAAAATTGGAAAACTAGCAAATATTCACATGTGAGAAGCAGCTAATTTTCTGTCAATCAAGTCAATCTGTCAACTCATTTGCTTCTTTGAACAAAATTACATCTATGGCTCAACTGTAAGAAAACCTCAGCTCAGGTCCAAATGATTAAAATGTTAAGTGTTGTAACTATTTAAGCAAATCAGACCAAAAAACAAACAAACAAAAACAGATACATAAATATATAAATGAATAAAGGAATGAAGTAAACAATGACAATTTATTTTAAAAAAAAAAATACACATACAATATGACTACAATTTTAACATAACTGACATTAAATGTATTTAACTAATAAATGAAGTTGTGTTTCCTGTTTCACTGCTAAATAAATCAATAAATTATCAACCATAGCTACATTCATATTTACATAAAGTGGTAAATATGCTGTTGCTAATGGCGACGTTCTCTGCAGTCGACATGAACTGGTTTTAAAATGTAAAATATTTCATACAATTGATTGAAAATAATTCTATCTATGATATAAATCTTATATATTTAACAAAACATTTCAAAATAAATATTATCATTAAAGATAAATGACTAAATACATAAAAAAAATCTATGTTTCACTGCTAAATAAATCAATAAATTATCAACCACAGCTACATTTACATTTGCTGCTGCTGATGGTGATGTTCTCTGCAGAACACAACTGAACAATTCTTTCTCCAATATAAAGCTTATATATTCAAAAGGAATATTAACATTAAAAGTAATGAACTAAATATATTTTTTAAAAACCATGTTAATTAAAGCCGCAAACAGGTTTTGTCAGGACGTCGCACTCTGGCCCATAGGGATCAGATCATTTTGGTTTTTTTTAAAATGAGGTATATCACAAGTGTGGTGTGCTTTTATTTTGAAATTTTGAATGAAATGCGTACTGTCAGGTGTGTAGAGACAATAAGTAACTGCAGCTGGAAACAGAAAAATACTCATATTTGGAGAGTGTGAGTGAACCCACACCTTTTTGAAAATTTACTGTTTCCACATAGTTTTAGATATAAACTTCATTTTAACTTTAAATGAATCACAAGACTTTGACCTACAAATCTTGAATTTACATGTGTTTTCTATCTTTTACTGTTTTTGAGATATCAGAGTGTGAGTTTTAAAGTCTTTTCTTGCTCCTCCTGTGATTTTATAATGAGTGTGTATTGCAGAATGTTTCACAGCACTGAGAGAATGAGGAGCAGTTGGAGGGGAGGATTTTAGATTACATTTTTTGTGAAATATCTTCGCCATGACTTTGTCCAAATCTTACATTAAAAATCATATTTTTGTAGAGAATGTTGTTGTGGATCTATTGATACAGGTTTGAAAGTGGTCAGACTTAGTTGAGACGACAGATTCCTCAGACAAAGTCCATGCCCAGAGATTGCCTCCCTATTGGTTTACATTGTAAAGTGTAATGCGACACTTGAACTTTCAGGGCTTACAAAATCCAAACAGTTCAAATTATCACAAAGTTTTTAACAACTTTTTTTTCAGTACAGTGTCATAAGTCATGTTTTTAAGTGTGAAGCTGATACTATTAACGCCCTCGGAGGAGATAATGTTTGTTCGTAGTCCAAAATTGGGGCTAAGTCTTATTTTGAAAGTGAGATTGTGGACTTCCTGTTAGATTTAGGTCAGGGGTGTCAATGTATGATTTGTAGGTCTTGTTGAGATGAATAATTGAGTTTTGACTTGATCTCTCTAGGACATTGCTACGGGCCGTGGCAGCCATTTTAGCTACATAGGTGACGCTAGTGAGCACATTTTGGCACTTAATGGGTTAATGTTACGTTTTGTGCCAAATTTGGTGAGTTTTTGAGAATCTTTAAGGGGTCAAATTTAGGGTCTAAGTAACGTTATAATAAATAATGTGTGTGTTCATTTCTCCTCGAGTGTCTGAACCGACCGGGTCGAGATTTATTTATCTATTAACAATCTGACATCAACGAACAAGGATCCTAACAGAAAAAAAGAACTAGAAAAAACACCTGAACATTGAACATTGAACATTTCAGAATAAGCAAGTAAGAAGAAATATGAGTAGTTGGTCATCGTTAGCATAGAGGTGAAAAATAGCACGTTTATAGTTAATATCTTCTGATTAAACAAAAAAGAAATAAAGTGGAACAAACTGGAACCTTGCAGCACATGTTAACCTGCACAGTACAGAATCCAGATCCAAATCCAAACAGCATCATTTGTTTGCTGTGAGTGTAGAGTAGATTTGGTCTGGATCCCTGCTGCCTGGATCCAGGTTCTCGTAGATGTTTTCTTCATATGTGGAGACTGGACGACAGTTCTCATAGCTGACAGATAACTGAAAATAAAACAGGAATGACATCAAACCTAAAATATAGCAGTAACCAGCATAACAGCACAGATATTATGTTCTTCAAGTGTTTTTTTCATAACCGCAAAAATAAAATGTCTGCCAACAGTAAGACTTAACATGAGACATAAAGTTAAAGGAAGTCACCTCCATGTTTCTGCTGTTTGAGGTTCCTCTGATGTTCAAACCAGAGTTCCTCCTCATCTTCAGTTTGTAGAGGAGCAGTGGAACGATAGCCAACATCACAACAACCACAGGCACAAATACAACCAGAGGCCAGAAGTAACCTGGGTAAGCGACACTGGAGACAGCTAGGAAGGAAGAGAGAGAGAGACACATGTAGTAGTTTGAAAGACTGGGATCTTTTGTCTTGTACTAGAAGCTTAAAGGTTCCCTGTGGAGTTTTTGACCACAAGTATCTTGTTTTTAAATGTGGATCTACGTTGTGCACATGTGGTTGATGCGATACAAAGTCCTGCCAGTGGTTTCACATCATCCTACTGATCTACAGGATGCAGGAACCTGCCTAGAAACGCAGCAATACGCTAACGAAAGCAGGAGAGAAGAAGACTGCAAGCAATTATAGATTTAAACACTTTATATAATCAGCTTTACAGATATCTTATGATTGAGGAAACATATTCAACACTGCTGTTGAACCTAAAGGATACACTCAGCATGTTTTGGTGAGTAACAATGAATATAAATATAATCTTGTTAATACAGGAAATCTTTATCAGAAATGAGATCTTCCTGTTGAAAAAACATCTCAGAGACTTTGGTCCGGATGTTTCTTGACTTGTCATGTGCTGACATCACATGTCAATAATTATCTTATATCATTAGAAACGTAGGATCTGTTTAAACATTAAGTATTAAGATATCAGGGAATATATTGTAAAATTTAATGTGAAATGTTTTCTTCTAGGTGCTGAACTGTCTTATGTGCTGAAACACATGTTGGACGATGTTGTTTTTCTTATCAGACAACGTTGTTATGCTGAATTTTACTATTTAAAGAGGGCATTTTGTTGCAGAGAGACAGTGATGGAAGGTGGACAGACATGAACTGTCCTGTACCTGTAAACTGCTCTGTGGTTTCAGGGAAAGATGACGAAGATGTGAAGCTACCTGAAATGGAGATTAAACTCTGTGTTGTTGTTGTTGTGGAGGTTGATGGGACTGTTGTTGGTTTTGAAGTGGTTGGAGCTGCGAACAATGAAAACACATTGAAACAATCAGATACTGAATCAATAATGCAGAGAAATGAGATGCTGCTCAAAACAGAAAGATCATATTGACAGCATCGATCACATACACAAGAAATATGCAGCATTAAATATGTTAATAAAGTAAATAATTAAGAATATTTGAAGTGGGTTTATTCTATTAATCACAAAAAAGTATTGTTATTTGATTTTTGATTACAGAAGAGGAAGAAAATAACATCCACATGTTGATTAAACATAAAAGCAAAAATGTCTGAAAAGGTTTTTAAAAATCATACAAACTGATTGTTGTAAATTTAAAAACTAACATTATAAAGGCATCAGATCACTTTGTGATTCTACAAATGAGTTTCATCTTTAGAAACATTTCATGTATGATGTCTTGACCATTAAATAACCGTTCTTCTCTATGTGACTTAATGTTAATAGAAATATAGAAAAGGTCCCAGCCTGGATAACTAGGATGACTCTGCCAACCTCAGCACTGCTCTTGTTGTCATAAATCAACTAAACTGGCTGTAACTAAAAAGAGTTATTTGTTTCTGTCATGTCATTTCCATCGACTCTTTAAATGTTGTCTTCAAAGTTGATATTTTTAAGATAATTTTATCGAGTCAACATCAAAAGTCAATCTTTTTCGAATTAAAATATGACAACTTTTCATCACAGTATGTGGACGGAAAATTAAATATAAAGCTCACCATCTACAACAATGATCGGGAACGTGTAGGATGAATCTGGAGAAGACGGTCTGCCGTAACCACACATGTACTCTCCTGCGTCTGACTTCCTCAGCTCTGTGATGGTCACAGACAGTCCAGATGCAGATCCTTCTATATATTCAATGTTGTATCTGCCATTCTGAGTTCTGTTCCCTTCTGTTTCAATCAGGATGTCTTCTTTTCTTTTACATTCATCCTTACAGAAGAACTTCCTGCTTCCGTAGACAGTATAGAAGCATCCACGAGTGATACTTCCTCCCACAGTTCCTACAGGGATGAAATGAGTGTCGTCACCCAACGTTGCAGCTGAAAAGATGAACAGTCAACAGTTACTGTCTGTACTTCCTGTAAGATGCTGCAGTCTGATCACAATATTTCCTGCATCACATTTACACAGAGTCACACTGGGAGCTGCCCAGTTCATCCAGTCTAACTGCTGGAGTAATGATTTCATCTCATATTGATACACTGAGTCAATATATCATAAATGAATAAATAAACACATTCTTGTCACAATTTAATTAGATTCTGACTTCATTTATTCTTAAACTTCAAAATTATTAAATGGGAAGAACATAGTAAAAATATCAGGTTTTATGACTTTCAGTAGAAACTCACCATCTGTAACTGTGATATCAAAGTCAGAATAAGAATCTGGGCCTGAAGATCCACCCAAACCACATCTGTACCGTCCTGAGTCTGACTCGGTCAGCTGTGTGATGGTCACAGTCACAATTCTTCTTCCAGAAGTTCCGTCTTTATATCTGATGCTGTATCTGCCACTTTGAGCTGTGACACCA
The DNA here is from genome assembly GCA_029490765.1 of Euthynnus affinis. NCBI lineage: Eukaryota > Metazoa > Chordata > Actinopteri > Scombriformes > Scombridae > Euthynnus > Euthynnus affinis. The sequence goes on along the minus strand of CM055857.1, from coordinate 3,086,926 downwards.
TCTGTTTTAATGAGAATGTCTTGTTCTTTACATTCTCCTTTACAGAAGAACTTGGTGCTTCCAGACGAAGTCAGGTAGCAATTTATAAAACCACTTCCTCCTTCAGCTCCAGCATAAAGGTTTACTGCACTGACGAGTCCAGTGTCTCCATCCTGCAGTGCTGTTGGAAAGATGAACAGTGAATACTGATGATCAATACTTTGTGTATTATAGACTTACTGTAAACAGACTGCAGATTAATGAGGGCTAATCCATCAGTTCACAGAGAAGCAGAGACGATACGGAGGCAGCCATTAGCAAAGTTTTCATTGACTGTTCAGCAGTTGTAGTCACAGTGTCTCTGTGTAACGTCTGTTTTTCAATGTTTTTGTTTCATACCTTATAATATCAAACACAATAATGAGCAACAACTATTCATGATGGATATTTCATATGTTTTGTTAAATTACATTTAGTTTAGCTAAATTACAAGATTACATTATAGAGATGTTGTAATTAGAAACAGAATAATTTAGAGAACAACAGGAAAACTAATTAACATGAAAACTGCAGTTGTGCTGCAGCTTTACAGACACAGTCAGGTAATCAGTCCTCACCTGATAAGAAGCAGAAGAACAAAACATGCTGGATATTCATCCTGAGTTTGATCTCGACGCAGAAAATCATCAAACTGTCAGAGAACTGCCTCTATATGTCTGACTGATCAATCAGGAAGCTGAAGACGCTTTAAGTTAACACTTCTTACTTGCTCTTTCTCTTCCCCTTTCTTACTCTCTCTCTCTGTGTTTGCAACATGATAAGGATGATGATGATAAGGATAATTTCTGACCCCTTTATTTGACCTCAATGGAATTATTCAGACACATTAAACACCATCAAACCAAAGACTCCAGTATGTAAACACACCAGCATCTCACAGGATGATATATTGACCTCATATAAATCTTTACATACTGTATAATATCCCAGGAGATATCCAACAATGAAGATTAAATAAATATATGCACACAGTCTAACCTATATGAACACAAGTGTAATATTAATGTGTGTAGATCAGTGGTTTCATGATGAAGCTGCTGACTGAAGAAGAAGGATAATCACTTTACCCCATTTATGAGCATCATAAAACATTTAATATATAGTTATATGTACAAAGATACTTTATTAATTCTCAAGATTTTTCTTTTTATAACTTCTCCCATGAAGACAAATTTCATATTATACCTGAGTTTTACTATATTGTCATTCATTATCTGTTGCTGCTCTACACACTTTTGGGTGCTAACAGGAGTTATAACCATTTATTAAATATCTATATATAACTTAAATGATAAATATGGGAACTGTGTTGAAGTTAAATGTTACCAATATATTTTGAAATAATAGATCAAACAAATTGAAGGGAGCAATAAGAAAATGAAAATGAAAATGTTCAGTGAAAGAAAGATAAATCAGTGAGAGATGTCTTGGCTCTTACCGAGACTTGTTAAGAAAAAGGAGTGCGTTCCTCTTTGTGTAACAGTAATGTCATAACTGCTGAGTGTAAACTTCCTTATTTCTAAAATTAATCAGACAACCTTCAGAACCAAAGTGTCTTTTTGAAAAAAGAAAATCCAAATACTTTGGACTGGATGTTTCTTGACTTGTCACATGCTGACATCACAAGTTAATAGTTATCTTGCATTATTAGAAATGTTGGATGTGTTTAAAAATCAGACGTGAAAATAACAAGAAATATATTGTAAAATTGAATGTGAAATGTTTTCTTCTAGGTGCTGAACTGTCAGACGATCTTGTTATTCTTATTAGACAATGTTGTTATGCTGAATTTTACTGTTTGAAGAGGATGTTTTGTTGCAGATAAATGAGATGCAGCATTACTTAACTTAATGAAGTAAATGATTAAGATATATACATATAAATAAAGAATATGACATCACATATCATATGACATCACATGACAAAACAGACCAAAATGATAGAAGACGCATACAACACAAGATATCCCTCCGTTAGTTTTGCGGTTGGTGGAGAAAAGCTGTGCTGGCCCATTCTGAATATGTGACGATGTATGCACATGATAATTCAAACATGCATTTATGTCACGTACCAGTAATATGCACTAGACCAGTTCTTCTAAAACAAGCTCTTATTTCCTCTGTGGTTTAGTCGGACAGGAAGTTACACTTGACGACACGCTCTGCAAAGTCCTGAGAGACTGAGACACAAAATAATGATAATAAATAAATCTATAGAAACAGTATTCTTTATAAACATTATTATTACATTATTACCTTATCCTTTGAAGATTTTTTCACCATGTCATTTCCCATTAAGTGAAGGTTTTTTTTTTATTTCCAAAGCGATTACAGAACAAAAACATTTTTTCTGCACTTCACAGATTTAACATTTAAAAGTTAAAGGAATTATGTTTTGTAGTGACGAGTTTAAAGGGTTTCTTCAGATAACTGTAATGTAGTCTTACAATCTGAACAGCATGAGACAGACAAGGGTTCATTCCCACGCTCACTTTCAAAACTCATTTGGTTCTTCTTTCTATACTTCTGCAGCTACTGAAATTGAATGTCACACTGGTTGCAGTAAGAAGAAAATAGCAGGGTTAAAGATTTAGAAACAGCATATCGAAAGTTACTGACCGCATCTTGCAGTAAGAAACATATGTCTATGTCTACAGTGTCTGCATATAAAGTATATTAGCTGAGGACTTTTTTTTGTTCCTTATTCAATGATGACACATTTGTTGTAGTTCTGGATGATTCACCTGACTGATGTACAGTGTTTCAGAGCTTTTAGGTTTCATTTAGGTTTCACCTAGATGTACCAAATTTGTATAATGTCCAGACTTACAAAGAGCCTATTGGAGCCATGCCCTAAGCCCAACAGGAAGTCAAACATTTTGAATCAACTTTGCATTTCTTTTGAATATCTCCTTCTTGAGATTTACCCCATATGTCTTCAAATTTAGTAGGTTACATCTAAAGACCTTTTCACTGCTAAATTGCAAAGCTTTTTAGTTTTCATTGAACGCCCTTGGTGTAGCGTGCCAGACGATCTTGCCCAAAACATATTTGGGGCATTACATAGGAAGTTGTTGTAACTCCACTTTACATTGTCCAATCTATCCTAATTTGATCATGCTTGATAGGATTCCAAGTCTGAGCACATCTAAAGGTCAATATATGAGTCATAGTCATAGCGCCACCCATTGACAACAGGAAGTCAGCCTTACGTGACAAATATTGATCGATCCACATGAAATTTACATGTTGTTTTCTACACATGATATACAGCAACATGACATAATTGGTGGGTGACAGTTATCATCCTAAATGAAATGTCCAATTTTCATGAAAATGCATATTGATCATATTCTGAAAAACGTATTGTGACAGGAACATGGGATCAGTTTACCTCCATCAGATCCAGGTGTTTCTCCAACAGGTGTATCGTCTTGTCCACCAGTTTCTACATAAACATCCTTTTTCACCTGTTGGAGACATGATCACAGGTTAAAAAGTCCACTTTCATTGTCAGACAGTGTTTGAGGTCCTCTTTGGCCTCAGTCACTGCTTCGTCGAATTCCGCTCACTTTCTTGAAATTAGTGATTAAGATCTTGGCAGTGGCCTCCCTCTGTTCCCTCTGATCCTGAATCTCCGGCAGGGTCTCGATGGCTCAGCTCAGCGATCTCACGTGCCTGTGTGGTCTTCAGCTTCTCCTCCCACTCCTGGAATCAAGGATCACACGTGTTCAGGTGTGAAATTAGGTTTGAAGGATTTAGGGGCATCTAGTGGCAACGACTGAGCTTCAGCTGGACAGATCACATTGATTATGTCAATAAAAAAGTCACAAAATCTAACGGCATAGTTAGACTACATTTAGACTGACTACATTTCCCACAACTCTTCACACAATCTCTCTTCTACAAAAAAAAACTTTGTCAGAAATCTTTGCTCCCCATCGACTCTTTTATTTCCAGAAACTTTTTATTAATGTTTCCCAAATATGTAATTTTTATATGTAAGGTACAGTTCAAGGAGGGAAATATTCCAGATTATTTCAGGTCATATTTTAGGTAATCTATTCTTCATCTTCACACACAGGTCAGTTTTCATTCAGATACAGGAGCCCTAATTTATGGAACTACTGATCTAAAAGTAACTATGTATATTTTATATATTATATTAGATATTTGAAAATAATATAATTTATATGATATCATTTAACAGTTAAAATCTATAAAATAGCCTCTCAGATGGTTTCATTTGAAAATGTGTTTGATTTTTTACAAAGAAAAGCAAAGAATGAAGAATAATTAAAAAATAAACACATTTGTGTAGCAGAACTTTGTTTTATCTTCTTTCCATTGCCATTAACCCACAATTTTTCATGTGACTCTCTGGAGGGGCTCGACCCCTACGTGGAGACCCGCTGAACTAAACTGCTTGTATGTAAAAGAGTTAAAACTAGCTACTCGTTGTTGATTACATCATCTTCCTGCATGGCGTCATTGACACTCTGCAGTTCTCCTTTGATTAGTCACAGCAGTAGAAATGAACTGAGTAAAATGTCATGTCTTATATTAGATCATCTTAGAATATGAGCCTTAATGTTTCTGCTTTAGCGGTCTGCAGGGAGTCATTAGTCTGTTGTTGCTTTACAGTTTACATTCTAGTCAGTCAATTAAGAGGCTAATTAAGTCTAATTAAAGAATCATAAATCTTGAGATTGGTTTAAGCTGCCTAATGTCTCTCCCAAATCATGAGCCTTCATGTATATTTCATGTATATTCTTCCCTTAAATCACTCAGTCATACTCCTCTCCACTTCTCCAATCTGCTGTTGCCTTTTTTATGACGTTTACAAAAATTAAGACATTTTAAGAAAACTTTAGTGTCTGTCACAAAGTAACAGAAATGCTCCTTTGACAAGGCTCAACAATACACATTTAAAACACATTTAAAAACACACACACAGTTAAAACTACAACCGACAATGGCGATATTTGTCCAGCAGAGGGCATCCTTGACCACAGACATGTTCTGTTCTGGTATTTAGTTCATGCATATTCCAGTGATTTCTCTCATATAATACACACATCTTCTATGGGAAAAAGCCTGTGAGGGATCTGTATTTAGAACAAAGAAGATTATTTACCATGCAACAAGAAAATGCTACTTATACATGAATGCATCAGTATGAACAGTCTAATAATGATGATAACATAACCTTGTATAATAGTAAAGTACTTTCCAAAAACTGAAATATAACTTATAAATTCTTGCATAGAAATGTGTCCATGGGTGACTGAATAAACCTCTGGAAAGTGTGTTATATAATAATTATAATAATAGTGTGATTGTGAATGTTTTTTCCTCCATAAACAAATAGTTTAAAACCTATTTTGGTTCTTTTTTTGTGAGACTCTTCTGGAATAACGTCTGTAATTGTATCGTTATATTGCTGAATATGTTAGACTATTTTGGAAACATGTAATGTTTGAAATACTAGACAACTCTTAAATTGAATTACCAGCTTTATATTACAACAATTCAACCCTGTCTCCTCATAATTACGTTCCCACACAACTAAATTGCATTCTCAATTACGTTTCTAAGAAAACGTATTTTGTCCGCGATTACGTTTGTTTGTAACGTATCACGAATACGTCTCTAATCAACATATCTTTGCTTTCCTACAATGCTATTAGCTATTTTAATTCGTTTTGGGGATGGCAGTCCTTCTGTTTTGTAAAGTAGGGTCGTGAAATAAGCCAACAAAACTACTGAATATATCAAATATCTACTGCAACCGGACTAGTAATTACACTGCTAGATGATCTATGTTCAGAACACGTAAAGGTGTTGCTTTATTTTAGACATATATATTTGTGTGTGCGCGTGTGTATGTATGTGTGTGTGGTGAGGGGAGGGGTGGATGTTTGCGCGCGCGCCAACATTTTACGAATTATTCTTTTGGCGGACTGAAAACCCGCCAACTTGTCTTGCTTGCAACCTCGGGTTCTCAAGAATGATAATTTCATTTCAATGTAGACACACGTGGGGTCGCTAGTCTGTCTGGACAAGGGAGGTTATGTTTATTGATTCACTGCTAAATAAATCAATAAATTATCAACCACAGCTACATTCACATTTACAGAAAGCAGTAAGTATGCTGATGGTGATGTTCTATGCAGTTGACATGAACAACCTGAACTGGTTTTAAAATGTAAAATATTTCAGAGTGATGCAGCAGACGATTCACAGAGAAGCTCCTGGAAAACAAAGACATAATGAGTCAATTCTCTGCAGCTTCAGATCAATATAATAATATTGTGATGGTCAAACTTGCAGCCACACAGCTGCATTGAAGTTTGTACCACAGCTCAAATTTTGGTTTCTTTTACATTTGTAGTTAATTTTTTCCTCAGTTAGCTAATTTCAAGTACATTTCACATTACATACAAATAAATAACACACAGTATTTTGTTTCATTCATCATACTCATTTATTTTACAGATTGGCAGTACATTGGTTTCTATTGGTAGCGCACACATTTGATTATCTTTTGTACAGTCATTAGCTTACGTTGTTCCAATTTTCATTTTTTTTGAGTTACTTGTGTTGGGGTGCTGCTCCTGGAGGACATCTGGCGAGGCCTGGGCAAATAATGTGCACTAGGACATGCAACGATTAAATACAGGAAGCCAATTGGGTCATACCAAGTCATGCCACCTCATAGGGAGGAACTGTTTAGTGTATGTATATTAATCATTTCATAGAATTTATTGCAACATCAGAGATTTTGGTGGAAAAAAACAGGTATGTTGTCTTTAAACATTTCACTCATATGTTCAATATCAACATTTTTGAAACTTTAAAACATTAATTAACAACATTTTCTCATCATGTTGATAGATGTGATTTAGCAGTTACGTTTATAACAAAACATTTGCTGTTGCAATTTAGTCTAATATGAATATAATTTGTAGGAGACAAGAGTTCACTCAAAGTGCAGAAGAATAATATCAAATAACTACATTTTTGAGACAGAATGAACATTTCAGAATAAGCAAGTAAGAAGAAAAATAAGCAGTTTGTTAGCATAGAGGTGAAAAATAGCATGTTTATAGTTAATATCTGCTGATTAAACAAAAAAGAAAGAGAGTGGAACAAACTGGAACCTTGCAGCACATGTTAACCTGCACAGTACAGAATCCAGATCCAAATCCAAACAACATCATTTGTTTGCTGTGAGTGTAGAGTAGACTTGGTCTGGATCCCTGCTGCCTGGATCCAGGTTCTGGTAGATGTTGTCTTCATGTGTGGAGACTGGAGGACAGTTCTCATTGGTGACAGATAGCTGAAAATAAAACAGGAATGACATCAAACCTGAAATATAGCTGTAACCAGGATAACAGCCCAGATATTATGTTCTTCAAGTGTTTGCTGATATTTTAGAACAACTGGACAGGCCAGGGGTCTAGTAACAGTCATTATGATTTTGTTTAATTATAGTTTTGTTCATACTAGTGAAGTAGTTGCAGACGTGAGATTGTTTATTCTTAACTGCAAAAATAAAATGTCTGCCAACAGTGAGAGTTAACATGAGACATAAAGTTAAAGGAAGTCACCTCCATGTTTCTCCTGTCTGAGGTTCTTCTGATGTTCAAACCAGAGTTCATCCTCTTCTTCAGTTTGTAGAGGAGCAGTGGAACAATAGCCAACAGCACAACAACCACAGGCACAAGTACAACCAGATGCCAGAAGTAACCTGGGTAAGCGACACTGGAGACAGCTAGGAAGGAAGAGAGAGAGACACACATAGTAGTTTGAAAGACTGGGATCTTTTGTCTTGTACTAGAAGCTTAAAGGTTCCCTGTGGAGTTTTTGACCACAAGTATCTTGTTTTTACATGTGGATCTACGTTGTGCACATGTGGTTGACATAATACACAGTCCTGCCAGTGGTTTCACATCATCCCACTGATCTACAGGATGCAGGAACCTGCCCAGAAACGCAGCAATACGCTAACGAAAGCAGGAGAGAAGAAGACTGCAGACAAATTTTAAAATACTTTCTATAATCAGCTTTACAGATATCTTATGATTGAGGAAACATATTCAACACTGCTGTTGGACCTAAAGGAAACACTCAGCATGTTTTGGTGAGTAACAATGAATATAAATATAATCTTGTTTATACAGGAAACCTTTATCAAAAATGAGATCTTCCTGTTGAAGAAATATCTCAGAGACTTTGGACTGGATGTTTCTTGACTTGTCATGTGCTGACATCACATGTTAATAATTATCTTATATCATTAGAAACGTAGGATGCGTTCAAACATTAAGCGTTAAGACAACAAGGAATATATTGTAAAATTGAATTCTAGGTGCTGAACTGTCTTATGTGCTGAAACACATGTTGGACCATCTTGTTAGATAGATAGATAGATTGTTGGTTAATGTCTTTATACTGAATTTTACTGTTTAAAGAGGACATTTTGTTGCAGAGAGACAGTGATGGACAGATGGACAGACATGAACTGTCCTGTACCTGTAGACTGCTCTGTGGTTTCAGGGAAAGATGATGAAGGTGTGAAGCTTCTTGAAGTCAAGATTAAACTCTGTGTTGTTGTTGGTGTGGAGGTTGATGGGACTGTTGTTGGTTTTGAAGTGGTTGGAGCTGTGATCAATGAAAACACATTGAAACAATCAGATACTGAATCAATAATGCAGAGAAATGAGATGCTGCTCTAAACAGAAAGATCATATTGACAGCATCAATCAGGTTTGTTCTATTAATCACAAAAAAGTATTATTTGATTTTTGATTACAAAAGAGGGAGAAAATAACATCCACATGTTGATTTTCTGACATTAAACACAAAAGCACAAATGTCTGAAAAGGTTTTTAAAAATCATACAAACTGATTGTTGTATTTAAAAACTAACATTATAAATGCATCAGATCACTTTGTGACTCTACAAATGAGTTTCATCTTTAGAAACATTTCATGTATGATGTCTTGAATATTAAATAACCGTTCTTCTCTATATGACCTAATGTTAATAGAAATATAGAAAAGGTCCCAGCCTGGATAACTAGTATGACTCTGTCAACCTCAGCACTGCTCTTGTTGTCACAAATCAACTTATGGCTGTAACTCAAAAAAAAAAAAAAATTGTTTCTGTCATGTCATTTCCATCGACTCTTTAACTTTGTATTCAAAGTTTATTTTTTTAAAGATAGTCATTCTTTTTCAAATGAAAATATGACAATTTTTCATAATTTTAACCATTTTCAATGTATATGTATTGAACAGTATGTGGACAGAAAATGAAATATAAAACTCACCGTCTACAACAATGATCCGGAACTTGTAGGATGAATCTGGAGACGACGGTCTGCCGCAACCACACATGTACTGTCCTGTGTCTGACTTCTTCAGCTCTGTGATGGTCACAGACAGTCCAGATACAGATCCTTCTATATATTTAGTGCTGTATCTGCCATTCTGGGCGCTGTTCCCCTCTGTTTCAATCAGAATGTCTTCTTTTCTTTTACATTCATGCTTACAGAAGAACTTCCTGCTTCTGTAGACAGTATTGAAGCATCCATAAGTGATACTTCCTCCCACAGTTCCTACACGGATGAAACGAGTGTTGTCACCCAACGTTGCAGCTGAAAAGATGAACAATCAACAGTTACTGTCTGTACTTCCTGTAAGATGCTGCAGTCTGATCACAATATTTCCTGCTTCACATTTACACAGAGTCACACTGGGAGCTGCCCAGTTCAACCAGTCTGACTGCTGGAGTAATGATTTCATCTCATATTGATACACTGAGTCAATATATCATAAATAAATAAATAAACACATTCTTGTCACAATTTAATAGATTATATTTGACTTCACTTATTCTTAAACTTCAAAATCATTAAATGGGATGAACATAGTAACAATATAAAGTCATAAAACATAAAGTTTTATGACTTTCAGTAGAAACTCACCATCTGTAACTGTGAGGTCAAAGTCATAATAAGAATCTGGAACCAAAGATTTGCCTAAACCACATCTGTACCGTCCTGAGTCTGATTTGGTCAGCTGTGTGATGGTCACAGTCACAATTTTTCTTCCAGAAGTTCCGTCTTCATATTCGATGCTGTATCTGCCTCTCTGAGCTGTGACATCATCTGTTTTTATGATAATATCTTGTTCTTTACATTCTCCTTTACAGAAGAACTTGGTGCTTCCAGACGAAGTGAAGTAGCAATAAAGTGAACCACGTCCTCCTTCAGCTCCAGCATAAAGGTCTATTGCACTGACGAGTCCAGTGTTTCCATCCTGCAGTGCTGTTGGAAAGATGAACAGTGAATACTGATGATCAATACTTTGTGTATTGTAGACTTTCTGTAAACAGACTGCAGATTAATGAGGGCTAATCCATCAGTTCACAGAGAAGCAGAGATGATACAGAGGCAGCTATTAGCAAAGTTTTCACTGACTGTTCAGCAGTTGTAGTCACAGTGTCTCTGTGTAACGTCTGTTTTTCAATGTTTTTGTTTCATACCTTATAATATCAAACACAATAATGAGAAACAACTATTCATGATGGATATTTCATATGTTTTGTTAAATTACATTTAGTTTAGTTAAATTCCAAGATTAGATTATAGAGATGTTGTAATTAGTAACAGAATAATTTAGAGAACAACAGGAAAACTAATTAACATGAAAACTGCAGTTTGTGCTGCAGCTTTACAGACACAGTCAGGTAATCAGTCCTCACCTGATAAGAAGCAGAAGAACAAAACATGCTGGATATTCATCCTGAGTTTGATCTCGATGCAGGAAATCATGAAACTGTCAGAGAACTGCCTCTATATGTCTGACTGATCAATGAGGAAGCTGAAGACGCTTTAAGTTAACACTTCTTACTTGCTCTTTCTCTTCCTGTTTCTATCTCTCCTCTGTGTTTGCAACATGATGAGGATGATGATGGTGGTTAAGGGTACATTATTGAATGAATAATTTTAATTTCTGACCCCTTTGTTTGACCTCTATGGAATTATTCAGACACATTAAACACCAACAAACATTCCAGTATGTAAACACACCAGCATCTCACAGCACGATATATTGACCTCATATAAATCTTTACATACTGTATAATATCCCAGGAGATATCCAACAATGAAGATTAAATAAATATATGCACACAGTCTAACCTATATGAACACAAGTGTAATATTAATGTGTGTAGATTAGTGGTTTCATGATGAAGATGCTGACTGAAGAAGAAGGATAATCACTTTACCCCATTTATGAGCATCATAAAACATTTAATATATAGTTATATGGTACAAAGATATTTTATTAATTCTCAGTATTTTTCTTTATAAATTCTCCCATGAAGACATATTTCATATTATAATTGAGTTTTACTATATTGTCATTCATTATCTGTTGCTGCTCTACACACTTTTGGGTGCTAACAGAAATTATAACCATTTATGAAATATCTATATACAACTTGTAAATGATAAATATGGGGACTGTGTTGTAGTCAAATGTTACCGATATATTTTTAAATAATAGATCAAACAAATTGACGGAAGCAATAAGAAAATGAAAATGAAAGAAATATAGATAGAGGAGTGTGTTCCTCTTTGGTTAACAGTAATGTCATAACTGCTGAGTGCAAACTTCCTCATTTCTAAAATTAATCAGAAATCCAAATACTTTGATCTGGAGGTTTCTTGACTTGTAATGTACTGACATCACAAGTTAATAGTTATCTTGCATTATTAGAAGTGTTGGATGTGTTTAAACATCAGACGTGAAAATAACAAAGGAATATATTGTAAAATTGAATGTGAAATGTTTTCTTCTAGGTGCTGAACTGTCAGACGATCTTGTTATTCTTATTAGACAATGTTGTTATGCTGAATTTTACTGTTTGAAGAGGATGTTTTGTTGCAGATAAATGAGATGCAGCATTACTTAACTTAATGAAGTAAATGATTAAGATATATACATATAAATAAAGAATATGACATCACATATTATATCACATCACATGACAAAACAGACCAAAATGATAGAAGATGCATACAACACAAAATATCCCTCCGTTAGTTTTGCGGTTGGTGGAGAAAAGCTGTGCTGGCCCATTCTGAATATGTGAGGATGTATGCGCATGATAATTCAAACATGCATGTATGTCACGTACCAGTAATATGCACTAGACCAGTTCTTCTAAAACAAGCTCTTATTTCCTCTGTGGTTTAGTCGGACAGGAAGTTACACTTGACGACAGGCTCCGCGAAGTTCTGAGAGACTCAGACACAAAATAATGATAATAAATAAATCTATAGAAACAGTATTCTTTATAAACATTATTATTATATTATTACCTTATCCTTTGAAGATTTTTTCACCATGTCATTTCCCATTAAGTGAAGGTATTTTTTTTATTTCGAAAGCGATTACAGAACAAAAATATTTTTTGTGCACTTCACAGATTTAACATTTAAAAGTTAAAGGAATTATGTTTTGTAGTGACGAGTTTAAAGGGTTTCTTCAGATAACTGTAATGTAGTCTTACAATCTGAACAGCATGAGACAGACAAGGGTTCATTCCCACGCTCACTTTCAAAACTCATTTGGTTCTTCTTTTTATACTTCTGCAGCTACTGAAATTGAATGTCACACTGGTTGCAGTAAGAAGAAAATAGGAAGGTTAAAGATTTAGAAACAGCATATCGAAAGTTACTGACCGCATCTTGCAGTAAGAAACATATGTCTATGTCTACAGTGTCTGCATATAAAGTATGTTAGCTGAGGACTTTTTTTGTTCCTTATTCAATGATGACACATTTGTTGTAGTTCTGGATGATTCACCTGACTGATGGACAGTGTTTCAGAGCTTTTAGGTTTCATTTAGGTTTCACCTAGATGTACCAAATTTGATAGCAAATGTATCATGTCCAGACTTACAAAGAACCTATTGGAGCCATACCCTATCAACTATCAACTTTGCATTTCTTTTGAATATCTCCTTCTTGAGATTTACCCCATATGTCTTCAAATTTAGTAGGTTACATCTAAAGACCTTTTCGCTGCTAAATTGCAAAGCTTTTTAGTTTTCATTGAACGCCCTTGGTTTAGCGTGCCAGTCGATCTTGCCCAAAACATATTTGGGGCATTACATAGGAAGTTGTTGTAACTCCACTTTACATTGTCCAATCTATCCTAATTTGATCATGCTTGATAGGATTCCTAGTCTGAGCACATCTAAAGGTCAATAGTCATAGCGCCACCTATTGACAACAGGAAGTCAGCCTTATGTGACAAACGATCTACATGAAATTTACATGTTGTTTTCTACACATGATATACAGCAACATGACATATAATTGGTGGGTGTTTTCTAGAATCACAAGGAGTGACAGTTATCATCCTACATGAAATGTGCAATTTTCATGAAAATGTATATTGATTATATTCTGATATATGTATTGTGACAGGAACATGGGATCAGTTTACCTCCATCAGATCCAGGTGTTTCTCCAACAGGTGTATTGTCTTGTCCACCAGTTTCTACATAAACATCCTTTTCACCTGAGACATTATCACAGGTTAAAAAGGGTATCTCATCGAGTCCAGCTTGAGTTTGTTTTCTGCTCTCTTCAGCCATGGCTCTCATTTTTCTCTCATAAAAAGTGATCATTTCTAACACGAGCAACAGAGAGGAAATCAGAGTTTACAAACAGAGTTCATGATAGAACTTTCTGACTTCAACTAAGAAACATACAAACATTTATTCACCTCTGACTCTAATTTCATAGCTTCTCCTTCAGCTCCTCCAGTTCCTTCTGACGTTTATGTGAGGAACATGTGACCAGACGCTTACTTGATGCAATAAACCAATAAAACAACTGAGAATCCAAAAACTATACTAGATTCAGTCTCACTTTCTTGAAATTAGTGATAAAAATCAACGGCCTCTCTCTGTTCCCTCTGATCTTGCTGTCGCTTTTTTCATTGCATTTACATTATTTAAGACATTTTAAGAAAACTTTAGTGTCTCTCACAAGTAACAGAAATGCTCCTTTAACAAAGCTCAACAATACACATTTAAAAGACATTTAAAAACACACACACATTTAAAACTACAACCGACAACGACGATATTTGTCCAGCAGAGGGCAACCTTGACCACAGACATGTTCTGTATTACTATTTAGTTCATGCATATTCCAGTGATTTCTCTCATATAATATACACATCTTCTATGGGAAAAAGTCTGTATGGGATCTGTATTTAGAAAAAAATTGACTATTTAACATGCAACAATAAAATGCTACTTATATATGAATGCATCAGTATGAACAGACTAATAATGTAATTGATAATATAGCCCTGCAGAGTGGTAAAGTACTAACTGCAATATAACTTATAAATTCTTGCATAGAACTGTGTCCATGGATGACTGAATAGACCTGGAAAGTGTGTTATATAATAATTATAATAATAGTGTGATTTTTCTCCATAAACGAATAGTGTAAAACCTATTTTGGTCCTTTTTTTGTGAGACTCTTCTGGAATAATGTCTGTATTTTTATCATTATATTGCTGATAATGTTAGACTATTTTGGAAACATGTACTGCTTGAAATACTAGAAGACATCTCTAAATTGAATTACCAGCTTTATATTACAACTTTTTAAATTTTATTGGCTGAATTTCATATTGATAACACATTTACAGGTATAAATCTAAACTTGTTGTTTTTCACAAATGAGGTCAAACACAACATTGTTTCAGTTTGATTTTCCTCAAATCTAAAGGCTGTAAAAACTATGAATACCTGTTTTTCTTTAAAATCTACTTTGAACTATAACTCCCCCCGAGCTCAGGGTTTGTTTTTGTTTGTTTTGTTTTGAATTTTTCTCCTGTAAACCACCTGCTTTCATGGCTTAATGTTTACATCTGAAAAGGGACTGAAGAGGTGTTGATGATAACGCAGTCTAGCCAATTGCATCACAAATCTCAGGCTGCTGGATTCTGCCTGTTACTCATCCTCTCATTTTCCCAGGAAAATGATTTACGCTTAACCTTTGTACCAAGAGATTACGAGGGAGGACGAGCACTTGTAGATTTATGTCGTTCCCACATAGTCCATTAAGCACCACGTTCACTTCTAATCGGTGAATTTTGGTTCCGAGCACTGTAATCTTCTGTAGAAGTTTGTGGTGGTCGTCTGTGGTGAAAGGGGGGCATCTTGCTTCTAATAAGAACCAAGTTTATGGTCACTGCAGTATAGACTTGTGTATGTTAGTAGGCCACGCTCATGTTGTACTGAGAAGGTCATAAAAATCTCAAATTAAACTCATCCACATGGATACATTTGTAAATGCTCCTTACTTGTCTTCTGCTGGGTTGCTGTCTTCAGCTGTGGTCCTCTGGAGGTCTTCTTCCTGGACCTGTTGTCATCCTTTCTACAATAACAAAAACATCATTCAGTTACAGGTTTCAATGTGTTGTTTAAGCATTAGGTCACACATACATACACACACACATACATACATACATACATACATACATACATACATACATACATACATACATACATACATACATACATAGATATGACACAGCACAGGCATCTACCAGAAGAGAATAAGATGATGTAAAAGAGGCATCATTGTGGAAATAAACATTTTCCAGCTTTTATTTTCCAGTCAAAAAAGACTTGCTGCTTGAATAAAAGTAACTTTAACACAAAATTATGCAAAGAGTATGAATCATTTTGGGTTTGACTGTATGTAAATAGTCCAATAGATAGTAGAATATAGATATGAAACAATAGTGACTCGTGCAGTACCCCATGTCACTAATGAAAACAGTCAATTAACAAAGAAATTATAATTAATTTACTATTAATTTCTCAGTAATGTTAAATGATTATTTACAGTTTTAAAGTTGAATTTTACAGTTTATTCACTTAGATAACAGGAGAATATTTGTAACATTACGGTACATTTGAGAACGTATTTTAACAATAAATATATGTAATTTTAATGGGGTTTGATTGTAAATGAACAGAAATATCTCGTAATTTCACATTTACATCGATTTTCTGTTATTTTACATTTTGACATGGAAAATCACAGTCTTTTTTTGTAAATTACCTGGTATTTTAAATATACAGAAAAAATCTGTAATAAACAGTAAAATTCTGTTATTTTACATCTTTTCTTTTACAGTGAAGATTGATATAGACAATTTAGATTGTTAAAACATTTTCCTTAAAGACAGCATCTGAAAGCAAACTGTTCTTGGTTTTCTGCTTAAGTTTGGCATAAAAAAGACTTTTAGTGAAATCATATTGTAATGAAATAATATTTTATTACTATTTTACAAAATTATGTTACAAGGGATCTCAGAATATCAAAGTTTGCTATCCATCCGTCCAACTTTTTTTTTCTCCAGTTTGTAGTTTATATTCTTTCATAAAAATCTTGAGTGAGTGGAAAAATATGAGTGGAAATCTGATGTTGTATTTTCTGATATCCTGTGAATGAACCTCTTGAACCTCTTTACTTTTTGACTGTCTGCTCACAATAATAGTGAACAGTGAGCTGAAATGTCTCCCCCCAGTGGCTAAATAGGAGAAATGCTGATGTAAAGGGGTCAATAGGGGCCCCACAGGAGGAGCGTGTAATATTTCAGCTGACAGACAAGTTACTGAATATGTTCATGTGCACATTAGGATCCACATTGTATATGTGTGGTTTAAATATGCTGCTATAACGCTAAAGGTCACCTATTATTCTCATCCAGCTCATTTGCTTCTTTGAACAAAATTATGGCTCAACTGTAAGAAAACCTCAGTAAGAAATGCAGCTCAGGTCCAAATGATTAAAATATAAAGTGTCGTAAAAGTGTGTCTGTAACTATTTAAGCAAATCAGACCAAAAAACAAACAAACAAAAACAGAAACATAAATACATAAATAAATAAAGGAATTAAGTAAACAATGACAATTTATTTAAAAAAATATTACACATACAATATGACTCATAAAATTTTAACATAACTGACATTAAATGTAATTAACCATTTAACAAAGCGATGTTTCCTGTCTCACTGCTAAATAAATCAATAAATTATCAACCATAGCTACATTCACATTTACATAAAGTGGTAAATATGCTGCTGCTGATGGCGATGTTCTCTGCAGTCGACATGAACTGGTTTTAAAATGTAAAACATTTCATAAAATTGATTGAAAACAATTCTTTCTCCAATATAAAGCTTATATATTTAACAAAACATTTCAAAGGGAATATTAACATTAAAAGTAAATAACTAAACACGTTTTTAAAAAAATCCATGTTTCACTGCTAAATAAATCAATAAATTATCAACCACAGCTACATTCACATTTACATAAAGTGGTAAATATGCTGCTGCTGATGGCGACGTTCTCTGCAGTCGACATGAACAACATAAACTGGTTTTAAAATGTCAAATATTTCACAAAACTGAAAACAATTCTTTCTCCAATATAAAGCTTATATATTTAACAAAACATCTCAAAAGGAATATTAACATTAAAAGTAATTAACTGAATATATTCTTAAAAAACCATGTTTCACTGCTAAATAAATCAATAAATTATCAACCACAGCTACATTTACATTTACAAAAGTGGTAAATATGCGGTTGCTGATGGCGACGTTCTCTGCAGTCGACATGAACAACATAAACTGGTTTTTAAAATATTTCACACAACTGAAAACAATTCTTTCTCCAATATAAAGATTATATATTCAATAAAACATTTCAAAAGGAATATTAACATTAAAAGTAATGAACTAAATACATTTTTAAAAATCCATGTTAATTAAATCTGCAAGCAGCTTTGGTCGGGACCTTGCACTCTGGCCCATTGGGATCAGATCATTTTGTTTTTTTAAAAAATGAGGGTATTTCTTACAAGTGTGGTGTGCTTTTATTTTGAAAGTTTGATTGAAATGTGTACTGTCAGGTATGTAGAGACAATAAGTAACTGTAGCTGGACACAGAAAAATACTCAAGTTTGAATGGAGAGTATGAGAAGAAAGAATTAATTAATTAACAACATTTTCTCATCATGTTGAGAGAAAATGAGATTCAGCAGTTACGTTTATAACAAAACATTTGCTGTTGCAATTTAGTCTAATATGAATATAATTTCTGGGAGACAAGAGTTCACTCAAAGTGCAGAAGAATAATATCAAACAACATCTACATTTTTGAGACAGAATGAACATTTCAGAATAAGCAAGTAAGAAGAAACATGAGGAGTTTGTTATCATTAGCACAGAGGTGAAAAAAAGCATGTTTATAGTTAATATCTGCTGATTAAACAAAAAAGAAAGAAAGTGGAACAAACTGGAACCTTGCAGCACATGTTAACCTGCACAGTACAGAATCCAGATCCAAATCCAAACAGCATCATTTGTTTGCTGTGAGTGTAGAGTAGGTTTGGTCTGGATCCCCGCTGCCTGGATCCAGGTTCTCGTAGATGCTATCTTCATGTGTGGAGACTGGACGACGGTTCTCATAGCTGACAGATAACTGAAAATAAAACAGGAATGTCATCAAATCTAAAATATAGCTGTACCCAGGGTAACAGCACAGATATTATGTTCAAGTGTTTGCTGATATTTTAGAACAACTGGACAGGCCAGAGGTCTAGTAACAGTCATTATGATTTTATTCAATTATAGTTTTGTTCATACTAGTTAAGTAGTTGCAGACATGAAATTGTTTATTCCTAACTGCAAACATAAAATGTCTGCCAACAGTAAGAGTTAACACAAGACATAGAGAGTTAAAGGAAGTCACCTCCATGTTTCTGCTGTCTGAGTTTCCTCTGGTGTTCAAACCAGAGTTCCTCCTCTTCTTCAGTTTGTAGAGGAGCAGCAGAACAACAGCCAACAGCACAACAACCACAGGCACAAATACAGCCAGAGGCCAGAAGTAACCTGGGTAAGCAACATTGGAGACAGCTAGGAAGGAAGAGAGAGAGAGACACATGTAGTAGTTTGAAAGACTGGGATCTTTTGTCTTGTACTAGAAGCTTAAAGGTTCCCTGTGGAGTTTGTGGTATCTTGTTTTTACATGTGGATCTACATTGTGCACAGGTGGTTGATATGATACACACTCCAGCCAGTGGTTTCACATCATCCCACTGATCTACAGGATGGTGGAACCTGCCCAGAAACGCAGCAATAAGCTAACAAAAGCAGGAGAGAAGAAGACTGCAAGCAATTATAGATTTAAAATACTTTATGTAATCAGCTTTACAGATATCTTATGATTGAGGAAACATATTCAACACTGCTGTTGGACCTAAAGGATACACTCAGCATGTTTTGGTGAGTAACAATGAAGATAAATATAATCTTGTTTATACAGGAAACCTTTATCAGAAATGAGATCTTCCTGTTGAAAAAACATCTCAGAGACTTTGGACTGGATGTTTCTTGACTTGTCATGTGCTGACATCACATGTCAATAATTATCTTATATCATTAGAAACGTAGGATGTGTTCAAACATTAAGCGTTAAGACAACAAGGAATATATTGTAAAATTGAATGTGAAATGTTTTCTTCTAGGTGCTGAACTGTCTTATGCGCTGAAACACACGTTGGACCATCTTGTTATTCTTATTAGACAACGTTGTTATGCTGAATTTTACTGTTTTAAGAGGACATTTTGTTGCAGAGTGATGGACGGATGGACAGACATGAACTGTCCTGTAAACTGCTCTGTGGTTTCAAGGAAAGATGATGAAGGTGTGAAGCTACCTGAAGTGAAGATTAAACTCTGTGTTGTTGTTGTTGTGGAGGTTGATGGGACTGATGTTGGTTTTGAAGTGGTTGGAGCTGTGAACAATGAAAACACATTGAAACAATCAGATACTGAATAAATAATGCAGAGAAATGAGATGCTGCTCTAAACAGAAAGATCATATTGACAGCATCGATCAGGTTTGTTCTATTAATCACACAAAAGTATTATTTGATTTTTGATCACAGAAGAGGAAGAAAATAACATCCACATGTTGATTTTCTGACATTAAACATAAAAGCACAAATGTCTGAAAAGGTTTTTAAAAATCATACAAACTGATTGCTGTATTTAAAAACTAACATTATAAATGCATCAGATCACTTTGTGACTCTACAAATGAGTTTCATCTTTAGAAACATTTCATGTATGATGTCTTGACCATTAAGGAACCGTTCTTCTCTATGTGACCTAATGTTAACAGAAATATAGAAAAGGTTCCAGCCTGGATAACTAGTATGACTCTGTCAACCTCAGCACTGCTCTTGTTGTCATAAATCAACCTCAAAAAAAGAGATATTTGTTTCTTTCATGTCATTTCCATCAACTCTTTAAATGTTGTATTCAAAGTTTATTTTTTTTAAAGATAGTCATTATTTTTCAAATGAAAATATGACAGCCATTTAAAATGTGTATGTATTGAACAGTATGTTGACAGAAAATTGAATATAAAACTCACCATCTACAACAATGATCCGGAACTTGTAGGATGAATCTGGAGATGACGGTCTGCCGTAACCACACATGTACCATCCTGCGTCTGACTTCTTCAGCTCTTCAATGGTCACATGCAGTCCAGATGCAGATCCTTCTATATATTCAATGCTGTATCTGCCATTCTGAGCACTGTTCCCGTCTGTTTCAATCAGGATGTCTTCTTTTCTTTTACATTTATTCTTACAGAAGAACTTCCTGCTTCTGTAGACAGTATAGAAGCATCCACGAGTGATACTTCCTCCCACAGTTCCTGCACGGATGAAACCAGTGTCGTCACCCAACGTTGAAGCTGAAATGATGAACAGTCAACAGTTACTGTCTGTACTTCCTGTAAGATGCTGCAGTCTGATCACAATATTTCCTGCATCACATTTACACAGAGTCACACTGGGAGCTGCCCAGTTCAACCAGTCTGACTACTGGAGTAATGATTTCATCTCATATTCTTGTCACAATTTAATTAGATTCTATCTGAATTAATTTATTGTCAAGCTTCAAAATCATTAAATGGGAAGAACATAGTAAAAATATCAGGTTTTGTGACTTTCAGTAAACTCACCATCTATAAGTATGAGGTCAAATTCACAGTAATCATCTGGGCCTGAAGATCCACCCAAACCAAATCTGTACCGTCCTGAGTCTGACTTGGTCAGCTGTGTGATGGTCACAGACACCTCTCTTCTTCCAGAAGTTCCGTCTTTATATTTGATGCTGTATCTGCCACTCTTAGCTATGATACCATCTGTTTTAATGAGAATGTCTTGTTCTTTACATTCTCCTTTACAGAAGAACTTGGTGCTTCCAGATGAAGTCTTGTAGCAATAAATTGAACCACTTCCTCCTTCAGCTCCAGCATAAAGGTTTACTGCACTGACGAGTCCAGTGTCTCCATCCTGCAGTGCTGTTGGAAAGATGGACAGTGAATACTGATGATCAATACTTTGTGTATTATAGACTTACTGTAAACAGACTGCAGATTAATGAGGGCTAATCCATCAGTTCACAGAGAAGCAGAGACGATACAGAGGCAGCTATTAGCAAAGTTTTCACTGACTGTTCAGCAGTTGTAGTCACAGTGTTTCTGTGTAACATCTGTTTTTCAATGTTTTTGTTTCATACCTTATAATATCAAACACAATAATGAGCAACAACTATTCATGATGGATGGTTCATATGTTTTGTTAAATTACATTTAGTTTGGCTAAATTACAAGATTAGATTATAGAGATGTTGTAATTAGTAACAATAATTTAGAGAACGACAGGAAAACTAATTAACATGAAAACTGCAGTTTGTGCTGCAGCTTTACAGACAGTCAGGTAATCAGTCCTCACCTGATAAGAAGCAGAAGAACAAAACATGCTGGATATTCATCCTGAGTTTGATCCCGATGCAGAAAATCATCAAACTGTCAGAGGACTGTCTCTATATGTCTGACTGATCAATGAGGAAGCTGAAGATGCTTTAAGTTAACACTTCTTTCTCTTCCCCTTTCTTACTCTCTCTCTCTGTGTTTGCAACATGATGAGGATGATGATGATAAGGATAATTTCTGACCCCATTATTTGACCTCAATGGAATTATTCAGACACATTAAACACCATCAAACCAAAGACTCCAGTAGGTAAACACACCAGCATCTCACAGGATGATATATTGACCTCATATAAATCTTTACATACTGTATAATATCCCAGGAGATATCCAACAATGAAGATTAAATAAATATATGCACACAGTCTAACCTATATGAACACAAGTCGCATATTAATGTGTGTAGATCAGTGGATTCATGATGAAGCTGCTGACTGAAGGATAATCACTTTACCCCATTTATGAGCATCATATTAACATTTAATATATAATTAACATATATTTTATTAATTCTCAAGATTTTTCTTTTTATAACTTCTCCCATGAAGACATATTTCATATTACAACTGAGTTTTACTATATTGTCATTCATTATCTGTTGCTGCTCTACACACTTTTGGGTGCTAACAGAAATTATAACCATTTATTAAATATCTATATACAACTTATAAATGATAAATATGGGGACTGTGTTGAAGTTAAATGTTACCAATATATTTTTAAATAATAGATCAAACAAATTGAAGGAAGCAATAAGAAAATGTTCAGTGAAAGAAAGATAGATCAGTGAGAGATATCTTGGCTCTTACCGAGTGTGTTCCTCTTTGTGTAAAAGTAATGTCATAACTGCAAACTTCCTCATTTCCAAAATTAATCAGAAAACCAAATATATCACATATTACATGACAAAACAGACCAAAATGATAGAAGATAAATGCAACACAAGATATCCCTCCGTTATTTTTTAGACATGGACTTTCAGAACTGTATATTCGTTTTGTGGTTGGTGGAGAAAAGCTGTGCTGGCCCATTCTGAATATGTGATAATGTATGCACAAATAATTCCAACATGCATGTATGTCACATACTTACCAGTAATATGCACAAGACCAGTTCTTCTAAAATAAGCTCTTATTTCCTCTGTGGTAGGACAGGAAGTTA
Source organism: Euthynnus affinis (assembly GCA_029490765.1). NCBI lineage: Eukaryota > Metazoa > Chordata > Actinopteri > Scombriformes > Scombridae > Euthynnus > Euthynnus affinis. The sequence continues at coordinate 3,063,741 of CM055857.1, read as the reverse complement.
CACTTGACGACAGGCTCCACAAAGTCCTGAGAGACTAACACACAAAAATAAATAAATAAATAAATCTATAGAAACAGTAATCTTTATAAACATTATTATTACATTATTACTATATCCTTTGAAGATTTTTTCACCATGTCATTTTCCATTAAGTGAAGACATCTGTATTTTTTTGATTTCCAAAGCGATTACAGAAGAAAAATATTTTTTGTGCACTTCACAGATTTGACATTTAAAAGGAATTATGTTTTGTAGTGACGAGTTTAAAGGGTTTCTTCAGATAACTGTAATGTAGTCTTACAATCTGAACAGCATGAGACAGACAAGGGTTCATTCCCCCACTCACTTTCAAAACTCATTTGGTACTTCTTTCTATACTTCTGCAGCTACTGAAATTGAATGTCACACTGGTTGCAGTAAGAAGAAAATAGGAAGGTTAAAGATTTAGAAACAGCATATGGAAATTTACTGACCGCATCTTGCAGTAAGAAACATATGTCTATGTCAACAGTGTCTGCATATAAAGTATATTAGCTGAGGACTTTTTTTTTGTTACTTATTCAGTGGTGACACATTTGTTGTAGTTCTGGATGATTCACCTGACTGATGTACAGTGTATCAGAGCTTTTAGGTTTCATTTAGGTTTCACCTAGACGTACCAAATTTGGTAGCAAATGTATAATGTCCAGACTTACAAAGAGCCTATTGGAGCCATACCCTAAGCCCAACAGGAAGTCAAACATTTTGAATCAACTTTGCATTTCTTTTGAATTTCTCCTTCTTGAGATTTACCCCATATGTCTTCAAATTTAGTAGGTTACATCTAAAGACCTTTTCACTGCTAAATTGCAAAGCTTTTTAGTTTTGATTGAACGCCCTTGGTGTAGCGTGCCAGTCGATCTTGCCCAAAACATATTTGGGGCATTACATAGGAAGTTGTTGTAACTCCACTTTACATAGTCCAATCTATCCTAATTTGATCATGCTTGATAGGATTCCAAGTCTGAGCACATCTAAAGGTCAATATATGAGTCATAGTCATAGCGCCACCTATTGACAACAGGAAGTCAGCCTTACGTGACAAATATTGATCGATCCACATGAAATTTACATGTTGTTTTCTACACATGATATACAGCAACATGACATAATTGGTGGGTGACAGTTATCATCCTAAATGAAATGTCCAATTTTCATGAAAATGCATATTGATCATATTCTGAAAAACGTATTGTGGCAGGAACATGGGATCAGTTTACCTCCATCAGATCCAGGTGTTTCTCCAACAGGTGTATCGTCTTGTCCACCAGTTTCTACATAAACATCCTTTTTCACCTGTTGGAGACATGATCACAGGTTAAAAAGTCCACTTTCATTGTCAGACAGTGTTTGAGGTCCTCTTTGGCCTCAGTCACTGCTTCGTCGAATTCCGCTCACTTTCTTGAAATTAGTGATTAAGATCTTGGCAGTGGCCTCCCTCTGTTCCCTCTGATCCTGAATCTCTGACACTGCGTGCTCCGCCAGGGTCTCGATGGCTCAGCTCAGCGATCTCACGTGCCTGTGTGGTCTTCAGCTTCTCCTCCCACTCCTGGAATCAAGGATCACACGTGTTCAGGTGTGAAATTAGGTTTGAAGGATTTAGGGGCATCTAGTGGCAACGACTGAGTTCGAGCTGGACAGATCACATTGATTATGTCAATAAAAAAAAGTCACCAAATCTAACGGCATAGTTAGACTACATTTAGACTGACTACATTTCCCACAACTCTTCACACAATCTCTCTTCTACAAAAAAAACTGAGAACTCAGAAACTCAGAAATCTTTGCTCCCCATCGACTCTTTTATTTCCAGAAACTTTTTATTAATGTTTCCCAAATATGTCATTTTTATATTTTAGGTACAGTTCAAGGAGGGAAATATTCCAGATTATTTCAGGTCATATTTTAGGTATTCTATTCTTCATCTTCACACACAGGTCAGTTTTCATTCAGATACAGGAGCCCTAATTTATGGAACTACTGCTCTAAAAGTAACTATGTATATTGCAAATATTATGTTAGACATTTGAAAATACTATAATTTATATTATATCATTTAACAGTTAAAATCTATAAAATAACCTCTCAGATGGTTTCATTTGAAAATGTGTTTGATGTTTTACAAAGAAAAGCAAAGACTGAAGAATAATTTAAAAAATAAACACATTTGTGTAGCAGAACTTTGTTTTTATCTTCTTTCCGTTGCCATTAACCCACAATTTTTCATGTGACTCTCTGGAGGGGCTCGACCCCTACATGGAGATCCGCTGAACTAAACTGCTTGTATGTAAAAGAGTTAAAACTAGCTACTCGATGTTGATTACATCATCTTCCTGCATGGCGTCATTGACACTCTGCAGTTCTCCTTTGATTAGTCACAGCAGTAGAAATGAACTGAGTAAAATGTCATGTCTTATATTAGATCATCTTAGAATATGAGCCTTAATGTTTCTGCTTTAGCGGTCTGCAGGGAGTCATTAGTCTGTTGTTGCTTTACAGTTTACATTCTAGTCAGTCAATTAAGAGGCTAATTAAGTCTAATTAAAGAATCATAAATCTTGAGATTGGTTTAAGCTGCCTAATGTCTCTCCCAAATCATGAGCCTTCATGTATATTTCTTGTATATTCTTCCCTTAAATCACTCAGTAATACTCCTCTCCACTTCTCCAATCTGCTGTTGCCTTTTTATGACGTTTACAAAAATTAAGACATTTTAAGAAAACTTTAGTGTCTGTCACAAAGTAACAGAAATGCTCCTTTGACAAGGCTCAATAATACACATTTAAAAGACATTTAAAAACACACACACAGTTAAAACTACAACCGACAATGGCGATATTTGTCCAGCAGAGGGCATCCTTGACCACAGACATGTTCTGTTCTGGTATTTAGTTCATGCATATTCCAGTGATTTCTCTCATATAATACACACATCTTCTATGGGAAAAAGCCTGTGAGGGATCTGTATTTAGAACAAAGAAGATTATTTACCATGCAACAAGAAAATACTACTTATACATGAATGCATCAGTATGAACAGTCTAATAATGATGATAACATAACCTTGTATAATAGTAAAGTACTTTCCAAAAACTGAAATATAACTTATAAATTCTTGCATAGAAATGTGTCCATGGGTGATTGAATAAACCTCTGGAAAGTGTGTTATATAATAATTATAATAATAGTGTGATTGTGAATGTTTTTTCCTCCATAAACAAATAGTTTAAAACCTATTTTGGTTCTTTTTTTGTGAGGCTCTTCTGGAATAACGTATTATTATTATATTATATTGCTGAATATGTTAGACTATTTTGGAAACATGTAATGTTTGAAATACTAGACAACTCTTAAATTGAATTACCAGCTTTATATTACAACAATTCAACCCTGTCTCCTCATAATTACGTTCCCACACAACTAAATTGCATTCTCAATTACGTTTCTAAGAAAACGTATTTTGTCCGCGATTACGTTTGTTTGTAACATATCACGAACACGTCTCTAATCAACATATATTTGCTTTCCTACAATGCTATTAGCTATTTTAATTCGTTTTGGGGATGGCAGTCCTTCTGTTTTGTAAAGTAGGGTCGTGAAATAAGTTCATAAACCAACAAAACTACTGAATATATCAAATATCTACTGCAACCGGGCTAGTAATTACACTGCTAGATGATCTATGTTCAGAACACGTAAAGATGTTGCTTTATTTTAGACATATATATTTGTGTGTGTGCGTGTGTATGTATGTGTGTGTGTGGTGAGGGAAGGGGTGGATGTTTGCGCGCGCGCCAACATTTTACGAATTATTCTTTTGGCGGACTGAAAACCCGCTTTCAACCTCGGGTTTTCAAGAATGAAAATTTCATTTCAATGTAGACACACGTGGGGTCGCTAGTCTGTCTGGACAAGGGAGGTTATGTTTATTGATTCACTGCTAAATAAATCAATAAATTATCAACCACAGCTACATTCACATTTACAGAAAGCAGTAAGTATGCTGATGGTGATGTTCTATGCAGTTGACATGAACGACAAACTGGTTTTAAAATGTAAAATATTTCAGAGTGATGCAGCAGACGATTCACAGAGAAGCTCCTGGAAAACAAAGACATAAAGAGTCAATTCTCTGCAGCTTCAGATCAATATCATAATATTGTGATGGTCAAACTTGCAGCCACGCAGCTGCATTGAAGTTTGTACCACAGCTCAAATTTTGGTTTCTTTTACATTTGTAGTTAATTTTTTCCTCAGTTAGCTAATTTCAAGTACATTTCACATTACATACAAATAAATAACACACAGTATTTTGTTTCATACATCGTACTCATTTATTTTACAGTTTGGCAGTACGTTGGTTTCTATTGGTAGCGCACACATTTGGTTAACTTTTGTACAGTCATTAGCTTACGTTGTTCCAATTTTCATTTTTTTTTTTTTAGTTACTTGTGTTGGGGTGCTGCTCCTGGAGGACATCTGGCCAGGCCTGGGCAAATACTGTGCACTAGGACATGCAACGATTAAATACAGGAAGCCAATTGGGTCATACCAAGTCATGCCACCTCATAGGGAGGAACAGTTTAGTGTATGTATATTAATCATTTCATAGAATTTATTGGAACATCAGAGATTTTGCTGGGAAAAAAAACAGGTATGTTGTCTTTAAACATTTCACTCATACGTTCAATATCAACATTTTTTAAACTTTAAAACATTAATTAACAACATTTTCTCATCATGTTGAGAGAAAATGTGATTCAGCAGTTACGTTTACAACAAAACATTTGCTGTTGCAATTTAGTCTAATAGGAATGTAATTTGTAGGAAACAAGAGTTCACTCAAAGTGCAGAAGGATAATATGAAATATCTACATTTTTGACACAGAATGAACATTTCCGAATAAGCAAGTAAGAAGAAAAATAAGCAGTTTGTTATCGTTAGCATAGAGGTGAAAAATAGCATGTTTATGGTTAATATCTGCTGATTAAACAAAAAAGAAAGAAAGTGGAACAAACTGGAACCTCGCAGCACATGTTAACCTGCACAGTACAGAATCCAGATCCAAATCCAAACAGCATCATTTGTTTGCTGTGAGTGTAGAGTAGATTTGGTCTGGATCCCTGCTGCCTGGATCCAGACTCTGGTAGGTGTTGTCTTCATGTGTGGAGACTGGAGGACGGTTCTCATTGGTGACAGATAACTGAAAATAAAACAGGAATGACATCAAACCTAAAATATAGTTGTAACCAGAATAACAGCCCAGATATTATGTTCTTCAAGTGTTTGCTGATATTTTAGAACAACTGGACAGGCCAGGGGTCTAGTAACAGTCATTATGATTTTGTTTAATTACAGTTTTGTGAAGAAATTTAGACAGGCAGACATGAGATTTTTTTATTCCTAATTTCAAAATTAAAATGTCTGCCAACAGTGAGAGTTAACATGAGACATAAAGTTGAAGGAAGTCACCTCCATGTTTCTGCTGTCTGAGTTTCCTCTGGTGTTCACAGAGTTCCTCCTCTTCTTCAGTTTGTAGAGGAGCAGCAGAACAACAGCCAACAGCACAACAACCACAGGCACAAATACAACTAGAGGCCAAAAGTAACCTGGGTAAGCGACAGTGAGGAAGGAAGAGAGAGAGAAAGACATGTAGTAGTTTGAAACACTGGAAATTTTTTGTCTTGTACTAGAAGCTTAAAGATTCCCTGTGGAGTTTGTAATATTTTATTTTTACATGTGGATCTACATTGTGCACAGGTGGTTGATATGATACACAGTCCTGTCAGTGGTTTCACATCATCCCACTGATAGAAACACAGCAATGCGCCAACCAAAGCAGGAGAGAAGAAGACTGCAAGCAATTATAGATTTAAAATACTTTATATAATCAGCTTTACAGATATCTTATGATTGAGGAAACATATTCAACACTGCTGTTGGACCTAAAGGATACACTCAGCATGTTTTGGTGAGTAACACTGAAGATGAATATAATCTTGTTTACAAGAAAACTACACAGGGAGCCTTAATTCAAAAACATCTCAGAGACTTTGGACTGGATGTTTCTTGACTTGTCATGTGCTGACATCACATGTTAATAATTATCTTGTATCATTAGAAACGTAGGATGTGTTCAAACATTAAGCCAACAAGGTGCTGAACTGTCTTATGTGCTGAAACACACGATCTTGTTTTTCTTATTAGACAACGTTGTTATGCTGAATTTTAAGAGGACATTTTGTTGCAGAGAGACAGTGATGGACAGACATGAACTTTCCTGTACCTATAAACTGCTCTGTGGTTTCAGAGAAAGATGATGAAGGTGTGAAGCTACCTGAAGTGGAGATTAAACTCTGTGTTGTTGTTGGTGTGGAGGTTGATGGGACTGATGTTGGTTTTGAAGTGGTTGGAGCTGTGAACAATGAAAACACATTGAAACAATCAGATACTGAATCAATAATGCAGAGAAATGAGATGCTGCTCTAAACAGAAAGATCATATTGACAGCATCGATCAGGTTTGTTCTATCAATTACAAAAAAGTATTGTTATTTGATTTTTGATTACAGAAGAGTAAGAAAATAACATCCACATGTTGATTTTCTGACATTAAACACAAAAGCACAAATGTCTGAAAAGGTTTTTAAAAATCATACAAACTGATTGCTGTATTTAAAAACTAACATTATAAATGCATCAGATCACTTTGTGACTCTACAAATGAGTTTCATCTTTAGAAACATTTCAGAGTATGATGTCTTGACCATTAAATAACCGTTCTTCTCTATGTGACCTAATGTTAATAGAAATATAGAAAAGGTCCAAGCCTGGATAACTAGGATGACTCTGCTAACCTCAGCACTGCTCTTGTTGTCACAAATCAACCTCAAAAAAAAAGAGATATTTGTTTCTGTCATGTCATTTCCATCGACTCTTTAAATGTTGTATTCAAAGTTGATATTTTTAAGATAATTTTATCGAGTCAACATCAAAAGTCAATCTTTTTCTAATTAAAATATGACAACTTTTCATCACAGTATGTGGACGGAAAATTAAATATAAAACTCACCATCTACAACAATGACCGAGAACGTGTAGGATGAATCTGGAGACGACGGTCTGCCGTAACCACACATGTACCGTCCTGTGTCTGACTTCTTCAGCTCTGTGATGGTCACATACAGTCCTAATGTAGATCCTTCTATATATTCAATGTTGTATCTGCCATTCTGAGTTCTGTTCCCTTCTGTTTCAATCAGGATGTCTTCTTTTCTTTTACATTCATCCTTACAGAAGAACTTCCTGCTTCCGTAGACAGTATGGAAGCATCCATAAGTGACATTTCCTCCCACAGTTCCTACATGGATGAAACGAGTGTCGTCACCCAACGTTGAAGCTGAAATGATGAACAGTCAACAGTTACTGTCTGTACTTCCTGTAAGATGCTGCAGTCTGATCACAATATTTCCTGCATCACATTTACAAAGAGTCACACTGGGAGCTGCCCAGTTCAACCAGTCTGACTGCTGGAGTAATGATTTCATCTCGTATTGATACACTGAGTCAATATATCATAAACGTCTCACATTCTTCCCACAATTTAATTATATTCTATCTGAGTTCATTTATTCTTATGCTTCAAAATCATTAAGTGGGATGAACATAGTAAATATATCAAGTTTTATGACTCTCAGTAGAAACTCACCATCTATAAGTATGAGGTCAAATTCACAGTAATCATCTGGGCCTGAAGATCCACCCAAACCAAATCTGTACCGTCCTGAGTCTGACTCGGTCAGCTGTGTGATGGTCACAGTCACAATTCTTCTCCCAGAAGATCCGTCTCTATATCTGATGCTGTATCTACCTCTCTGAGCTGTGACACCATCTGTTTTAACGAGAATGTCTTGTTCTTTACATTCTCCTTTACAGAAGAACTTGGTGCTTCCAGACGAAGTCAAGTGGCATTCTAGTGAACCACGTCCTCCTTCAGCTCCAGCAAAAACACTTACTGCACTGACGAGTCCAGTGTTTCCATCATGCAGTGCTGTTGGAAAGATGAACAGTGAATACTGATGATCAATACTTTGTGTATTGTAGACTTACTGTAAACAGACTGCAGATTAATGAGGGCTAATCCATCAGTTCACAGAGAAGCAGAGACGATACAGAGGCAGCCATTAGCAAAGTTTTCACTGACTGTTCAGCAGTTGTAGTCACAGTGTCTCTGTGTAACGTCTGTTTTTCAGTGTTTTTGTTTCATGCCATATGATACCAAACACAATAATTTCATTTAGTTGAGTTAAATTCCAAGATTAGATTATAGAGATGTTGTAATTGTTAACAGAATAATTTAGAGAACAACAGGAAAACTAATTAACATGAAAACTGCAGTTTGTGCTGCAGCTTTACAGACACAGTCAGGTAATCAGTCCTCACCTGATAAGAAGCAGAAGAACAAAACATGCTGGATATTCATCCTGAGTTTGATCCTGATGCAGAAAATCATCAAACTGTCAGAGAACTGTCTCTATATGTCTGACTGATCAATGAGGAAGCTGAAGATGCTTTAAGTTAACACTTCTTACTTGCTCTTTCTCTTCCTCTTTCTATCTCTCTCCCCTGTGTTTCTCTCCCACATTTACAGGTATAAAGTCCAAACTTGTTGTTTTTCACAAAGGAGGTCAAACACGACATTGATTCAGTTTGATTTTCCTCAAATCTAAAGGTTGTAAAAACTATGAATACTTGTTTTTCTTTAAAATCTTAATATGAACTATAACTCTCCCCTAGCTCAGGGTTTGATTTTGTTTGTTTTGTTTTTAATTTTTCTCCTGTAAACCACCTGCTTTCATGGCTTAATGTTTACATCTGAACAGGGACTGAAGAGGTGTTGATGATAACGCAGTCTAGCCAATTGCATCACAAATCTCAGGCTGCTGGATTCTGCCTGTTACTCACCCTCTCATTTTCCCAGGAAAATGATTCACTCTTAACCTTTATGCCAAGAGATTACGAGGGAGGACGAGCACTTGTAGATTTATGTCGTTCCCACATAGTCCATTAACCACCACGTTCACTTCTAATCGGTGAATTTTGGTTCCCAGCACTGTAATCTTCTGTAGAAGTTTGTGGTGGTCGTCTGTGGTGAAAGGGGGGCATCTTGCTGCTAATAAGAACCAAGTTTATGGTCACTGCAATGTAGGGTTGTGTGTGTTAGTAGGCCACGCTCATGTTCTACTTAGGAGGTCATAAAAATCTCTGCCGGCCAGTATGGACAAGATTGATATAGACAATTTAGATTGTTAAAACATGTTCCTTAAAGACTGCATCTGAAAGCAAACAGTTCTTTGTTTTCTGCTTAAGTTTGGCACAAAAAAGACTTTTAGTGGAATCACATTGTAATGAAATAATATTTTATTATTTTACAAAATTATGTTACAAGGGATCTCAGAATATCAAAGTTTGCTATCCATCCGTCCAACTTTTTTTTCTCCAGTTTGTAGTTTATATTCTTTCATAAAAATCTTGAGTGAGTGGAAAAATATGAGTGGAAATCTGATGTTGTATTTTCTGATATCCTGTGAATGAACTTCTTGAACCTCTTTACTTTTTGACTGTCTGTTCACAATAATAGTGAACAGTGAGCTGAAATGTCTCCCCCCGGTGGCTAAATAGGAGAAATGCTGATGTAAAGTGGGGGTCAATAGGGGCCCGACAGGAGGAGCGTGTAATATTTCAGCTGACAAGTTACTGAATATGTTCATGTGCACATTAGGATCCACATTGTATATGTGTGGTTTAAATATGCTGCTATAATGCTAAAGGTCACCTGTTATTCTCATCCAGCTCATTTGCTTCTTTGAACAAAATTACATCTATGGCTCAACTGTAAGAAAACCTCAGTAAGAAATGCAGCTCAGGTCCAAATGATTAAAATATAAAGTGTCGTAAAAGTGTGTCTGTAACTATTTAAGCAAATCAGACCAAAAAACAAACAAATAAAAACAGATACATAAATAAATAAAGGAACTTAGTAAACAATAACAATTTATTTTAAAAAATATTACACGTACAATATGACTCATACAATTTTAACATAACTGACATTAAATGTAATTAAGTATTTAACAAAGCGATGTTTCCTGTCTCACTGCTAAATAAATCAATAAATTATCAACCACAGCTACATTCACATTTACATAAAGTGGTAAATATGCTGCTGCTGATGGTGACGTTCTCTGCAGTCGACATGAACTGGTTTTAAAATGTAAAACATTTCATACAATTGATTGAAAACAATTCTTTCTCCAATATAAAGCTTATATATTTAACAAAACATTTCAAAAGAAATATCAACATTAAAAGTAAATAACTAAATACGTTTTTAAAAAATCCATGTTTCACTGCTAAATAAATCAATAAATTATCAACCACAGCTACATTCACATTTACATAAAGTGGTAAATATGCTGCTGCTGATGGCGACGTTCTCTGCAGTGTACATGAACAACATAAACTGGTTTTAAAATGTAAAATATTTCACATGACTGAAAACAATTCTTTCTCCAATATAAAGCTTATATATTTAACAAAACATTTCAAAAGGAATATTAACATTAAAAGTAATAAACTAAATATATTTAAAAAAAAAAAACATGTTAATTAAATCTGCAAGCAGCTTTGGTCGGGACCTTGCACTCTGGCCCATTGGATCATTTTGTTTTTTTAAACAAATGAGGGATATTACAAGTGTGGTGTGCTTTTATTTTGAAAGTTTGATTGAAATGTGTACTGTCAGGTGTGTAGAGACAATAAGTAACTGCAGCTGGACACAGAAAAATACTCATATATTTGAATGGAGAGTGTGAGTGAACTCATACCTTTTTGAAAATTTACTGTTCCCACATAGTTTTAGATATAAACTTCATTTTAACTTTAAATGAATCACAAGACTTTGACCTACAAATCTCAAATTTACATGTGTTTTCTATCTTTTACTGTTTTTGAGATGTCAGAGTGTGAGTTTTAAAGTCTTTTCTTGCTCCTCCTCGATTTTATAGTGAGTGTGTATTGCAGAATGTTTCACAGCACTGAGGGAGTGACATCACCAGGAGCAGTTGGAGGGGAAGATTTTAGATTACATTTTTTGAGAAATATCTTCATAAATCCCATGACTTTGGCCAAATCTTACATTAAAAATCATATATTTGTAGAGAATGTTGTTGTGGTTCCATTGATACAGGTTTGAGAGTGGTCAGACAGAATCCTCAGTTTGACACAAAGTCCATGCCCAGAGATTGCCTCCCCATTGGTTTACATTGTAAAGTGTAATGCGACACTTGAACTTTCAGGGCTTACAAAGTCCAAACAGTTCGAATTATCACAAAATTTTTAACAACTTTTTTTCAGCACAGTGTCATAAGTCATGTATTAAAGTGTGAAGCTGATACTATTAACGCTCTCGGAGGAGATAACGTTTGTTCGGAGTCCAAAATTGGGGCTAAGTCTTATTTTGAAAGTGGGATCGTGGACTTCCTGTTAGATTTAGGTCAGGGGTGTCAGTGTATGATTTGTAGGTTTTGATGAGATGAATAATTGAGTTTTGACTTGATCGCTCTACAACATTCCTACAGGCCGTGGCGGCCATTTTAGTTACATAAGTGGTGCTAGTGATCACATTTTGGCACTTCAGGGGTTGATTTTTACGTTTTTATCAAATTCTTCACCAGACATGGTAGGTGTGCCAAATTTGGTGAGTGTTTGAGAATCTTTAAGGGGTCGAATTTAGGGTTCAACAATCTGACATCAACGAACGAGGATCCTAACAGAAAAAAAGAATGATTTTTGCCTCGCCGTGTCTGCGTCTGTGTGTGTTTCTCTGTAATCTGGCTGTGAGCATCTAAGGCCTGGATGAGGTCAGGGTTCAGTGTCCGTCTGTCCCAGCTCAACTCTCTGACAGCGTCACTCAGGAACGACATGTTATACAAAGCTCTCAGAGGACGTTCAAATCAAAACAGAGTAGCTTAAAACGTTTTCAGTGACAAGTGTCACTGAAAACAATACAGACACAGGAAGCCAAAAGAGACCCTGTGCGCATTTGACTCTTTAAAACAATCTAGTTCATAAGATGACTAGAAAAAACACCTCGAAAGAGGAATTACCTCTTTGGAGGTCATTGAACATTTCAGAATAAGCAAGTAAGAAGAAATATGAGCAGTTCGTCATCGTTAGCATAGAGGTGAAAAATAGCATGTTTATAGTTAATATCTGCTGATTAAACAAAAAAGAAAGAAAGTGGAACAAACTGGAACCTTGCAGCACATGTTAACCTGCACAGTACAGAATCCAGATCCAAATCCAAACAGCATCATTTGTTTGCTGTGAGTGTAGAGTAGGTTTGGTCTGGATCCCTGCTGCCTGGATCCAGACTCTGGTAGGTGTTGTCTTCATGTGTGGAGACTGGAGGACAGTTCTCATTGGTGACAGATAGCTGAAAATAAAACAGGAATGACATCAAACCTGAAATATAGCTGTAACCAGGATAACAGCCCAGATATTATGTTCTTCAAGTGTTTGCTGATATTTTAGAACAACTGGACAGGCCAGGGGTCTAGTAACAGTCATTATGATTTTGTTTAATTATAGTTTTGTTCATACTAGTGAAGTAGTTGCAGACGTGAGATTGTTTATTCTTAACTGCAAAAATAAAATGTCTGCCAACAGTGAGAGTTAACATGAGACATAAAGTTAAAGGAAGTCACCTCCATGTTTCTCCTGTCTGAGGTTCTTCTGATGTTCAAACCAGAGTTCATCCTCTTCTTCAGTTTGTAGAGGAGCAGTGGAACAATAGCCAACAGCACAACAACCACAGGCACAAGTACAACCAGATGCCAGAAGTAACCTGGGTAAGCGACACTGGAGACAGCTAGGAAGGAAGAGAGAGAGACACACATAGTAGTTTGAAAGACTGGGATCTTTTGTCTTGTACTAGAAGCTTAAAGGTTCCCTGTGGAGTTTTTGACCACAAGTATCTTGTTTTTACATGTGGATCTACGTTGTGCACATGTGGTTGACATAATACACAGTCCTGCCAGTGGTTTCACATCATCCCACTGATCTACAGGATGCAGGAACCTGCCCAGAAACGCAGCAATACGCTAACGAAAGCAGGAGAGAAGAAGACTGCAGACAAATTTTAAAATACTTTCTATAATCAGCTTTATAGATATCTTATGATTGAGGAAACATATTCAACACTGCTGTTGGACCTAAAGGAAACACTCAGCATGTTTTGGTGAGTAACAATGAATATAAATATAATCTTGTTTATACAGGAAACCTTTATCAAAAATGAGATCTTCCTGTTGAAGAAATATCTCAGAGACTTTGGACTGGATGTTTCTTGACTTGTCATGTGCTGACATCACATGTTAATAATTATCTTATATCATTAGAAACGTAGGATGCGTTCAAACATTAAGCGTTAAGACAACAAGGAATATATTGTAAAATTGAATTCTAGGTGCTGAACTGTCTTATGTGCTGAAACACATGTTGGACCATCTTGTTAGATAGATAGATAGATTGTTGGTTAATGTCTTTATACTGAATTTTACTGTTTAAAGAGGACATTTTGTTGCAGAGAGACAGTGATGGACAGATGGACAGACATGAACTGTCCTGTACCTGTAAACTGCTCTGTGGTTTCAGGGAAAGATGATGAAGGTGTGAAGCTTCTTGAAGTCAAGATTAAACTCTGTGTTGTTGTTGGTGTGGAGGTTGATGGGACTGTTGTTGGTTTTGAAGTGGTTGGAGCTGTGATCAATGAAAACACATTGAAACAATCAGATACTGAATCAATAATGCAGAGAAATGAGATGCTGCTCTAAACAGAAAGATCATATTGACAGCATCAATCAGGTTTGTTCTATTAATCACAAAAAAGTATTATTTGATTTTTGATTACAAAAGAGGGAGAAAATAACATCCACATGTTGATTTTCTGACATTAAACACAAAAGCACAAATGTCTGAAAAGGTTTTTAAAAATCATACAAACTGATTGTTGTATTTAAAAACTAACATTATAAATGCATCAGATCACTTTGTGACTCTACAAATGAGTTTCATCTTTAGAAACATTTCATGTATGATGTCTTGAATATTAAATAACCGTTCTTCTCTATATGACCTAATGTTAATAGAAATATAGAAAAGGTCCCAGCCTGGATAACTAGTATGACTCTGTCAACCTCAGCACTGCTCTTGTTGTCACAAATCAACTTATGGCTGTAACTCAAAAAAAAAAAAAAATTGTTTCTGTCATGTCATTTCCATCGACTCTTTAACTTTGTATTCAAAGTTTATTTTTTTAAAGATAGTCATTCTTTTTCAAATGAAAATATGACAATTTTTCATAATTTTAACCATTTTCAATGTATATGTATTGAACAGTATGTGGACAGAAAATGAAATATAAAACTCACCGTCTACAACAATGATCCGGAACTTGTAGGATGAATCTGGAGACGACGGTCTGCCGCAACCACACATGTACTGTCCTGTGTCTGACTTCTTCAGCTCTGTGATGGTCACAGACAGTCCAGATACAGATCCTTCTATATATTTAGTGCTGTATCTGCCATTCTGGGCGCTGTTCCCCTCTGTTTCAATCAGAATGTCTTCTTTTCTTTTACATTCATGCTTACAGAAGAACTTCCTGCTTCTGTAGACAGTATTGAAGCATCCATAAGTGATACTTCCTCCCACAGTTCCTACACGGATGAAACGAGTGTTGTCACCCAACGTTGCAGCTGAAAAGATGAACAATCAACAGTTACTGTCTGTACTTCCTGTAAGATGCTGCAGTCTGATCACAATATTTCCTGCTTCACATTTACACAGAGTCACACTGGGAGCTGCCCAGTTCAACCAGTCTGACTGCTGGAGTAATGATTTCATCTCATATTGATACACTGAGTCAATATATCATAAATAAATAAATAAACACATTCTTGTCACAATTTAATAGATTATATTTGACTTCACTTATTCTTAAACTTCAAAATCATTAAATGGGATGAACATAGTAACAATATAAAGTCATAAAACATAAAGTTTTATGACTTTCAGTAGAAACTCACCATCTGTAACTGTGAGGTCAAAGTCATAATAAGAATCTGGAACCAAAGATTTGCCTAAACCACATCTGTACCGTCCTGAGTCTGATTTGGTCAGCTGTGTGATGGTCACAGTCACAATTTTTCTTCCAGAAGTTCCGTCTTCATATTCGATGCTGTATCTGCCTCTCTGAGCTGTGACATCATCTGTTTTTATGATAATATCTTGTTCTTTACATTCTCCTTTACAGAAGAACTTGGTGCTTCCAGACGAAGTGAAGTAGCAATAAAGTGAACCACGTCCTCCTTCAGCTCCAGCATAAAGGTCTATTGCACTGACGAGTCCAGTGTTTCCATCCTGCAGTGCTGTTGGAAAGATGAACAGTGAATACTGATGATCAATACTTTGTGTATTGTAGACTTTCTGTAAACAGACTGCAGATTAATGAGGGCTAATCCATCAGTTCACAGAGAAGCAGAGATGATACAGAGGCAGCTATTAGCAAAGTTTTCACTGACTGTTCAGCAGTTGTAGTCACAGTGTCTCTGTGTAACGTCTGTTTTTCAATGTTTTTGTTTCATACCTTATAATATCAAACACAATAATGAGAAACAACTATTCATGATGGATATTTCATAT
Source organism: Euthynnus affinis (assembly GCA_029490765.1). Classification (NCBI taxonomy): domain Eukaryota; kingdom Metazoa; phylum Chordata; class Actinopteri; order Scombriformes; family Scombridae; genus Euthynnus; species Euthynnus affinis. Next base: position 3,047,937 of record CM055857.1, on the reverse strand, counting down.
GTTTTGTTAAATTACATTTAGTTTAGTTAAATTCCAAGATTAGATTATAGAGATGTTGTAATTAGTAACAGAATAATTTAGAGAACAACAGGAAAACTAATTAACATGAAAACTGCAGTTTGTGCTGCAGCTTTACAGACACAGTCAGGTAATCAGTCCTCACCTGATAAGAAGCAGAAGAACAAAACATGCTGGATATTCATCCTGAGTTTGATCTCGATGCAGGAAATCATGAAACTGTCAGAGAACTGCCTCTATATGTCTGACTGATCAATGAGGAAGCTGAAGACGCTTTAAGTTAACACTTCTTACTTGCTCTTTCTCTTCCTGTTTCTATCTCTCCTCTGTGTTTGCAACATGATGAGGATGATGATGGTGGTTAAGGGTACATTATTGAATGAATAATTTTAATTTCTGACCCCTTTGTTTGACCTCTATGGAATTATTCAGACACATTAAACACCAACAAACATTCCAGTATGTAAACACACCAGCATCTCACAGCACGATATATTGACCTCATATAAATCTTTACATACTGTATAATATCCCAGGAGATATCCAACAATGAAGATTAAATAAATATATGCACACAGTCTAACCTATATGAACACAAGTGTAATATTAATGTGTGTAGATTAGTGGTTTCATGATGAAGATGCTGACTGAAGAAGAAGGATAATCACTTTACCCCATTTATGAGCATCATAAAACATTTAATATATAGTTATATGGTACAAAGATATTTTATTAATTCTCAGTATTTTTCTTTATAAATTCTCCCATGAAGACATATTTCATATTATAATTGAGTTTTACTATATTGTCATTCATTATCTGTTGCTGCTCTACACACTTTTGGATGCTAACAGAAATTATAACCATTTATGAAATATCTATATACAACTTGTAAATGATAAATATGGGGACTGTGTTGTAGTCAAATGTTACCGATATATTTTTAAATAATAGATCAAACAAATTGACGGAAGCAATAAGAAAATGAAAATGAAAGAAATATAGATAGAGGAGTGTGTTCCTCTTTGGTTAACAGTAATGTCATAACTGCTGAGTGCAAACTTCCTCATTTCTAAAATTAATCAGAAATCCAAATACTTTGATCTGGAGGTTTCTTGACTTGTAATGTACTGACATCACAAGTTAATAGTTATCTTGCATTATTAGAAGTGTTGGATGTGTTTAAACATCAGACGTGAAAATAACAAAGGAATATATTGTAAAATTGAATGTGAAATGTTTTCTTCTAGGTGCTGAACTGTCAGACGATCTTGTTATTCTTATTAGACAATGTTGTTATGCTGAATTTTACTGTTTGAAGAGGATGTTTTGTTGCAGATAAATGAGATGCAGCATTACTTAACTTAATGAAGTAAATGATTAAGATATATACATATAAATAAAGAATATGACATCACATATTATATCACATCACATGACAAAACAGACCAAAATGATAGAAGATGCATACAACACAAGATATCCCTCCGTTAGTTTTGCGGTTGGTGGAGAAAAGCTGTGCTGGCCCATTCTGAATATGTGAGGATGTATGCGCATGATAATTCAAACATGCATGTATGTCACGTACCAGTAATATGCACTAGACCAGTTCTTCTAAAACAAGCTCTTATTTCCTCTGTGGTTTAGTCGGACAGGAAGTTACACTTGACGACAGGCTCCGCGAACTTCTGAGAGACTCAGACACAAAATAATGATAATAAATAAATCTATAGAAACAGTATTCTTTATAAACATTATTATTATATTATTACCTTATCCTTTGAAGATTTTTTCACCATGTCATTTCCCATTAAGTGAAGGTATTTTTTTTATTTCGAAAGCGATTACAGAACAAAAATATTTTTTGTGCACTTCACAGATTTAACATTTAAAAGTTAAAGGAATTATGTTTTGTAGTGACGAGTTTAAAGGGTTTCTTCAGATAACTGTAATGTAGTCTTACAATCTGAACAGCATGAGACAGACAAGGGTTCATTCCCACGCTCACTTTCAAAACTCATTTGGTTCTTCTTTTTATACTTCTGCAGCTACTGAAATTGAATGTCACACTGGTTGCAGTAAGAAGAAAATAGGAAGGTTAAAGATTTAGAAACAGCATATCGAAAGTTACTGACCGCATCTTGCAGTAAGAAACATATGTCTATGTCTACAGTGTCTGCATATAAAGTATGTTAGCTGAGGACTTTTTTTGTTCCTTATTCAATGATGACACATTTGTTGTAGTTCTGGATGATTCACCTGACTGATGGACAGTGTTTCAGAGCTTTTAGGTTTCATTTAGGTTTCACCTAGATGTACCAAATTTGATAGCAAATGTATCATGTCCAGACTTACAAAGAACCTATTGGAGCCATACCCTATCAACTATCAACTTTGCATTTCTTTTGAATATCTCCTTCTTGAGATTTACCCCATATGTCTTCAAATTTAGTAGGTTACATCTAAAGACCTTTTCGCTGCTAAATTGCAAAGCTTTTTAGTTTTCATTGAACGCCCTTGGTTTAGCGTGCCAGTCGATCTTGCCCAAAACATATTTGGGGCATTACATAGGAAGTTGTTGTAACTCCACTTTACATTGTCCAATCTATCCTAATTTGATCATGCTTGATAGGATTCCTAGTCTGAGCACATCTAAAGGTCAATAGTCATAGCGCCACCTATTGACAACAGGAAGTCAGCCTTATGTGACAAACGATCTACATGAAATTTACATGTTGTTTTCTACACATGATATACAGCAACATGACATATAATTGGTGGGTGTTTTCTAGAATCACAAGGAGTGACAGTTATCATCCTACATGAAATGTGCAATTTTCATGAAAATGTATATTGATTATATTCTGATATATGTATTGTGACAGGAACATGGGATCAGTTTACCTCCATCAGATCCAGGTGTTTCTCCAACAGGTGTATTGTCTTGTCCACCAGTTTCTACATAAACATCCTTTTCACCTGAGACATTATCACAGGTTAAAAAGGGTATCTCATCGAGTCCAGCTTGAGTTTGTTTTCTGCTCTCTTCAGCCATGGCTCTCATTTTTCTCTCATAAAAAGTGATCATTTCTAACACGAGCAACAGAGAGGAAATCAGAGTTTACAAACAGAGTTCATGATAGAACTTTCTGACTTCAACTAAGAAACATACAAACATTTATTCACCTCTGACTCTAATTTCATAGCTTCTCCTTCAGCTCCTCCAGTTCCTTCTGACGTTTATGTGAGGAACATGTGACCAGACGCTTACTTGAAGCAATAAACCAATAAAACAACTGAGAACCCAAAAACTATACTGGACTCAGTCTCACTTTCTTGAAATTAGTGATAAAAATCAACGGCCTCTCTTGGTTTCCTCTGATCCTGCTGTCGCTTTTTTCATTGCATTTACATTATTTAAGACATTTTAAGAAAACTTTAGTGTCTCTCACAAGTAAACAGAAATGCTCCTTTAACAAAGCTCAACAATACACATTTAAAATACATTTAAAAACACACACACATTTAAAACTACAACCGACAAGGACGATATTTGTCCAGCAGAGGGCATCCTTGACCACAGACATGTTCTGTATTACTATTTAGTTCATGCATATTCCAGTGATTTCTCTCATATAATACACACATCTTCTATGGGAAAAAGTCTGTATGGGATCTGTATTTAGAAAAAAATGGACTATTTAACATGCAACAATAAAATGCTACTTATATATGAATGCATCAGTATGAACAGACTAATAATGTAATTGATGATAATATAGCCCTGCAGAATGGTAAAGTACTAACTGCAATATAACTTATAAATTCTTGCATAGAACTGTGTCCATGGATGACTGAATAGACCTGGAAAGTGTGTTATATAATAATTATAATAATAGTGTGATTTTTCTCCATAAACGAATAGTGTAAAACCTATTTTGATCCTTTTTTTGTGAGACTCTTCTGGAATAATGTCTGTATTTTTATCATTATATTGCTGATAATGTTAGACTATTTTGGAAACATGTACTGCTTGAAATACTAGAAGACATCTCTAAATTGAATTACCAGCTTTATATTACAACTTTTTAAATTTTATTGGCTGAATTTCATATTGATAACACATTTACAGGTATAAATCTAAACTTGTTGTTTTTCACAAATGAGGTCAAACACAACATTGTTTCAGTTTGATTTTCCTCAAATCTAAAGGCTGTAAAAACTATGAATACCTGTTTTTCTTTAAAATCTACTTTGAACTATAACTCCCCCCTAGCTCAGGGTTTGTTTTTGTTTGTTTTGTTTTTAATTTTTCTCCTGTAAACCACCTGCTTTCATGGCTTAATGTTTACATCTGAACAGGGACTGAAGAGGTGTTGATGATAACGCAGTCTAGCCAATTGCATCACAAATCTCAGGCTGTTGGATTCTGCCTGTTACTCATCCTCTCATTTTCCCAGGAAAATGATTCACGCTTAACCTTTGTACCAAGAGATTACGAGGGAGGACGAGCACTTGTAGATTTATGTCATTCCCACATAGTCCATTAACCACCACGTTCACTTCTAATCGGTGAATTTTGGTTCCGAGCACTGTAATCTTCTGTAGAAGTTTGTGATGGTCGTCTGTGGTGAAAGGGGGGCATCTTGCTTCTAATAAGAACCAAGTTTATGGTCACTGCAGTATAGACTTGTGTATGTTAGTAGGCCACGCTCATGTTGTACTGAGAAGGTCATAAAAATCTCAAATTAAACTCATCCACATGGATACATTTGTAAATGCTCCTTACTTGTCTTCTGCTGGGTTGCTGTCTTCAGCTGTGGTCCTCTGGAGGTCTTCTTCCTGGACCTGTTGTCATCCTTTCTACAATAACAAAAACATCATTCAGTTACAGGTTTCAATGTGTTGTTTAAGCATTAGGTCACACATACACACACACACACACACACACACACACACACACACACACATACATACATACATAGATATGACACAGCACGGGCATCTACCAGAAGAGAATAAGATGATGTAAAAGAGGCATCATTGTGGAAATAAACATTTTCCAGCTTTTATTTTCCAGTCAAAAAAGACTTGCTGCTTGAATAAAAGTAACTTTAACACAAAATTATGCAAGGAGTATGAATCATTTCGGGCTTGACTGTATGTAAATAGTCCAATAGATAGTAGAATATAGATATGAAACAATAGTGACTCGTGCAGTACCCCATGTCACTAATGAAAACAGTCAATTAACAAAGAAATTATAATTAATTAACTATTAATTTCTCAGTAATGTTAAATGATTATCTACAGTTTTAAAGTTGAATTTTACAGTTTATTCACTTGGATAACAGGAGAATATTTGTAAAATTACGGTACATTTGAGAACGTATTTTAACAATAAATATATGTAATTTTAATGGGGTTTGATTGTAAATGAACAGAAATATCTCGTAATTTCACATTTACATCGATTTTCTGTTATTTTACATTTTGACATGTAAAATCACAGTCTTTTTTTGTAAATTACCTGGTATTTTAAATATACTGTTATACTTTACTGTTTATAAATAAACAGTAAAATTCTGTTATTTTACATCTTTTTTTTTACAGTGAAGATTGATATAGACAATTTAGATTGTTAAAACATTTTCCTTAAAGACTGCATCTGAGAGCAAACTGTTCTTGGTTTTCTGCTTAAGTTTGGCATAAAAAAGACTTTTAGTGAAATCATATTGTAATGAAATAATATTTTATTACTATTTTACAAAATTATGTTACAAGGGATCTCAGAATATCAAAGTTTGCTATCCATTCATCCAACTATTTTTCCCTCCAGTTTGTAGTTTATATTCTTTCATAAAAATCTTGAGTGAGTGGAAATATATGAGTGGAAATCTGATGTTGTATTTTTTGATATCCTGTGAATGAACCTCTTGAACCTCTTTACTTTTTGACTGTCTGTTCACAATAATAGTGAACAGTGAGCTGAAATGTCTCCCCCCAGTGGCTAAATAGGAGAACTGCTGATGTAAAGTGGGGGTCAATAGGGGCCCCACAGGAGGAGCCTGTAATATTTCAGCTGACAGACAAGTTACTGAATATGTTCATGTGCACATTAGGATCCACATTGTATATGTGTGGTTTAAATATGCTGCTATAATGCTAAAGGTCACCTGTTATTCTCATCCAGCTCATTTGCTTCTTTGAACAAAATTACATCTATGGCTCAACTGTAAGAAAACCTCAGTAAGAAATGCAGCTCAGGTCCAAATGATTAAAATATAAAGTGTCGTAAAAGTGTGTCTGTAACTATTTAAGCAAATCAGACCAAAAAACAAACAAATAAAAACAGATACATAAATACATAAATAAATAAAGGAACTTAGTAAACAATGACAATTTATTTTAAAAAATATTACACATACAATATGACTCATACAATTTTAACATAACTGACATTAAATGTAATTAAGTATTTAACAAAGCGGTGTTTCCTGTCTCACTGCTAAATAAATCAATAAATTATCAACCACAGCTACATTCACATTTACATAAAGTGGTAAATATGCTGCTGCTGATGGTGACGTTCTCTGCAGTCGACATGAACTGGTTTTAAAATGTAAAATATTTCATACAATTAATTGAAAACAATTCTTTCTCCAATATAAAGCTTATATATTTAACAAAACATTTCAAAAGAAATATAAACATTAAAAGTAAATAACTAAATACATTTTAAAAAAAACCCATGTTTCACTGCTAAATAAATCAATAAATTATCAACCACAGCTACATTTACATTTACATAAGGTGGTAAATATGCTGCTGCTGATGGTGACGTTCTCTGCAGTCGACATGAACTGGTTTTAAAATGTAAAATATTTCATACAATTAATTGAAAACAATTCTTTCTCCAATATAAAGCTTATATATTTAACAAAACATTTCAAAAGAAATATAAACATTAAAAGTAAATAACTAAATACATTTTAAAAAAAACCCATGTTTCACTGCTAAATAAATCAATAAATTATCAACCACAGCTACATTCACATTTACATAAAGTGGTAAATATGCTGCTGCTGATGGCGACGTTCTCTGCAGTGTACATGAACAACATAAACTGGTTTTAAAATGTAATATTTCACACGACTGAAAACAATTCTTTCTCCAATATAAAGCTTATATATTCAACAAAACATTTCAAAAAGAATATTAACATTCAAAGTAATAAACTAAATATATTTTTAAAAAAACATGTTAATTAAATCTGCAAGCAGCTTTGGTCGGGACCTTGCACTCTGGCACATTGGGATCAGATCATTTTGTTTTTTTTTAAAAAAGAGGGATATTACAAGTGTGGTGTGCTTTTATTTTTAAATCTTGAATAAAATGTGTACTGTCAGGTGTGTAGAGAAAATAAGTAACTGCAGCTGGACACAGAAAAATACTCATATATTTGAATGGAGAGTGTGAGTGAACCCACACCTTTTTGAAAATTTACTGTTCCCATATAGTTTTAGATATAAATTTCATTTTAACTTTAAATGAATCACAAGACTTTGACCTACAAATCTCGAATTTACATGTGTTTTCTATCTTTTACTGTTTTTGAGATGTCAGAGTGTGAGTTTTAAAGTCTTTTCTTGCTCCTCCTGTGATTTTGTAGTGAGTGTGTATTGCGGAATGTTTCACAGCACTGAGGGAGTGACATCACCAGGAGCAGTTGGAGGGGAAGATTTTAGATTACATTTTTTGTGAAATATCTTCATAAATCCCATGACTTTGGCCAAATCTTACATTAAAAATCATATTTTTGTAGAGAATGTTGTTGTGGTTCCATTGATACAGGTTTGAAAGTGGTCAGACAGAATCCACAAAGTCAAAGTCCATGCCCAGAGATTGCCTCCTCATTGGTTTACATTGTAAAGTGTAATGCGACACTTGTACTTTCAGGGCTTACAAAGTCCAAACAGTTCGAATTATCACAAAATTTTTAACAACTTTTTTTCAGCACAGTGTCATAAGTCATGTATTAAAGTGTGAAGCTGATACCATTAACGCTCTTGGAGGAGATAACGTTTGTTCGGAGTCCAAAGTTGGGGCTAAGTCTTATTTTGAAAGTGGGATCGTGGACTTCCTGTTAGATTTAGGTCAGGGGTGTCAGTGTATGATTTGTAGGTTTTGATGAGATGAATAATTGAGTTTTGACTTGATCGCTCTACAACATTCCTACGGGCCGTGGTGGCCATTTTAGTTACATAAGTGGTGCTAGTGATCACATTTTGGCACTTCAGGGGTTGATTTTTACGTTTTATCAAATTCTTCACCAGACATGGTAGGTGTGCCAAATTTGGTGAGTTTTTGAGAATCTTTAAGGGGTCAAATTTAGGGTTTAAGTAACGTAATAATAAATAATGTGTGTGTTCATTTCTCCTCGCGTGTATGAACCGACCGGCTCGAGATTTATTTATCTATTAACAATTTGACATCAACGAACGAGGATCCTAGCAGAAAAAAAGAATGATTTTTGCCAGTCTGCGTCTGTGTGTGTTTCTCTGTAATCTGGCTGTGAGCATCTAAGGCCTGGATGAGGTCAGGGTTCAGTGTCTGTCTGTCCCAGCTCGACTCTCTGACAGTGTCACTCAGGAACGACATGTTATACAAAGCTCTCAGAGGACGTTCAAATCAAAACAGAGAAGCTCAAAAACATTTGACAAGTGTCACTGAAAACAATACAGACACAGGAAGCCAAAAGAGACCCTGTGTGCATTTGACTCTTTAAAACAAACTGGTTCATAAGATGACTAGAAAAAACACCTCCAAAGAGGTAATTCCTCTTTGGAGGTCATTGAACATTTCAGAATAAGAAAGTAAGAAGAAATATGAGCAGTTCGTCACTGTTAGCATAGAGGTGAAAAATAGCATGTTTATAGTTAATATCTGCTGATTAAACAAAAAAGAAATAAAGTGGAACAAACTGGAACCTTGCAGCACATGTTAACCTACACAGTACAGAATCCAGATCCAAATCCAAACAGCATCATTTGTTTGCTGTGAGTGTAGAGTAGGTTTGGTCTGGATCCCTGCTGCCTGGATCCAGACTCTGGTAGGTGTTGTCTTCATGTGTGGAGACTGGAGGACAGTTCTCATAGGTGACAGACAACTGAAAATAAAACAGGAATGCCATCAAACCTAAAATATAGCAGTAACCAGGGTAACAGCCCAGATATTATGTTCTTCAAGTGTTTGCTATTTTAGAACAACTGGACAGGCCAGAGGTCTAGTAACAGTCATTATGATTTCATTTAATTATAGTTTTGTTCATACTAGTGAAGTAGTTGCAGACATGAGATTGTTTATTCCTAACTGCAAACATAAAATATCTGCCAACAGTGAGAGTTAACATGAGACATAAAGTTAAAGGAAGTCACCTCCATGTTTCTGCTGTCTGAGTTTCCTCTGGTGTTCAAACCAGAGTTCCTCCTCTTCTTCAGTTTGTAGAGGAGCAGCAGAACAACAGCCAACAGCACAACAACCACAGGCACAAATACAGCCAGAGGCCAGAAGTAACCTGGGTAAGCGACACTGGAGACAGCTAGGAAGGAAGAGAAAGACAAAGACATGTAGTAGTTTGATACACTGGGATCTTTTGTCTTGTAATAGAAGCTTAAAGGTTCCCTGTGGAGTTTTTGACCACAAGTATCTTGTTTTTAAATGTGGATCTACGTTGTGCACATGTGGTTGATGTGATACACACTCCAGTCAGTGGTTTCACATCATCCCACTGATCTACAGGATGCAGGAACCTGCCCAGAAACACAGCAATACGCTAACGAAAGCAGGAGAGAAGAAGACTGCAAGCAATTATAGATTTAAAATACTTTATATAATCAGCTTTGCAAATATTTTATGATTGAGGAAACATATTCAACACTGCTGTTTGACCTAAAGGAAACACTCAGCATGTTGTGGTGAGTAACACTGAAGATAAATATAATCTTGTTTATACAGGAAACCTTTATCAGAAATGAGATCTTCCTGTTGAAAAAACATCTCAGAGACTTTGGACTGGATGTTTCTTGACTTGTCATGTGCTGACATCACATGTTAATAATTATCTTATATCAATAGAAATGTAGGATGTGTTCAAACATTAAGCGTTAAGACAAAAAGGGATATATTGTAAAATTGAATGTGAAATGTTTTCTTCTAGGTGCTGAACTGTCTTATGTGCTGAAACACATGTCGGACAATCTTGGTATTCTTATTAGACAACGTTGTTATGCTGAATTTTACTATTTAAAGAAGACGTTTTGTTGCAGAGAGACAGTGATGGAAGGTGGACAGACATGAACTGTCCTGTACCTGTAAACTGCTCTGTGATTTCAGGGAAAGATGATGAAGGTGTGAAGCTTCCTGAAGTGGAGATTAAACTCTGTGCTGTTGTTGTTGGTGTGGAGGTTGATGGGACTGATGTTGGTTTTGAAGTGGTAAAGTGTAAATTTAAAAACTAACCTTATAAAGGCATCAGATCACTTTGTGACTGTAAATGAGTTTCATCTTTAGAAACCTTTCATGTATGATGTCTTGACCATTAAGGAACTGTTCTTCTCTATGTGACCTAATGTTAATAGAAATATAGAAAAGGTCCCAGCCTGGATAACTAGTATGACTCTGCCAACCTCAGCACTGCTCTTGTTGTCACAAATCAACCTCAAAAAAAGAGATATTTTTTCCTGTCATGTCATTTCCATCAACTCTTTAAATGTTGTATTCAAAGTTTATTTTTCTTAAGATAGTCATTCTTTTTCAAATGACAACTTCTCATAATTTTAACCATTTCAAATGTATATGTATTGAACAGTGTGTGGACAGAAAATTAAATATAAAACTCACCATCTACAACAATGATCGAGAAATTGTAGGATGAATCTGGAAACGACGGTCTGCCGTAACCACACATGTACCGTCCTGTGTCTGACTTCTTCAGCTCTTCAATGGTCACAGACAGTCCAGGTGTAGATCCTTCTGTATATTTAGCGCTATATCTACCATTCTGAGTTCTGTTCCTTTCTGTTTCAATCAGGATGTCTTCTTTTCTTTTACATTCATCCTTACAGAAGAACTTCCTGCTTCCGTAGACAGTATCGAGGCATTCATGAGTGATACTTCCTCCCACAGTTCCTACACGGATGAACGGAGAGTAACCGCGCAATGTTGCAGCTGAAAAGATGAACAGTCAACAGTTACTGTCTGTACTTCCTGTAAGATGCTGCAGTCTGATCACAATATTTCCTCACATTTACAGAGAGTCACACTGGGAGCTGCCCAGTTCAACCAATCTGACTGCTGGAGTAATGATTTCATCTCGTATTGATACACTGAGTCAATATATCATAAATAAATAAATAAACATATTCTTGTCACAATTTAATTAGATTATATCTGAATTAATTTATTCTTAAGCTTCAAATTTATTAAATGGGATCAACATAGTAAAAATATCAGGTTTTGTGACTTTCAGTAGAAACTCACCATCAATAAGTACGAGGTCAATGTCACAGTAATAAACTGGGCCTGAAGATCCACCCAAACCAAATCTGTACCGTCCTGAGTCTGACTCGGTCAGCTGTGTGATGGTCACAGTCACAATTCTTATTCCAGAAGTTCCGTCTTCATATTTGATGCTGTATCTGCCTCTCTGAGCTGTGACATTATCTGTTTTAATGAGAATGTCTTGTTCTTTACATTTTCCTTTACAGAAGAACTTGGTGCTTCCAGACGAAGTCAAGAAGCAAGAAATTGAACCATTTCCTCCTTCAGCTCCAGCAAAAAGTCTTACTGCACTGACAAGTTCAGTGTTTCCATCCTGCAGTGCTGTTGGAAAGATGAACAGTGAATACTGATGATCAATACTTTGTGTATTGTAGACTTTCTGTAAACAGACTGCAGATTAATGAGGGCTAATCCATCAGTTCACAGAGAAGCAGAGACGATACAGAGGCAGCTATTAGCAAAGTTTTCACTGACTGTTCAGCAGTTGCAGTCACAGTGTCTCTGTGTAACGTCTGTTTTTCAATGTTTTTGTTTCATACCTTATAATATCAAACACAATAATGAGAAACAACTATTCATGATGGATGGTTCATATGTTTTGTTAAATTACATTTAGTTTAGTTAAATTACAAGATTAGATTATAGAGATATTGTAATTAGTAACGGAATAATTTAGAGAACGACAGGAAAACTAATTAACATGAAAACTGCAGTTTGTGCTGCAGCTTTACAGACACAGTCAGGTAATCAGTCCTCACCTGATAAGAAGCAGAAGAACAAAACATGCTGGATATTCATCCTGAGTTTGATCTCGATGCAGAAAATCATCAAACTGTCAGAGAACTGTCTCTATATGTCTGACTGATCAATCAGGAAGCTGAAGACGCTTTAAGTTAACACTTCTTACTTCTTTCTCTTCCCCTTTCTTACTCTCTCTCTCTGTGTTTGCAACATGATGAGGATGATGATGATAAGGATAATTTCTGACCCCATTATTTGACCTCAATGGAATTATTCAGACACATTAAACATCAACATTAAACACAAGATTCCAGTATGTAAACACACCAGCATCTCACAGAATGATATATTGACCTCATATAAATCTTCACATACTGTATAATATCCCAGGAGATATCCAACAATGATGATTAAATAAATATATGCACACAGTTTAACCTATATGAACACAAGTGTAATATTAATATGTGTAGATCAGTGGATTCATGATGAAGCTGCTGACTGAAGAACAAGGATAATCACTTTACTCCATTTATGAGCATCATATTAACATTTAATATATAATTACACATATATTTTATTAATTCTCAAGATTTTTCTTTTTATAACTTCTCCCATGAAGACATATTTCATATTACAACTGAGTTTTACTATATTGTCATGCTGTTGTACACACTTTTGGGTGCTAACAGAAATTATAACCATTTATTAAATATCTATATACAACTTGTAAATGATAAATATGGGGACTGTGTTGAAGACAAATGTTACTAATCTGTTTTTAAATAATATATCAAACAAATTGTTGGAAGCAATAAGAAAATGTTCAGTGAAAAATAGATAGATCAGTGAGAGATATCTTGGCTCTTACCGAGTGTGTTCCTCTTTGTTCCTCTTTGAAAACCAAATATACCACATATTACATGACAAAACAGACCAAAATGATAGAAGATAAATGCAACACAAGATATCCCTCCGTTATTTTTTAGACATGGACTTTCAGAACTGTATATTCGTTTTGCGGTTGGTGGAGAAAAGCTGTGCTGGCCCATTCTGAATATGTGACAGTGTATGCACATGATAATTCAAACATGCATGTATTGTCACGTACCAGTTATCTACACAAGACCAGTTCTTCTAAAACAAGCTCTTATTTCCTCTGTGGTTTAGTAGGACAGGAAGTTACACTTGACAACAGGCTCCGCAAAGTTCTGAGAGACTAACACACAAAAATAAATAAATAAATAAATCTATAGAAACAGTATTCTTTATAAACATTATTATTACATTATTACCTTATCCTTTGAAGATTTTTTCACCATGTCATTTTCCATTAAGTGAAGACATCGGTATTATTTTGATTTCCAAAGCGATTACAGAACAAAAATATTTTTTGTGCACTTCACAGATTTAACATTTAAAAGTTAAAGGAATTATGTTTTGTAGTGACGAGTTTAAAGGGTTTCTTCAGATAACTGTAATGTAGTCTTACAATCTGAACAGCATGAGACAGACAAGGGTTCATTTCCCCACTCACTTTCAAAACACATTTGGTACTTCTTTCTATACTTCTGCAGCTACTGAAATTGAATGTCACACTGGTTGCAGTAAGAAGAAAACAGAAAGGTTAAAGATTTAGAAACAGCATATCGAAATTTACTGACCGCATCTTGCAGTAAGAAACATATGTCTATGTCTACAGTGTCTGCATATAAAGTATATTAGCTGAGGACTTTTTTTTGTTACTTATTCAATGGTGACACATTTGTTGTAGTTCTGCATGATTCACCTGACTGATGTACAGTGTTTCAGAGCTTTTAGGTTTCATTTAGGTTTCACCTAGATGTACTAAATTTGGTGGCACATGTATAATGTCCAGACTTACAAAGAACCTATTGGAGCCATACCCTAAACCCAACAGGAAGTCAACTTTGCATTTCTTTTGAATTTCTCCCTCTTGAGATTTACCCCATATGTCTTCAAATTTAGTAGGTTACATCTAAAGACCTTTTCACTGCTAAATTGCAAAGCTTTTTAGTTTTCATATGATTTCACAAATGAGGTCAAACACGACATTGTTTCAGTTTGATTTCCCTCAAATCTAAAGGCTGTAAAAACTATGAATACCTGTTTTTCTTTAAAATCTACTTTGAACTATAACTCCCCCCGAGCTCAGGGTTTGTTTTTGTTTGTTTTGTTTTTAATTTTTCTCCTGTAAACCACCTGCTTTCATGGCTTAATGTTTACATCTGAAAAGGGACTGAAGAGGTGTTGATGATAACGCAGTCTAGCCAATTGCATCACAAATCTCAGGCTGTTGGATTCTGCCTGTTACTCATCCTCTCATTTTCCCAGGAAAATGATTCACGCCTAACCTTTGTACCAAGAGATTACGAGGGAGGATGAGCACTTGTAGATTTATGTCGTTCCCACATAGTCCATTAACCACCACGTTCACTTCTAATCGGTGAATTTTGGTTCCGAGCACTGTAATCTTCTGTAGAAGTTTGTGGTGGTCGTCTGTGGTGAAAGGGGGGCATCTTGCTTCTAATAAGAACCAAGTTTATGGTCACTGCAGTATAGGCTTGTGTATGTTAGTAGGCCACGCTCATGTTGTACTGAGAAGGTCATAAAAATCTCATTAAAATTAAACTCATCCACATGGATACATTTGTAAATGCTCCTTACTTGTCTTCTGCTGGGTTGCTGTCTTCAGCTGTGGTCCTCTGGAGGTCTTCTTCCTGGACCTGTTGTCATCCTTTCTACAATAACAAAAACATTATTCAGTTACAGGTTTCAATGTGTTGTTTAAGCATTAGGTCACACATACACACACACACACACACACACACACACACATACATACATACATACATAGATATGACAAAGCACAGGCATCTACCAGAAGTGAATAAGATGATGTAAAAGAGGCATCATTGTGGAAATAAACATTTTCCAGCTTTTATTTTCCAGTCAAAAAAGACTTGCTGCTTGAATAAAAATAACTTTAACACAAAATTATGCAAGGAGTATGAATCATTTTGGGCTTGACTGTATGTAAATAGTCCAATAGATAGTAGAATATAGATATGAAACAATAGTGACTCGTGCAGTACCCCATGTCACTAATGAAAACAGTCAATTAACAAAGAAATTAT
The DNA here is from genome assembly GCA_029490765.1 of Euthynnus affinis. Taxonomy (NCBI): domain Eukaryota; kingdom Metazoa; phylum Chordata; class Actinopteri; order Scombriformes; family Scombridae; genus Euthynnus; species Euthynnus affinis. Next base: position 3,032,458 of record CM055857.1, on the reverse strand, counting down.
AATTAATTTACTATTAATTTCTCAGTAATGTTAAATGATTATTTATAGTTTTAAAGTTGAATTTTACAGTTTATTCACTTAGATAACAGGAGAATATTTGTAAAATTACGGTACATTTGAGAACGTATTTTAACAATAAATATATGTAATTTTAATGGGGTTGGATTGTAAATGAACAGAAATATCTCGTAATTTCACATTTACATCGATTTTCTGTTATTTTACATTTTGACATGGAAAATCACAGTCTTTTTTGTAAATTACCTGGCATTTTAAATATACAGAAAAAATCTGTGAAATAAACAGTAAAATTCTGTTATTTTACATCTTTTTTTTTTACAGTGAAGATTGATATAGACAATTTAGATTGTTAAAACATTTTCCTTAAAGACAGCATCTGAAAGCAAACTGTTCTTGGTTTTCTGCTTAAGTTTGGCATAAAAAAGACTTTTAGTGAAATCATATTGTAATGAAATAATATTTTATTACTATTTTACAAAATTATGTTACAAGGGATCTCAGAATATCAAAGTTTGCTATCCATCCGTCCAACTTTTTTTTCCTCCAGTTTGTAGTTTATATTCTTTCATAAAAATCTTGAGTGAGTGGAAAAATATGAGTGGAAATCTGATGTATTTTCTGATATCCTGTGAATGAACCTCTTGAACCTCTTTACTTTTTGACTGTCTGTTCACAATAATAGTGAACAGTGAGCTGAAATGTCTCCCCCCGGTGGCTAAATAGGAGAAATGCTGATGTAAAGGGGTCAATAGGGGCCCCACAGGAGGAGCCTGTAATATTTCAGCTGACAGACAAGTTACTGAATATGTTCATGTGCACATTAGGATCCACATTGTATATGTGTGGTTTAAATATGCTGCTATAACGCTAAAGGTCACCTGTTATTCTCATCCAGCTCATTTGCTTCTTTGAACAAAATTATGGCTCAACTGTAAGAAAACCTCAGTAAGAAATGCAGCTCAGGTCCAAATGATTAAAATATAAAGTGTCGTAAAAGTGTGTCTGTAACTATTTAAGCAAATCAGACCAAAAAACAAACAAATAAAAACAGGTACATAGATACATAAATAAATAAAGGAATTTAGTAAACAATGACAATTTATTTTAAAAAAATATTACACATACAATATGACTCATACAATTTTAACATAACTGACATTAAATGTAATTAAGTATTTAACAAAGCGATGTTTCCTGTCTCACTGCTAAATAAATCAATAAATTATCAACCACAGCTACATTCACATTTACATAAAGTGGTAAATATGCTGCTGCTGATGGTGACGTTCTCTGCAGTCGACATGAACTGGTTTTAAAATGTAAAACATTTCATACAATTGATTGAAAACAATTCTTTCTCCAATATAAAGCTTATATATTTAACAAAACATTTAAAAAGGAATATCAACATTAAAAGTAAATAACTAAATACGTTTTTAAAAAACCCATGTTTCACTGCTAAATAAATCAATAAATTATCAACCACAGCTACATTCACATTTACATAAGGTGGTAAATATGCTGCTGCTGATGGTGACGTTCTCTGCAGTCGACATGAACTGGTTTTAAAATGTAAAATATTTCATACAATTAATTGAAAACAATTCTTTCTCCAATATAAAGCTTATATATTTAACAAAACATTTCAAAAGAAATATCAACATTAAAAGTAAATAACTAAATACGTTTTTAAAAAACCCATGTTTCACTGCTAAATAAATCAATAAATTATCAACCACAGCTACATTCACATTTACATAAAGTGGTAAATATGCTGCTGCTGATGGCGACATTCTCTGCAGTCGACATGAACTGGTTTTAAAATGTAAAATATTTCATACAATTAATTGAAAACAATTCTTTCTCCAATATAAAGCTTATATATTTAACAAAACATTTCAAAAGAAATATCAACATTAAAAGTAAATAACTAAATACATTTTTAAAAAACCCATGTTTCACTGCTAAATAAATCAATAAATTATCAACCACAGCTACATTCACATTTACATAAAGTGGTAAATATGCTGCTGCTGATGGCGACGTTCTCTGCAGTCAACATGAACAACATAAACTGGTTTTAAAATGTCAAATATTTCACAGAACTGAAAACAATTCTTTCTCCAATATAAAGCTTATATATTTAACAAAACATCTCAAAAGGAATATTAACATTAAAAGTAATTAACTGAATATATTCTTAAAAAACCATGTTTCACTGCTAAATAAATCAATAAATTATCAACCACAGCTACATTCACATTTACATAAAGTATTAAATATGCTGCTGCTGATGGCGACGTTCTCTGCAGTGTACATGAACAACATAAACTGGTTTTTAAAATATTTCACACAACTGAAAACAATTCTTTCTCCAATATAAAGCTTATATATTCAATAAAACATTTCAAAAGGAATATTAACATTAAAAGTAATGAACTATTCTACTATACATTTTTAAAAATCCATGTTAATTAAATCTGCAAGCAGCTTTGGTCGGGACCTTGCACTCTGGCCCATTGGGATCAGATCATTTTGTTTTTTTTAAAAATGAGGGTATTTCTTACAAGTGTGGTGTGCTTTTATTTTGAAAGTTTGATTGAAATGTGTACTGTCAGGTGTGTAGAGACAATAAGTAACTGCAGCTGGACACAGAAAAATACTCAAATTTGAATGGAGAGTATGAGAAGAAAGAATTAATTAATTAACAACATTTTCTCATCATGTTGAGAGAAAATGAGATTCAGCAGTTACATTTATAACAAAACATTTGCTGTTGCAATTGAGTCTAATATGAATATAATTTCTGGGAGACAAGAGTTCACTCAAAGTGCAGAAGAATAATATCAAATATCTACATTTTTGAGACAGAATGAACATTTCAGAATAAGCAAGTAAGAAGAAACATGAGGAGTTTGTTATCATTAGCACAGAGGTGAAAAAAAGCATGTTTATAGTTAATATCTGCTAATTAAACAAAAAAGAAAGAAAGTGGAACAAACTGGAACCTTGCAGCACATGTTAACCTGCACAGTACAGAATCCAGATCCAAATCCAAACAGCATCATTTGTTTGCTGTGAGTGTAGAGTAGGTTTGGTCTGGATCCCTGCTGCCTGGATCCAGGTTCTCGTAGATGCTATCTTCATGTGTGGAGACTGGACGACGGTTCTCATAGCTGACAGATAACTGAAAATAAAACAGGAATGTCATCAAATCTAAAATATAGCAGTAACCAGGGTAACAGCCCAGATATTATGTTCTTCAAGTGTTTGCTGATATTTTAGAACAACTGGACAGGCCAGAGGTCTAGTAACAGTCATTATGATTTTATTCAATTATAGTTTTGTTCATACTAGTTAAGTAGTTGCAGACATGAAATTGTTTATTCCTAACTGCAAACATAAAATGTCTGCCAACAGTAAGAGTTAACACAAGACATAGAGAGTTAAAGGAAGTCACCTCCATGTTTCTGCTGTCTGAGTTTCCTCTGGTGTTCAAACCAGAGTTCCTCCTCTTCTTCAGTTTGTAGAGGAGCAGCAGAACAACAGCCAACAGCACAACAACCACAGGCACAAATACAGCCAGAGGCCAGAAGTAACCTGGGTAAGCAACATTGGAGACAATGAGGAAGGAAGAGAGAGAGAAAGACATGTAGTAGTTTGAAACTCTGGAATATTTTTGTCTTGTACTAGAAGCTTAAAGGTTCCCTGTGGAGTTTTTGACCACAAGTATCTTGTTTTTAAATGTGGATCTACATTGTGCACATGTGGTTGATGTGATACAAAGTCCTGCCAGTGGTTTCACATCATCCCACTGATCTACAGGATGCAGGAACCTGCCCAGAAACGCAGCAATACACTAACAAAAGCAGGAGAGAAGAAGACTGCAAGCAATTCAAGATTTAAAATACTTTATATAATCAGCTTTACAGATATCTTATGATTGAGGAAACATATTCAACACTGCTGTTGGACCTAAAGGATACACTCAGCATGTTTTGGTGAGTAACAATGAATATAAATATAATCTTGTTTATACAGGAAACCTTTATCAGAAATGAGATCTTCCTGTTGAAAAAACATCTCAGAGACTTTGGACTGGATGTTTCTTGACTTGTCATGTGCTGACATCACATGTTAATAATTATCTTATATCAATAGAAACGTAGGATCTGTTTAAACATTAAGTATTAAGACAACAAGGAATATATTGTAAAATTGAATGTGAAATGTTTTCTTCTAGGTGCTGAACTGTCTTATGTGCTGAAACACATGTTGGACCATCTTGTTATTCTTATTAGACAACGTTGTTATGCTGAATTTTACTGTTTTAAGAGGACATTTTGTTGCAGAGAGACAGTGATGGACAGATGGACAGACATGAACTGTCCTGTACCTGTAGACTGCTCTGTGGTTTCAGGGAAAGATGATGAAGATGTGAAGCTTCCTGAAGTGGAGATTAAACTCTGTGTTGTTGTTGTTGTGGAGGTTGATGGGACTGTTGTTGGTTTTGAAGTGGTTGGAGCTGTGAACAATGAAAACACATTGAAACAATCAGATACTGAATCAATAATGCAGAGAAATGAGATGCTGCTCTAAACAGAAAGATCATATTGATCACATACACAAGAAATATGCAGCATTAAATATGTTAATGAATTAATGATTATGAATATTTGAAGTGGGTTTGTTTTATTAATCACAAAAAGTATTATTTGATTTTTGATTACAGAAGAGGAAGAAAATAACATCCACATGTTGATTTTCTGACATCAACATAAAAGCAGCAACATAAAATGTCTGAAAAGGTTTTTAAAATCATACAAACTGATTGTTGTAAATTTAAAAACTAACATTATAAAGAAGCCAGATCACTTTGTGACTCTACAAATGAGTTTCATATTTAGAAACATTTCAGAGTATGATGTCTTGAACATTAAATAACCGTTCTTCTCTATGTGACTTAATGTTAATAGAAATATAGAAAAGGTCCCAGCCTGGATAACTAGTATGACTCTGCCAACCTCAGCACTGCTCTTGTTGTCACAAATCAAATTATGGTTGTAACCTCAAAAAAGAGATATTTGTTTCTGTCATGTCATTTCCATCGACTCTTTAAATGTTGTCTTCAAAGTTAAGATAGTCATTCTTTTTTCGAATGAAAATATGACAACTTTTCATAATTTTAAACATTTAAAAACTATATGTATTGAACAGTATGTGGACAGAAAATTAAATATAAAACTCACCATCTACAACAAAGATCGGGAACGTGTAGTATGAATCTGGAGAAGACGGTCTGCCGTAACCACACATGTACCGTCCTGCGTCTGACTTCTTCAGCTCTGTGATGGTCACATACAGTCCAGCTACAGATCCTTCTATATATTCAATGTTGTATCTGCCATTCTGAGTTCTGTTCCCGTCTGTTTCAATCAGGATGTCTTCTTTTCTTTTACATTCATCCTTACAGAAGAACTTCCTGCTTCCGTAGACAGTATAGAAGCATCCACGAGTGATCATTCCTCCCACAGTTCCTACAGGGATGAAACGAGTGTCGTCACCCAATGTTGCAGCTGAAAAGATGAACAGTCAACAGTTACTGTCTGTACTTCCTGTAAGATGCTGCAGTCTGATCACAATATTTCCTGCTTCACATTTACACAAAGTCACACTGGGAGCTGCCCAGTTCAACCAGTCTGACTGCTGGAGTAATAATTTCATCTCATATTGATACACTGAGTCAATATATCATAAATGAATAAATAAACACATTCTTGCCACAATTTAATTAGATTAATTAATTTATTAATTTATTCTCAAACTTCAAAATCATTAAATGGGATGAACATATATATACATATACAAATATATCAGGTTTTATGACTTTCAGTAGAAACTCACCATCTGTAATTGTGATATCAAAGTCAGAATAAGAATCTGGGCGTGAAGATCCACCCAAACCACATCTGTACCGTCCTGAGTCTGACTTGGTCAGCTGTGTGATGGTCACAGTCACAATTCTTCCAGAAGTTCCGTCTTCATATTTGATGCTGTATCTGCCACTCTGAGCTTTGACATCATCTGTTTTAATGAGAATGTCTTGTTCTTTACATTCTCCTTTACAGAAGAACTTGGTGCTTCCAGACGAAGTGAGGTGGCAAGACATTGAACCACGTCCTCCTTCAGCTCCAGCAAAAACATTTACTGCACTGACGAGTCCAGTGTTTCCATCCTGCAGTGCTGTTGGAAAGATGAACAGTGAATACTGATGATCAATACTTTGTGTATTATAGACTTACTGTAAACAGACTGCAGATTAATGAGGGCTAATCCATCAGTTCACAGAGAAGCAGAGAAGATACAGAGGCAGCCATTAGCAAAGTTTTCACTGACTGTTCAGCAGTTGTAGTCACAGTGTCTCTGTGTAACGTCTGTTTTTCAATGTTTTTGTTTCATATCTTATAATATCAAACACAATAATGAGCAACAACTATTCATGATGGATGGTTCATATGTTTTGTTGAATTACATTTAGTTTAGTTAAATTACAAGATTAGATTATAGAGATGTTGTAATTATTAACAGAGTAATTTAGAGAACGACAGGAAAACTGATAAACATGAAAACTGCAGTTTGTGCTTCAGCTTTACGGACAGTCAGGTAATCAGTCCTCACCTGATAAGAAGCAGAAGAACAAAATATGCTGGATATTCATCCTGAGTTTGATCTCGATGCAGAAAATCATCAAACTGTCAGAGAACTGCCTCTATATGTCTGACTGATCAATCAGGAAGCTGAAGACACTTCTTACTTGCTCTTTCTCTTCCTCTTCCTATCCCCTAAATTCCTAAAATAAAGAACTTCAAAAAACAAAACAGACCAAAATGATAGAAGATACATTCAACACAAGATATCCCTCTGTTACTTTTTAGACATAAATTTTTAGAACTGTATATTGGTTTTGTGGTTGGTGGAGAAAAGCTGTGCTGGCCTATTCTGAATATGTGATAATGTATGCACAAATAATTCCAACATGCATGTATGTCACATACTTATCAGTAATCTGCACTAGACAGTTCTTCTAAAATAAGCTCTTATTTCCTCTGTGGTTTAGTTGGATAGGAAGTTACACTTGACGACACCCTCTGCAAAGTTCTGAGAAACTAAGACACAATAATTAATTAAATAAATACATCTAGAGGCAGTTATTTCTATAAAAATTATTACTTTATTCTTTGAAGATTTTTTCACCATGTCATTTTCCATTAAGTTAAGCCTTATTGTATCTTTGATTTGTATAATATTATTAAGTACAAATCTTTCCTTTCAGTTTTCAGACTGCCAGGATGTTGCATCCAGTGATCTCACTTCTCCTAATGCAGTCATCGGGAGGTAACATCAATGAGACATGCTTGAGTAACACATGGATGTGTGTGAATGTGCTGGAAAGCAAAGAACATAATTCAGCTTCTGACAAAAATAAAAATAAAAAATAAAAAAAGTTTTATGTAAGCAGAAAGAATGAGATGAGATTTTAAAAATGTCAAATGTAATACTGACATCAAAGCTAATATTAATTGACCAAAAAATGATTAAAAATAAATTAAGTCAACATGGAAGACTGGGTTAGAGTCTATAATTAATCAGCTCTGTGAGGCTGCACTTCACACCACTGATTGAGGTTTCCTGTGTGAATGCAATAGAAATTTACAACATTTTAAAAGGCTCTAATTTCGTAGCTTCTCCTTTAGCTCCTCCAGTTACTTCTGATGTTTCTGTGAGGAACATGTGACCAGACGCTTACTTGATGCAATAAACCAATAAAACAACTGAGAATCCAAAAACTATACTGGACTCAGACTCACCTTCTTGAAATTAGTGATAAAAATCAACGGCCTCTCTCTGTTCCCTCTGATCCTGCTGTCACCTTTTTATCATGTTTACATTATTTAAGACATTTTAAGAAAACATTAGTGTCTGTCACAAAGTAACAGAAATGCTTCTTTGACAAAGCTCAATGATACACATTTAAAACACATTTAAAAACCACAGACAGTTAAAACTACAACCGACAAGGATGATATTTGTCCAGCAGAGGACATCCTTGATGTGTTCTGTGACTATTTAGTTCATGCATATTCCAGTGATTTCTCTCATATAATACACACATGTTCTATGGGAAAAGGCCTGGATGGGATCTGTATTTAGAAAAAATTGGATGGGTGCATCCCCTATTTACCATGCAACAATAAAATACACATGAATGCATCAGTATGATGGAAACATGTACTGTTTGAAACACTAGAAGACATCTCTAAATTGAATTACCAGCTTTATATTACAACTCTTTTAATTTTATTGGCTGAACTTTATATTGATAACACATTTACAGGTATAAATCCAAACTTCTTGTTTTTCACAAATGAGGTCAAACACGACATTGATTCAGTTTGATTTTCCTCAAATCTAAAGGCTGTAAAAACTATGAGTACCTGTTTTTCTTTAAAATCTTAATATGAACTATAACTCCCCCCTAGCTCAGGGTTTGTTTTTGTTTGTTTTGTTTTTAATTTTTCCTCCTGTAAACCACCTGCTTTCATGGCTTAATGTTTACATCTGAACAGGGACTGAAGAGGTGTTGATGATAACGCAGTCTAGCCAATTGCATCACAAATCTGAGGCTGCTGGATTCTGCCTGTTACTCATCCTCTCATTTTCCCAGGAAAATGATTCACTCTTAACTTTTGTGCCAAGAGATTACGAGGGAGGACGAGCACTTGTAGATTTATTATGCGGTCCACAGCTCAAGGTGATGTCTTCAGATGTTCAACCGACAGTTAAAAACCCAAATAGCTTCAGTTTATTAACATGTATGACAAAGAAAAGCGTCAAATTCTGACGAGGTACACAAGAATTCACATCAGTGATGCTCTTATTCTGGTTCAGATCTTTTCGTCTGCAGTGAAAGTGACTCGCAGGCTTTGTATTGTGTTGTCAGGTCCACCACACAGAGTCAGAAGCAGCAAGGAGTCGTGAATACAGACTGGGCGAGGAGACGTCGTTTCTGCTGATTCTCATTTATTTGCTAACTTGCTACAAGAAAAAAATGTCAATGAATGAGTGAACACATTTCACATTAAACCTGTATAATGAGTGGATGCAGTAGAAAATCCAATCGTGGTCTGATAATGGACTGAAACCTCAGTGATATTGGGACAGATTTCTGATAATAAAGCTGTCTGTAAATGTATTTTGTTGCTGAAACAAGAGGAAGAAAGATGTGAATATCATGTTGTTTATCCTGTCAGAATTAAGCTCAGAGAATTTATTTCACTTAAAGTACATCATATGGCCAAAAGTATGTGGACACATGAACATAAAACCCACATCTCAAATATGATTGTATGCTGTAAAATTTAAATTCTCCTTCACTGGAACTAAGGTGCCTAACCTAAGCCTTTTGGCCATACAATCATTTATAGATGTGTTCATATCATGTTTTATCTACTTTAAACAGTTATATAGTCAATGTTGGAGCACCGCTGCTCATCATGCAGAGATGAACAGCTCCATCAAAGCTCCCACTGAATGCATCCTGTAGAAGACGCTGAGCGGTTGACCCAGGTTCACCATAACGAACCAAGGGCTGAAGCCGAAGAACTGTTTCCCCAGACCGTTCTCAAACTGAGGGTGGACTCCAAACGCAGGGATGACCCACAGCTGCAAGAAGAGGTAATGTCGATGTGTTACATACATCTTTGAAAATGCAAAGTTTATTTTTTAAATCAGCTAATAAACATGACATTACCATGATATTAGAAAGGATGAGGAAAGCACAGAGTTCTTCTATCACTCTTTTGGTCCAGGACTTTTTCTCATCACGCTCTTGAACAGCAGGGGGTGCTGATGAGTCCAGCACTGAAATATCAATCTTCCTCTTCTCTTCTACTGGCAAAACAACCTTTTTCTTTGACTGTGGGGCAGATTATCATTTAAACAAAACTTTTTAACGACTGATTCATGTGAGTTCATAAAACATTCAAATGAAATGCAGGTACCTTGAATATGCTGCTCCCCTCCTTCTTCTTGGCGAGGAGCTTCGGGTGCCTGTGGAGGCCCTCGATGATGAAGATGTTCTGCAGGATGAGCTCCATGAGGCTGAGGAGGGAGTAGAACAGTTCTAGGTCCCCCAGAGGCCCTTGGGTCCCCACAGCTAGGGCCGCCACCAGGGAGAAGTAGGAGAGGGCGAGCTGGCCTACAGCTGACGCCACCAGGAGGAGCACATCCAGGCTACGAGTGGGGTTGTGTCCCCCCTCGTGTGCCCTCCTCTCCAGCCTGTGGACCAGCAGGCCGGCCAGGGAGCACAGAGACATGACAGGCATGACCACTAGATGGTAGCCATAAAAAATAAGGAAGGCGGTGTGGCGGCGCTGACGCTGGCTCACCCAAACCTGATAGAGAATGAGGACAGTCACTCCTGCTATGAGGACCAGGCCACCTAACACAAGGCCGTATATGACTCCGCCTTGGTAAACAATATTTATGGTGAACTTCTCACTACCATGGTGGTGACCTGGACCCATCCTGTGGCCCACGTTCTTCCACATCACATAGATCATGCAGCCCGCCATCAGGTGGTACTCGATGTTGAATGGATAAAGGATCTCGAAGCCTTTTCTGAAGACGAGGCATGCTGCACTTGCACTGCACCGACAGAAGGTTGAATTGGCAGTTTCTGGAAACAAACATGGAGGAAAACACTTCAGAAAATATATATGGTTCCAGGAAGGAGTAGAAGATTACACAAGGACTGCAACTATCAATGACTTTCAGTATTAATTCATCAGATGGTCATTTTCTCAATTAATCGATTAGTCGTTTGGTCTATAAAATGACTTCAGACCAATCCCTAACATTCGTTGTCATGAAGTTGTTTATCATCATTCTCTCGCTCTACCTGAAACTGTTCCCCCCCTCCCAAAATCCCCCATCTACATCTCTGGAAAACCCATAACCATAACCACAGACTCTTCTCTTCCAAATTTCTTGGCACATTCATCAGTAACACACTCAAATGGAAGATCAACTTAGACCACTATCACCAAAAAATCCCACCAGAGACTTTTTTTTTTCTTCGACAGCTCAAGAAATTTAAAATCAAACAAACCCTCCTTCTTCAGTTTTACACTGCCATCACTGAAAGCATGCTCACATCGTCTATAACATTCTGCTACGGCAGCCTGGGCAGTCATTCAAGAAAAGAAACTGCAGCGCATAGTAAAAAAAAGCATCCAAGATAATTTGCAAACCCCTCCCATCAGTTGAATCACTATATATCAAACACACTATCAAAAAGGCAAATAAAACAATCTCTGACCCTTCATTAGATGATTGATTTATTGATTGATTGATTGATTGAAAATGATTCTTTGAATGTCAAAATACAGATGAAGTTTTTCTTCAAATGATTTATGTTTGTCATATTATTTACTTGTTAAATCAGACACGTCTGCTTCAGATGAGCTTGTGTTACTGTCTTCTCTCTCTAACTCGATCTCCTCATGGATGGAGTTCTCTGTCACTGCCTTCAGCCACAGCAGCAGGTCAGCAGAGAGGATCACCATCAGCCCGGATCTGCAGCAAATACAGCACGCCGATATAAACATACTTTATGAAAGAAACAAATGCAAAAGTAAGATATGCCTGAAGATGGAAATTACGATCATCCTTAAACTAATAAACATAAGACAATGTATACAAGATGTTTATAAAAAGTTTTTAACATATGTAGAGTGATGCACCTGGTGATTATCTTGTGTCTATGAACACAGTCTTTGGAATGAGCCCACAGTAAATATGTCTACAAAAAGAAAAATGTGTTATTAAACGAAGGCACTTTAGGACAAAACAGTAACAATTTAAAGATTGATTCATATATATATTTTTTAAATAATGCAAATCTCAGAGTGGTACAGAAACAAAAGGAATTGGGGCGAAGAGGAAATCTATTTCTCTTTCTGCATCTATGGTGTGCACAGACGGAGCTGCAGTCAATGTTGGAGTTCATAATGTAGTCGTTCTCAAATTGCATCAGGTATTGATCAGGGATTCCCTTGTGCATATTCTGTTTACCACCCACAGCTTTAATAACTGCACCAAGTCATAAGCATGCCGGTCATATACTTGTGATTCTTAGAATCAGCACTTATGCCAGGGTTTGAACATTTACAGTATTTCTATATATAAAAGAAATAATTAGATAAAAACCTTTGATAACAAGTATTAATTGAAAGCTGTGACTTTGCAAGGTCTAAGTACCTTTTTTCTACCATAAGATGCTGCATAAAAATAACCTTTCTTCTGTTTTTTGCTATTGTTTCAGCAGCCTTTATGGAAAGAGACGCAGCAGCAGAACTGTTCTCTCTACCGCAAAGTAAATATCTTTACCTGCAGTGCGAGAAAGGGAGTCTCGACGACGGTGGAGAACACTGTAATAGCAGGTTTACACTCAATCAGATTCATCAAATAACCGGCCCTGAAGAAGTGCAGCAGCAGACTGCATGCAGCAAAAAGCAGGAGGACCACTGGGACATGCAGGAAAAAAGAGAAACACTTGAACACAAGATCCCAAACTACTGTTATAAATGTTGTTGTAATGAAAACACACAAGAAGATACCCATGACAGTCATTCCCCCGGCGTGATGGTCTTTATGTGGGCTGATGTCGGGCTGTTTCCTGGCCCACAGCAGGTACCACAACATCCAAACCAAACTGACCCCCATCAGCAGCAGCATGAACACCTGGGGCTCCTGGTGCTTCAGGCTACTGGGGTTAAAAGCCTCACCAGCCACCAGGGCTGCTCCCAGCAGCACCACGTTCATCCCCAGCAGCCCGGAGATCAGATGCCTGCCACTGGGAGCCCAAATCAGCACCGGATCCAGCTCTGGATCCTGGATGTGCTGGTCTGAGTTCCTTAATGGTTCATCACTGGGGGGATTTCCAGGTGTCCTGCAGGAGGAATGCAGCTCTACAGCACTAGAATCAAGATCCATATTCACCTTTTTTTTCTCTCTTGTCTCCAAAAAACACGTGTCAAATGCTTTCAACCTTCAACCTTCTTCTTTTTTCTGCTTCCATTCAATTTCCAGGTTTTTTTTCTCATGCATTCGTACTTGAATTGAAGTCCTGCAGTTCAACATGTGCCGGCATGCATCTAAAAGCTACTGAGTAATCTGTTTGATCGGCCATCCTTGGAAGGAATAGTCATAACGTAGCACAATAATACCAACACACCTTTCAGGAAAAACTCACTTCATGGCCCCAAATGACATAAGTGAGGCTGTCGGCTTTTTCTTATTGTCAGTCTACAGGCTAGTTTTTCTTGACGTCAGTGGGGTTAATTTACTTTTAATCGAAAGCGTTTATCAGCAGGGCTCTCTGCTGTCACTGTTTGCTTACAGTCTACAACAGGAACTGACTTATGATTAATGGTCAGGCATCATCATATCTTGAAGAGCTCATAGTACCGTATTACCCCACTAGCACACTGCACTCTCAGAGTGCAGGCTTACTTGTGGTTCCTACAGTCTCTAAAAGTCGAATGGGAGGCAGAGCTTTCAGCTATACTGAAGAATAGTGTCCTATTTATTATAATGTTTATAATGCACACTGGGTTTTTTTTAGGCGGTTCACAGGGATAAATGTTGAGAGAGACCCCCTGTCCAGTCACATCAGTCAACCCTTGTGTATTAAGTCTCCTAAAGAAACTAATGGACTTTTGGGTTCTGTTACTTTATAATTGTGTACAAATGTTGAGCATCATTCATTTAAAATGCAAATAGAATGAGACATGGTTTGAAAGAAACTCCTTGATGTTGTGTAATTTGTCTCAACATTTGAAAACACGACTCAAACTGCTGTATATTCACTGTTGTAAATACTGTCTGAGTAATTATGTCAAGTAACAAGGTTTGTTGGAAGAAATTTTAACTCTCTGTTAGGTCAGACCGCTGTGTTTAACCGACTGCTTTTATGTACTGCGTTGCTCTGCTAGTGTTTTTGATAAACCAAATATACCCAACAGTGACATCTCACAGCCAATTGGACTCCCAGCGGTGCTCTTAATTTCAAGGCTATGCAAAGACAGCATGAAGGCTCAGTTCCACTGGTAAAAACATGCTCCTTCTTTGGTTAAACCATGTTTCAAGTTAAAAAACACACACATTTTCACACTAACTTCTAAGCTATATATCCAGGCAGGCTTGTGGCATGTTTGCAACAAGTTGGTTGACTAACAAAACATATGCAGCTAACTGCATCATTGTTTTTACATCCCCAGAGAACCACATGCCAGAGGATGTAAATAAATGTGTCATCGCTCTGTAGGAGAAAGATGTTGACAGCTTGGATCGCTGTGCTGGGCCATTCGAGGCCATGCTGCCAGAGTTGTCCATCTGGTCACCTCTGAGATGCATAATCATGAAGCTGGAGTCTACACAGAGAGTCTCGGAGGCCACCATGCTCCTCACTAACACAGGTACCACATAAACATTATGTAATGAAACCAAGAACAGCAATGTGTTTTCTGCCAATAGACTGTAGACTTACATGTAAGTGATTTGACTTAGCAGAGGATTCAGTTGTAGTAAACGCACTATAGTCCTCACTGTTAGTAGTCAGTTACACAACAATGTGTCACTTGTGAAAAGTGCAAATTAACAGTAATTCCACAATTTACTGTAAATTAAAAAAAGTAGAAAATAACAGTTGTCGTTGAAGAAGTACACAGAAGTGCAGGAACTGTGGCCAAGGCACTCCTGGATACTAACCCATAAGAAAAACATGAGTATCTTTTTCATTTTATACTTATTTTGCAGTAAAATTTTCTTTACATACATAGAATGGCAAATTCTGGGTTTGTGCGGTGTATGGAACACAGATTTTTGCCTCAGATAGTATGCATTACCTGGGGTCGTGCGGTGTATGGGGCACAGAAAATTGTCTTAAAAACCACTACTTTTGTTTTGTTTATATATATATATACATATATATCTATTTTTGAGAGTGTTTAAGAAAATAACTAAGCACGCTTCAATTTCAACTTCAAGGATAAGGAGGTAAAGATTAATAATCTAGTGACATTTGTCAGTAATTTTATGTGTTTAAAAAATTGTTTGGGTCTTTCTTGCTTTTTTTATTTTGCAGCTTGACTAGCTCAATATCTAAGGTATATATGATATAAAGTTTGATTTTCTGTTGGTTCATTTGCTTATATGGAATTTTCCCAAAAAATGATAAATAGTTGTATTAAAAATCCAACATTATTGCCCACTGAGTTATTTTAAGTATAAATTAAAATATCAGTACCATAAAGCTTAAATCATGTAATCAATTTTTCATTGGCTTACAGCCTAAAGGGGACGGGGCTTACAATAATATCCCCGCCCCTCCCTGACAACCAGCACGCCTCGTGTTTCTCTCTTAGCAACCAGCCTGTCAGCCAGCTCCGTGCCTCTCCAGGCCGTCCGGACTCACCTCCTCCCGGACTAAAAGTCGCCTAAACACCGGAGAGGGGGGGCAAAACCCTCGACACCCTTCATGGAAGCGAGCTCAGAGTGAGCCGGGGCTGCCGGAGCCGTGGGCAGCCATGAACGACCGCTACCACCGGGCGGCCCGGGACGGTTACCTGGACGTGCTGAAGGAGGCCACACGGAAGGAGCTGAACGCACCTGATGAGGATGGGATGACACCGACCTTATGGGCCGCTTATCACGGTAACCTGCCGGCGCTGCGGCTCATCGTAGGGAGAGGGTGAGTCTGAATGTGTAAATCATCCATCCATTTCCTTACTCTTACTATATTTTCTTTCTCCCATGTTGCTTGTAGGACACATTCCTGGTATTCTTGCATACTTGACTGATAAACAAATACTCCTGAGTATAATAATAATCTCACACATCTCCTTATATGACTACAAGTCAATTTTTCACATACTAGAGGGGAGATATTTCTCTTTTGTGTCAAGATTTTTGACAATTTATTATTGTTATTTCTTACATTTTTTGTCAAAGGAAAGACAAAAATGTAAGAAATACCCCCCCCCCCCCCCCTTTATGTGTTTATACAGCAGCATCTGGTTATGTTTGCTCACATGAGGAGTTATAGTTGTAGACAAATATATGAATAAACTCTGCTCCAGTGAATGTCACACCAGATGACAGATTAGAAAACCTCTGCATGTTGAGTAATGCTGCCGTATGTTATTACAAATTTAAAGAGAGCAAAGAGGGAAGTTCATCTTTTTTTTTTTTTTTTGAGTTAAACCACAAGCTTCAGCTGTTTGCAATGTCAACAGTGAGAAGATGCACATACTGACAGTAAAACTAAGTTGGAAAATATTGAGAAATTTCCATTCTGTGTAAACACTTATATACACAAACAACTATGTTATAGTGTCGACCATTTATTAACTGTTTCTATACTGCTTATAAATGTTAAATAGGTGGACTGTTAACAGAAAAGTTATTAAAATGTATAATTTTCATGGGTAATTGTTCCCAACTTGCTTCCTACTTTCCTGTGGCATCATAAAAATCAAAACATTTGCATATTTATTGTATATTACAACTTTACCTCGTCGATCTGTGCCCGCTCATATTAACAAAGAAATAAAAAAATATTCTGCCACCTTTTGTTCTTGCTCCATCACTAATCTAATCAGTGCTGCGAGGAGATGGAGAGCTCTGTATTTCAACAGCCTAATTAGGGAGAAAGGTCACTCGCTGCAGGAACCCCATAAACACACACACACATACGCTGACCGAGTGGCATATCTTAAGCTTGATAACTTTATATTCGATCTCACAGATGTGGCTCTGGCTGATCCGTTACATAGCAGAGCCTGTGCAGGTGAAGCTCTAAATCTGATTCAAGTACAATACAGAAGCCATTTTTATACTGATCTGTTACTGAAAAGGCGCCCGACGTCTTTACGGAAACTGATTGTCAGGTCAGAAGCTGAAGATAGATGATATGATCTCTGCTTTGTTTATCAGAGAGCTTAGAGATAATCATAAAGGGGTTTAG
The DNA here is from genome assembly GCA_029490765.1 of Euthynnus affinis. Lineage (NCBI taxonomy): Eukaryota > Metazoa > Chordata > Actinopteri > Scombriformes > Scombridae > Euthynnus > Euthynnus affinis. The sequence goes on along the minus strand of CM055857.1, from coordinate 3,015,348 downwards.
GAGTAAGTGTATATGCTGCCATGATAAGTTGCAGCTAATGTATTAAAGAAGTCTTTTGTTGGAGGTTTAAGGAGCTACACAAAGCCGCCTTTCGTACAGTGTAATATTTACCGCAGCAGACTCAGAGGAGGGTAGAAAACAGTATATATGTCATGCCGCTGGTGGCGGGTTTATAAGGCGTGCAAAAAAAGAGTCTGATGCTGGTGAGTGACTGCAGACACACAAGATTACAAAGCGAAGGGAAAAGGTCACTGTGATGGATAGGGCGTCTTCTCCCTGCGACGGTGCATGCAGGATGCAGCACAGAGTGGATACGAAGCAAAGAGAGACGACTAAAGCTGAGCTGCAGATCAGACTTCACAGCAAAAGGTAAATGAAGAAAGAAAAAAGGTAGCGTTGAGATACGTTTCGCAGAAAATGTCCTTATTTTCACTTTGTAGGCCGTTCTTTGAGGGTCTGTTTAGTTTTTGGTGCTGCACAGGTTGATATAGCTGGGTACTAAAATTCAATTAAAAACGTATGTTACTTGATATGAGATTTTGAGGATTATACATGTTTTTTTATTCATTTAACTAAAGAAGGCAGATTTCTCAAATTCAAATATTGTCTTGACACAAGTATCAATACAAGAAATTTGCCTATTGTGTTGAACTAAATAGATTGAAATATAAGTAAACTAGGCTATGAATGAGACTACACACTAAACACGAAGAACAACGGATGTATTTAGTGATAAACCAAAGTATCAGACAGATTACAGTTTAGAGCTGCAACAATTAGTCAATCAATAGAAAAGTATTTTTGCTGTTTGTTATACCTTTTTTCTGGTTTCAGCTTCTCAAATGTGAGATTTTGCTGCTTTTCCTCATCTTATTAAAGTAAATTGAATTCGCATAATCACAATTTTAATATACATAACATTTCATCGATTAAGTGCCAATCCACTGAGTGTGTGTTGTGATATTTCACTGGATATGTTTATTTATCTTACTTATTAAAATCAGCAATTACAAAGTGCTGTACAATGGCAGACATAAAAGGGACAAAGGACAAAATAAAATACCAAATACACATACATTCCCACATGTTAAAAACATATTTAAATTAAAGATTATAGCGCCACACTGCCAGCGTGACTAAAAATAGGATAGTATTAATAGTAGTACTGGTTGCTCTGGGGACCTCCTAACAAGTTAAGCTGGCCATGGTTACTTCACAATATTATATTTATTATATTTGTTACTCAGTGCTTTTGCATTTTTTTAAGTGTGTCTTAAAACAGCAGTCAGGTGTCTATATGAGCAGTGAAAGAGGTTTTCCTTGCTGTAATCATTCCTCCTGTTCGTACCGGATATTAAAAGATCTCCTTCAAACGTGCTTTCAGTGTAAATGATGGAGGCCAAAACAGTCCATACAGTCGTTTAAAAAGTTGATGTGAAGCTTCTATTCAGCTTCAGCAGTCTGAGTTTAGTCATATCAAGTGGATATCTGACACATTTACAGTCTTTTTAGCATCAGATTCTCCTCTTTATGTTTCCCTGTTGAGCTGCAGGTGGAAATATAGTAACAAAAAGAGGAACTGTGGCGCTAAAAAGACTGTAATGTTGAAAGATATCTACTTGATTTGACTCATTTGGATGCTGAAGCTTCATATTAGCTTCAGATAAACTTTAAAATACATGTTCACACAGAAGGAGGATTATAAAGGGATCTTCTAATGGTCAGTATGAACAGGAGGATTACAGCAAGAAAAACAAGTTTCTATGTTTTGGCACTTGACTATTGTTTTAAGAGAGATGAGAAAAATGAACTTGTCCTTTAATTCCCACACTCATCCCTACATGTTGCTAGTAAACAGGTTGTTTTTGAGGTTGGTGACTTCTGTATCACCTGTTACTAAGAGCTGCTAACAGAGTTTCAGGTTGTCACGTAACCATTTTAAATAGTTTGATGTGATTACGTCTTTGGATTACTAGTGATATAATCTGTTTCTCTGACCTTCCAGGTGACACCGAAATAAACAGAAAATATGATGCTCTGACCATAAAATAAACACTTTCTGCTCCAATATCGACTGACGTATCCAGACACTCCTCCAGGTTGTGACGGGAACTGAAATCAGGGTTCATGTTGGTGGTAAAGGTGGCGACCCTGCGGTGTGTGTGTGGTAACAGTGTCTCTGGGTGTCTGTGAAAAAAAGACTTGTGGTGTGTGGGATAAATAATGCAACGTCACCTCTGTCATGTTTAACCTGCAGCACTTCAATTATTGATCAGGGCTCAGCCACTGCCTGGCCATGTGGGTGGAGGGAAAACAGGAAGAGGAGGGTCTTAGATGTGAATTTAGTTCATAAACACTGTAACCATCACATCCGTGTACAAGCAGTATTATCCACTGTAGCATTTCCCCCCGAAATTTATTAACATGAAAACATTACACATTCAAAAGAGTCAATCAAATCAATGAAATATTATTATTATTATTATTATTATTATTATTATTATTATTATTATATTTCACACATTTAAATTCCTAATGAAGTTAAATATATAACAAATTAAACATCATTATTGTATTGCTAATAATAAAATAATATAATAATATATATATAATATAAAAAAAATATAATATATATAATAATAAGATTTTTTTCAATCTAGGCTATATTTAATAATTACAATAAAATAAAATAAACAAACAAAGACCAACTATTATTTCACAGTGATTCACTGTAATCACACATTTAGTAGGAAAAAAATCATGTTTAAAGGAGGACAAATTTGAAATTGTCTCATCAAATTAACATTTATGTATAAAGAATTTTCCTAAAAAAAATAAATACACAGATTTCATGCTCTATATCTTCATGCTCTCGTATCAGAGTTTTTTCAGAATATAAAAGGAAATCTTTGCAATTTAATGTTTTTTTTATCGAGTGTGCAGTTAAAGTTTCAGTGAACTATAATGAATTTGTTGTTATTTACCCTGTTAGTGCTTGCACAGCGTTATGGGTAATATTCTACTCATATTACAGTAATATTGTAATTTCTATCCAGTCAAACAATCAGATACTGTCTCCTGTGGTCGATATAATACTCAGGTTTTACTACAGTGACTAAAAATAAATTGCTTTGTATTATATTACATTACCTTCCTAAAGTAATGATGTGCTGTTATCCCAGAGAGTAACGTATCTGTGACTTTTGATCCTTTTGGCTGTAGAGAAGATGAACTGGCATAATTGCAGGTCACATGAGTCGTCTTACTTCCTAAGTTTAGTCTGAAGTGTAACGGGATCAGCAAAGTGAGGTTGAGTTTCCCTGCGAATGTGGGTGAAGTCTGCACCATTCCAGATCACAAATTAGAAACCTTGCAGAAAGGAGGTCATACATTTAGTAACTTTATACTGTACAACTGTGTCATGATACAGAGTAATGCAAATTTGAAAGAGAGAAAAGAGGGAAGTTTACCCTGAAAGCACAAGTTTCCTCTCATTTGCTCTTTGTAGTGTCAGTACTGCGAAGATGCACATTAAAATGGGAAATGTAGAGAAACTGGACATTCAGTATGTGTAACTTTACAGCAACAGTCAAAGAGGATTATACATAATTTGAATTTCTATAGCCGTTTTTGCATGCTTTTCATACCTTTCAGGCAAATTGAAAACCAAGTAGACACTTGCTTGAGACTCCATCACAGTGAACATTGTGTGCTTTAATTATCGGTTAGTGAAAATGATATTTTAACTTTGATATTAGTGAAAGCACACTTTGAGTGATTACCTACCTGTATCTCAGTTTTAAGTCTATATGAATTGATTTTCATGGGGTGAAATGAATGGAAACCAGTGGTGGTAAGTGAAGGTAAGAATGCAACAAACACTGGAGTTTGCTTTGAGAAAAGGTTTTCAGTTATGATGCAATAAACTGATATGCACATAAGTAATAAGAATGCTGTACATATAAATCTAATAATGTGGAGATTCAACATGCCCTCTTGTCTGCTCTTCTTCTAGAGGTGACCCGGACAAGTGTGACATCTGGGGGAATACGCCGCTTCACCTGGCAGCTGCCAACGGCCACCACAACTGCCTGTCCTTCCTGGTGGCTTTCGGTGCCAACGTGTGGTGTCTGGATAATGACTACCACACACCGCTGGACATGGCCGCCACCAAGGGCCACATGGACTGTGTTCGCTACCTGGACTCCATCGCTGCCAAGCAGATCACCCTCAACCCTAAGCTGGTCAGCAAACTCAAGGACCGGGCGTTCCGCGCTGCAGAGCGCCGCATCAAAGACTGCGCAAAGCTCCAGCGGAAGCACCGTGAACACATGGAGAAAAAGTTCCTGAAGGAATCAGCAGCTTTAGACAACTTGGATGCTATTAGCTTCTCCAGCTACACCAGCAGCAGCACACTGAGCCGCAAATTCAACACTGTGACCTCCAACATGCCATACTCGCAGGTGGATGCTTGTTTACTAAACGTTAAAGGGGACATATTATGCACATTTATAGTCTATATTCTTATTCTGGGGCTCTACTGGAACATCTTAGCATGATTTACAGTTAAACTCCAAGTCAAACTCATGCACTTCATTGAAAATGATGAGGTGAGGTGCTCTTATGTCACCATCCAGTTTAGTGTAGATATCCATTTATTAGAATATGGGCAGCAAACCCAGTATCATGTTTTAGCTTTTTAGATGCTAGAAGAATGAGTGAAATCGTCAAAAGGCCAAAGCTATTAGAACAGACTAGCTTGAAAAGAGGGCAAAAGAGGGCCTCATGTGAGTTGTAACATATATGGTCTAAATGAAACTTTGCAAATTCTTCTTTTCTAAATTCAAACTTTCTCCTCAGGCCACCCTGCACTCCACAGCCAAGGGCAAGGCCAAGATTCAGAAGAAGCTAGAGAAGAAGAAGCAGGTTGACGGAACATTCAAGATCTATGAGGACGGGAGGAAGAGTGTACGCTCGCTCTCTGGCCTGCAGCTCGGCAACGACGTCATGTTCCTTAAACAGGGCACCTACGCCAACCCCAAGGAGCGTTCACGCCTCAACATCCGCGACATGTTCCGCCGTGACAATGACGACGATGCCGACACCATCTCCCGTGCCATGAGTGACCCAGGCCTCCATGAGGCTGCGTATTCAGAGATCAGCGCTGACTCCGGTCATGATTCCTTGTTCACCCGGCCCGGGCTCGGCACCATGGTGTTCAGGAGGAACTATTCGAGTGGAGGGATGTTCAGTATCGGGGCACGTGATGAAGGGAGCGTAGCAGGGAGTGAACCTGCGGGACGGGCGCCCAATGTTCGTCTACGCGGACGCCTGCCTCCACGCTCGCCCAGTTTTGATGAGGACAGTATTGGCAGTGCGTTGAGCCTGCAAGAAAGAAACATGCAGGAGTTGCCCTGGGAAGAGACTGATGTTGGACTGGATGAGGATTTAGAGCCAGAGAACAGTCCATTAGAGACCTTTCTGGCCTCACAGAACCTCAGTGAGTTCATGACCATCTTCAGGAGGGAAAAAATAGATCTAGAGGCTCTGCTGCTTTGTTCAGATCAGGATCTCACCAGCATTCACATCCCTTTGGGCCCCAGGAAGAAACTGCTGGATGCCTGCAAGAGACGTCTGGACACCATAGATGAACCAGAGGCCATTGAAGACACTGAGCTTTGAAGGTCAGTGTGGAGTAGTCTGCATTTTGTTTTAAAAGGGATGCACCACTTGGCTTTCCTCCCAGATAAACCTTTGTTTTCACACATAAGCTACTGTCTTTGCATGCATCAGCATAGCCTTTAAATGACTGTTATAGAACCAATCACAATGTTTGTTTACAAAACCTTCTGGGTAGAAAACCCCTGCGTCACAGACATACAATTTAATGGTACAGAGCAAAAATAAATGTCATTTAAGCAAATGAATAGCAAAATGTATATAAAAAAGTGTAAGTATAAGTAGTAAAAGTAATTAAAATTAAGCATAAGTAAGTATAAATGAGTAAAGCAGTGGTAAGGCAGCCACCTGTTAAGAGAGATGTGACTATTTGGTAGCAGAAATGTCAAATAGGTCGGACCACTGTGTTTAACTATATATCTTCAAATGTTACAGTTAAGGTGAAAATGACTACAGAAATAAAAAAAAAGGTTGTCTATTTCACATATCTTTGCAATTCAAATCAACTGCCAGTTGTCTCCCCGGAAGTGACTGTTTGTTATTGTTAGTCCAATGTCACAATGATTCGGTCTATTTGATATGACATTCATCACAGAATAGTACAGACATGAACAGGTGTGGATGGCCTTTGTTAATGTTATCGCCAAATCTGCAATGAGATGCTAATTTATTAGCTACTCCAAGGGTTGGGCGATATAATGGAACATTTGTCAACTAGATATCTACCAAGTTATCTATAATGGGCAGGACTACTTCATGGGAATATTAGATTTACAACATTGTTATATCAGTCCACGTCCAATGTCATAACCTCCAACATGCCATACTTGAAGCTGGTTGCTCTTTAAACTGAAAAAGTCTTTGCACACTTAAATATGTGACAGGTGTGTTGGGGGAAAGCACAACTTGAATAAAAATGAGAAAACTCCTGCACGCCATCTTGTCTACTGCTGTAATATTTATTAGTTTAGTTTAGTATAGTTTTAGTGTGTTCGTCCTTCATCGGGATATCTGGACAAGCGTCACAGCTATTTCATATACTGTATATACAGTACTGTGCAAAAGTTTTGGCTGTTTGGCCATTAGGGAGGCATCTGATCAGTCCTAAATTTATACAGCAGTATGACAATGACCGGAAACATCCAACCAGAGTCATAAAGAACTATCTTCAGCAACAATAACAGGGAGACCTTCAACAGATGGTTTGGCCCCCACAGATCTCAACATCATGGAGTCAGTCTGGGATTACATGAAGAGACGCCTAAATCCACAGACAGCAACTTCTCCAAGATGCAGGAACAACCGACCTGCCGATTACCTGACACACTGTGTGCAGGTGACCCGAGGAGAGCTGCTGCTGTTTTAAAAGACAAAGCTGCTCACAGCAACATATTGATTTAATTTAGATTTCTGCTGTTTACTGAACTTTGGATGAAGTCAAATGATAAATAAAAACTATCCATGGTATTATTTTTGAAAGCATCCTCACTTTACTTTTAGAGCCTAAAACCTTTGCACAGTACTGTATAAACATACAGAAGCTGCCTCCTTCAACTATCCAATCAGAAAGCGACATAAATATGTTCAATTGGTAAACAAAACACCACAAGCTAACACATACCTAAGGTAAGGGAAGAATAACGGAGCACCAGTGTGGTCCTTTCCTCATGCAGCGCCACAAGACCAGACAGATTTTGTACTGACTAAACAGCACCATCTAGTGGCGAGTTATGATACAACCAGATGAGGTTTTTCTTCTTATTCTTTGTATGCCTGTAATACATTTCCAGTTTTGTTATGTACTATACAATATTTTTATTTGACTTTATTCATATTTGGAAACACAGTGAAGAGGTTATTCATATATGATGATTGTTATTTCCAAAGGTAAATATATAAATAAACACTTAATGGGAAAGTTTTGCCACATATACAAACACACGAACACACCAACTGTAATGTCTTTGAATACATACTACTCCAGTCTGTTACTGTAACACCTGGTTCTTATTCTTACTGTATTTATTCAGGTATCACTGAATGATTTATGTGTTTAAGTGGATGTACCTACTCCTCTTGATGTCATTTATTTATTATGCTTCCATTGTACAGTTTTCTTACATAACCAAGATAAACTTGTTATCTCATTCCTTGGCACATACACAATTATAACCTGATATTGATGGTGAATGAAAAGAGCCACAGACTGATTGTTGCTCTGCAAACACTGTTGCGATAGTAAAAACAATGGGGTCATACTGTGAGGTTACGTGAGTGTGTGCCGGATAACAATGTGATCTCGGGTTGCTCTGAGATGTATTTGGTTTCACTGAAGGTCTGCCTGTGCACTTGAAGTATGACTGTGCATGAATGTACATTTTTACGCTGGTAGAAAAAAACTGTTTTTGTATTATCAAGAATATCTGAAGGTGTATCCACAAACAGAATAATCTTTTATTAAATTAAAGTGGAAATGGATGTTTTTTTTTGTATGAGTGTGTTTTCATATAACCAGCTGCTTCTATGTGACAAATACCTTCACATACATACTGTGACCTTTATCTTTCGTTCTGTCAGGAGAAGAAGGCGGCTGATACTGACGGACGATTAGTGCTTGTATAAATAAAAACATCAACCTTGAGGATGTAAGAGGAGATGTCAGACAGCCTGGTGCTCTTATGTTCCCCGCTCTGCAGTATCTGCTGAGTAGTAAATACACACACTGGATCTTTTAAAGAGCACGCTGCAGTCAGGGTGGCCTCAAGCCCAGAACACTGGCCTCACTCCAAAAAAAGAAAGAAGCAGCAGCAGCACTGACACCAGTTATATGCATGCAACTCGCATATACTATCACCTGAGCCAACACATAAACACACTATCCAGGCACATTTTTGCATATCATCCTCCCTAGTGAAGACACAACTGCACAGTTAATCCTCCTCCTCCTCCTCCTCCTCCTCCTCCTCCTCCTCAGCCCTCCTCTTTCCCCTCTCCTTTCCCAGGACGTTTGCCAAGGTTACAGAGATGGGAGGGGAGTGGAGAGGAGCTGACACAAAGAAACAGAAGGGGGTGAACGACATGCAGAATGCATGAGACACCAGAGAGGAGGGGAAAACTCTAAGCTGAGCGGCTGCAGTTTTTTTGTGTGAATGTTTTTCTTGTTTTTACAGAAACATTATGGATCCATCACATCACAGGGAAGCCTTACATCTTTGAGCTACAGGACAATAAATTCCTCTGCTGGCAGACTGCATCAGGAGTCAGCTGACTGGTTGGGTGAAAAAAAAAAAAAAAAAGAGAGGAAACTGTAAGAGAGATGAGGAGGAGGTGGGAGAGGAGGGCCCATGAGGCTCTTGAGGCAGCAGGAAAGGGGCTGGGCTTCTCTGATAATGCTTCTTGCCAATAAGGACTTTCGCAACGCTAACTTTGACCCGTGGACTTTAGGCAGCTTTAGCACGAGTTGCCTGCAAGAGAGGACACAAAGTGCATGGTGACACAGTTTTGAGCCAGTCATCAGTCACCAGCACAGGAGCTGACATGCAGAATGTACCGGAGGAGTGGAGGGAAGGACGGGATGATGATGGGAGGCGTGCGAAGGATTCAGAGAAGATGAACGGGGAGTCGAGGAAGAAGGAGAACGGAGTCGAAGAGGTGGAGGTCTCGGAGAAAGAGTCGCTGATGATGGAGCTGACCAGGATGGTGCAGAAGATGGTGAGAGAGAGCAGCTGGTGGGAGAGGAGGGGGATTGATTGCAGCATCCTGGCAGCAGCGTTCTTCTGTCTGCCACCCGGTAAGACACACAGCTGTGAGGAACAATGTGCGGAAAGTCCTCAAAGTTGGTAGTGAAGACAGAAAGATGAGGGATGTGACCTAAATTCTTGATGTAACGTGTCATTTGTTTTGCACTTTTAAGATACAGTTTATGTCTTTACTTTATGTCTGCACCAGTTACTCTGACAGATACTTTTTCAAGTGATAACTGCAAACATTAAAACTGAACATGCACATTTTTTTTCTGTTCATCAGCATGAATTTTGCCTCTACCTTGCAGAAAACAAAACTTGCATCACAAGTTTTCCCATGAATCGATGAATCATTAAGATTGTTAATCATCAAAATGTCCCTGAGTGTTAAGAGCAGCAGAGCAGTTGGACCCAAAACAGCAGGCAGTGTTTATTTATTCAACTCAGGAACAGAACTCAGGAGTGCAGGCAAAACAAAGCAAAACTGAACTGAACTGAACTACAGAAACAAATGTTAAACTCCTCTTTTATATAATGTGTTGAGGATGAGTCCAGCCATTGAACAAACACCTGTCAGTCTCTGGATAAGAACATCTGCTAAAATGGCCTGAACGTAACCACAGAAGACATGTGGAATGAACTACCAGGTGTGTAAACCGCTGCGTCTCTGACGCTTAACGAGGTGTGTCAAAGTCCTCAGTCACATTTCACAGCTAGTGTGAAAGCGAACTTGGGTTTCAACTTTAAGGGGCCTACTGCCAGTCAGTCCAGTTCAACAAACAGGGACTGGTGGAGAGCCAGACTGGGACAGAACCATGACACAGAGGCTAAAGACGCCTTCAAACTGCAAAATCAGTCCAGAACAGTTCGAAACCCACAGAAATTAATGATTAAAAAACCCCAAAGAGAAGCAGAAAACATTTGAGAAACTGGAAGCAGATAATGTTTGACTTGAAAAAACTATGTCAAAACCATTAAAACTGTTTGTTTAAGCTCTTAATGTCTCATTAGCGATATTTATTTGTGTAACTTAATAAGTTTCCTTCTGTGTTTGAAATACAAATGCAGCTCTTTCTCTCCGTCACCTCTCAGCCCAACATTGTTCTCATAACTGGTTTACACATTCATGGTATCCCATCCCACGGCCCCCCTCTATCTGGGTCACTGGTGGCTGGCTACTGACCTCGATTAGGACTGGTGCCTATTGTGACTCATGTCACTCGATCATTGGAGCTGACAACTGACTGCTTCAAGCTTGATATGTAATCTAGACGTGTCTGCAGTTAACATTCTTGTAACAGCAGGTGCTCTTATATAACTGCATGCTTGCGAGTATTCTCCTAATAAGCCACTCAGTAAATCCCTGATTGTAGCATTAGTTGATTCTTAAGTCCCAGAGAGGGACTTAGGAGGCATCTGTCATTGTGTATCACCGAGCTTGTGACTTATCACCTCGAAATAAGCTGCTTTGAAATAGGAGGTGCGGTTTATTAGCAACGTTTTTATTGGCTTAGGAAAAGAACATGTCATCTAAACTCTGCTGTGAAAGCCAGTCAGAGACACTGAAACACCAGCAGCTGGTTTATTCTAGTTAAAAGGTCCACTGTGTTATCAGAGTACAGACACTGCTTGGCTTGGGTGACTAAATCTATTAAGATTTAATCAGATTTGAAGGACAACAGTCAAGTGAAAGAGGTTCATTCCCCCTGTTCATACTAGATATTAAAAGATCTCCTTCAAATGTGCTTTCAGTGTAAGTGATGGAGACCAAAATAAACAGTGTGTCCATACAGTCATTTAAAAGTTGATGTGAAGCTTCTATTCAGCTTCAGCAGTCTGAGTTTAGTCATATCAAGTGGATATCTGACACATTTACAGTCTTTTTAAGCATCAAATTCTCCTCTTTGTGTTTCCCTGTTGAGCTGCAGGTGGAAGTATAGAAACAAAAAGAGGAACTTTGGCACTAAAAAGACTGTAACGTTGAAAGATATCTACTGGATTTGACTCATTTGGATGCTGAAGCTTCATATTAGCTTCAGTATGAACAGGAGTTAAAAATCAAAAGATCAAGAATCATGAGAGTGAAGTACAGGAACGAAAAACATACACTTTCTGCCTCACGTGGATATCTAGAATAGATTGCAGTACACTGAATGCGTGCAGTGATGTAATCATGTGAGGAACCTGCGGTGTGATGAAACGGTGTCAGACACACCAGCGCAGTCACCTCCAGTCGAGGATAAAGTTTCCCATCTTTCACCTGATCGCTCCGCTCGTCATGGTTGAAAGTCACACCGGTGTGATGCAGTCGAATGAAGTAACTCAGTACATTTACTCAAGGACTCTAGTTTAGTAAAGAATTTAAGGTAGTTTACATGAGCGTTTTCATTTTATGACTTCCACTCCACTACATTTCAGAGGGAAATATTGGACTCTCTACATTTATTTGACAGCTTTAGTTACTAGTTATGTACATAAAATAAGACAATGATGAGATTATAAATGACACTGCATTGTTAAAAATTAAACCAGTGGCTCCTGAACTTTTTGGCTCATGGCTCTTTACAAAAAAAAAAAATCAATATATATTTGTATCTCTTTGTCATGCTTCAGATGTTAATGCGTTGTTAGCAGTTCCACCATTTCTCCTCACATGGTTTGAATAACTGCCCGAGGCCCAAAGAGGTAAAAACCCTCCAATATTTCACAAAAGATTAAAGAAAAGTTCTGAAAAAATTAATCCAGATTTAAGTAGCAGAGCTGTTCCTACCCGATCTATTGTCCCAAGACCCCTCACATTTATCTTTTGACCCTTTCAAAGCAGTTTAAACTAGCTCTAGTTCAAGCAGCTACAATAAAATACCACTATGTATTGAATCATCAGTATTAATAATTATCTATTCATTTAATGTATTAGTCACAGCCCGATTCTCTGCAAAACAAGTACTTTTAATTTTTGTAATAAGTATTTTTAAGATGTGGTATTGATATTTTTACTTAAGCAAAGGATCTGAATACAACTTCCACCACTGCAGATAAAGGATACAGTGATGGTCAGCTGGTATAGGGTCCACTTACGTCCAAATATCTCAGCAATTACTGAATAGATTACCATCAAACTGACTTTAATGGTTCTCAGACATCAATTCCCATGACTTTGGTGACTTTTCGTGTAGCAACGGTCAAAATTTCCATTTCAGTTCATGACTGAATTCCTGTTAGCTTGAGCTGTAAATCAGGAACATGCTTCCTGTTAGCAAAGTGTAGTGTCATGCTAGATATATGAGGGAGGACCCGAAAATTCCCCAGAATTAAAGTGCTCTCCTTGAAATGTGCTTCTCTCATTCCTGGAAAAACTGTGTCAAGCAGGAAAGTCGCTGGCTGGAAAACCAAAAGCTGAAAGATGCTGAAAAGCTCCACAGAGCTGAGGGGAAGCACAGAGTGATAATTATCTGACAGGTCGTCACTACGAGCAACTCCTTTTCCTTTTTTGTTAAAGTAAAAACATTCATTACAGCAGCTTTAAGATTTGCACGCTAACTAGGAAACATGTTAAATATTCAAACCCTACATGCTACTCGTTTGCATACTTGTCCCGCTGTATCACAGCCCTGGACGGCCATGAGAGTGACACACCCTTTGGAAACATTCGGACATAATGAACTTGCTTATTGGACGAAGGTTAAGATAACAAACATCCCTGAAGGCTGATTTATGACTCAGTAACAGCTCAGCATAACTCAAGTTACAAAAGCATGACTTTTTCTCAGATAAAGTTCAGATAAATACGACTAAACCCAAAGACACTCATGTACTCCCCTCTACAAAGGATAAACCTTTCTTGTGCAGAACCTGTTTTTTTATTTTATGAAGAATCTAAGAATAGCTTAGTGATCTCTCCATGTTTTATCAATCTAGCAATTTAGTTTTTTTTATAAGAGCTGTGAGAAGTCAGTAAACACATCAGGACACTTTTAGAAATGAAAAGGTTTTTGCACCGAGACTATAACTTTATAGGTTCTGAAATGAGGCGAAGAGAATAAGAGGTCTAATTGAGGTCAAATGTCTGTTGTTCTCTGTGTTGCAGCCTTCCTGCTGCTGGCCTCCGCTCAGGTCCTGTGGTTTTCGGCAGGCATTCTGCTGATGGGCGTGGCTCACGCTGTCATCACCATCAAGGGAACACATCTGGCCAGCCACGGGGCGCTGAGCGAGTCTCAGGCCTGGGGGAAGTTCTGGGCCGTCTTCTTCATCGAGGTGAAATGTTCAGATGTAAACTGATTATTAATTACCTGAGGCGAAGCTTATTTTTAGATGCAGCTTTGTAAAAAAAAAAATATCACTGTCAAAGTGACCTTGAGCGAGGCACTTAAAGGGGTAGTTGGACATTTTGGGAAATGCACTTAATCGATATATGCTGAGAAACTGAGCAAGATCAATACCACTCTCGGAAGCACTTTCATACACATACAGCGATTCAAAGTGCTTTACATAACGCATTGAAAATAATTAAATAAATGGACATTTAAAAGTTTAACACATAAATAAAAGGTAAATAATAGACTATAAATACAGTTTACAGTGCTGTAAAGTTGTCATCAATTAAATTAACCAACTATTTTGATTATTGATTGTTGTTTTGAACCATTTTTTAAGAAAAAAATTTGTAAACTCTCTGATTCCAGTTTCTTAAATGTGAATATTCTTCTGGTTTCTTTAGTCCAGACTCCAGACAGTAATCTGAGTATCTTTTTGAGTTGTGGACAAAACGAGACATTTGAGGACATCATCCTGACATTATATGGACCAAACAACTAATGGATTAATCAAGAAAACAATCGACAGATTAATCAATAATGAAAATAATTAGTTGCAGCCCTACAGTGTAGTAATAAAAGAAATAAAGGTGCAGTAAAGAAACTGATCAATCAAAGGCTGCAGAGTTTTTAAGTTAGTTTTGGAGCAGATTTGAGATAATCAGGGAATTTCCTTCTGTGTGTAGAATAGTATCTGGTCGTGCATCTACCAGTTGACAGAGCCAGGTTAGCCGTTTCCTCCTTTTCTCTCCTCTGAGCATGATATTAATCTAATCATTGAAAGTAAATAAGTGTATTTCCCGAAAGTTCAAACTATTCCTTTAAATTACAGCTTGTTTCAGTGAGGCTGAGACGTCTATGGTCGTTCGAGGCAGGTGTGAAAGTGTGTAAAGCCTTTTGCTCAGCGAACCGACAAAGCAAAAGTAAAGGCATAAAAGGACTGAATGATGTGTTTAACTCTACAAATCCAGCTGTTAAACATGTCTTTCATAACCTTTAACAACCTCAGAGCCAGAATAAATCAGCTCAGTGAACTCTTGAATATCAAAAAATATCGTAAAACTGCAGTGAAGTCAGCTATATTGATGTTTCCTGCCTGATTTATGTGTTGCATCATGGTTTTGGATGTTCATAAACATGCCCATCTGTCCTTCACCTGCTCAGATTTGTGGCTCGTTCTCAGCGAGAGCCGGCGTGCATGGCCACATTAAGATGCATCATGCTCATACTAATGTCATTGGACTGGGTGACTCCAGCGTATGGAAGGTCCCCTTCCTGCCTCGCATTGTCTACCTGTTCATAGCTCCCCTGGCCGTGCCTATCATCACTCCACTTGTTGCATTAGGTAAGAGGTGCTAAAAGACCAATGAGGAACAAGTGCTTTTAGTGTTTACTCAGATATTTCAACGTTAAATGTGATTATCAACATAACATCGAGATAGATTTTCACCTTCTTATCCTGTTCGAGTTCCCACCTTTACTACATCTCCATCATCGAGGTGAGAGTTTATTCTCATAGCTGTGACGGTTTCTGATTCTCTGGTTTTGCAGGTGAGCTCAAAGGACACTCTCTGGCTCATGTCGTTCGGACCGTCCTGATGATAGCGCTGGGCCTGTACTCGCAGTACTGGCTGCTGATCAACGTCTCCGGGTTCACCTCGCCTCTCAGCGCTTTGCTCTGCATGCTCGTCTGCAGAGCGATGTTCTCTGTGCCCTACATCCACGTCAACATTTTCCAGGTGAGAAATATACCAAACCTGCAGCAAGTTCCTTAAAGGGGGACAAGTTATGCTTTTTCTGGTTTTCCCCTGTTTATATACTGTTATGGTGTCAGATATTAAACACAGTCAAATTTACATAACTAGAGGATGATGTCAGTAGAAATGATCCCTGCAAGTGAAAAGCTTCACATGCTCTGAATGCTTCATTCGCACATTTTTTTCTATCTTGCCGACAAGCGTATGCCCATAAATGGCTATCCATTGGTTGCTAACGTTGTTGATACGGTTGTTCCATGTGTGGTTCATGTTGTCCACTGTCATATCTCAGATTAGATTTTGGCTTGAACATGTACGGATGTATCTGAGGAGTTGACATTTTGAATGAAGAACAAGATTAAGAAGTTAAATAATACTACCATAGTTGACGTAGCCTTTGTCCCTGAAACCGTCCAATCAGAACAGAGTGGGAGGGGGGTCTTAATGTCACAGGAGCTAAAGCGGCCTGTTTCAGACAGAGGCTGAAGGGCCAGTATGAAATACATAAGGAGCTTTTTTAAACTGTAAATCATGCAAAGATATTCCAGTTGAGCCCCAGAATATAAATATATAGCTGGAAATGTGCATGTTTTGTCCACTTTTAAAATACATATAATATATTTTGGTCTGGATATTTGAGGTGTTTTTTTTTTTTTATTTAAAGGCTGCTGTATTTGAAAGTGTGACATAATTAGAGAAAACAGTCTCACCACAAGGTAAAAGCAACATCTGCTGTATGTAGGATTCATCAAAAGTGTCTTTTTGAGTGAAAACCAAAGAGATCATGTGATATGACTGAAAGCTCCAGAACAGCTAATAAATGAACCTTTTGGTGGTATTTTTCCCCCCAGTTGTTCAAAAATGTACTTTGAACTTCAGGATATAATTTGCTTATATATATATTGAATATATTATATTCAAAATCACAATATAGTTTGACATTTTGGGAAATATGTGTATTCCCTTTCCTGCCAGAGGTTAGAGGAGAAGATCGACACCACTCTTATGTTTAATACTTTCAGTATGAAACTACAGCCAGCCGCTGGTTAGCTTAGTTTATAACATAAAGACTGGAAACTGTTAGTCTGCCTCTCTCCAAAAGTAAGAAAATCCTCTAAAAGTTCAGACTGACACTTTGAACCGGAGTGTGAAATGACAAGTTTTAGGTAAAAGTACATTAACCATCTATCACATATCAGTAAAGATAACACTGTACTGAAGTTAATATCTGACATCTGGGAAAGTAGAAACATTGCTAACAGAAGTCAGACCAGGCCAGCAAACACAAACAGTCAGATGATCGGACAGGTTGGAAACCAGGTTGGGTGTACTTATTTGGGCCTCAAAGTGAAATTCTTACCCAAACATCCGCCAGTGTTGACAGAACTTTGACCTTCTTTTATTTATGTAGGTCTGCACACAGTATTCCTGTGCAGGGAGGGGTTATTACAGATGTTTCAGGTCTGCTTGTTTTCTGTCTTGCCTCCAAATAAGGTGGTTTTGAATAATGGGGATAAACCTGTTTACAACTAAACCAACAGTAAAAAAAATAATCAGGAGGTGCAAGTACGGCTGAGTGAAGTAAAATTGGAATAATGTACTAAAAGGTTACAAATTACCTCTTAACCTTAATTTAAAATCCAAGATTAAACTCAATCCAGTATGTTTTCTTGTTTTTTTGTTGTAATTATCACATTGTTTGTACCTGTAAACTAGAGACCATCCATCCAAGAAAAACAACCCTATAGGTTGTAAATTTAGTCGCCAAAAACAACCTATAGTTACGTTTGAGTAACAGATGCCATCTAGTGGCCGTAATAATTACGACCCGCAGAAATTAAGCACTTCAGATGACACCAGCGTACGATGACTTCTTTATCAGGAGGGTCACGAGGACAGCCAGAAAGTTAGTTAGATGACAAAAAGAAGACTTAGAGCTGCAGGAGACTGCTGTTCGCTTCAGTTTCGGGACAAGCCTAATGTTCTGCTTACTGTTTCCATGACAACGAAGGTCACCTAACATTGAGGAAGAAGTAGCCATGTTTCGACTGAACATTTTAACGCAAACCATGATCTTTCCCTCAACCTAACCAGACCGTAATCACGGTGCTTTCACACAATAAGACGTCATTATTTTTTAACAGTGATTTCTGATTTTAGAAAGGGGCATCTTACACTCCAATGGGTTATTCTGGAGTCGGCACAGGTACAAACGACCTATATGATTGTTTAATTTGGAGGGCTTGTTGGTAAACTATTGGGGGGATGTATATGTATGTATGTATATCGATCAGCTGAGTTTATACTATATTTGTTTCTTCAGGTTAATTGGTATTGCTTGGATTTATGAGTTGAGGTTTTCAAGGTTTCAGGGTTTTATTGTCATTCCAACATAAAAATGTAAATGTAAAGTAACAGAGAGGGAATTCATATTACTTGGGTCACGGTGCAATAAAATCACACACAAGTAAGGGAATAAAATACTAAATGATAATAATAAAAATAAAGTATAATGTACATAATAAGTACTAAAGTATAAAAGTGCCAAGTAAGTAATGAGTAAAGATTTGGGTCACTTACAAAATACAGAACCAGTGAATGGGAAGCTGTGTTTTAGACTTTTGACTGGTACTGTATGAAAATTTCCCAGCACACATCTCACAGATTTGATTAAGACTGTGCTGCCTGTGTCGTTTCATACCAAATGATTAAGAGAGCACCTCTTGTTGCGCGGCCTTTTGAGAAACTCAATGTTTCAATGCGGCATTGTGTTCTCACAGAGCGCACCAGTCTCCACCAGAGAACTAAAAGGGATAAAGAGGAACAATTCATGCATGATTTTCCCAGATGGAGTCAGAGTCCTGCAGGTCATTGTGTATTGTTCTGATCAAAGTGTGTGAATATGGATTAGAAAACACAGGTTCTTGATCTGTCAGGAGTCTAACAGGAGGAAATGTTTGTTCTCTCTGGGGGTTTGACATTGACCCTCACTCTCCATGCTGCTGCTGGCTATTGTCCTATCAATCTACCCCTGTGGATAACCTTCGCTCTGGTCTCTTTTGAAAACACTTTGTACTATTCTCACATGTTTTCCTCATTTAAATTTTATAAAAAGTAACACACTTTATATAGAGAGATATTTTTACACAAGCAGTGGTGGCGGTGGTTTTTTTTTTTTTTTTAGCCTGTCAATGCCAAACTAATATTGAAGCTCAGGGTCTTGAAATCCAGTTAGTTTGAGCTGGTTCCTGGATTATCAACTGGTCCAGACGTCCAGTGAACCCGAAAGTTCACTTTGTGTCGTTTGTTTCATGGTGATTCAACAAGGGGCGAAGTTCTTTGGAGGTCCACTAACGGCCCCCACGGTGGTGAATATGACTTTATCCTAGATCATTTTTTCAGTTGGTATTGCAGACATATTGAACACATTCCTAATTAATCTTGTGTTTTATCAAAATACTACACATTCATTTGACATTCTGCACATATGGGAGTCAGGTAGTGTTCTAGCTCAGGAGTACTTGTTGGTATGAGGCTGAACTATCCTGTACCATCTCCAGTTTGCACGGCTATTTTTTTTTTTAAATCTCAAGGCTGCATTGAAGGTTACTACGCAGCAGGCAGCTGTTTCCAGAGAGAAAGCTTTAAAAACCCACTGTATACTAACCTGCCCAGCACCAAACAGCAAACAGACTATGAACATAATGGAGCATTTAGCAGCTGAGAATGTGGGTCACAGCAGTGGGGCCTTTGGGTGCTCAAACAGGGAGAGAAGAGAAACGCTGACCAGATCGTCATTGGCTCGTGTTGTTTGCACACTATTTTAGGGTTTCTGATAAAACAGTGTGATCGAACTTTAAGCAAATCCTGCTGATGGTGCTCAAACATGTATATGTATAACTAAAGCGGCAAGGACTGATCTGTCAGTGTGTAATGTGTTGGTTGACTGAAGAGCCAGATATTCCCCTCAGGAGTTGGTAGAGAGGAAAAACAGAAGCTAAAAGAGAGAGAATATTAGATTTAAATTCACCAGGTGGACAGAAACATGACTCCACATGAATGATAATGTTGCTCCGTAACTGCTGGATGTGGAAAACTTAAAAAGTGATGATAGGTCAGTGTTGTGGAAACAAAGTGGCCAAATAAATCAGTTAATGGAGGTTTAACTTTATTTTTTTTACTAAAATATTTGACAAATCCCAAAATTAACTTTATATCTTGTTTGTTTAATCATCACATTACACGAAACCACAACAAGTCTGTTTTTCTACAGATTAAACAACTATAATATGTTCATTAGTGAGCTTTGGAGGTACTGGTAGGCAGACTTTTAATATTTAACATGCAAACATGTTGGGAGTAGTGGAGCAGCAGACAGCAGGCAGCAGGAACTGAAGAATCAATATTTATTTATCAACTTGGAAACAGAACTCAGGAGTTCAGGCAAAGTGAAGCTGAACTGAACAAACGATCCAACAGCCGGAGCTTCAGTTTCAACTTCACGGTCCCACTGCCGCTCAGTCCACTTCAACAAACAGGGAAAAGGGGCATCTGATGGACTGGTGGAGGGACGTGGAGCCAAACTGGGACAGAACCCTGAGACAAACATGAGAGTATCAATCTTGTAATCTAACTCTTCGCACAACAGCAAATAAATGTATTTTCCAAAATGTCAAACCATTCCTTCAAATCTTTGGGTGTTTTCTTTCATTTATTAAAAAAAAACAACAAAACAATCCTTTGAATTCTTGACCACAAGGTCCATTTAGTAGCTGTTCTGGAGCTTCATCAGCAGATGGAGCTTCATCAGTTGTCAAGCAAATGTAGATGCTTGAATTCCCATTTTTCTGAGCACTTTACGGACTCCTGCAACTGTCTGCATCGGCCCGAACAGCTGCAACTGATGAATTGCTGAAGATCATGTGATACGATTGAAAGCTCCAGAGCAGCTACTCAAGGGGTCTGACTCTGTCTCATCAAATTATGTCCGGCTTTCAAAAACATCTTCCATAAACTGACGAAACAAGAAAGTGAATAAACGTATTTTCTAGAATGTCGAACTTAATATCGTGATATTCATGCAGCCTGACATCCAGTATGTCATTACTAGAATCATCTTAAATGGATTATATACTAAACTTTTAAAAAACTGTGTCTGATTCGCAGCACATTGGCCTCCCGATGTTCTCCACGAAAACCCGACCAAAGAGGATCTACCAGATGACCCACGGAGTCCTGAACCTGCCGCGTAACCCTGTGCTGGACTGGATTTTTGGACACTCGCTTATCAACTGCCACGTGGAACATCATCTCTTCCCCTTCCTGTCTGATCAAATGTGTTTAAAGGTAGGAAACAATCATCGTATATGATCAGCACACATTTACCTCAGTGTGTCACTGTATCGGATTTCACTGTAGATGTGTCGGTTTTACAGCACAGAGAGACAGAAGTAGAGCACAAATCTACATAAAATTAAGCTTTAATGTCAAAGTGAGAGCAGAACAAAGTGTTTTAAATTAATTACAAATATAAAATACATTAACTGTTTGAAAGTAACTGGTAACTATGGCTGTGAAACAAATGTAATGGAGTAAAAAAATGAAAATTGAGTGTGGTAGAAGTGTAAAATACCTCGAAATTCTAATTAAGTGCAGTACTTAATTAAATTAAATGTACTTTGTTCCACCACTGCTAAAGGACTTTTCTGTATGAGTTAAAAGAGATAAAGAGTTCAGTTTTATTCACAGTGGTATAGTTGTTACTTTGCATTTACATGGTAATCAATCATAAGGCACTTTTTATGAAAAGCAAATGTTAAACTCTGTAAATTTACATTATGGCACACTGTGGATGTTCTTAGCATATTTGCAAAACAAATGTAGTATCAAATATATATGTAAATAAACCATATATATATATATATATGTTTACAGCTAAACACATATCACTATGTTCATATAATGTCATATTGTGAACCAGTGATTACTAGTATTATCTGGTAATATGATAAATTTGCAGTATTTATAAGTTATTTCATGATAATTACTATTTTATTGTTATAATTAAAGGACCACTGTGTATGATTTAGAGAGCAGAGACCAGTATGAGGCAGAACAGGGTTTTTTTTTTTTAACAGTTTAGCAGTCAGCTCCCTCAGTTTATTAATCTGATTAACAGATTTTCATGTAATTATTTTTTCTACCTCATGATCCCTCGGGTGGCTACGTATATTTCAAACAAGAAGTCTGCGTTACAAACTGGAGGTACTGAGTTTGAAACATAGGGGCATTTACCAGATAGGGAGGGTTATAGAGTTGTTGTATAGAGTTGCATCATGGGAAATGTAGGATTCAGCGTTTTTTTGGAGCTTCACTCAAACTAGGAACGGAAAGTCAGGATATTGCAACCGCTGCTGCTTTTATTATGTGACTGTAAATAAAATTTGAAAGCTCAGGATAACACCACAATATACCTTAAAATCTAATGAAGAAATTGAGTTAAAAAGACAGTCACAAAGCTTGCTGTGCTTTTTCATAGTCAGTGACCTGTACCTGCCTTCCTCATGGGTTTGCAGTAGAGGATGTTCAACAGTTCCACGTTAAAAAAAACAACACAATGATTGCATTTATTTCCTAGTTTGTTAGGAACTGACTTGTTTATTTATATTACACAGGCCAATAAAAACCCTTGTGTCCTCTCTTCCACTCCTCTCCAGGTGAAGCCCGTCGTGTCCAAGTATCTGACCGAGAAGCAGCTTCCATATCAGGAGGACAGCTACTTTTCCCGCCTGAACATTTTCTTCCACAGGTACCAGGAGCTGATGGTTTTCGCCCCTCCCATCACAGAGCTGGTGGGAGTGCAGTGATGACGCAGTGAAGGAGCGGAAAAAACTATTCCCCACTAACGCTGCTTATAAGACTGCTGCTGCTCAAAAATCACAAGTTCCAGTGTTTTAGGTGAATTTCTGCTGCTGTTACGACCTCCGCAGTCCCGGTTTGAACAGCCTTATACAGACAGAATAACATACTGACATATTAAATATCACTGCAGTTTGCTTTGATATTAGGAGCCAAAGTAATATGACATCCTAGTATTTTTTTCTGCACGTTCAGAGATCGTTTAATAAGCAGCACAAACACAAGCGCTCAACCAAAACTAACTTGATTGTGTTTGAAGTCTTGAACTGACCTTGAGTCTGTCTTTAAAAGCAAGTTTCAACTTTAGTCAGACTCTTTTTGAGGGATTACTAACCTCACACTGGCAGTTCTGGATTACTAGACTCACAAATTAGGTTACCAACCGGCTCTGTTAACTCTGGGATAACCAATTACTGTACATTCCCACTGGGAAATAATGAAAATGACGATTCAGTGAGGTAAAAAACAAGCACAACACTAGAATATAAAAATAACCAAATATGCAGCAAGCAGTATTTTAGAAATTAATGTAAATACTGTACATTTTATAGGCTTAAATACAGGTTTCATATTTTAAAAACCTTAAGATGAGTTGTTTTTCTAAGAAAAACAACAGTTATGGTGTATCTTTTGGGAAGAGAAGAGCTGCAGACAGATGAGTTTCACATTTACAAGCAATGGGGACGTTCCCACAGTATCATGATAGCTCACATATGGACATTTACAGTATTTAGAAATAACGCAACTTACCAGAAACCAGTAAATTTACTGCTTAGTGGTAAATATGTATGCACTAATCTTCTTTTTTTTTTGCACTTCCAAAACTATTTTATTACATGCTACACATAGACAGGGTCTGTGCTATGCTAGGCTAGCTAACACAGACTATATAAAGTTACCTCTTCTCACATATAGTGAAAAATGATTGTATGTCCCAAACCGTCAACAGGCAGCAGGCTTCATGAGAGTCCTGCTGTTTGGCTGCTGCACAACTTCAGAGCACAAGACCTCCCGCACTCTTTATTTTATTTCAGCATGTGTGAAAGTCCTGCTGTTTTCCATCAACAGTATATCAGACATCATGATTTCAGATTTCATATGACACTGTTAAAGTTGCTGGTGTCTTAAACATAATAAAGACTTCCTAGTTAAACTTTGAAATTGCTGACGGTTCATTGTAATCACTATTTAAAGATAAATGTTCAGTGTACTTTGAAAATAAATGTTTAATTTACATGAAAAATGTTGTGAAAGTGAGATAAATGGCATCGAAGAAGTTCACATAACTCAAAGAAATGCAGTAATCCCACTAATTCACTGAGATTAGAGGTTCAGAAGGATCTAAACACACTTAATATTCATTTATTTTAAGGGCTGCAACTAATGATTATTTCCATTATCAATTATTTTTAAAGTCTTGAGAATTTGGACGTTTTTTTCTTCTCTTTTCTTTCAATTGATTAATCGACTAATCGTTGCAGCTCTATTTATTTTACCCGTGAACAACGTGTTAAAGATGACTGTGTGTTTGCAGGGGAATGTGTTAACACCACGGATGTTGTCACTCTGCTGGAGAAACACTACTGAGCGTGCTCAGTGGGCCGCACAAATCTGGACAGTGTCAGGTTATTATAAAACACCAGAGAGGTTAAATAGAGGACATAATCAGTGTTATTGTTATTATCAGCCACAGAGGATCATGAAAAGAGACTCTTCACACCTGAAGTGTAACAATGAGATGCATTTCCAGTCTAAAGCCACAGGGCATTGATCACAGAGACATTAAACATCATGTTGTAACAGTGTGAGCTGTCTCACCTTAAAACTTCCTCGCTGCTTTGTTTAAAAAAAAAAACTGACTAGACTTTTCTGTTTATATGATTACTGTCTGCTGATGTTCTGTTATTGTCTTTTTATTTTCTTAGTATTTTGTTAAATCTTGTTTTTTTTGTTGTTGTTGTTTGTGTTTGTGTGTTTGTGTGTTCATGTCACATTGGATCGTTGTAAGTTTACAACTTGTGAATAACTTTCACGCCAACTTCATAATGACATCTGGGAAACAGATTTTTCTGAAAGCTCTGATATATATCTGACTCTGCGCTATTATTTCTATTACTGGTGCTGTTGGATATGTGTGCAAATAAAAAAAATATAATCTAAATCTAATCTAAAACCATTTGACAATTTCACTACTTTATTTATATCCACATCAGATGCTAACAGTTAACTACGCACTCTGAGCTGAAACGGAGGTTTCCATTACTTTAAAATGATTTGTGCTGTTTATGGAGCAAAAACAACTACTAATGTTGCTTTTCTTCAGCTCTCCGTCAGTCTGAACTTGATTTGTTTTCTACTCAACTTCACCAATGTGAGAGCAAACATCCAGTTAACCCCGAGTCAGCTGACCCAGTGATCCCGCTTTATGAGACTGTTGTCATCCTCATAACCGCAGCTCATCCTCGACTATAGTTTCAGTAACAAAGACACAAATTTGTCTCCGTTTTTTTTTCTCATAATACATTTTAACAAGAATTTTCATGAACTAAACAATGTTTTATTGCCTTTAACTGTCTAATTGTCCAATATCCAAACATATATAATGCCTATATTAAATATGACATTACTGCTTAAACAGATAAAAAATACATAGATGACAATATAACCATCCTTCATATATTTGAGACCTAGTTCCATGTGTAAACATCTACAATATAATTAAAATTTTGGAGTTAAATGGAAAAAAATATTCACTTACTAAAACTCACACACATAAGCTGTTTGTCAATTTTAGTTTTTGACTACAAAATACTTGAAGCTGCATTAATTGCTTGTTTTGGCCACTTGGGGGCAGCAGACAGTAAAGTGGACAGAATAACATCACACATGAATGTAAAATAGTAAAAAATGAACATTGTGGCCAAAAAGTTTGTTGTTGGGCAGCTTTTACACGCATCATATACGGTATTACTGTAGACCTGAAATGATTAATGGATTGGAACTGTTGTGATAACTGATTAATCAGTTTAAATAGATTAAATAACTTTTTTTAAAGCAAAAATGTCAAAAAATTCTCCGGTAGCAGCATCTCATATGTGGATATTTGCTAGTTTTCTCAGTTTTACACGACAGTAAACTCAACATCTTTGGGGCTTTGACTGTTGGTCAGATATGAATATGTTCACTGACGACATTTTAAACACTGAGCAATCAATGCATTATTAAAGAAAATACTGTTAGACCTATTGATAAGGAAAATAATTGTTGGTTGCAGCCTTACAATACTCCTGTGGACGGATTCCCTCAGTTTTCTTTGTGCAGTGATTAAACACCACTGAGCTCAACAGAAACTAAAACAATTAAAGTCTTAAAACTAGATTCCTTCTTCAAGACCACCAGAAAACTATTGCAATAAATCAATTTACATGGAGTGAACTGAGTCTTTTGCAGCGCCTGGGCAGCCGCCTGCTTTGCCAACTTGGAAATCCAACCTTGAATGTGGCAGACACAAATGAAATCCACATCTCCGATTGGCTGTTCCTCTCTGCACACACATGTGATTAATCATATGACCACATCAGAGTTGCTCTAAATGTTACACCCCGTTCTTCACTGTGAGTGGGAGCAGGTCACTTGATAATGTGACTTATTCTTTATGACAACAGAAAACCTTTTCACACATACTGTAAGTTGTCTCTCTGAAGAGTAAACAGTGATAACGGCAGGGTTTGGTCACATGATAGCGGTATCTACCCTGAAGTTACAATCTCTCAATATTTGCATTTTCCACTTGTACTTTGGAGCAGCAGAAACGCTCACATGGTATGAAAGAGGAAACAGGAGAACAGACAAAAGGCTGCCGGGTTGATTTCCTCAGATTTTTATCAAGACAAGTTCACAGTCACACAGAAGCAGACAATGAGTTCATCAGTCAGGTGAGTGTAACAAAAAAAAAAAAAAAAGGCTGTCAACAGATAGAAGTTGTCAGTCTCAGTTTCATCTTAAAACACAGTGCATGTGGGAGAATGCAACTCTACACTTCTGTTCCTCGTTTGCGGTGTTGGCTCCACCCTGTGGCTCTTTGTTTTCCAGGGAAGGGGAGGGCAGTGATTGTGCATGGAGATGTTTGCCTGCCTGCCGGTCTGTCTGGTTGCATGTGAGTGCTGAAGGGGGCGGATAACATTTAGACTGAAACTATGTGGCTTGACTGACGTTCACATCATCTAGGTGTGGCTTTGTAAGCTCTTCAGTGTGATCCAGGGAACTGCCGACTGTTAAAGTGGCTGAGCCAGTCGTTTTTCAGAGCCAGAGCATAAGAGAGAAGTGCAGAAGCCGGGCAGACAGACAGAGAGGACTGGAGACATGGCAGCTACAGCAGCTGAAGAAGCGGCTCCCATCTCCAAGCAGCAGAAGCTATGCGGCGTCTGTTCAGGTGTCCTGAGCGGAGGTCAGCCGGCGGCGTGTGGTCACTCCGTTTGTGCCTCTTGCCGTGGGGACAAAAGTCAAGGATGTCCCAAGTGTCTGCAGAGCCCTGACAAGCCTGAACCTGCCAAACAGAACGGCACAGAGGCTGAAGCGATTAAGAGCAAAGAGGAGCAAGATTCAAAGGCAACAGAGGAGATCAAAATACAACAAGATCTGAAGGAGTCCGAGGACCCCAAGAAGCCCGAAGAGGACAAGAAAGATGCAGAGCCGCAGACGAATGGAACAAAAGAGGAGGCAAAAGAAGAAGAGGTGAAGGTGGATCCCTTGGGCCCCGACGACGTGGTGTGCGATTCGTGTATCGAGAACCCCTGCAGGGCCCTCAAGTCCTGCCTCACCTGCCTGGTGTCCTACTGCGAGGCCCACCTGCGGCCTCACCTGGAGAACCCGAAGTTTCAGAACCACCGGCTGGTGGAGCCGCTCAGGGACATCGAGAGGAGGACGTGCGAGAGCCACAAGTGGCCCCTGGAGCTTTTCTGCTGCGCTGACGACTGCTGCGTCTGTCAGGACTGTGTGACGGAGGATCACAAGGGCCACAACACCGTGCCTGTGCTGGAGGCTCGCAGACGGATAGAGGCAGGTGTTCTCTGATTTATTATTCCCCCCCCTTCATTACAACTCCTTCACACTGCACATTCATCCAGTATATTTATGGCTATCTATTTATATACATGTATAATAAGTTAATCTTTTTCACCTTTTACATCTGTGTCAGTGGTTCTCAATGATTGTTTGGGTTGTGATTCCTTTAAATTCTGCCACCTCATCACAATTTACAGCTCAGTGAGGACATGAATGAACCAAAAAGGTGATATTTTCTTCTCTGAAGGGGCTCGGAAAGGGCGAAACTATTTGATATTTCACAGGAAAACAAGCAAAAGTGAGAACATTGTTGTGTAACATTTTTTTTTCTCACTTCCTTATCTCTTTATAATCATCTGTATTTTCAGTTTGGAAATCACCAGATTATTTAGAAAGCAAAATATCCGCTCACTGGCTCCAGATTTCCTGTTTCTGTGTTTTATATCGTTATAAATTTAATATATTTTGGTTTTGGACTATTAGTCACACAAAAACAAGCAATTTGAAGACCTTACTTTGGGCTTTGGGAAACCATGACTCTGCATTTTTTCCCCTTTAGTTCTTAATTTAAAAGTGCTTATCAAAAGAATAGTGAAACTTATATCTACATGCAGTACAAATCTTCCATTAGGTGAACTTGAAAACAACTCCACAACCTTCTCAAATTACAGCAAGTCTCCGGTCAGCTTTTGTTATCTGACATCAAGCCTCACTGAATATTATCTTTTATTTCTTTTCTTTTATTCCCCCCCCCCACTCTGAGTCTCAGCAGGTAAATGAGGATGAAAAGAAGTCTTAGTGAGTGAAGCAAAAAGAAAGTTTTAACATTAAAAATAATATAAATGTTTTTCAACTGATCATGAAAATCATATCCACGCCGGTGCTTCCCCATATTGAGGAAGAGATATTTATAGTCGCGTCTAACTGAGCGGCTTTGACGGATGTAAAATTCAACACCAGCAGGCAGAGGATGAACTTTATACTCCAAATCCATCATAGTTGTTTTCACAGCGCCCCTCTGATTACCTAAATCTGATTAAGTCACAAAGTCTGGCTCAATATCCGCTGCAAAGATAATCAAATCATAAGCTGGCTTTCAGAGATTTTAACAAAAAATTTTTTGGGGCTCTGCAGCATTCAGGAAACTTAATACTCGGATCTATTTTGCTCCGCTGACGTAGAGAAAGCTTCGGCTAAAGTGCCATTTGTCTCTCTTTTTGACAGTCGGTGACCCTCAGGTTCAAGCATTCCTGTCCAGATTCCTGCAGAGATCTGTAGCTTTTAGCCTACACCTGTTATTTGCAGTGTGTTGTTGCAAAACCTCAAACAGATTCATTAGAGCTGTAAGGCAAATACTTTCGGGATGACCAATAGAGTCAATAGAGTAGCTGAAAATACCGCAACGTCTGATCTTATTCAGCACATTCAGCATTTATTGCCCTGCAAAACCTTTTTTAAAGGGGACTTAAGTTAGACATAATATATTTTTTTGTGTGTGTGTGATTTTCTAACATTTCTATACTCTTATAATGTTGACTGTTAAACATGGTGAAAGTTTCCTAAATATATGTTGCCTTCAAGTGAAAAACCAGATGCTTCGGTCTAATCTGAATGCTCCGTTTGCTAATTAGCCTTCCACATGGAGCTGACATCAGATCCTTCATTCATGCCCACAAAAGGCCGTCTGTTTTGTAATCTTTGTTGCTAAGGCTTCACCATGGAAAAACTCTCAACTCTAAAGAGGTTTATGTCCACAGGACAGGCAAGAAAAACATAAAAAACAATAGAGGGTTAGGGTTAGTTCCTCTTCAGCGCTCATGTTGCTAACCTTTTACGCCAGATGGTTTTTGACACTGAAGTCGTCCTCGCAAACTGTTTGGAAAAAAGGACAAACAGTACTTGGCAGGTGATTTAGATGAACCATCTTTCTCTCGCCGAGTATCGATTCTCGCTGTCGTCACACCTAAACCACACCCGTAGCCGTCAGCGGCCCGAGGATGCTGATTGGTTTCGCCACTTGATAGTATGAAAGCGCATAACTTGAGGCTTGATAAGGAGGCCAAAACGGAATCTGCAGATTGTTTTTTTTTGCTTGTAATGTGATAGATAATATTCATTTAAGATAACGAAGATGACCTAAAATGACCTCAAGTAGAAATATTTGGTAGTAGAACCGTTGAATTTAAGATTTTATTTCATCACAAACCGTTAAAAACAAAGTGTGAACATTTGTTGGAAAAGTCGACCAGCATAAAAATGCAGATCGACACTAAATAGCCACTAAAATGCTAAAAAAAAAAAAAAGGTTCAATGTGGAGCAGAGAGCCCAACAGTTAACACTTCAACACATAAAACAAGCAAACACATAAATTAATGACTGACCCTTGACCTCAACTTCACCAAATATCTTTTGAGAACCTCTAAAAGGCCAAAAACATAAAACTTACAAGTAGCATCTCTATTGGTTTAAAATCTGTGGAGGTGTTGTTGGAATTCTGAGGGCCCAGATTCCTACTGATAAGATGGATTATCGCGTGATCTCATGATCTCGTGAATCCCGCTGCCTCACAAGGTAACTCCAAACCCTCCTTTTTAGAAAATCTATTACATAATTCATATCTTTGTTTAGTTGAATCCTGACATAGATTTTCATGCGGTGGTTGCCTAAAGGTTAGCAAAGCGATCAGAGGGTCGCTGGATCGATTCCCTGGACTGGGTGGGGAAAGGGAAGTCCCTCCATTACTTTGAGCAGGTCAGACTGTGGTTGTACTGGGCAGCTTTTAGATATGAATGTGTAACGATGTGAATATGATCAGGGTGTTCCTGGGAAGGAGAGCATTAACCTCAGTTTAAAAAAAAAAGAAAAAAAGATTTGGTTTCTGGGGCTCCGATTGAAAATGAAACATAAACCTCGTCGTTAATTTCTACTCCACACGTCTGGCACAATTTCCTCCACGAAGGATTCATAGCTGTTGATTTAGTGGCTGTGACACATTTCTGTCTTGGTGCCAGACAATAACTGTTTGTGTTTCTGGTGACGTTAGCGGCCACTTGTCACCATGAACTCCAGCTTTGGGATTCGCTGCAGCATGTGTACAAGTTATTCAGAGCTTAGAGGGGATAAAAAGCTTTGAGTAACTTTAAAATAATATTTTCTTTTTACTGATGAAGAAAACATTAAAATCAAGTTATAGGGATTTTCTTCTTATGGAGACAAATGTTGGATGATGTAAAGAATGTTTTTACAGTGAGTTTTATTCTTTTGTCCTCTGAAAATAAAACTTCTCATCAACATCCCTTTTTCTTATTGAAGGGGATCTTATATATAATATTATGAGTTTCATATGAGTACATAAAGTCATTTAGGATTAAATGGGTTTTGCAACCTTGCAACTTTGATTTCATATTAACAGGTCACAAAACAATAGTACAGGTCGTACAGGTCATACACTTAAATAACTGAATTATGTCCACGTTGGGGTTTTTTTTTTTTTTTTTTTACATTTTCATTCTTCTTACCATTAACGGCAGTGACATGAATACACCTTCACAAGCTCTTCAGTGTCACAATGAGCGTTTAGATCGATTATTTTTATCATAAAAACATCTCCAGAGGTCACTGTAGTGTGTGTGTGTATATATATATATATATATAGACATTGATTCAAGGGGTCTCTAACCTGCAACCATTTGTAGATGGTTCGGAGATGACTTAGTTGTTTGTCAGACAGTTGTGCAACAGTTTGTCAAGGTTATCAGGCTTAAAAGAGACATAGAGCTCAGCATAACAGTGATAGGAAATATCATTAAATTTGCTTATATCCTGACTTAAAGGAAGAATATATAAAGCAAACAGAATAGGACCCAAAGCGGAACCTTGAGGCACACCACAGGACAGTTTCAGCAGTTTCAGACATGTAAGAGACACAGGACAAATCCTATCTGAGAGGTAGGAGAACAGGTCCGAGGCACTCCCTAAGACACCCACACACTGTCTAAGCCTCTCAATCATCCTGTGATCCGCAGTGTCAAAAGCTGTGCTCTGACATCATTATGTAATTTGCAACTCGGAGAAGAGCGGTTTCAGTGGAACGCTTCAGACGGAAACCTGATTGGGATTTATCTAAACCGTTGAGTGCAGTGAAAGGCAGCTTGGTTATAGGCCTGTATGGATCAAGGTTAGCTTTTTTTCCCAGGTGGGGGCTGAACAACTGCATGTTTGAAGTAAACCGGGACACGGCTAGATTGCTGGGAGTTGTTTATAATAGACAAATACACTCAAGTGCATTTTTTAAGTACGGAAGTAGGTAAAATGTCAACAGGACAGGAGGAGGATCTCATGCCTACCCACCAGATCAGAGAGGTCTTGCACGGAAACTATGAGCTCTGACATCTCTAATCTTACCCACAAAGAAGGAGAGGAAATTACTGCTGTCCTTCTTTGACCAAACATGACGTTGATGATGATGATGATGATGATGATGATGTTAATGGTGTCAAACAGGACTTTAGAGTTGTGTTGTGTTTACTGGTGGAGATGAGATAGGAAAAATAAGAAGCCCTCGCATCTTTAATCATGTTGTTTAGCTCTGAGTGGATTTCCACATTCACTCCGCCGTCCGACATCTACGCCGGGAAATGATGAATGGTGTCATTTAAACAGGGAGATGAATGTATGGAGGGAACAGATCACAGTGTACAAGGAGACGCTTTATCCAAAGACGGCAGAGCGATGAGTGTTACTAGATTGGACCAGAGAATCTGCATGTGCTTGAGAAAACTATGCTGCACTTAAAAGCTGCACAAAATGTTTCAGCTGTGAGATGATTTAAGATGCAAAAGCATTTTTAACTTTTACTGAGCAGAGATAAGATAAACCACACGTAAAAACATGTAAGGAGCAGAGGGGAAAGAGGGCACCCCCGCTTTATACGCCTTTTTAAAAAAGAAAGAAATTCCTCATACATTAGATTATTCTTATAAATCCAAGCTGTTTGGTATTTAATGATTATACAAACTGTAGCTTTTTTTCCCCCCCTAACATGGACTTAATGCCCACCACACTGTCTGAGGCAAAGAAAACGTTCCCTGAGGGTCTAAAACTTAATGGAAAGTGGAAAGTCAGCTTCGGCTCCAGAGCTGCCTGAACATGCCAAAGGAATTCAGACTTGAAACAGAAAACAAGTCAATACTTCAAAAAAAAAAAAAACCCTCAATTGTCTGAGCAAAGGGGAGGATGTGTGACCCCCACAGAGTTGAGGAAACTAGGAGTTTTCCTGAAGAAACAGTTTACATCTGCCGGCCGAACTCACGTGCTTTCTGCATATTTCCAGCATGACAGCGCGAGTTGAGGTTTGTGGAGGAGACATGCTGAAAATCTGTTGTTTTCTTCTTCTGCTCACAGAGGGAACTGAGAGATAAGCAGACCGAGATGGTGAAGACGGTGACCGCGGCGGAGAACGCCATCAACAAACTGCAACTCAACACGGTCTCTATCGAGGTAAACCCCGCTTGTGACTCATCTGAAATGACCTCACTGCTCGTGTGTCACAAGAATGTCACAAGAATGTATTTAACACACACGAGTTGGCGGTCGATTATTTTTGGCTCGAGGATCCACCGGCCTTGCGTAAGCCCCGAGGTATCGGAGCCTCCCAAACCAGACAGGTTTCCCCCAAGGTGTTCAGTTCAGATCTTTATTGTCTCACAAGAGGAAAAAAAGTCATAAAATACAAAACCATGAAACACAGCATGATCGATAAGACGTCAAAAATGCCAGTAATACACGATTCAGGCAGTAAAGATGTCTACTAAAGGATAGGCTCACAGGTTTTAAAGTCTTAAAACAACAGTCAGGTAGCCAAATAAACACTGAAACAAGTTTTTCTTGTTGTAATTATTCCTCTTGTTCACATTACATCAGAAGATTTCCTTGAAATGTGCTTCCAGCGTAAGTGATGGGGGCCAAAATCCAGTCCTAATTTTGGGGGAAAAACGCATTTTAAAGTTGATGTGAAGCTTCTATTCCGCTTCAGCAGGCTGAGTTAGTCTTATAAAGTGGATATCTGACACATTTACAGTCTTTTTTTAGCATCAAATTCCCTTTTTGTGTTTCCCTGTTGAGCTGCGGTAGAAGTATAGCAACAAAAAGAGGAACTTTGGTGCTAAAAACATTGAAAGATATTAACTTGATTCGACTGATTTGAATGATTGAAGCACAGAAAGAGGTTTGATCCCCCCCTCGTCATTTACATTGTAAGTAGATTATGAAGAGATCTCTCAACAGTCAGTATGAACGGGAGGAATGATTACGACAAGAGCAACATATGTCAGTGTTTATTCGGGCACCTGACTGTTGTTTTAGGACCGACTTGTGAGCCGAATCGCTTTAAAGGCGAGGAAAACCGCAAGAAAAATAATGGAAAACCTGAACTTGTTGCACCAAGTCTTTTGGAAACTTGTATCTCCGAGGAGAGGGCAGGATATCAAAGAGGATGGTCTTGATTTAGCTTTAATAAATATCTGACAGAGATGTATGCTTTTCACTCGTTGCCATGACAACGTTTTCCCAATTGATTCCTGTTTGGTACGTTTAAATTCCAACAGATCGTTGAGAAGGAAAATGATGGATCTGTTGAGAGTGGTGGAGAAGCAACAAAGCCTTCCCTGTTTGAGCATGCAGTTATGCAGAGCTCTCGTATGCATCGCTTCCTCTCGCAGAATGTGAAGAATGCAAAGAACGCTCAAGTCCAAATCGACCGCAATCTGAAGTTTAAAAGCTTTTAACCCACAGCATTCGGTGACCGAGGTGCGAGCGGTGATCGAAAGCCAGTTCGAGGAGCTGCAGGCGGTGGTGAGGAGGGCCAAGCAGGAGCTGACGGAGATCCTGGAGGTGGAGGAGAATCAGGCGCTGAGGCAGGCCGAGGGCATCCGGGTTCACCTGGAGCAGAGGTGCACGGAGCTGAAGAAGACGCAGGCGCAGGTGGAGAAGCTCTCCAAAAACAAAAACGATGTGGACTTCCTGCAGGTAATAACACCGCCTAGGATCAAATCTAAGACCATGGGGGTGGAAGTTCAAGGAGGACTGGAGATGAAAGTCATGCCTGAAGGCTGCAAATATCCTCATGTTCTTATCCACTAAAGAGCTCCTGTGTTTGTTTTTTTTTTTACAGGAGTATTCAGAGTGGAAGAAAGAAGCCACTGATAACTCCCTGCCTGGGATCTACATCGGCCTCATGGACCGTCTGAACTCCTTCAGCCGCGTGATCGTGGACTCTACCCAGGAGCTGTGCGCCATGCTCGTGTCCTCGTACATAGAGAAAGTCAAAGAGACATGCAAGAACGGTGAGTCCGCGCTCCGTAACATCAGCACGAAACAGGCTCCAGATGAGGAAGCAACATTCCAGCGGTAAATAGTAGCTGTACAAATAGTTCTCCGGCTGTCAGGGCGTGTTCACACATGTGAAGGATCGCCGCTGCGGGGCTCAGGTGCGCAGCGGTGGCCAACCAGAGGTATAAAAGGTGTCTAAATAGAAAAGCTGCATGCGTCACCTCCTTTTATGTGTCACAATGCAATACAAACGAGGTCACCTGCAGGAGCCGCTCCACTTGTTTTCCCCTCTGATGTGAATTTTAAGCCAATAAAATGCAAACTGTGATGTATTTTCAGAGACTGAAACATTTATTTATCTTCCATTTCAGATAAAATGGGAATAAAGACAACAGTCCATGCGATTGTTGCGGCAAAACACAACATGTCGTTGCCAGATCCGGAGGTCCGTGCCGACTTCCTCAACTGTAAGTGCCTTTTTATTGAATGATTTGATATTTTTTAATATGTGGTAATATAATACAACTGATATATGAAAGTGGGCCAATGACCTCAGATACTGCAGTCATGGCTACAGTCCGGATGCTATAAATACTGCGGTCACGAGTCCCAGTCCTCCCACAACCCACATCATAAAAATCTGTGAAGCATTGTGGAAGCAGTCCTGCAAGGCTCTGCATCAGAAATATGAAATTGTATGATATGTTTCAGTTAGGTGGCCTGAGGGTTGAATGAAGGAACAACAAGTGCAATCACAGCTCTTTGTTCCTGCCTGGGTTTGCTTATAAATGCTGATCATTAACCTTTTTTTCTGTCTTTTTTGGATGCTAAACAAACATTCTCGCCGCCTCACCTCACCTCCATCCTCAACATGTAGATTAGTGAATTTATATCAGCCGCTTATAATATTCTGAAGTTGAATTTTTATTTAAACAGCGCAAGAAGAACCTGCATGATTGTCTTCCATTGATAATGTATCATGAACTCCTGTTGTTCACCATTAATTACTTATCAAGTCACTGTGAGTTTATGCGATTGCTTCAAACTTAATAGAGCATCCGTTAATTAATGTTTATTCAGCACATTAAGTGGATTTGAGTTATTAGGGAGGATCACAGACCCATCAGCACATCATCATAGAAACGCTGTCTGCAGATTCACAGCCCACTTATATCAAGTGCAGCTAAATGACAATTCATTTACTAATTAATTTTGTTTTTTTTTTAGTCCATTTCACTGGATTTGTAACTTCAATAACAAATGCGAACTCACATAAAAAAAGATACATTCATAAAAAAAAAGCCTTTATGTTTATAAATGTGATATAAAGACCAGAAACATCGAGACGTTTCCATCTGATGACCGGAGAATAAGTTCTGATCTTATTTGGTGATTAAATATAATTAATGTACGACATTCATTAACTGATCACAAGCTGCAAAGTCATAGTGACTTGATTGTTTGTTAAAGGTGAGCCACAGCAGATCATCATGAGTCATGCATCAGTTAAAGATCCCCTCCAGACACGATTTAATATGTTTATAAAATGCTCTACTTTGAATAATAATTTGAGTCTGATGTGGTTTTTCCTACAAAAATAAAATCCTTAAAATGGCATTAGAGTTTATAGATATGCAAATATGTTTTTATGTCAGAAGTTGAACTTGTGTAAGTTGGATATTTGACCTTTGACATTATTTATGATGTCATAAATCAGGCTCGTAGGTCCCCTTTTTTTAAAAAAAAACTTGAACTTTAAATGACTTCAGAGAAACTTTCGACTTTCAGCGGATAAATGTGAAAACAGCCTTCAGGTGTCAAACTCTGCACATACATCATTCCACAGCGAAGCTCAAACATTCGACTGTAGGAGCAAGAAGAAAAACATATTATTGAGCGGCGAGGCGCTTTAAGCATTTTTTTTTCGTATCCTTATTATAAAGAATTACCCTTTAATTTCTTTTGGTACAAATTAAAAATGCTCATTAAACTTCCAGTCTCTTTCAACATACTGACTGTAGAGAGACTCACTTCTTCATATTTTAGATTCGACTGATGTATTTGCTCGTTTCTCACCATCTTGTTTTTCTATCAACAGCCTGGCCATCTTTTACAAGCATTAGAGTACTTGTGGTCGGTTATTGTTCCCAAATGAATCACGTTCATTCAGCTTTAGGACTGCACATTTCCTCCTTGGCAATGGCCCAACATCCCCAGTATGGATCCACTGCTTTAGAAAAAGACTGTAAACCTTTAAATTCCCAGAGAACACATTAAAGGTGTGACCTTGGGTTGCGTCAGTGGTAGTTTCAGTCTCGACTGCAGTTTGTTTACATTTTACATGAGTAAACATTTTCACAATCCTCCCACAGATGCCGCCCAGGTGACTTTCGACGCCGAGACAGCTCACAAGTTTCTGCGTCTGACAGAGGAAAACAGGAAGGTGACTAATACCACACCCTGGCAACATCCTTATCCTGATGTACCTGAGCGCTTTGAGAACTGCCGCCAAGTGCTCGCAACAGAGAGCTTCTATCTGGGACGGCACTACTTCGAGGTGGACATCAGCGGCGAGGGGACTCACATCGGCCTGACCTACAAGAGCATCGACCGCAAGGGCGGCGAGGGCAACAGCTGCATCACGGGAAACAACTTCTCCTGGTGCATCCAGTGGAACGGACGCACCTTCTCCGCCTGGCACAGCGACGTGGAAACGCCTCTCAGCGTGGAGAAGTTCACCCGCATCGGGGTGTACGTGGACTACGCGCAAGGCCTCCTCGCCTTTTACGGCGTGGACGACACCATGACGCTCATCCACCGGTACAAGGCGGAGTTCCTGGAGCCTCTGTACCCGGCTTTCTGGTTGTCCAAGAAGGAGAACGTCGTCGCCTTGGTGGCGCCCGGGGAGCCGTTGCCGCTCAAAAGCCCCTCTCCTCCCACCTCGCCTGCAAACGGAGTTGTTTCAAAAGCGGCGGCGTAGCGACGGTTACAAGCCCTGCATCATTTAAAATACCCTCGCTGTGATCAATCCTCCTGTTCATACTGGATATTAAAAGATCTCCTTCAAATGTGCTTTCATGGTGTGTCATTTAAAAGCTGATGTGAAGCTTCTATGAGGCTTCAGCAGTCTGAGTGGATATCTGACACATTTACAGTCTGTTTAGCATCAAATTCCCTCTTTATGTTTCCCTGTTGAGCTGCGATAGAAGTATAATAACAAAAAGAGGGACTTTGGTGCTAAAAACATTGAAAGATATTAACTTGATTTGACTAATTTGGATGATTGAAGCACTGAAAGAGGACTTGCATTGTCAGTAGATTATGAAGAGATCTCTCAACAGTCAGTATGAACAGAGTATCAAGTGGATATCTGACACATTCACTTTATTTTTAGCATCAAATTCTCCTCTTTGAGTTTCCCTGTTGAGCTGCAAGTGGAAGTATAGCAACAAAAAGAGGAACTTTAGCACTAAAAAGACTGTAACGTTGAAAGATATCTACTTGATTTGACTCATTTGGACGCTGAAGCTTCATATTAGCTTCACATAAACTTTTAAATACATGTTCGCACAGAAGGAGGACTACTGTGGATTTTAAGTGCATTATGAAGGGATCTACTAATAGTCAGTATGAACAGGAGGAATCATTACAGCAAGAAAAACATGTTTGACTGTTATGGGCACAACATATGGGCACCCGACTGTTGTTTTAAGACAGACTTGAAAAATTGTGAACCTGTCCTTTTTAAGTGATAATCGTGAGAGTATTGTATAGTTGTATAAAAT
Source organism: Euthynnus affinis (assembly GCA_029490765.1). Taxonomy (NCBI): domain Eukaryota; kingdom Metazoa; phylum Chordata; class Actinopteri; order Scombriformes; family Scombridae; genus Euthynnus; species Euthynnus affinis. Next base: position 2,976,759 of record CM055857.1, on the reverse strand, counting down.
GTTAATCTTCCAACAATAGACCTCTTATTTTGAAACTTTAAAGGGACATGAATTCAAATATGGAAAGCCTTGCCACAGTTAAAACTGTTTACAGCAGTGTAATCTTTAGAAAATGTCTAATGTATATTTGGGTTCAAGTCATATTTATACTCGTGTGTACGTTTGGGATCACTGTTACTTTTCCTCACACTGTGAAGCCAGAAGCTCTTAAGTGTATGCAAACAATAAAAAAAAAAGAACAAACCGAGAAAAAAAAAACAAAACCCCAGTCTGCTTTTGTTCAGAGCTCCAGCTGCATCAAATCAAGAGGAGTGTGTTTGACTGTTTTGACCTGTGTCTTATGGATAAATGGGAAATCTGCCACAGAGTGAGTGAATCACATGAATTACAGTCATTTTGGCTGCTTCGGTGACGGCAGTGAACAGTTAAAGAATAAATAATGTCGTCATCAAATAAAGCTGTTCTGGGAAGAGTCCATCTTATTATGAAATGCCATTGCTGATATACAAGAGAAGAGCATGTCAGACTCACTCTCTGTACAGTATATCAGTATATAAGGGAATGAAACGGCCTTCCTTCAGTGCTCGGTGTAATACAGGTATGAAAAAAGCAGGTGCAAAAGACTCTTAAGTAAAATACTGATGGTAATCTTCTAGTTTTTCATTGTTTAAGTACAATGGCAGGTGCTGTGCGAACAAATAAATGTGAAAACTCGAATTTGCTTCTTTCATGTGTTCATTAAAAAGTCTCCTCACACTTCAAAACAACATCCAGATGTTGCACAGCACATGTCTCCAAAGCCCACACACACACACACACAGAAAATGTGTTAATATTGTGCAAGCATAGATCTGAAGATCAATCTTGAATTGAATCTTGATTACATTTAATTGCAATAATATACAAGCAGTCAGTCATTACAGTTCATTTAACAAAGGAGCAATATCAGTAACAATAGATTTTGATTTTTTTTAAACAAAAACAAATAAACAAAGGAATTACGATTAATTTTGGCTTCTTCAGACACACATTTCTGCATGAATTTTAATTACTGACATGCATTTCTTATTTATTACAAATTACAAAAATGATTAAAAAATAAAGTTCAATTTCAATTAGAAACTATTTCAAAGATGGAGTTGGGTTAAGAAATTTAGCCCTATGGATATGAAATTCCACTAATCCATTAAAAAAGTTAACAATAGTGGAAAATTTTTTATCTTTACATTCAAAATAAGTGATCATATTTTTCCCATCACTTACACTTTTATGTGCAGTTGTGCATAAAGTCCGTTTGTTATCATTATATAAGAATCTTTAAATATGTCTGTTTGATTTAATATCTCAGGTGTATCTCTTTAATTTTGTTTGTGATGAAGAATCTAAAAGGAACTCCTTCTTAGTATTGCAGAGATACTCTCTATGTCTACTGATAATATCTCATAATATCAATTAAAATACGGGCAGCAAGCTTCGAACGTGACCACGTCAGGACGTAACGATTCACGTTCTACGCTTTGTCACCTGACCAAAGTGTACAGTGACGTGTGTTCCAACTGAGCATGTAACCAGGAAGTGGCTGCTGAAATTCCAACATGTTAGCAGAAGTAAGTGACAAATTCTAAACGTTACCGCTATTCTTTTATCTGCAACGTAGAATATATCAAACAGCAAATGTGGCGTCACTTAAAGTGGCTAAAAAACGCTGAAAATGCGACATTTCTCTTGTCCCCGGTGAACAGCTGTCGTGCTATTGTTGCTAAGCTAGCACGCTAGCTCTACTAACTTATCTATTTACATTTCTGCACTGCTATTGTTAAATTAGCTTCACATCACCACTCACAAAACACACATAACGTTATGTTATGTGGGAGAAAATGTGGTTTCACCCTTGTAGATGTGTGTTCAAACTTTGCCACCATATTCAACTATGCTAACGTTAGCCCGCAGTGTTTTGAGTGTAACAGTTAACTTACACGTCGACGTTATTCATCAATAAAACCACTTAAAAATAATCTGCACTCTCAAATTAATGCAGTGACAGCACTTCAGCGGAGAAACCTGGCGTCTTCCTCTATCACGTACATTAAATATATTTCATTTGAACGAGTAATTGTCATCAAATAGCTTAAAGTGACAAAAGCTACATGTTTATTACTAGGATGATTAAAGGTTTACAGTTATGTATTAACTCATTTTGTGAGCTCGTACAAACCTTTGACAATAACCATGCTTACTGAATGCGATATGAGTTACTGAACAAAGTAGTGCTAGTTAAAGTACAGGTTCACAATTTGTTTAAGCAACAGCCAGGAGCCCAAATGTAAATTGAAACCTGTTTTTCTTGCTGTAATTATTCCTCCAGTTCATACTGACAGCGCTCTATAAAGATCCCTTCATAATGTACTTATGATGGAAGTGACAGGGGACACAATCCACAGTCCTCCTTCTGTACAAAAAAGTATTTAAAAGTTTATCTGAAGCTAATATGAAGCTGTAGTGTCCACTTTTTCACTATTTTCTGATAAAGAAGTACACGGACTCTTGATTTAAAACATGCTGTTAACGCTCATGTGATCCAGGTTCCGGTTCATGTGATGAAATGTGACACTTTCAGCAGAGAGGTTTTGCTGCTCTGAGTCTCAAAGGGTTTCTCCTCTTCCTTATTGATCCCTCAGGATACCAATGATGAAGACGTGTCACTGTTCGACGCGGAGGAGGACGCAGGGAAAAGGTCAAAGAAGACGAGTATCAAGTGAGTTAACGGAGGAGGACGGGCTGACCTCCAACGTCCACAGCGGACACACGGCAGTAGTTTACAGTAGATGACATGTTTCCATCGAAATTCTACTTTAATTTTATTCATTAACTATTTTTATCATTTTAAAAAGCCAAAAATACCAAACATATGCTGGTTCCAGCTTCTCAGATGTGACGATTTCATACTTTTCTTCGTCATACATGATACTAAACTCAATATTTTTGGACTGTTGGTTGAATACAACAAGAAATTTAAAAGGTTTAAAAGATTATAACGGCCATTTTCACTGTTTTCTGACTCTTTTTAAGACTAATCAAGTAAATAGGAAGCAAAAACACTAAAAATTTCCTGAGTGCAGCTTCTGAAAACGTGAGGATTTGAAGCTTTTTTTGTTATAAACAACAGTAAACTGGAATATCTTGGACCTTTTGTACAGAGTGAAAACACATCCACCATTTAGATAAAACGTGCTAAACGCTGCGTTTGACGTGTTGTCACCAGGCATCCGGTGGCGTCCTTCTTCCACCTCTTCTTCAGAGTCAGCGCCATCATCGTCTACCTGCTCTGCGAGGTTTTCAGCAGGAGTTTCATCGCCTGCATGGTCACGATCATTCTCCTGCTGTCATGTGACTTCTGGACAGTGAAGGTGAGACTGTTTACTACTTTTAACAGAAAGTCTTGATCAATTAAGACCAACAACAATCCTTTATGTATTTGTTTTTTTGGTTACAGAACATCAGCGGGAGGTTGATGGTCGGTCTGCGGTGGTGGAACCAGGTGGACGATGACGGACGGAGCCACTGGGTGTTTGAGGCGAGGAAGGTAAGATGGCGTTACAGGGGTCGTTCTGTCCCCACGCATGATGGATCCTTGACCCCCCCCCCCCCTGCATCATACTGACCTCTTGTACACACACTTGTTTACGGTCAGGAAGCTTTATGGCATTCGCAGATGTCCTAATGGTGAGAATATCCTGTTTCCCTTCAGGCTACTGGGAAGCAACGAACGTCGGATTCCGAGTCTCGGATCTTCTGGCTCGGACTGATCGTTTGTCCGGTCATCTGGGTCATCTTCGCCTTCAGCACCCTTTTTTCCTTCAAGATTAAATGGATGGTAAGTCCTCAAATGAAAAGGTTAAGGCCGCTTTCAGTCTTTATTTTCCTTATTGTCAACAAATCCCATGAAAACACCAAAACAAACAGTGTATCAGTCCGTTTATCAATACCTCTAGCTTCCCTACCTTGTGTGTGGCACTCCTCAGAGGCACTTTGGCTCCTAATAAAGATTTAAATCTTTAAAAACAATTTATAAATATACAATTTATACAAGTTTAACTTTTAAAAAAGGCTCAGTGACCTAAATCAGCTGTAGTTTTTAGCAAACGTCACTCAAACAGGAGGGAAATAGTTCATTCGTTCAGGACTATTTTTAGCGGTGGATGAATCGACATTTGGTGCTCCAGGGAGTATTTCTGGCAGCAGGACTGTGTGTGTGTGTGTGTGTGTGTGTGTGTGTGAGAGAGAGATTTTAATCACTTTATTTACTGCTGGGTAGTTTATAAACGTTATGATCTAACCTGAATCTGCAAATTAACTGGTAACTAAAATGTTTTTAAATTAATGTAGTGGGGTAAAAATTACAATATTTGTGTCTGAAATTTAACACAGAACAAGTATAAAGTAGCAGAAAATGGAAATACTCAAGTAAAGTACATTAAAATTATACTTAAGTACAGTTCTTGAGTTAATTTACTTGATTGTTTTCTGCTTTCTGTGATTTTTTTAGTCATTTTTGGACACAGTTGGAGCTTTAGAATAAGATATAAGTCATTGTTGGTTCTTTCACAGGCTTTGTTGACCATAAGAGACTTTTTCTTTTTAACAAGGTTTAGTTGTTAACCGATCCTAAACGTTGAACTCTGACTGTCGTCCTCCACTCAGCCTGTAGTGATCATGGGTCTGGTGCTGCAAGGGGCCAACCTCTACGGCTACATCAAGTGTAAAGTGGGAGGCAAGACCAGCTTAAAGAACATGGCTACCAATTACTTTGGACGACAATTTCTGAAACAGGTGACTTGATTTATTTATTTTTCTTTCAGTAAAACACACTGATAATTTGTTGTTTGTTGCTCCAGAAATTCTTACAAATGTCTTTTTTTTTTTTTCATCTACAGGCGCTGTCTAAAGAGGAGGAATCGTAGAGTGCAGCTCTTCGATTTTAACATGTTTTACATCATTCTTAACGCTATAATACAAATATATATTCCTTAAGCAGGTTGGACACATAGACAGAAACTAGGGCTGAACAATTTTTGAAGAAACATCTAATTGTGAAATTGCAGTCGCCACATTAGAAGGGACGATTGAGTTTAATCGAAAAACACTAAAATGATTAAGGTGTTTTTTTTTGTTTTTTTCCAGGGATTAGCACCAATCAAAGATGTTTTCACGTCTCTGCTGCAAAACATATTTCACCTTTAACACTCCTGCGATTTGCAGTCGGCCATCATTGCGATAACATTTCGATGAATTGTTCAGCCCTAACAGAAAACTTTTTTGTTTTTTTTAAATCATGAATGAAATACACTTTTTTTTTGTTTGTTTGTTCTGTTTTTTTTCAAATTTTCTTCTTTAGTTTTCGCCTCCTCTATCCCCCCTGACTCTGCATCAGCATCGGAGGGTTCATAACGAGTACGGATCGTTGCCCCTTGCACTCTGTTCTCTCATTTAAACCCTCAAAAGACTCTGATCTAACGTCACCTGCCTGCTCAGCGTACATGCATGACCGAGGAAGGGTTCAAGGGCTCCGGATGTCCAACCGAGTAGTTTTCGATGTGTCATACAGTCTCAGACGACCCTCAGATAGCTTTAGTTTGTTTACGTTGCCTCCTAACTTTAATCTTTATAATATTAAAAACATGATGTTTCTGAGAGGTGTTGTGCGAACTTTTCTGTTTGTATGATATAGAAGGTTGTAAAGCAACAGTGTAAAGTATTTCCAAGGAGATTTGTAAATATGTATGTAAAGAAACTACAGTATGTGGAACATCTTCTTTTGTGCAAATACATTTGTAACATTTTTCCGAACAGTGTGGAAGTTTTTATTATTATTATCATTATGAAGTGTTGAGGAAATGAGATATTCTTCATTGTTAGTTTGAGAACCATTTGGGGATTTAAACAAGAGAGACACTTAAAGTATTAGATAAATAAGACATTATGGAATAAATAAATGCAAACAAAACATTAAATAGAATCATCAGTTGAGAGTTTGTTGCAGGATATTTTTATTTTCTTCTCAACAGCAGCCAGTTATGCATCAATCTGAAAGAGCAACCTGACTTTTTAAAATAAAATGAAAGAGCATTTTTATATAAAAACAGCTTTAAAATATAAATTACCTGCAAGAAACTTATACTGTGAAAATAAGCAGGGCAAGAAAACATTTAATAACTATTAAGCTTAAAACAGTTTTGGTTGAATTCACCATTTATATTTTGTCATTTTTTATTCTTATTATTAATTTTTTCTTGTTTATAATGTCTTATTTATTTAAAATTGAACACTCTGAGTCTCTATATTTATTTACCCTTTGACACAAACTCAGCTTACACATTCATACTACACCAAATAAGAGAATATTTCATGTTTTACATTTTAAACTGGCTACTGTATTTTAGACTAATGAACAAACTGTCACACACTTATTTTGGAAAGTTAGTTTATTATTGTCTTAAAGCTCCAATAGAAGTAATGCATCATTTTCTGTTTTATAAGTGATTCAAATTGGGAAAAGTCATTCAGTAACAAGGAGGTAAAACAATGTAAAGTATGTTTTTTTGAGCTGTGTTTAATGCTGCAAGTCAGAAGTCGATAGATCTGAGTTGGTATTCCTCACTTCCAATCAAAATATGTCAAAATATGACAGAGGACCACATGTACATGCAGGATTTCATCCCAACTCAACACTTCAGCTGCTGATTCAACAGATGACACAGGAGGATTAAGCTGATAGACGTGCTACGACACGCTCGCAACAAACTTCTATCAAGCATAAATCAACTCAATGCAAAGTTGTTACAGCAAGTTTCACACAAACGTTACATACAGTAATAATTAATGAAAAAGGTCATTCTGATTATTGTTCACTGTGTGTGGCGCCATATAGCTGTGACGTTGGGCGTGTTTCTGGGAAAACTCGAATTCTTGGATCTTCCTCGAGTTTCCAACTAGAAATTCCGACTTGAATGATTGTTTAATTGCAGTTTTCCATGTTTTCCAGCATAAACCCAACAGTGGTAAATGTACTGGGCAGAACTGCTTTATGGAAATAATTGATGGCACTGATAAATGCCATTGTTCTAACTATTGCTAACTACTCCTAAGTTAGCTAACTAACTACAAAGATAAACTGACAGACAGACGGCTGACAAATAAACAAACAGACGCACCTATATAGAGAAATATAAGTAAGGATGTAAGGCTATAAAGCTACAATTATAGTAAAATACAACAATGTTTATTGGTTTGCCATTCAGAAGATAAAGAGGAACTAAGTGTGCCTGCCTGGAGGATCACTGTCCTTCACCTTTTCAACTTTGAGTGCAAAATTAATTTATTTGTCAATATTTGGTAAACAGTGTGGCTAATAAACATTGTCAGGGAATGACTCAAGAATATAAAATATCTTAACAATGCCAAAATACACTTGAGGGGGACTTGAAAACACTTTTGAATCAGTGTGATTAAGTACCAACTGAAACAGATATTCTTATCAGTTTTTTTAATCTATAAACACTCCTGTCTGGAAAAAGGCTACATACACTTCTGAAGAAATTAAAACTATAATCAAATTTAATTCTTCTTCATTTCAGCGACCCCAAGTGGTTTATTTAGGCACATACAACATCAGTATATGTCAGTGTAAATAATATGATAGACCTCAAAGTATTTACACATCTCTACAAGTATTAGCGCTACTATGAGTGAGGTTATTTTGTTTTAAATTAGTTTAAAAGCGAGATATTTTATTTGCCACAACAAACATGGCGTCTATTTAGTTCCAAACGCCTTATCCCCCCCTCCCACCCGCATTATGTGAAGACCCGCCCTACTCAGCGTCTGATTGGCTAGTACTCGTTGAATATCGGGGTCAGAGCCAATCAGACTCAGAGGAGGGCGGGTCTTCGCAGAATGCGGGTGGAGGGAAAACAAGACGGATACGGAAGAGAAGCCTCACCTTTTCGATTTCATCCATTTCATCGTCAAGTTCACACACGTACCGGAAGTGGAGCAATTTACTTTCGAAATAAAGGCGATCTATTCCACGCATCTAACTATTTTATATATCTATTGGATTCAGATCCAGAGGTTAACTGTTAGAGGTTAACTCGGGGATAAGCCACAGCATATATGAGGTATAGTACTAAAAAACGCATTAATCTTTTTGGTAAGTAACAAGCATGGTACTATTGTTCGTAGATCTTTTGAGGAAGATATGGCAGTTTTTCGGCATTAGTTAAAGATATGTCAACAGTGTCAACATTCAAGTATCATTAGATAAATAAAAAATCATTGGGTTAATAAATTAGCTGCTGTGAACTTAGTATGAACATGATATAAAATTTTGTGGTATAAAATTCTACAGCAGGATGTTTTACCTTGAAATTTTAACCGGAAACTCCCGCTCTTGTGACCGTTAACGTGCCTAGCTTGACACCGTTGTTTAGCTATCCACAACAGGAGCTTTGGGGCGTCGTTTTTGTCCTTTTTTAATGCTCTGAACAGGTCTGTTTACCTGTCTGAAGTGACCGGTGGCCGTCTTTTAATGGGAATTACCGGCAGGATGATTCCTACCGAGGATGCGTCCGCCAGGAAGCGGGAGATAGAGGAGAAGCTGAAGCAGGTCAGACATGGCTGGACAGGAAGCAAAGCATCACAAAACGAGCTTGTTTTGTTAATATTCATCAAAACGGATAAACTTGCATGCTTTAATTATTAACCATGGACGAATAAATAGTCATTTATAGTTAAAAGCGAGTCACTGTTTTCCTACATTGTGTTTCAGGAGCAAGAGACGCTGTCATTCATCAGAGAAAACCTGGAGAAGAGTGATCAGCTGACCAAGGGCATGGTATGAAAAACAAAACATAGACACAAAATGTCCTAATCTTCCGTTTTATAAACCACACAACCCCTTTAATAAGTCACAGATGAAGAATAATTAAGGCTCTGACAAGTCTCAAGACGCTGGCTTTTGACTTAAACTTGCTGTTTTGCGGTGTGGATGTTTAAAAATAAAATAAAAAAAAGCAGTGAAATTGCCCTTTTTTTGGTTTCACAAGGTTTCACAAATCTGCACTTTGGTTTTAAATAGTTGATCTTTTATCTAGTCCAGGTTTGACAAGTCAGAAATTCAGTGGTTTTTTGTTTGTTTTTGTTTTTAAGTATAAACCTGATTTGGTATGCACGGTGATATTGCCTTTTTTTCATGTTTCCAGATGTTGGAAACTGGATTTTAAAAAGTCTTTAGTTTCCATGAGACTGTATCTCAAGTTTGATACGTCTATGGGTAGCAGTTTTTGAGCTACACCTGGTTTAATGTGGTCTGGATGGATAATAAACAGTGGACCAGGACTAGAATCTAGTCCACATCTGACAAGTCTAAGCACAATATTTTCTGAGCTCGGCCTGGTCTTATGTGATCTGCATCGTAATAATAATGACATGAAGTCTTTTTTCTTTCTGGTTTCACAAATTGAGCGAAACTTTCACAATTTTTAATTGTGTTAAAAACATTCTCTGGTGTCTACTCGTTAATCTAGTCCAGGTTTGATAAATCTAAACACGGCTCTAATTATGTCTTTAATGCAGTTTGTAAGAAGGAAAAAAACTGTGAAATCTCCCTTTTTTTCTGTTTTCACAACTAGAATAAAGGTTCCTCAAATTTGAAATGAGGTTTAACACAATGTTCAGCTATTTATTGTCTAGTAGAGTCTGAACAAGACACCAGTCACCAAAAATACTTCTACTACTAACCAATAAGAATAAAATCATATTTTGGATTTTTTATCATTCTATTTGTTCAGTTAACTGTTTTTTTATAGATATTATATCCCAACATAATAATAAAACTCTGCAGGCGACATTTAAATCCTTTTTATTTGCTCATTTCTTCACCTGAAAGTAGTTAAATAAACATATAACGTCTGTACAATCATGGAAATATGCAGCAAGTGTTGATTTTTAATTTCCAAACTCCTCTGAGTTGATCACATGACCTCGGTTGTCCTCAAGTTTCAGTGAAGTTCTTGTTTTCTGTGCTGATATTTGCAAACAGACTCATAAATGCTTTCCTTCAGAATATATTTACACCACAGATAAAAATGTATTGCATTCTGCTCATACTCCAGGATATTTGTTCCCTATGTCTGAAATAATTTGACCCAGTTTCATCCACACGCACAAACAAATCGCAGTATTTTTTCGACCTGTGCTGATGTCATTCTCTCTCCCCTGAAAGGTCTCCATCTTGTCCTCGTTCGAGAGCCGCCTGATGCAGCTGGAGAACTCCATCATCCCGGTTCACAAACAGACGGAGAACCTGCAGCGGCTGCAGGAGAACGTGGACAAAACCCTGTCCTGCATGGATCACGTCATCAGCTACTACCACGTGGCCAAAGACACCGACAGGATCATCAGAGAGGGGTGAGGAGCTCGTGTCTCTTTAGGGAATCTTTTAGGAAGGTTTCGATGGATTTTGAGCAGATTTATGTATATAAAAAAAAGACGTTACATGAATCATAAAAGGTATTTTCTGTTCCAGACCGACAGGCAGACTGGATGAGTATCTCGCTTGTATTGCAAAGATTCAGAAAGCGGTGGAATACTTTCAGGACAACAACCCCGACAGCCCCGAACTCAACACAGTGGTACAGTATTCAACTTTATCTTTTACATGGATGCACAACTTTACAGTTTAGCTCCTCTCAGAGCTTCAAAAATGCTTGAATAAGTGTGAGGCACCTGCAGTTGTTACATATCTCCACCAGACCTAGACGAAGCTTTACAGAGCTCTCCCTTCCACATAATCTCCATATGACTTTACCATGCTGTTACTCTCGATGCCCTGTTGTCTAACATATACATACATACATATAATCATACATGTTACACAATGCAAGGTGTAAATTTTTCTATCAATAAGCGCTGGAGTTACTTTTAGGTACAAGTCACGACCTTCTGGAGTAATATTTCTGTATGTCTTTGAACACAACACGCGTCTTGTTCCACCTGCAAAGATCAAAGTTATAAATGTATGATATCAGTGTTCATCTCTTATCTACTATCATCAGTTTAATAAAGGTCGGTCGAGGAGATTCTTCTCTGCCTATGTGTGCTTCAGTCAGTCAACTCGGGTCACGACACGCTTTAGATGGAAAAAAAAAAAAACAGAACCACAACCACAATAAAATTAAAATAAAAAGAGAAGAAAGATCAGAGAGAAATGACGATATCTACATCAGTTATTTAGAGCTCCTCTGGTGAACTGCTGGAGCAGCGGTTACGGTTTAACACTGAACATTAAGAGGAAGAGATGTTGCACCGCAGTGTAACACTATGTAACACCAGGATGTAAATAAAGGTTTTAATAAATGAGGAAGGAAGGAAGGAAGGAAGGCGGTTGAGTCTCAACTGTCAGTCAGTGACTGAGCACGTCTGATTTTATAGAAAACATTATTATAAATTGTAAAAGACTTCAGTAGATTCACTGAGGAGTGGTGTCCTCCTCCTCCTCCTCCTCCTCCTCTTCATCATAGTATCTCACTGATGCTTTCTCTCAGCTCCTTCTTAAATAACAGTCTAACAAACTAGGGCTCCAGCTAACAATCATTTTCCTATCGATTTAAGCTGTTGATTCGTTTCTTGATTGATTGTTTTATCTATAAAATATCAGAAAATCATGACATGTTAACGTTATAAGCTCTTATAGCTCAAGGTGACATCTTTTTAAACGTGTTGTTTCATCCAATCAAATCATCCGAAACACAAATATATTCAGTTTATTTCAGTTTACATTTTTATTTACATTTACATAACGGCCACCTGTGTCTGACAAAGCTTTCACTGCAACATAATCCATGTCTGAAAGGGGCTTTACACACTTTATCTCTCGGGAACTGTGTTACTATTATTATCACTCTTAAAACAAAGTATGAAACATTTATATAAGTTTGTTGTTGAAAGAACAGCACACATTTCCAGAGGTAGTTCAGAGGTAGTGTTGTCGTCTCGCTGCAGAAAGCGCGCTTCGAGAAGGGCAAAGAGCTGCTGGAGGCCGAGTTCCGCAGCCTCCTGACCCGCTACAGCAAACCGGTTCCCCCCATCCTCATCCTGGACGCCATCAGCGTGGACGACGAGCTGGAGGTGCAGGAGGAGGTGGTGCTGGAACACCTGCCCGAAGCCGTCCTCCAGGACATCATCTGCATCGCCGGCTGGCTGGTGGAATACGGACGCAACCAGGGTACGGCTTTCTATCCGTTACAGTCAGTCGGACGGTCGCATGTCGCCTGTGTGCTGCCTGTTTCCTTCCTTTTCCACTTCCTGTCTAAGGTTTCCTGTAGTCCAGGTCTCACACAGAGAGGGTTCAGACTGTTCAGGTGGTGAAATCAGAGGTGTTTTCATGGCTACTGGTTTGTTTTTTAGTGCAACGTGATGTGAGTCTGTGTTGGGATACGTTGGCTTTCCATCTCTACGTTCATATCAAATTACATATTCAAATACACTTTTAAATATTCTTATAACAAAACATGTAACACAAAGACACAATATTGTGTTAATTTGGCCACAAATTTATTCAGACAAAGTTACAAATAGATACTTGAAACAGTATTTTTTAAGAATAAGATTATATAAATGTGATATGAATATTTCAATCCCTTTCTCAACTTTTTTGAATTCGCTGACACAAATTATTGGTATTTAGTTCATTAATATCTCTCACCTTTAACATAATACAGACATTTCTATTTCTATATTCATATTCTGGGGCTCTACTGGAATATCTTTGCATGATTTTCAGTTAAAAACTCTTTATTTGTCTTAAACTGGCCCCTCAGTTCAGCCTCTGTCTGAAACCGGCCGTCTCTTTAAGGCCCCGCCTCCTTATGAGCCCGCTCCGTTCTGATTGGACAGCTGCAGGCCACGTCAAACAAACAGTTTTCCACGTACTTATTCGATCTGAAATATGAGAGTGAACAACACGAAAGACCTCAGAGACGGATGGCCGTTTGAGGAGGAAGTAGACGCTATTGGAGCTTTCAGCCCTGAGTTTTGACTTGAAGGCAGCATTTTTACTAATGTTTTGACCACATTTAGCACCCAAAATCATAACAGTATATAAATGACAACAAAAAAAAAATCACATTTAATGTTAACTCGTGCTTTTTCCTCTCCGTTTCCCCCCCCGCCTCCTTGCAGATTTCATGAACGTCTACTTCCAGATCAGGTCCAACCAGCTGGATCGCTCCATCAAAGGCCTGAAGGATCACTTCCGCAAGAACAGCGCCTCCTCCGGGATCCTCTACTCGCCCGCCGTCCAAACCAAACGCAAGGACACGCCCACCAAAAAGGCTCCCAAGCGACCAGGTCAGCAAAAACAGACTCACTTCCCCCCTCAAAAAAAAAAGAAATCGAACCTCTTCAGGCGGTAATCGCACTCCTGCGTCTTTTTCTTTTCTACAGATTGAATCTAACAAAACAAAGCATGATTCTGCATAATGTTGATGATTAAAATGATGAGCACCTTCCCACACACTCAAGTCTGTTTTTGATCCATCCAGCCACATTATTCCATTTCAAGTATCCTCCACCGATCTCTCCGTAATGATCCTACTCACCGTCCCTGTGATTTTTTTTTTTTGTTACAGTCAGCTCTAACTTCTTTCCTTCATCCTTTCCTCTTTCATAATCCCTGTGTTGTGATGACAGTCTACATCCCAGGTAAACAGAAAAAAAAAAAAAAAAAAAGCTTTAGTGTGTGTGTGTGTGCGCGCCTCCTTGCTTTGCTTCTTGTCCGTCAGACGCCACGTTTCACGGCAAATAAGTGCAACAGCATGGAGTGTTTTGTGAAGAAGTCTGTGGAGAGATGTAGGAGGTGATTTTTCAGCATCTTAGTTTCACTGTGGTTACGCGCTTGGTGGAAAACGACAGCTATACGGTGTGAGTTAGCGGCCAAATCAGCCGCCGATACCGAGGAAACTAAAACTAAACTTGAGATATATCTAGGCAACAGCTGATTCAAAAGCAACTGGACGTTTCACCTCTTATCCGAGCGGCTTCATCGGTTCGTAACGGAGGACTGTTGCCTTCTAATCAACTGTTGCCTGGATACCACTATGATCCGGACAAATGAGGACGTTCATAGACCTAAATCTGAGACGTGTTGAGATTCGCTCATGCCTGCTGCAGCTACTTACGGAAAACTGACGAGGAACAATCAGTTTATCGTCTCATAAAAATAAGGAGATGGGTGATATGAAGTCTTCAATCGTGATAATTAGGTAGATAATTAGATAATTAGCACTCTGTGATGCTGACAAACTCAAATATTGTGATGTTTTAAAGACCAAAACCAATAATGTGTCTTTCAATACTTTCCCTGCTTTTGCTTATAGATATAACTCTTTAAAAGGAGCTCACAAATATATAGTTTCTTTTTATATACATATATAAATAGTCTCATTAATCTCTTAAACAGATGAGCATTGTAGTTTTCAGCAAACGCTACTAAAACAAAAGGAAATAGTTCTTTTGTTGGACTGTTTTTTTTGTCAGCAGCAGATGAATCCAGTGAGTATTTCTGGCAGCAGGCACCGTGTGTGTGTGTGTGTGTGTGTGTGTGTGTGTGTGTGTGTGTGTGGGAGGGAGGGAGCGAGCGAGCTTGAGTCTAAATAAACTACATCATGTGTGTTCACGGCGATGAAGGAACATGTCACCCGGAGCGGCCGTGCGGTTTTAAGACAACAATGGCGGCACAGAGGAATGAGATGTAATCAATCAGCTGATCAGTTCATTGTTGGTTTTGGTCTTTTTTTTATGACTGATTTGTTGACGAAAAGGAAAACTTTTCCTTTTTTTAAAAAACTTGGAACGTACAACATACTGTATATACAAGAATAACCAAATCCCACACGCGGTTGTGTAATTGAGCTTGTCAGATTAAATATTTTACGGCTTATTTATCAGGTTTCTTTTCCCAGAAATGAGTCGAGATCGACTGGACTCGTAGATTCTTGGAAGACATTTCACCTCTTATCCGGAAAGGCCTCTTCAGATTCGACCCACACGTGACCTCCAGCGAGCCTGAACGACACTCTGGGTCGAAGCCTTTCGGACGAGAGCGGAAACGTCTTTATAAGAATCTACTCACAGAGAGATTTGAAGTCAATACACACATGAAATAATAACAAAATATGGCATTTTTTAAAAGTAGATTTTGCTTCATATTTATGTCATAAAAGCAGCAGGAGATGAGCACAAACACAGGTTGTGTCAAGACAGAAATAAAGACTTAACCGCCGCCAGCAGCTCGCCACCATGAAACTAGAAGCTGTAGATTTGTGAACGTGTTTGTGTGAACTAGTCGTGAAGAGTTGGATTTGTGTGCTGTGACGGATTTGTAATAGAAGTTTTATGTGTTGATCTTTTTTTTTTAATGAAATCCACTTCCTCCTGCACACACCTGTTTAAAGCCTATCACTCGCAGCTTGGTCTTGCTACGTCTCTCTTGTTTTGTGCTGAAACGCAATAACGACGCTCACATGAAACGTGACGAGGAAAGAGAAAACTCAGGGATCAGAATCAGAGAATAAGGAGAGATTTTTCTGAACTAATATGTCTTAAAAAGCTCCGCTAATTGATATTTTTTTATATCAACGATGGATCAAATGACTACATGCAGGGTGTAAACGTGTTGCTGGTAGTAACAGACCCTGCAGTCAGTTATCTCTAACGCTTTCTTTTTTTAAGCTCGATGTTTTGGTTTAGTGTTCGGTTGAGTCTCACCGCTCTCATCAGCCGTCCAGCGTCTCCGTCAGCAGCAGGCGGCTGTTTTGCAGACGGCGGACCGACAGAGTCCGCAGCGTTTAGCGGCTGAAGAGACGGATGTTTTGTTCAGGAGTCGGCGGAGATGTCGTCAGATTTGTGATCTCAGCGCTCCTCCTGACGAATCGTAGAGGAAACATCTAAACTTTATTTCCTACTTTTTATCAAGCGTCTTCAAACACACTTTTTTTTTTACAATCTCACAGATGTCTTCTATCTGCCTGGCATGATAAAATATTTAAACCCAGTGTCTTTTTGAAGATGCAAACAGCTACATGTAAACTACAGAGCAAAGTAGTGAGTGCTTAGATCACAAACGGGGCTGACGGAGAGCGAAGCAGAGAGTCAGTCAGTGCTGGATTAACCTTCATCATGTGACCACAAACATGACTCAGACGAGATGCTAACGTCGCTCCGTGTCTGCTGCATGTGTAAAGAGGTCATTGTCTGCTAACACGTCAGCCGTAACAGCTTTTATAAAGCGGCAGTGAGTCGGAGACGATGCTGTTTTTCTCAGCTCGATGTTGACTCTCTGTCGCCCCCGAGTGGCTAAAAAAAAATGGACGCAGCTTTAAGTGTGCTCAATATTTACTAACTCACTAACAAGCCAAAGATATTGTGTTTTTTATTAATATTCTGTAGTTTTTTTTATTGCCTGTTTAAACCTTGTAACAAACTGTAATGTTAATATTAGACATAATAATGCTGGATATGTTATGTTCATTCATTGTGATGGCTGTTTTCTAACCTGTCTCTTCTGCTCTTACATGAACACATACTGAGTGTTTTTGTGGCACGTGTGCCCGGGTGTGTTTTCATGGCGTAGGTGTAGTTGCTCTGTCTCTCACCTGGTCATCCAACGCCCGCCATCCTCCCCCACCCTACCCCCCCTCCACCCCCCTCAAAATACAAACCTCTGCTGGCTGTCTCGGTGGTGGAGGGATGTGGTGTCTTTATGTTTCATCACTCACTTCCTAGCTCTCCTTTTTTTTCTTCTTCTTCTTCTTCTTCTTCTTGTTTCTTCTTGGCTGTCTGGACCTCGCTGCCCCCTCCCCCTCCTCCTCCTCCTCCTCCTCCTCCTCCTCCTCCTCTGGACTCTGTCTCTGTGTTTATGGGACCAGGGACCATTCGCAAGGCTCAGAACCTTCTGAAACAGTACTCACAGCATGGGCTGGATGGGAAAAAGGGGGGCTCTAACCTCACTCCTTTGGAAGGTAACGCACCTCGGTTCTTCTCTTTGGTGTCTTTTTTTTTTTTTTTTTTTTTTCTCCTCCCTCCTCGCTGACAGTACCCGTGTTTTTTTTATGTTGTGCTTCTCATTTACAGCAGCGAGCGCACATAAAACCTCCTCAGTGTCACAACAGCTTTGCAGACTTTGCAGATGTTTAACGGAGCAAGTTGAATGTTGTAGATATGCAAGTGGATTTGTTTAAAAACGGTTTAAAAAGTATAATTTCTGATTCTAATTGGAGACCAAATGAAATGCATTGGAGATAATATTTCTATGATCTTTAACTTTGACTGTAAACATTAATTTTTGGAGTGAAAAATGAAGTAAATGGCTTTAATTCAATTTATTATCGCTTCAGTTGAAATTCTCCACAATTGCCATGTAATTAATTAAAACAACCTATTAATTAAAACACCTTGAAAACAGACATGTTAAAATATCTGCACTAGAATCAAAGAACAAATTTTGACTTATGGTCTAAAAAAAAAGTGACGTGAGGTTGTTGATGTTTAACGGCGTGTGATGGACGAATGGATGAAAAGCTGTTGTGACATTTTTTTCATCAAGCTGTAGTTTTAACACACACTCACTAACTTTAGACATCAGTCACACAACCAAAGCTCTTTTGGGCACTTTCGGCCCCCCCGTCACCCGACTGCAGTGGGTGTCCCCTTCTCCCTCCTCCTCCTCCCCTCCTCCCCTCCTCGCTGGGTGCTTGGTGGCGGTCAGTACAGTGGCGGTGTTCCAGGTTCAGGTTTGTGTCCCCTCCTCCTCCTCCTCCCCACCATCACCTCCTCCTCTCGGCCTAGTCACGACCCCCCGGTGGTTTGACTTGGCCTGTCTCCTTGCTGCCCCGCCCCCCCCACCCCCACCTACCAGGTCACGATCATGACCTGCGGGTCAAACACCTCTCTGACGCCCTGACCGAGAAGCACGGGGCCGCCGCAGGTGAGTGACGGGAACATGTGGGGAAGAGAAGGAACATTACCACAGAAAAAAACAATAAAATAAAACAATAGAAATGTCACCTACTGCAGTTTTAACACGTCACAGCCTGCAGCATAAACACACAGAGAGATAATCACCATCATCTCAACATACACACACGTACTCAGTAACTGCTTCTTAACGGCCAGCCGCAGCACCAGAGCCCTCATCTTAAAACCCGTTCAACCACGTTCGCGCTTCCTGTCTGACTCTGACTCGGATCTTTGCTCGTGTGACCTCTCAGGGAAGGACGACGTCCTGGACATCGAGATCGACTCCTACATCCACTGCATCAGCGCCTTCGTCAAGCTGGCCCAGAGCGAGTACGCCCTCCTCACAGAAATCATCCCCGAGCACCACCAGAAGAAGACCTTCGACTCGCTCATTCAGGTCAGAGGTCGACGTTAACCGACTCCTGTCTGTCGTGCACGGCTTAAAGGAATAGTTCAAACATTTTCGCATGTAATTCCCTTTAAAACCAGGGTATAAATTCACTTTTTTTTGGCAAATCTACCAGCTGCTTGCATGTTTTACCAGCTAATTTTGTTAAACAGATGAAATGAGATACAACATGTGGATTAATGAGATTTAAAGGTGCTGGTATGTGTATTTTTATAACTTTGGACACTGCCACCAGTTTTCCCCTGCTTCCAGTCTTTATGCTAAGCTAGGCTAATCACTTCCTGGCCCCTGGTCAACACTTCATGGGCAGACAGGAGAGTTAAAATGCATTTTTTTTGTCTCCTACAGCACTTTGTCTTGTGCAAACTTGCAAAGAGGCAGGAACACTTTGACAGTTAGACAGCGCTGACTTCAGCCCTTTTTTTAAGCTGACGTTTGGAGGACAGCGTACCTTTCTTCAGAGCTTAAAAGACACTTTCACATGATTCTTCTCACTTCTTTTTTAAGTTAAATTTGATTTTTTTTGTCTCGTCCGTCCGCAGGAGGCGCTGGACAACCTGATGATGGAGGGAGACAACATCGTGTCCGCGGCTCGCAGGGCCATAATGCGCCACGACTACTCCGCCGTCCTCACCATCTTCCCCATCCTCAGACACCTGAAGCTGAACAAGTCTGAGTTCGACTCAACACTGCAGGTCCGCTTCTGCACAGTCTCACCGTTCACACAGAACATGCAGCGTAAAATATAATAAATAAGTCTTTTTATCTGATTATGCTTCTTCATATTTGTTGCGTGTGTGCAGGGAACAGCAGCGAGCACCAAGAACAAGCTGCCCACACTCATCACCTCCATGGAAACTATCGGAGCCAAAGCTCTGGAGGAGTTTGCAGACAGCATCAAGGCGAGAAGCTTTTTAAAGGAGGAGTTCACGATTTTGTTGTTTTTAAGACGCGCTTGAATAACTGTGAATCTGTCCTTTTAACCTCTATCACCAGTCGCTCATCAATCATTCAATCATCACTGACCGAGCTCTCTCTTGTCTAACAGAACGACCCCGATAAGGAGTACAACATGCCCAAAGATGGAACAGTCCACGAGCTGACCAGCAATGTAAGCTAACGCTCCGTTACCTCTTTGTTGCGTAACACCGGAGGATTTATTTGCTCGCTCTGCACTTCAAACTTAACACCCCCCACCCCCTCCTCAAGGACTTTGCTGTTTGTCCCTTTTTCTGAGGATACCAGGTGGTCTCCAGGGAAACGGCTAACAGCGCCTAGCCGAGCGTCTCGGGGTTTAATGAATAAGCCGAGCTGATGCTTTACCTTGACCTCCTCCCTCTCTCTCTCTCTCTCTCTCTCTCTCTCCCGCAGGCCATCCTGTTCCTGCAGCAGCTGCTGGACTTCCACGAGACGGCCGGAGCCATGCTGGCTTCGCAAGGTACGGCCGCATCCACACGGGCCTGTTAGCGCTCGTTAGCGTAGACCTCCCGCTGCCCCCCTTGCTAGGCTGTAAAGGTTTCCTTTAGCGCTATTACATCAGCGGCGGTGCTGGTCTGTGATCTGCATTAACATAAGTTACTTCTCAGAGGTGGACGCTACTTCACACTTACTGTTACTGCTAGAAAATAAACGGACAGTGAGTGTTTTTCTTTCTTTTTTTAGCTCTGTTCTCCAACATGTTGGATTTGAATTGAAACAATGAGGTTAAACGTTGACTTTCAGCACCTCGAAGCCCTTTTTTATACACAACTCCCCATTTTTAGGACAATACAGCAGGATAATGATCCTAAACAGACAGGTCATGCACCTCCCTTTCTTGTGTGACTTTTGGAATGAAAGGACAGTTGATATATAATAGATAATATACACAGGTTTCCCCAAATATTTAGTTTTTTCGGCTTCATTTTTAGTGAAAAAAACTCTGATAAAGCTGCTGTACACTACCTGCACAGTTAGCTGTAGACTAGCTGGTAGCGTTTAGCAGCTAAAGAGTCAGATATTTCCCTCAGGAGTTGGTAGAGAGCAGAAACAGAAGCTGAAAGAGAGAGAAGATTGGACTTATATTCACCAGGTGGACAGAAGCACGACTCTAAATGAGTGATAATGTTGCTCCGTAACTGCTGGATGTGTTAACTCTTTGCTAACTTTATAAGGTAATAATATCCATGTTGGCTGTCCGAGTGGCCAAAGCACAATACTTGGCGTGCGACTGTCAGCTTGATAAGATGTCGCTAACATTTAACAAAATGTTTACATTCATGTAAAACCAGGCGGCCGCTTTGCCGTATCAAAACGACGTCATCGTTCTGTTGCCCTCAAGTGGCCAAAAAAAAATCATTCACTGTTGCTTTAAGCTCATAATCATGTTGTCATTTCAAAGCCAAAGTGTTGGAGTACAGAACTAAAAGCAGAAAACACACACACACTGCTCTATATTTACTCAAAATCGACCCACATACAAAGACCCATATTAGTAGACCACTGACACTGATGTATGAGGTCGACAGATGCTGTTTGAATATATAAAAGTGAGTCAGTCTTGACGTCTCGCCACTCTAGCTCTAATTCACCGAGCTGTGTGTCTCAGTCTGACAATCCAACACCATCACAGGTCTCCTAGTTTCTCCCCTCGTTCATTCTCTATCTGTGATTTCCTCTAATGTGTTTTTCCACCCCTCCCATCCCTCTGCCTTTCCTCTTTTCTGGCCACGTGCAGCTTTTCATGACTCCGCTCTGCAGATTTACACATTTATTTAGATTTAACTGGATCCTGTGATGAGTTTAAAACCAACCGCCGCCCTCCTGTCCCCACCCCTGCCCCTCCCCCTCCCCGGCTTCGCTTTCCCTCCTTTTTCCCATCGTCCTTTCAAAACCCTGGGTCGCTCGCTTGCCTGGCTGGACCACTGTGTGTGCTCTACTTTGGCTTACTCTGCACTAACAAATCTTCTCTAACCTTTTTTTGCACTTGTGCCTCTTTCTCTCTTCTCTCTTCTCTTCTGCCTTGCCCTCCTCGGCCCCCCCTCACCTTTAGTACTGGGGGACACTTACAATATACCTTTAGACCCCCGAGGTAAGCAAAAGACCCGTGTTTTAGGCCCCTGATGAGTCCGATGAGTTCTGAATGTTTTTTGTCGTGAATGTTTGTTGGGGTTTTTGTTTGTTTTTTTTTTGTCTTGAAACTGTGGTTGCAGCTAATTAATGCAAATTGACAGGAGAGGAGTGCATGCGCTGAAGTGCAGGTTTGAAAGAAAAGTACTTTGGACGTGTTGCCGCGGCAACCTGCGTGCTTCCACTGTAATGAATACTACTTAGCATCAAAAGCGGATATGTAGATTTCACTCCTGGTTTAAAAAAAAGGGGGGAAGTAAAATGAATGATGTGTCGTATGAGCTCAAATGAAATGTTGTGTGTTATTGAATAGTTTTTAAAGGAGACGACGCGTTTGAACACATTCTGTATTTTCCAGAGACCAGCTCGGCAAGCAGCTACACTTCCGACTTCAACAAAAAGCTCCTGAGCACTTACATCTGTACGTATGCAAGAAAACCCCACACATGCACTTCCCTTTTTTTTTTTTTTATGAGTAGTTTTATGCCCTGACTTTGTCCTTGCAGGTAAGGTTTTGGGGAACTTGCAGCTCAACTTGCTCAGCAAATCCAAAGTGTACGAAGATCCGGCTCTGAGCGCCATTTTCCTGCACAACAACTACAACTACATCCTCAAGTCGCTGGAAAAGTGAGCAACATCCCCCCCCCCCTCCCTGACCTTAACGCAGAGTTGTTGCAGAGTTCAGTGACATCATCTAATCGATAAGATAACGATCATGCAGCTATCAATTTGCAAATTTCAGATTTTTCATTGTTTTTTGTTGCTATTCCAGGCACTTATGAGTTATGTCATCTATCACAGTGAACATCGAGCATGCATTTGTGTTGCTTGGCAACTCGATTTATGTGCAGATTGATTTTAAAACCTGCGTTTGATGACCTCATTACGATAATGTAACATGCACCGAGCCCTTTTCGTTCACACAGCTTCCAAGAGAATCTATAAAAACGTCTTTTTTTTTAAGTCTAAAACCCGTGTTTATCTTTTTTTAAAAGTGAGCGTACGGGTCTGTAACTGTTCTGGTGTCTCTCCTCTGCAGGTCTGAGCTGATCCAGCTGGTGACTGTGACCCAGAGGAAAGCGGAGAATTCCTACAGAGAGCTGATCGAGCAGCAGATCCAGATGTACCGCAGCAGCTGGCTCAAAGTCACCGAGCACCTGACGGACAGGAACATGCCCGTCTTCCAACCTGGCACCAAGGTCCCGATTTTTAATTCCTTTCACTCAAAGAAAAAAACAGCAAACTGTCCGCTGACGTTGGTACACACGTGTTAACTTTAACATGGCTGTAAGATTTTTGGCACTGAGGGTTTTACAGAGGCCCGCATGGGGCTGGTTGACCTGTAGGTCAGTCTGTAAAGAACATAGAGCTTCACAGATAATAACTGAAATTATTTGTACTTATCCTAAATTGAATTGCAACTCAAAAGCATCATATATGACGTGTTAATGAAATAAATGCAGCTGCAGAGAGCAAATTAACCAGTGAAACTAAAGGACTGGTGGTGAAAATGGGAAAAGATTTGATCACAGCTTGCAAACAACTCAAGCTGTTTGTTCCAGTGAGAGCTGAGATGCTGTTTTATTGACAATATTGAGATTATATAACCAGGAAAAAGTGGGTTTCATCACCATGAACGGCTGCTGCGTGGCGTCCGCGTTTGTGCTTCTGTAATTGTTATGAAGCACCACGACGGACGCATCAGCGCTTTCAGAAAAGTCCCAGATGTAATAAAGACTTGGTGGAAGTTGGTGTGAAGACTGTTTAATAGTCTCATGTTTCCCTGCGCTCTCTGCTAATAAGAGAAAACATCTTCCATTTAAAGATTCATGAGCGTCTGAGCTTAATGAGTCCGAGTATTTCACCAACCGGGAACCAGAACAGCCTGTTTAATATGTGCTAATATGCAAATAATAAAATAAGAGTCAGAATTTCTTATTTTAAACCTTCAGCAACTTAAAATCCATAGAAGATGTTTCACATTCAGGCCTGGAGATCGTTTCATATGTTCATCTGTTTTTGTCCTGAATGTTTCTGTGCAAATTGTGTAACTGAAGTCTTTTCTTTTTATTTTCTTCCTTCAGCTGAAAGATAAAGAGCGGCAAGTAATCAAAGACAAATTCAAGGTGAGGTCAAGAATCACTTTTTTTTTTTGGCACCACACGTTCAAATATCTTGGAAACATGTAGCGTGAACATGACAGAGGCTCTCTCTCTCTCTCTCTCTCTCTCTGCTCTTCTTCTCAGGGTTTTAACGACGGGCTGGAGGAGTTGTGTAAGATCCAGAAGGGATGGGCGATCCCAGACAAAGAGCAGCGAGACTTCATCCGTCAGGCTCAGAAGAAAGTGGTGTCCGACGCGTACAGGGCGTTCCTGCAGAGGTGAGAGAAAGAGAGAGAGCGACGCTCGGACGGTAACGTCAGCTGGGAATTTAAATGTTAAACATCGCAAATGCTTCTCGACGCTGAGCAGAACTTATCTTTCAGAAGTTGTTCTTTCATGGGTCAGAAATAGAAAATATAAATGATAATCATGTGTTTTAAATGATGCTGAAATGATGGTCGATTGACTTTTTGAGTAAATCAGAAGATAACCGATCAATCGTTGAAGTCGCTTATGAAGAAAAACAATAAATATTCTCCGTTTCCTGCGTCTGCAACATGATTATTTACTGCTGTTTTTATAGAAATGGGGGTTTTTTGTTCTGTTTTAAATTGGATTTTGGGGCATTTAATAGACCAAACAGTTACTTCCACCATTCGATTGATTAATAATCATATCACCTCCCCTCCTCCCTTCCTCTTGTTTGTCTTGATTCCCTTCACGCTGACTTTTCTTCTTCTTCTTCTTCGTCTCTTCCTCCAGATGTGCCAACATCTCTTTCACCAAGAACCCCGAGAAGTATCACAAGTATCGGCCGGAGGAAGTGGAGGAGATGATCGAGAAGTTGTTCGATACGTCCGCCTGAGCTGCACTTTTGATCAAACCCAAACACATGTTCTCTCTCTCCCCCCTCCCTCCCCCTCCTCCCTCCCTCCCTCCCTCCCTCCCCCCGTACAAAACACAAGCTCCTTTACCAACAGAGACTCTCTCCTCACACTACTGTTACCCTCGTCGTGTCCGATGAATGTTTTGTACAAAGATATGAACATGATGTATTTATGTAATTTAGCCGTTCCAGATTAACATTTCAAATAAATAAATAAACAAATAAATGAAATAAAGGGAACTCTGTGAAGTATTGTGAGTGATTATTTATTCTGTTGAGTGTTTTTCTGTCGTTTCGTTATCCGGTTTAGAAGGTTTTGGATTCGTAATTAGATGTTTGTTACCACACAGGAGCTCGTGTTTGAATAAATAACAGAAGAGACGTCAGGAAAATCTGTTTCTTTTGTTTACCTTTGTGCAGAAAACAGTTCATTAGAGTTGAGAGAAAGAGAGAGAGAAAGAGAGAGAGAGAGCTTCCTGGTCGTATGCATCCTAATGAGCGTTGAAGGGTTTTATGAAACACTTCTTCAGTATAACACATCTTCAACAGATGTGACCTTCATGAGCTCAAATGTTTTTAAAAATACATTTGCACAGAAGAAACGATCAGCGGGAGAACTTGTCGCCGAGCAGACTGTGTGTGTGTGTGTGTGTGTGTGTGTGTTTGTGTGTGTGTATTTTGGTTTTCATTTACATAACTTAACCACAGTCAGATGTTACGTGGGCAGAGCTCGATGGTGTGTCTGCACGGAAGAGACTGGAGCGTGTTCAGCCGGCGATAAAGCTGCTGTAATCAATATTTTTTTTATATGAATAACGGGTCAGATGAGCAGTGCAGCCAATCAGTGACAAGAGACAACTGGTGTGTGCAACCTGAGATAGAGTAATGACATCACAGTTCAAGCTCGTTACTGGGAGGTCGTAACCATTCAGTTTGAGAAGGACTCCTGATATTTGAGGGTTTTTTTTTTTTTTTTTAGAAATTGTTAAATTCTATTTTCACAACAAATGCTTTTAATTAGGAACTCTGTTTGCGGCTCGGCTGCGGCCGTTGGAGTCACGTTTGAATCATCAACCGCAGCGCGAGGTATGAACGACCGTCTCGGCTCACACCATAAAACCGTATGACTCGTTACTACTTATTTAAAATGACTTTTAGCGTCGGTGGTTTTGACTCGAACCCACAAAGTCGTTAACATCGGCGTGTTAGCTTGTCGTCCTTCGAATGATCGTTTCTGTCAAAACAAATCTGCAGCACCGAGAAGCGAAACAGGACGGACACGAGGAGGTTTTCCACTTCACTGTTGCTGCTATTAAATGCAATATAGAGTCAATAAGTCACAGGACATAAACGTAGAAGCCAAAAGCAGATAATTATCGGGAACATCTTGGTTTGGTGGGACTCTGGTCTTACTGGTGGTTCGACGGAAGGTCCAGTTTGGTCTCTGATATCAGAAATGCGACTCATAAAAATGTGAACAAGTGCAGCTTTGAATGCAGCAGAGACGCTAACTCCCCCTCCCCTTCAGGAAAGCCATTATTTCAGGTTTCAGCGAGGAGATAATTGTCTCTCCACAGTGTTAAATTTCACACCCTGACAAGTGGAAAACCCTGCCTGAGACACACATTACTGTCTTCAGCTTCCATAACAAAACAATCAGCATCAAGAAATCTATGTGAAACAAAACCCTGTAAAACACATGCTGCAAACTCACATGTTATTTTCTCCTGCAGCTTAATTGAACTCGTAGTCTCCTGGCTCAGCACATTAGCTCATTATCACTGTTACAGTAAAAAAAAAAAAAAAAAAAACCTCCGTCTGTCAGTTTTCTGGGTTCTTGTTTGTTTTCTGTGAGTGTTTTTTTTTCTTCCCGGAAACCAAGTGTGACACACCCGCTGTATGTAAACCCTGGAAGCGAGGGAATCTTCACATCTGCAGATCAGAACAGAAAACTGTCCTTCCAGTGAACTCCACCGCTGTATTTATGTCCACCTCTAAAGGCGTTCTGTTACATCACGTAGTTGTAATCTACATGAAGGATCTCACAAAACCTTCGCAGCTCTGTGTGAGAATATAACACACCGAAGGGGGTCGTAACATGTTTCTGAGCAACACGGGGAGACGGGTTATGTAACAAGCATGATGTTTTTTTATTATTCCAGTGACAATAGTCTGCATGCAAACACATAAAAGATAAAAGTTTACTCGTACGACTCCACGTTACAGCGAACAAACCACTCTTATGTTGCGGGACGTTACGGCGGAGCTTCAGCTGCACGAAGCCAGTCACAGATATGATCTTTCCATAAACATCACTTAAACAACAACAACCGAGGCTCTTTAAATGACAAAACCCTCCAGGGACATTTTCCAGCAGAGATAACAGTGAAGTATCTGTACACGATGCAGAGTCAGTAAACACAGCGGACGTATAGGCGGATGTCTAGAAATGACTGAAGTCTGTCTGGAAGCTGCTGGTTGTGTAACAGTCGGACAATTAGTTGTTTTGTTTTTTTTTATTTTTCAATCCACCCACAAACTCCTCAGCCAGACAAATCTCTCTTCATGTACGATTCTTCTCATTTTCAATCTGTTCAAACCTTTTGTGGTGATGTGAATCAAGCAAGTTAGCACTTTATCTCCATTTAAATCTCCTTTAAAAACACTTTATTTGCATTTTTTTTGCAGCTCTGCCTTCTTACTTCTTTTAATTTGTCAGTATTGTGTTTAATTTATATTTCGTCTCACTCTGAGCGATACATTTCCCTTGCTTTGTTATTTCAGTAAAGCGCTTTGCAACTTGTTTTTCTTAAAACAGCTACATTAATCTGTTTTATAGAAGTTGCCGGACATAAAAAAAAAGCGGTAATATTCATTATTCTTTTTAGACTGTAATAAAGAGATAAGCTCATGACACTCAAAGTAAACTGGTCACTAATTTATTTGGCTGGTGGAGTCGACGCATGCAGCAAAGCTTCACAGAACGTATTAAAACTTGATTTGACTGCGTATTTTTCATGTTGCATCCACAAATCTCCATCAATCAGAGACCTTTGACCTCCAGCAGAGCAGCCCCAGTGGAGCAATAACACTACATTTTACCTTTAGGAGCGATAGACTGTCAACTTCACAAGACGACTTCGTCACAGCGCACCGCAAACAGATATGAGGGCTGTACTGGAAAACCAAAACCAGGTCCAACACTGAAGCTGTCGGAGTTATTAAGAGTTAAACACCACCGCTGCGTCTGAACTGGCAGCGTCAGCGGGAGAGACGGAGTCGTTTAAATGTCTGAACACCTGACGCAAACACTGCCCGAGAGTCTTCTAATGAGCACTGAACAACGCACGGCTGAAGCTGATGAGAATGTTGTTAGTTTTGAAGATATTTGGTCATAAAACCAGTTGGATGAATGGACACTGACCTGATATGGAATTTGATATGATGGATATCTACACCAGACTTAAAGGCAAGCCATCCGATACATTTCTGAGACACTTCACACACTTCGTCACATTTTTTCAATGCATCACTTTTTGCACATAAACTGATTCCTTTCGCATCTCAAGAGCCTCGTCTACTTATTCGTCAGCGTGCAGGAAATCTTTTCATCTCGTGGGACTTTTAATTTAGTCACACACACCTGACACTCTTCTTTTGAAAGAAGAGCACAAATCCTGCTACAGTTCTTTGACGTCTCACTAAAAGACAAACATGTCAACCTCACGGTGGCGCCAGAGGAAAAAGTCACCAAAGCATCACCGAAGTCAGGCGGCTTCATCCTCTGGAGAACAAGAACAGAATTTCATAGTAATCCTTAACGATAGCTTAACTGCGTCAAATACAGCCTCTGGTCTTTTTTCCCCAAAAGATAAAAGTTTTCGTTCATTCGTCTCTTTCCTTCGTTGTGGCCCGAGGTGGTCGATATCGATAAACAGGAAACCCTGCGGCCTTTCTTTCCTCATTGGGCACCATGTTGGTCTTCGTACTCTCCGGATGAACCTGCAGTCTACTGTCGGGATGTCACGTCATCTAAAGACAGTTTCTGGGTGTATTCCGGTCTTCCTCCGGTCCGGTTCGGAGGCCTCTGTCTCTAGTTGGACGTCTCCACGCTGCTGACCGTGTTCACCGCCTGGATGACCTGCACCTTGGTGACCTCCCTCCTCCTCAACGGGCAGCTGAAAACCTTCCTGAAGCCTTTGCGGAAGTGCTTGGAGACGAGCGCGTAGACGATGGGGTTGAGGCAGGAGTTGGTGTAAGCCACCAGGTGGGAGAGGATGCGGAGGACGTAGGTGGCGTGGTTGAGGGGGAAGCGTCCGAACCACATGCAGAGGACGACCAGGTGATGGGGCAGCCAGCACAGGCAGAAGAGGACGGCGACGATGATGATCATCTTGGTGACCTTGCGCTTGGCCCGCCTCGACTCGGACATGTCCTTGACGGGGTCGACGCTGGTCCACAGGTACCTGATGGTGCGGGCGTAGGTGAGGCCGAGCACCAGGACGGGGATGAGGTAGCCGAAGACGAAGGTGCACACGTCCATTACGATGCGCGGTTTGGACTCCCAGGCGGGGATGCACACCACGGCGCCGGCCAGGTCCATCTGTCTGTAGTAGCTGAGATACGGTCCGGAGAAAACCAGAGCCAAAGCCCAGACCAGACCGATGGAGGTGAGGGCGTTCTTCGGTGTTCTCATCTCCCTGGAGCGGAGAGGGTAGCAGATCGCTAAATACCTGTGAGATCAGAGAGAGGGCGAGATCCAGATGTTCATTTTTTTACAACAGAGAACTTAACAAAGAAATGTAGAGTTAAATAATTAAAACAAAAACAAATAGATAAGTAGCTTTAAGGATGCCTTCCTGACATGTGTTAAGACTTAAAAACACTCTGCTTGGAGCAATAATGTATGTCTGATATGGTTTTCCACCTAAATTACCACTTTAAAATCCTTAAAATAGCGTCTCCTCCTGTTCGCTCATTGAAAAATCCAGAATCTATAAAAATGTAAATATTTTTCATTGTAAAAGTTGAGCTGCTGGACAATAAAATGCCCGTTCTCGGTGTTTACGCACCGACAGCTTCAAGTTTCCACACTGAATATTTGGATCACAACCGGCTCCAAACTAGTTGTGGTGTCACAAATCCTGCTCGTACGTGTGTGTGTGTGTGTGTGTGTGTGTGTGTGTGTGTGTGTTAAACAGAGTCTGAAGGTGAGAACAGAGAAACTTTCCTCCTTCAGCAGATGAACGTGCAAACAAACTCTGCATATAGACGAGTGAAGGAACAAGAAGAAAAACATTTTTTTTTGACTGGAGGAGGATAAATATGGATGCTAATACAGATAGTCTTCATACAGACTTACATCCCAGTTATTTTCCACGCTGTTATTTTGCTTTCTTGGTCTATTGTGTGCACACATCTACTGTGTCCCTCCTCTGTTTGTTTTAGGGAGTGTTTACTTATCTGAATCCAGGATCTAAAGATAGAGGATGTTATATTACTCTACAGATTTTTAGATCTTCAGTCAGGAGCTGCACTTTATTTGGCTCGATGTTTGTTGGTCTTAATCTTATCTCAGGATGGTAGAAGTGTTTCTAGCTTTGACTTAACCTGTCGCTGTTTTCACTCTTTTCATTTAGAGGTATTGATTTGATCTTAAATATTCAATTCTTTTCTACCCTTGACTATTGATTGATGATGTGATATGAAGAGGACGAGGGTGAGAGCTGAGGTGAGTTTGTTAACGTGTTGATTCACTTGAACATACCGGGACACAACCTGAGCTGCCAGTGGTGGATCTTTGATTTCAGGGGTTTCTTAATCATTGATGCTCTGAAGATAATGAAGATAAAGATATGATGTGATATGACATCATTTATTTATCCAAAGTTAAAGTGACAACACTCATTTCCAAGAGCTGCTTCTCTCCAGGTAGCTTGTTCCCTTCATTCTCACTTGTTTATTCTATTTTAATATATTTAATTATTGTATTTTTTTGCCTTTTAATTGCATTTTGGCTCAACTACCTCAGTACTATCTATCTATCTATCTATCTATCTATCTATCTATCTATCTATCCTCAACAACAATGCCTTTTGTTTGGTATTAATTTAGCGCCAGTTTAAAGTATTTTTTCTTTGACTGTGCGGCCTGCAGCTCGCAGGTTAATCTGCAGGAACACTTCCTTACGCACCTGTCCAGGGAAACAGCTGCCAGGGTGAAGATGCTGGCGTACATGGTGAGAAAAATGACGAAGTGAACGACTTTGCAGACCACGGGACCGAACACCCATTCGTCCAGGGTGTAGATGGTGGCTTGGAAAGGCACGCAGAAGACGATGAAGCAGAGATCCGCCACGGCGAGGTTGAGGATGAACAGGTTGGTGGTCTTGGTGTTCGTCTGTCCGTTGCGGAACAGGACAGCGAGCACCAGAGAGTTCCCCACCGTGCCGAGCAGGAAGATGAGCGAGAAGCCCAAAGAGATCACCACGGACTCTGCTTTCCAAGAGGAGGAGTTGAGGGAAGAGAAATTCATCTTCATGTTGTATTCATTCATAATTCACACGGTGGGGATTTGATTTTTTTATTTTTTTTTAAATGTCCGACGACATTAACAAGACGCGCGCGCCTCGTTTGCGCGCAGCATTTCCATCTCCAGACGCAGCGAGAGAGCCGGAAAATCCTCTGTAGTCCAACTGTGATAGAAAAAAAAAGACTGATCATCATTCCCCCCCTCTCTCTCTCTCTCTCTCTCAACCTCCCTCTATCTCTGATAAATACATCCAACAGAAGGAAGACGCGATCAGCAATGTTGGTGCTTTGAATCAAACTATTTAACTATTTAATTAATTTAAAAAAAATAAACATTAAGGGGGAAATTGATGAGATTTGGGTACATCGACATATTTCAAAAACACATTTAACCTACATATTCTCACTTATAGATTAATACAAAGTGAATAAGGAGGAGAATGAAAGTTAAATATGTAAAGATATGAAGATTTCTGCTAAAAACACAAGACAACATAAACAGATTTACAATGAGACTATTTTAAAGCTTCAGTTATTTCAATTGTTGCAGAAAACATTTTTTTGTTTGCTTTGTTTTGTTTTCCATAATTTTTTAATTTTTTAGTAACTTAAATGTTTTGTTTTCCATAATTAAAAAAAAAAAAATTAACTTAAATTTTTGTTTTGCCTCTGGCTGTTGACACCTGTGTACCATTTAAAGTTATTCACTGGATTTGAACTTAACTTTAAATAAAAACTGAAATAAAAACATCAAATAAATAATCAAATATTTTTCAACAACACTGTAC
This sequence comes from Euthynnus affinis, assembly GCA_029490765.1. Classification (NCBI taxonomy): domain Eukaryota; kingdom Metazoa; phylum Chordata; class Actinopteri; order Scombriformes; family Scombridae; genus Euthynnus; species Euthynnus affinis. The sequence goes on along the minus strand of CM055857.1, from coordinate 2,944,861 downwards.
ATAGTAAGTTATCAATATTTGTTTAAGATGGTTTTGTTTTTAAAGTAAACAAAGATAATGAGTGATGGATGTATCTAAATGAAAATGTCACCATGTTACTGGAACATGATGGAAATGTTCAGATTTTGAAATAAAAATCTATTTAAAAAAAAAAAAACAAACATCTGCAGTTTGTTGAAACTAAAAACAGTTTAAATGCATTAAAGACAAACAATGAACAATGTTTTCTTATCATCTGATCACAAACTACAATAAAACTCCAGAGACACATTCTTAACGCTGATATTATAATATTATTATATTCTAATAATTATTTTTGGATTTCTTTGCCTTGTGGAAAACAGCAGTGAGAAAATGATCCAGATGTTTAGCTGCTTCTTTACTCACCTGTTGACTCTCATTGTTTCATGTCTACTGTGGCTGTCAGAGGTTATTTCCCTCCTTTGAGAGTAAAAATGCTTAAATATTAATAGAAAAAGGTATATATTTACATTCTTATAGGACTTTTACATGAATTGCAGTGTGTTTACTGTGTGATACTTAGAATTTAAATCTTCTTTGTCTGTATAAAATTTAATGAAAAGCGACTGATCTACATCTACATCCATGGAGCGATGCAGCTAACGATGATAAATCTTTTAAATCTTCTGAGTTTCATTTCTTTGTCCTTTTTTCTCTGAACCTGAAAAGCATCAGTGAAGTCTTCTGAAGCGGAGCAGACTGAGGTTATGTGGCGGTTGCCTCTATTTGTGTTTGTTAGCGTCTCGTATCTGATCGTCATGATTTAGATTTTACTCTTCCAGACACCATCTATTCATTACGCTGCAGTGAACGCTTCAATTACCATTACCGAAGATTTATCTTGATGGCGAGGAGGAAATGAAGACAGATCTCGGGCTGACTCGTGACGCCATCAACGATTAGATGGCGTTTCTTGGCACAGAAAAGACTGATGGCTGGAAAACCTCAGCTGGAGATTGCGGTCTGTGTGTGAGCGCGTTGTCAAAACACTAAAAACAAGCATCTTCCGCGCTGATAAAATAAAATAGCGGACATGACGACACATTGCATCTATTGACCCAAAGCCTCATGAGCTTGGATGCTTGATGGAGAAGACTCTGCTGTACTGGCATTCAGAAAATGTGTGGATGCCACATCAGTCGTCTTCTCACAGATCACCTGCACCCTCCTGTGGGTTGTTTCATCGCAGGGGATGGTGGTCTCCAACATCCACCATGCCAAAGCCTGCTCCATCATCTGGAGGGCCTTGGGGATGATGAAAACTCCTTCAAGGCCCTGGAGGTCGACCCTACATTTGTCCCTGTCACATCATCACCCGCTGTGCAGGAGGGACGATGTCGACCAGCAGTGAGAAACATCTCTGCACCATCCACCACCTGCTGGACCAACACTACTTCTAAGTCACGTTAAAGATGCAGCAGTGCATAAAATGCGCTTAAAATGTTGTTTAAACGAAAATTAAAATAGAAATAATGAAAGCAGTTGTTGTGATTTCAATGAAACTCATCAGGTATAAATATGACAATTAATAAGTAACACGAATACATCTCAACCAGAGACGATCTTACACAAATATTTATACATTTAATGTTTACATCTTGTCACTTTGTGCCTCCAGACGCCCGTATCTGGCCTCATCTCTCTCCTCCTGATGTTGGCAGACCGGACGTCTCTTCTGTAGCCTTCAGTCTCTCCAGTTGAGGCTGCAGGGATGAAGGAGGAAGAAGAAGAAGAGGAGGAAGAGGAGGTGGGATTCCTTCCTCACGTGAGATTTCAAGGCACCCTGGCAGATAAGTGGCTCTGCTGGATGATGGCTGATCTTCACCCCCCCTTCCTCTGTGCATGAGGCAATCAGGAGCAGAGGACTAATCGATGGCCGTGACCCAGTTACCTCATGAATGAGGGAAAACCACTGCCAGCTGTCTGCTGTCGTCTCTCTCTCTCTCTCTGATCAGCCTCTGCTCCAGCAGGGGGTGTGTGTGTGTTTTCAGGTCCCGTAGGAGGTCAAACACAAACATCTTCTAATCCTTTCCACTTTAAAATACAACACATTTGTTTTGTCAATAATATAATGTGAGATAAATCGGCTACAGACGTTTTACTTTATGACAAATGAGCTGAATATATGAACTTATAGATACTTATCTACTTATATATTGTTTGCTCTGATGACATGTCGGCGTCACAATAAGTGTTAACTGAAAAACTTGTTCTATTTATACGTCTTCTTCGGCGGTAAGTAACAGTGACACTTTTATCAGAAACCCTGAAATAGTCCGCAAATATTAGCCAATGAGGAGCCGGTAAGTGTTTCCCTTCTCGCCCTGTCTAAACACCCAACGGCCCCACCGCTGTGACCCCTCCCCTCTCCTCCCCTCCCAGTGACTGTGTCCTGTTTGAGTCCCTTCATCCTCCGTTTCTGATTCACAGTTTCCCATCTCAATCCACCCATACACACACACACACACACACACACAGACAGACACACACACCTACAGACAAGGACATGTTAACGTCCTCCAACAGCTGTACAAATTCAAACACCCCTCACAAGACTAAATTTAACGGGTGGGCTTTTTTTATCCAGGAGTATCCAGGAGGAAGTGACTGCCTCGGTCGGCTTTGTTTCCTCCTCTGTGGGTTTGTTGCTCGGCTGGGAGTCGGAATTACTCCACGATCAAACATCCTGGAAGTCTGAGGGAAGCTCAGGAAGTCTAAAGAGCATACGTGATCTTACTAGAATATACAGCAGGCTGTGTCAGCGTATGATGTACCTCTCAACCTCTAAAGAAATGACCAAACTACAACACTAAATGATGAACTGTTAGTTAATGTGATATTTTAGGGTATCAACTTTGGTTACTTTCCAATTTTTCATACCAGTTTCTTTAATGATTTAATGATTTATTTGACATTTTGACACCCAGATATTGTTTAATATCAGTATCTGCGCATGTTTTATCCAATTTTTTGCAAATCACACTTCAGTGTTTTAGAAACTTGAATACATTTTTCTACTATTCCCAGACATCAACTGGTTTCCATTCATTTTTATAATATAAGAAATTGAATCATTATTATTTCGAATCTATCTACACCTTAACTGCATTACCAGGTTGGACCACAACTGCTGTTTTGTATTGAAAACTGAAGATTTAACCCTTTTTGCTCACTGAGGGGTGTGTTGCCACCCGATATAAAGGTCAGATTATGTTATTTGGTACTGGAACATTATAAAGGGGATGTTTAAGAGGGATGGCAGGATGGTAGGTGGGAATAATATGTGCAGAAAAAGAAAGAAAGACGACGTTTACTAAGAAAAACATGAATTAAAAAGGTAAAAATGAACGAAGGGGAAATCCTGCAGCCTCACAGCAAGCTGATTGCACCTGTTGTCTTCTTTTAGCTTCTCAGCAGCACCTAACCGTCTACTCAGGTGACCACAGGGCGGGCTGGACTGACACAAAGCTGATTTAAAAACAACATTAACGTAGAATTTCTGTGTCTGAACTGCTGACAATCAGAATCTCCTACAGTCGCACATGCACAGCCATGCATGCGTGCACCAAATCACACAGAGTATCATCTACTACGGAGCAGCTTCCTCCCTCGACCCGACAGAGCCGAGTGACTCACCGCTTATTGCGGCTAATGATGCACACCTGTTGTTACTACACAGCACTGATTAGGATCTACCCGCTGTCACAGAACCCTCTAAACAAAGGCCAGAGAGAGAGAGAGAGAGGCGCTTCAACACAGCACGGCACTCTGGGAAACTACCTCTGCGTACTACGAGTAGTATGTAAGGGTTAAGGGTCAAATGAATTTCTTTTTAAAGGATCTCTCCGTTTTTTACCAGCAGATGGCAGCAGCAGCACAGTGAACGGTGAGTAAGACTGTTGTGGCTCATCACACTTCATCAGTGGACGTTTCCTTCAGAGGAGCTACAGATGGTGGCTCATGTTTACTCCTGTCTCAGCATCCACCAATCACATTCACACAAACCAGGGTGCTTTGAGCTCCTGTGATGCATTAAGTCAGGGTTTTCCATGCGTCCGTCCTGCCGGGCCGGGCCGTGATGGAACTGACAAACGATGACCTCCTCTTTGCATGATGCTCTCCTGCGAGCGTTTAGTCGAAGCCGATGAAGCGTAAGAAATGACACGAGATAAAAGGTGGGGGGGGGGGTGTATTTTTAGGCTCTGGGAAACACAGGAAAGTCGGTTCAGAATTTGAAAACCTGACCATCACAGTATCAGATCAAGACGAACATGAGTCACCTTTCCAGATACCGTGTGCTGTACTGAAAACCTTCCTGTCATCCCGAGGAGGAAATGACATCATGAGACTTTCTCGCACTGGCAGCGCAGGAATGTCGAGAGCTGGGTGAGACTGGTAACCAGACGCTGCTGCAGACTTGGTGTAGTGGCCACACATGGGAATATTTGGACTTTAATCAGAAGAAATCATTACACAGACTGATGCACGCTTTTATACCCGGCAGGCTAGACTGATGTAATGCTCTCTTATCTGGTTTACCCCCCCTCCCCTAAAAAAAAAACAAAAAAAAAAAGATCTGAGGAAGAAAGCACATCACACCTGTTTTAAAGTCTGTCAGTTTTTCGTGTTGATTTTTAAATGATTTTACTTGATTTTAAAGCATGTCATGGTCCTGCACCTGCCTATTTATCTGATGCTTGCAATGCATGAACCGATATGAAGGTACATTTAATCAAGTGCTGCACGTAAGTATATTTTACGTGAGTATTTCTAGTCCTCTACATTTCAGAAGGAGACTTTTCAGATGTAGATTTTACATGTAAAACAATGTAATGCATTATATTTTTATACATTTTTATATTTGTAATGAATTTAAGTTTCTTTGTAGGGACCTGCTTTTACTTTGACATTAACGGGTCGACCTCAGTCTGGTCATTAAAGACATACTATGCAAGATTTTCCTAAAAAAAAACAAAACAATGTATAGACTCCTACAAAAAGAATCCCTCTCAATCATAATTTATGTCCCACTAGAAGTGTGTGGCAGTGTTTTTATCTGCATCCTCTACCTCTGTTTTATTATTTTGCTGTGCTGGGTGTCAGTCTTTGGGCAGTATGCGTGTAGCCACCAGCCAATAAAGCGCGCCGGGTGTGAGGTCGTGGACTCGTAGCGTAGTCACCAGGTTACATCTCCGTCTCTCTCCTCTGCTCCGCTCTGCTCTCTGTCTCCGTGTCATAGACGTATAAAGAGATTCCAGGTCCGAGCGAGGGCGGGGCCGAGCCGCGCACACACACACACAAACACACACACACACACACACACACGCGCAGAGCAGAGAGGCCGCAGCGGACAGGATGAAGCTCTGCATTCACACAAAATCCGGCAATGCAGCACTTTCCCACAGGGCTGTGTGGAAGTGACGGCTTTTTTTTTTCTCTTTGTGCTTTAGAACATAACCGCTGGGAAACAATAAGAAAATAACATTTTATTTATCTGATTCATAGCTTTGTTCTCACCAGTGCTGCTCACTGTCTTCATTCACTCTCTTGCCCGCTCGACCACTGCTGCTGCTCTCTCTCTCTCTCTCTCTCTCACTCTGCTGTCAGCTCACTCTGGTCAAGCCGGGGGAAGGAGGAGCTGACTTTTAATGCTGTTTGTTTACAAATGTTCAACCAACAAATCCTGCATTGTGTACCTTTAACTCATGATATCATCATACTAAGCCGGGAACTTTTTTTTTTTTAGAACATCTTTATTGTCCACCAGGGTGGAAAAATGTCTTTTGTTCGCCAGAAACATGAAGACGCACTATACATGATTCTTACAAGAAAGAGACGTTGAGGCAGTCAGTATAAGAAACACAGAGAAAGAGGTCACATGACACATTGAAAACAGTTCATGTCATGTCTGTGGATTAAATATTATGCAGTTACTTTGCAGAGTTAAGAATACTGATGGCACTTGAAGGATAGATTCACAGTTTTTCAGTCAGGAGTCCGTATGAACAGATGGGAAGAGGTCCTGTTCATGCTGCCTATTAAAAAAGATCTCCTTCAAATGTGCTTTCAGTGTAAATGATGGAGGCAAAATCCACATTTAAAAGGTTGATGTGAAGCTTCAGCAGTCTGAGTTAGTCATATCAAGTGGATATCTGACACATTTACAGTCTTTTTAAGCATCTAATTCTCCTCTTTGTGTTTCCCTGTTGAGCTGCAGTTGGAAGTATAGCAACAGAAAAGAAGGACTTTGGCACTAAAACGACTGTAAAGTTGAAACATGTCGACTTGATTTGACTCATTTGGACGGAAAAAACCCGGGAGTCTGTCCTTTAAGCGTAATTCTTAGATGTTTGATGAATATGGGCCCTTAAGGACTGAATGCAACATTACCTGCGAGAGGAAATCTGCAGCAGAGGAACTCTTTCTGGTTATCTTAAAATGTGGTGCTAAAAGTTATTGTGTTGCACAAACCTCAGGAAAAGAGGTTTAGACTGATTAGACACTGGGAACTGAAGGGTACTGTTATAGCTAATCATCAGGGTTTTTGAGGATATGAATGATTATGGCGCTCATTCTGTTTCCTACGGGCCACAACCCACACATCATGATTCCCTCATTAAATATGACTCCAACCCACAAGTGTCAACACTTGTGGTGCCATGCCATTAGTCTAACAGCCTGTTATCCCGAAACAAAAAGCCCACTGCTCCGAGGGCAGGTTCCAGCAGTCACTAGCTCCCAACATTCGCAGTATGTATTCGGAGCATTGGTGTGTGTGTGTGTTTGGGATAACGGGCTAATGGGCTCTCAGTCCGGTGAGACGTTTTTCGAAGTATTGGGGTTTTCGGGATAATGGGCCTTTCGGACCAATGGGCAGTCCACACACTTGCAGGGAGGCGGATCAAGAAGCAGTGACCTCAAACATCTGCTCTTTACAACAACACAGAGCTCGAACAGCCAAAAGCCTTCATGACAGAACTCCACAGTGTAGCCGAGGCAGATAAACCTCCTGGTAACGGTCATTTGGAGCACTTTCACTCACTCGCACACACACACACACACACACACAGTCCTCCACATCCTCTCAACTCCCTGCCGCCGTGCCTCGCTGATAGTCCCACACTTTATAAATAGCGTGCGCTTTTAATATGCGCGTGTGTCCAGTGGATAACGTCAGCGCTTTGGGAGAGAGGCTCAAGGAGTGTTTCATTATAAACCTGTACTATTAAAACTCGCTGGCTGGGTCTGGGTTTTGGCTCTCACGTCCCCTCTCAAACTTTTATGAGGCCAGTTATGATCCTAAATCGATGCAGGAAACCGAGGTGGAGGAGCTGGGCAAGGTAAGCGGTGCCACGACCTCACAAATAAAAGGTAGTGTTGGTGATTGTGTGGCTATTTGCACCGTCGCGTGTTGTATTGTTCGGCTTCAAGGGTCGACGCGGCGTTTAACTGAGACCTCCGCGCTGCAGTCAGAGAGCGTTTCGGGACATGTCGGGCATGTTTTTGTTGTGTTGGCTTTCTTTTACCAGCACAATGAACTGAGGTTAAAGTGCTGACTCAGCTTTAAATCGAGGCGGTTCACATCCATACAGAGAGAGAGCCAAAGTCATGACATCACTTCCTGTCTAGCCTCTGTTTCACCAGCTTCTGTAACTCAGTGAAATCTCTCATTCAGCGTTTCTTTCATGGGTCTTTATATTAAAAAAAAAATAAAAATAAAGTGTGTTCCTGGAGTTTGCTTTCCATATTCTGAGAAAAAACCTTTGTAACTTTAAAGGATAGGTGGTGAGTCAAACCAACAATAAACTGATCTACCGTTAAGTATCGCATGTGTGTGTGTATCCAAAGCCTGATATATCTTATTCCTCCGTTTTGTTGTTCCAAAAACTATTAAAAACATGTCAATAAGACACACTGTCGCACTGTGTGACATGTTCCTGAAGTTTTCAGTCTCCAGAGAGCAGTCCTGTGTGAGGCAGACGCCACTGAGCATGTGCGGGAACGCCAGCTCTTGCCAGCTTGTTGGTGCTATACATCACAACGTCTTTACTTTGCACTGAAGGTCTTGGAGAATTTTTACAATACAGAGCAAAGTCGAGAGGCTGCAAATGCTTCCTTTGGAGCCGTTTCTAAACAAACTAACGTGACCAAACTCTTCATAATGAAGACACATGTCACCAAGTGCAGCATTGTGGCTCATGACTCATGTTTTTAATAGTTTTTGGAACAACAACGGAGGTCTACAGCACAGAGGAATAAGATACATCAGACTTTGGATACAAACACAATACTTTGCAAATAAATCAGCTCATTGTTGGTCTTCTACAGAGTCATGCCCGTAAGTGAGTTCTCTGCTGTTAAAGACGTTACAAGCACCTCCGGATAGTTTCAGCCCGTGAGCGGCGTGAGCCAAGTTCACAGAAAGGTCACAAAGGTCACGCGGCGAGGCATGCAGGTGCTTTCGGAGAGCCGCGAGAGGAAGTGAAGTGGGGAAAAGCAGAGAAAGCTGTGAGAGAACCACAATCACGCAAGCTGCGTGTGGTTTGCAGCTCCTTGCCAAGACCTCTCACTCTCTGCGTCCCAGACTTTCTCCCTGAGTTATCCAATCCCCCTGTCATCTCCACTGGCTGCCCTCCCCACTCCCAAACTCGACCGCACACAAATGGTTTGAATAAGAGGTCTGCATGACTGGGCTGTGGCTACAGATGAAATCCTGAAGAGTGATAGTTTACTTAGCCTAAATACCCCCGATTAGACAAATTGAAACATTGTTGTTATGCGGTGGAAACTCAAGGACCTATTGGCCGAGTCTGTTCACCCCGTTCCGGAAAAGGCTGTGCTTTGCGCACTTTCGTCATGCGAAAACCACAAGATCTGTGGAAAAAAAAAAAAAAAGCAAAGCAAAACAAAACAAAAACTTTAAAAAAAAAAAAAATCTTGCAACAAAACAAAAACTGTAAAACAGAAAATGAACATTGTCACACAGAGATGATTCACAAAGGAGGCAGGCACACGCGATCAGGCTTCTGTAACTACTGAAAAACATGTCCGACCACAAACGTTCTGTCCTGACTTATGGCATTCCTCATGATGTCACATTTTCCCCTCATTTTGATCGTCTCCAGGATCCCAAACAATGCTCCGCTCCGAATTGATCACAAAGTATATCCCCCTAGAAATGATCGAGAAATCAATCACAGCGTCACACTTAATAAAGGAATAATTCAAGACTTTTAACTTCTGATTCCTTTATAACAGTGTTTAAAGTCATCCAACTGTCAAACCTCATTTATCCCATTAAAAGTTGTAATTTGTAAGGCCACAGAGACCTTTTTCTTTTAGCTACTTAAATATTACAACACACACATGTACTGCAAACGCACACAGTCAGTAATAATACACCAGAATGATTCTTCCAGACTAGAGCTAAACAGCAGTGGAGACTCATAAAAAGGAGCGGTAGCTGCTTCATCCGCCAGCGGACTCCATCTGGCCGGGCAGTCTGGTGTCAGTGCTCAGAGGCTGGAGGAGGAAAATAAGCGCTCAGGGAAGAATTTGTATTTCCAACACAGTTCCTGCATTCGTCCAGCGCTGAAACGGCGAGTCAAGTAATCGATTAGTCTATCAACGGAGAGCTAATTGCCAAAAATGTTGATAATTTGCTAATCGTTAAAGTCATTTATCAAGCAAAAATGAAAAACTGCTTTTGGTTTGGGCTTCACAAATGTGAGAATTTGCTATTTTTCTCTGTTTTATGTCACTGTGGTTTAAGATCTTTGGGTTTGGGACGGTTTGTTGGACGAATTTTAAAATTGCGATGAGCATTTCCCGCCATTTTCTGAACTAAACAATTAACTAATTAGTTAGTTTAGTTAGTAAAAATAGTACTAGCCTCGCTTTATTGAGTTCAACAAGGATGTGCACATTTCCATCCAAATATAATGTAAATTTTAACAAGATTTTGAGAAAATCTGCATGTTTCCATTCACTTTTTTCTCAGATTTCTGAACTTTCCAGTCAAGTTTTTTGTCTACAAACTGAAAATGTGCATAAAACAGGTGGATGGGAACAAGCTTCATGTCCCATAATGACATGAGATGGGCTGTGCATATTTTCTGATGCTCTGGCAGTCGTCAGTGTGAATGTATATAAATAAGCTCAGGACGACATGAGCGTGAGAATACTGCTTATATCAACAACACCCGGCTCACCCAGCACCAGTTTACCCTGCAGAACTAAAGAGAGAGAGAGACGCACACATCCGCACACACATTACGTAACTTCTTTATTCACCCCTCGCTACATCCACAGACCTCTGGGTGATATTCAGACGGTCTGGAATTGTGTTGTGTGCCTTGATTTCGGGTGCAATTAAAGCCCGAGTCCCCTCGGAGGCTCGTGTGAGTCTGAGCCGTACGTGTGGCAAATGGGGTCTCTCAGGAAGTGAAAAGGACCGGAGGACGGGCGGCGGTGTAATGAACAAATAGCGGCGCCTGTCGTGCGAGTGAGCCTTTCCAGTATTCTTGATGACATGAGCGCAGGTGTGCCGCTCTCACATCACCGCCGCAGCAGGAACGAGGGGAGACGGTGTGTGTGTGTGTGTGTGTGTGTGGCTTCATCAGGTGGCAATGGGTCCGGAGGGGGAGGGGGGGGACTTGGCAGCCAAGTCAGACTGAAGCCCTCGGGCAGTGGCATCTTGAGTTCAAAGGACAGATTTTTGGAAAATTGAGGCCTAATGACCTTGACTGGAGAGAGAAAATGGCCTCTCGTCCGCAGTGTGTGCAGCTGCGGCAGATGAGATGGAGACCTCTCGGGACAACTTGGAGACACAGCTGCCATGTCACCTTGGGAACGAGCGAGCAGGGTTTGTACTCGGAGCTTTAATCTGGACTAAAGTTGTTTGAAAAGTGACATGTAAAGTAAAAAACCATTAGATCCTTTGCCAATCTGCGTGTATGTCTGCACTTGTGTTCTCCGATTCAAAGTCCGCATGAACGACATGTGTTCTTGGGAGCTGATTTGTGTGGACCGGGCACGAATTTCACATCAACCGGCGACGACGACGACGTTGGACATTTTCAACCAGTTATTGTGTCTCTAACTCACATGCTTCATGCACTTTCTCTCATTTTGGTTTTTTATTGATACACCAACTCAGTTTCCACTCAGGTTCTTTCATAAAAATTGAAAAATGTGCATAAAAATTAATGAAGAAGCTCGATGAAAACACACTTCATAATGTAAAATAGTGTTTAGTCTGCAAAAATTGATGGAAATGAGGTAGACAAAATAAAAGAAACACCTTTCGCTACCTTCAAAATGCTCCAAAACAACTGATCATTAAAGGACTGATTCACAATGTTCAGGTGTCCAAAGAGGTTTTAATCGCTGTGATCAATCCTCCTGTTCATACTGGCATACTTACATTATAAGTGCATTATCAAGAGATGAACAGGAGGAACGATTACAGCAAGAAAAACCTACTTCATCGTACAGTTGACTGTTGTTTTAAGACACAGCTGGAAAAATGACGAACCTGTCCTTTAACCTTCATAAAGGTAGGATTCATAGCAGGGATGTGGGATTAGACTATCTTCTAAAATCCACTTATTGTTACTTTCACCATCAGAATACATTTAAATATAGAGAACGATCCATTTAGTTCAGTTTGTTTAGTTGTTTTCAGTCTAATATTTAGTTATTAACTAGTTTTTCTTCCATTAGTTTGGTGGAATAGTTTTTTTTTTGTCACATCTCTTACAAATTCAGAGTATCTGTTATTGGAACAGCGCTCTTCCCATGGGTGTGGGATCAGGTTTGAGAGAGTTCAGCGCAGCTACGCAGAGGACAGCCAGAACCGAAGGAGCAGGAGCAGAGTTTCTCAGAGGGGATTTCGTGTGGACTCTGCACCGTCCCTTTCAAGTACCTCAACCGCAGGACCTGTGGAGAACCGGCTCTGTTTTCTCTTGACGTCAGAGCAAGCGTGCACTGAACCTCATATCACCGGGGTGGATCGATCAGTCTCTCCTCATCTCATTATTACCGTTTCATGTCCAAGGGTTTATGATACACTTGAGCTTGATGATGTGCTATCAAGTGTTTGCTTGTATGCATTTTATTATTGTGTCCATATGGCTCTGGTTGGTGTTTCAGGGAATAGACTGACCTAAGTCAGACATTTCCGCTGCTTGGACCATAAAATATTTCCAGCCTACGAATACCTTTTGGTTTAAAAGTGACAGAGAACATTATGTTTTAACAGAGCTCAGACACACTGAAGTTATTTGGATCTCCTCCCTGAGAGAGAGAGTGCACCTCAGATTTAATGTTTTATACTGATAATGGAGAACAACAAAGGCATCAATTGTGCTTCTGACAGTGTAAGACTTGACTTTATTGTTCATATCAATCAAAAATATCCTGGCTGATCTTCTTTATTCCGACTGCGCCGCTTGCTATACGTGAGCCTAGAAGTCCAGGATGCTTTTAATAAAGATTAATAGACGTTTCAAATGTGTCAATCATGGACGGATTACAAGACGATGTGGGTGAACCTGACCTTTAATGTCCTGCTGTTAGTTGAAGACCTTAAAATATAATGTTTTGTTCTTGCTGGAGATGAAAAGAAGCACAGCTGATCCGCTCTTGACACTCTCATATCGTACTAAACACTACAGCTCACTCTACTAAATGTTGTAGAAAACCATCAAAGCAAAGCTGTAACGCAGGTTATATATTTTCCCAAAGCGTAGTGGCTCTCTGCTCAAATATATCTCAATCGCCTTGCTAATTTTTAATGTAGGTTTACTGCAGCTTACGTATGCAGTGAGCTGCTGCGTTAGGAAGAAAACAACAAAAATGTAATAAAATACAAATATATTGGATCTGACGTGGTGTTGGCAAAAAAAAAGTAGAAAGAGAGAGAGAGAGAGAGATCAGGACAATCCTACTTCTGACTGGGCCTCACGGCTTTCCAATCTGAAATGTTAATAGCAGTCACTTCAAACCCTGGCTCTGGAGTCGGGGGGCCCTTTCATGGGGCCCCTGGGCCTGTGCCCGGTAGTAAGAAGAAGCCTCTGCATTTTGTGCACATTTCAGAAACTATTGGTAATTGGAAAATGGGAGTAAACATGCAGAAGTGGAAGGAAAATTCAAAGAAACGGCAGATAAAACATCCTCAGAAGTTGCAGTCTGAAGTCTGAGCTCACAGAAAAGAAAAAAAAACAACACAAAAGGCTTCATGAATTGCATCGACTATTTCAGCGGCACGAAGCAACCTTGCATACTCTTCTGAAGAGGGCACTGTTTGAAAAAATTTGAACTGCAATACCTAAAATATCAAGCGCTCCATTGTCAGTTGTTGACCAATCACTTCCTGTGGTTCTGTGGGCACCGAGGGAAATGCCCCCAATCCCTGACATTTTTCTGCTGAAGTCCACAAGAGCTCTTTTTTAAAAAAAAACCCTTTTATTTGACGTCACGTCTGTGCTCTATTCTTCAGTTTTGTTCCCCCCAAAAAATCCTGCTGTGGTCAAGCCAGCTGACTTGGTGTTTGGCTCGTGTGCCGTTTCTGTTACCTCAGGTGAAATGAAACCTAAACCCAAACATCACTCTGACTGATGACTGACTTGCAATAAATTTGATTCTTCTTTAAAAGCTGAAATGTGATCTAAAAATTGAAGGGATTAGGACGCTATTATATAAGCATCTTTTACTCATTTGTAAGGAAATATTAAGTTCTACTCAGTTGTTTCCAGGCGTTGTGGAGTATGACTGCGTAAAGTAGTGTAAAGCCTGGAGGTGTGGAGTTAGAAAGAAGGGAGGGTAGCAAAGCTCTGCTGGAGGCTAGCAGCTCCAGGTATAATACACTCAAATCTGTATGGTTGAGTAACCAAATTGAGTTGCATTGTGGGTAATAAAGGCATCCCAGAATTGGTTGCTCTTGAATAATTTTAGAATCAGGCGTTGCTGCCATATTGGTCGATTAAATGTGCAGTTTAAGGTGACAATGAATCATTATTTGCATGAACAATCAACTGTTTCACTGTCAGACGATCTGTCTGTGAATTTCTGGCAGCAGTATTCTTGTTTGAATAAACTTTATTGGCATCACTGATAAACAAAACCAACAGTGGGGGTTCCATGTTCAGTATGAGCGCCACGTCATGGCAGGTCAACGGTGCAGTGTGAGTTAAAAAAAACATAAGCAGCAGATTCTGGCTGAGCTGTGAGGCTGATTAAAACATGGTGTTAATGCAACATACACAGTGTCTGCACTGGTGGCCAAAGACCATACCAACCAACCAGAATACAGCATGGTGCTGAACACACAGGCATGCTAGCGTAACACTACTGACAAGAAATATATTTACCTCAATCTTTACTGTTTTACTACGTTTGGACGTTTCTCTCTATTTATGGTCCATGAGTGGTCGGCAATTAGGTTCAACCAAGGGCCGCTTTTTCCATGATTTTTCATTGCGGGGCTGTTAAGTGGTGGAGTGGAAAGGCCGGGCCTATATGTTTTGTTTATTTGTTTTTTATTTACTTAAGAATAAAATTGGTTTATAGCACTGTTAACGACTTTATATATCTGAGGGGGGGGGGGAAGATATCAACACGCATTTCCGTTCGACTGCCAACTATTTGTGTTTGTGAAGGACAAATTTGTTATGGTTGCGTAGGCTAAAGTTGTGGAATTCACATATTAAACTTACATTTCTTGTGAGTTTATTGGACTTAATTTCAGTACCATTCACTGTTCAAACACTCTGGTTCGACCGTAGTTTTAATGCCTCTCATCATGTGTTATATTACAATAACTGGGGTTCACAGGAACCTTGTGTTTATGTTGTTATCTACAGTAGATCTTTGGAAAATTATGTAGAATTTTTGATGTGAACTATCAGGAGACCACCAAACATATTTGATAAAAGGCCAGTGGGTCGCTGTCTGCCTGCGACTTGACTGCCATACATAGTGTTACGATTCACGAGGCGTCGTCGCACCATGTGACCCGTCTCAAAAAATGAACGTTTGAGTCTCGCAGCGATTGCAACCGAGACTTTATTGGCCCCATGTTGCACAGTGTGACGTGCAATTAGCTTGTAAGGCCGACCAATGCCAACCAAATACGGTCTCTAACTACTTTACAAGTGTGCATGAACTCAGTGAACTCCGGGAGTCAAAAGTTTGAACATGCAACACCACCGTTTGAATTAAAAGTCTGAAAAACCCTCGACACACACAGCAGGTGAATTATATCGTGTATGTTATAATCTTCGTTTTGAGTCCACTTCCTCTACTGTTGCCTATAGAAACTGTGTTTTCCTCCCCGTATGTTTGCCCCTGAAGCACTGCCACCCAGTATGTCCCCTCTCAGAGGCTGAGAGAAGTAAAGGGGCTCTCAGTCAGTACCACGCGAAGGCAGGCAGATTTTCCACTGGTTTAATGAGAATCACAGACAGAAGAGAGGAAACGTGCAGGGTATTTATAGAAACGAGAGGAATGCAAACCCCCTAATTGTGCTTAGTCTATCTATCCCCTGCAGAACCTGCTGCCCCCTGATTTTCTACATGGACTCAAAGCATATGGAGGGGGAAAAGAAAGGAAACACGGGACAGTAAAGGAAAGAGAAAGTGTTCTTTTAAGCACTTTGCTGATTTTGTAGTTCCTCTTTGTTTGTATTAGTCACGGGGATCTCATGTGAAAAACGGGCTCCTCGAGTACAAAAGTGTTGTTTTACTCATTTTGCAGGAATGCAAAATTACACATTTTTCCTAAAACAGTCGCTCTCCTTTATGCTCTCGCCTTTTGTACATTTATGAAAACGGATTCATCATACGCCAGGGTAAGCAGAAAACGTCTCGCTCAAACTGAAACATTTTCCATCAGGATAAATGCAAACCAAGAAGTCAAGTCAAATTCATTTATATAGCACATTTCATACCGCAAGCGTAAACTCAATGTGATTAAAAACATGCAAAGATCATACATAACGGACATATTACATTAACATTACATATATAAAACAAATAAGATAAAAATGTCACATATATAAAAACATATAAGACAGCAGGTATTATTAAAAACTGGTGAAAATATATATATGTGTAGTCTGCTTTTAAAGGAAGACCCTGTTGTAGAGAAGTCCAAAGAGTAGGACCATAACGGCTGAAGGCATCATGATCTAATTAGGTATTTATTCTAGGTACCGTGAGGAGACCTTTATTTGATGATCTCAAAGGTCTATCTGGCGTGTATTCAGACTGTTGTGATGCTAACGTGCTATTTTTGCTACCCCGGCCAGCGTAGAAAAGAACATTTGAGAAATGTCCACCGAGACGATTGAATGAAATAGCATGAAATAAACTTAATTTTTGTTACACTCTGTTGTGGACAGTTGCCCTGAGGAAGGGCTAATGTTTGTGAAAATCTTCTCAAAGATAAACCAAAAGAACCAGTATTTACAACAGGAACAAAACAACAGTTTGCTGTTGAGTTTTTATGTAACCTGACAAGTTTGCATACAGACAGCACAGTCCAAACATTTGTGGATCTCATGATTGTTAAACTCGGTTAGCGTAGCTTTTCATGGTAGCCGGTAAGCAGACCAAATATGGGGATGCTCACTGTTTCACTGCCTATTGTGTTTGCTCAGTCAAGGAGATGTTTGTTAGATTATGCTAACAGCCAGGTAAACATGCGTACCTTTACACCGGTCTGGTCAGTTAGCTTAAGGAGTTTGTTTAGGTCTCTGGTTTTAACCTGGGGCTCAACTGGAATACAGGTTTCCTTAATTTATCTTCTACTGGCTCTTTATGCAGAAGCTCAGTTCAGCCTCCGTCTGAAAAAGGCTGTTTTAGCTCCTGTCTCTTTAAGGCCCCGCCCCCTGATGAGCCCGCTGTTTGATTGGCCGGCTTCATTCAGAAAAAAACAAGTTGGCTTTGCTCATGTTTAACATGGATATCCAACATCATAACAGTAGAAAAATAACAGAAAATCACAAAAAACATACGTCCCCTTTAATCCCGGGTTCACATCATATCGTACAACTAATAATTGTAAGTAACCCAGTTGAGAAAAAACCCTTCATATCAGGTTTGTTGTAATTATTTGGTTGGTTTCAGTTGATGATCCTGTTGCTACTAGCTAACAGAAGGCATTTTGACATGTCACAGTTGGAAAAGCTCAGGTACAGATAATAAAACGAGTTGTGGCTCCTTCGGTTTCGGGGGTCCTGGTAGGTATTGCACATGCTGGCTCGCTGTCACACTGTCATGGTTCACTGGGACGCTTGAATAGAGCTGAGCCATCATTAATGCTATTGTTAAGTAACACCTGTGCTTTTCCTACTGTGACATGCCAAAATGTCTGCTGTGGAAAAGGTCTAATGTTACATCCAACCTTCTCATATCTGTGACCAAGCAGATATTGCCAGGGATCATTTATGTACTCTTTGGCATGGCACTGGGGGGGGGGGCGTGGATGGGGTGTGTGGAGTGGGATTAGCCTAAGCTTCATCATCAGGTTGGGCTAACCCATTGTTGCTAACCTCAGGGCTGACCCCCTTCACTTTTACGGCACATGGGGAAACAACAGACGTGACTTTTCTCGGTCTTGACAAGCTGCCTCGTTCATTAACTGACACGCTGTAGCCTCTAGTGCACGTTCACTGCCAGACTGACAATTTACTGCTAAGCTTTTCCTCTGCTCTGCTTTAGATTCACCCACCATCACTTTTCTGCCACTCCGCTCTCTCGCTTAACCGCTCACTTGCTTACGCAGATGTTGACTCACGTTTCAGAACAGAGCCGCTCAGAGGCCCCGAAATGATATTGATTTCTGAATGAATGCGTATTTGGCGTGATTTTTGGCATTTAGAAAAAAAAAAAAATTGGCCTGGCGGGGGTGTTTGTTGGCCTGGTAGCTCATCAGGCCTGTACAGTTTTAGGCGAAACACTGGATACAAAATACTGGCGGTGACGTGACATCACTGGGGCTAGAAGCAGGGGAGCCAAGGGGCCAATGGCCACCCCACTTCACCCTCCACCCACTCTCTTTTTAAGTGTGCGAAATGCCCCTATGTTGCAAAACTCACAGTAAAAAAGATCCTGTGTTCCTAGTTTGTGTTCATGTCCACAGCAACAGCGAACACAACAGCTATGAGCACGGTGCCAAAGCTTTGGGTTCATCCTGTAGGTCCTGTGGGCTGACACTGCTTCAGCCCCAAATGGTTTTGAGCCGAGCCCCGCATACTTCTGGTCCTCAAAACTGGTATTTTAATGTAACAGAAGAGAGCTTAACGTGGAGTGACAGGGGGAGGGGGGGAGGGGTATGTTGTTGCACATAGCAAAGATGCACACAGGTCATGGATGTATCACAGTCGGTGAAGTCGCTGTTTACAGTGAGCAGAGCGGTTTCCAGTGTTTCATGCTTTCCTCCGCGTTTCAGCACAGAGATCGGTCAATAACGAAAACTGCAGAGAGCACAAAAGCCTCAAATTGCAAGGTTGTAATAAGCGGAGATGCGCGCACACACAGAGCTCTCCACAACTCCCATGTATTCTGCTTCTTTTCCTCCTCTAGTGTTTTGCATCTATAACGTCGGCTAATCCACTGGAGCGTCCGTCAGAACGGGCTGCAGCTATTAACGTGACTCAGGCAGGTCTGAAACGTGTTAGATTAACGCCTGAATTTTACATTAATGTTGTTCAGGTGTCACTGAGTATAATCCAGGATGTTGCAGGAACATCAGTAGCCCTGCTGATGCTCTGTTTGTTGCCCACAGCTGGCTGTGCGTCATATTCTTTCCTTTGACTTTATTAAATACCTGCAGCATCACACGGCACACCGAAACGATCTTTAAAATGAGAGAGTGATGTGCACATTTACGCACAAGGCACAGCGGCGGTAAATTCCTTAACGGTCAGGATCTGATGGTGATTAATGTCCTGTGTTCTCCTGCACATCTTCATCATTGACTGTACATAAAGAAGTCAGCTGTCAGATTCCAGGTTTATACGGTGGAATAGTTGTAAAGCAGCCTTTATGGACGAATCCTGAGCTCCATCAGGAGCTGTCAGGACATTTTTATTTTAAGTAACTAAAAGTCAAAGATGAAGCCTAAAACCAAATACCTCAATCTTCAGTCGGTGTCTGACTGAAGATTTCACTCTTGCTGGAAACAGTCCTGTGTAAAACGATACACGGGGGGCTGTGTTGGTGTGGGCGATGCTGTTTTAAAGTGCCAGTGATACAGTGAAATACGATCCAGCCGGGCCGGTTTGGAGTAACAGATTATTGCGTTTAAAGGCTGATCAGAAAAACACCGCACAGCAGTTTGTAATACTCACAACTCTGGAAAGTTATCACGCTGCAGCCCTGTTTACTAGTGAGCACATGTGGAATGCGTCTGTGTCCACAGACCCCCGAAAAGTATGAATGGAACCGTGTGCGCGTCCGCGGTCTGCATGCGAGTCGACAGCTGTTTGTGGACGCAGAACATGGAAAGTATGAAAAGGCCTTAGCACACACACACACCCACACACTTTTGACCCCTGCACTGTGTGTCATAATGACTTGCGGGATAGAACCATATGGCAGCCATCTTATCTAGATACAGTTTTAAACTTGCTGTAATTTGAACCTATGGTGAAAGACGCTTATATTGTCTTTATAACCCTTGTATTTTTCTACCAATACTCTTTTTTTTTTTTTTTTTTATTCAAAGTAATGAGTGCAAGACAACTGTGCCTGTTGCGAATGAACCAACAAAACAAAGATTCTGGTAGAGTTTTGATAATTATAACTCCAAGAGAACAAGTAATGCTTTCAATCATGAAGATTTATTGTAAATAGTAATTTTATTTTTGCCTGAACTTAACAGGTAAGAGGTGTCTTTGGTATTCTGAATGGCTAATATATGACATTAAACAATATATTTTATGTAGAAATCCTTTACAATTACAATCAGAAACACAAGAGAGAAACATGCCTACTGTAATATATTAATATATTTAATTAATGATATATTTCTTGTAACTTTAATAATTTTCTTTTATACATGTTTGTGGAAAGCTTAAATTAGGGAACGATACAAAAAAACATGAACTTTTGTCAAATAACAATAGGTCTATAACATCTTTAATCACTATGGTCAGGTTGCATTTATTCATGTATAGCCTTTATTTATTTATTTTTTTATTTTTGGCTGTTACACTGTTGTGTCAAAACATGTGAACATGTGTATACAGATGCAATAATCTATTTTCACATATCAGACAGCTTTGACTTTCTGTGTTGGTGTTTACATATGTGCACCAGGCAGCAATCTGACATCCTATTGGTCAACATCAAGGAAGTGAAAATACAAAAAAATTCTGACAGGCCAGACTTTTCATCGGGCGACAATTATGTCACACTACACACCCGTTCGTCATTCCCGCTGTAATCAGGCCCGACGCTGGTAATATGTTGGCGACGACAAAATCGTGTCAAATTCTGAATTTTGTGTGTTCTGATCTCGGCATTAGAGAACATCAGCTATGCAGTGAACAAAAAAAGTGTGCGTGTTATCCATTTAGTCAGAGTCACAGTGGTGAGAGATGTATTTAGGTCTGCCAGAGGTGCAGTCTTCACGGGCCCAGAATTTGTGATTTACACATCTGATCTACTTTTTGTTTGGATTTCCAAAAGGGCTCCATGCACACAATCCACAAATCATCTTCTTATGAGGTGTCTGAATCCTCATCCTTTCTTTTTTTTTTCTACATTTTTCTTCATGTCTTCTTCCTACAAGGCTTGATTAATCAATGTATCTGTATAGACTATCTCCTCCTCCTTGTGGTACCTGTGATACCAGCAGACGAGGAGGCTGCAGAGGACGTCTGAGGCAGGGTGGAGGTTGTGATGGCTGCAGAGGAGTCTTGTTGGGAAGCCATTGAGTCTGGGCCTTGACAGTCGTTGACTTTTGAAGGTGCAAAGTCAAGAAGGCAGAGCTTTCCTCAAAAGACATGGCATCATCATGAATGGTCGTTGCCTTGGCAGGATCATCTTCATCCAGGCATCCCTAGCTGAGTTCACCATCTTCTTCAATGGACCATAGACACTTCAATCCAGCAGTTGAACATCTGTGTTAGAGAGTAGCATGATCCCATCTGTCTGCAGTAATTAATTGCTTTCACTGGTTGTCAAGCAGGAGTAACACCTTCGTCTCTGGACTGACCTTAGTATGCTTGGCAAAGTGCTCCAGGAACCAGCCTGAACCATTGCTACTCCCATCGCTCCCAGGTGGTCCAAAGGCCACAAAGAAATCTGTGAACTTCTTAATAAAGAAGGTTGGTAAGTGAAACCAAAGGGCCTCTCTCAGCAGTAGTCCTTGATCCAACCTGCTTCATTCCATGGTGTGCAACTACCTGAGCAGGTGTCTCGTCCATATTCCATATATCACATCCATCAAAACTACACCTCTCAGTAACTTCCCCAAGCTTCCACATTTGTACAGTTAAAGCTTGTGGCCCGCACCGAGCCGGTTGACTCCGCACTTCTAATGGACAAGTTCAGATGCCTTTTCATGAAGCTTGATAACCAATCAGGAGCTGCCATGTTGTTCTCATCCCAAGACTGGAGATATAAGTTGATATGCAAACTTCCTGACCTAAAAGAAAGTAAAAATAGCACCTGAATACAAACGCATAAAAAAACTGATACATTCACCAATTCCTACTTAGGTCTAACACGCTAATCTGCACCTGTCTGATGCTCAGTAGGCCTACCTCACATGGAGTAGGTCCAAAATACAAGTCCACTGCTTCAGTCAAGTAACCGGTCAACACATCCTCTTGCTGTGCATTGAGGACTTTTGACTGCTGTGCTAGCCCGCATCGAGCAGCTGTCTGGATTCTTCTTCTCTGAGGTTTTGTAATTTCTTGCAGTGTTTGCTCAGTGTCACATGAGCAGATACTGTCTTTCCCTGCCTCACCTCATCGGATGCAGATTTAAGTACATGTGCAGACACACCCCCTTGTCGGTTTTTTTTCTCACCCACTGTCTTGGCATGCTGGAAAAAAAAGGAGCAGGACAGAGAAAATGTGTTTAGTTGTCATTATTGGGTTAGTTGTGACAGTTTTTCAAAATAAAGGTGTCACAAACATCCCCACCACTGTCAGCCATTGTTTAGCTAGCTGTAGCAGCATGTTGGTTTCAAATAAGCATAGACGAAATGCCTCACATTTTAATAGAAGTTACATAATTTTAACTCCAACAGTATCAGTACTAATCAAAACATAGATTTGGTCCAAAAATGACCTGAAAATCAGTGTTTTGGCTGTAAAATCTCACATACAAGGCCAGGAAGGACGTGGTCATACATGAAATTGATCACATGATTCTTAGGTCATACCTTCTTGGTGAAAGTGATGCTGTTACAACTATCCCCAGTCTCCCCTTATGGTTAATTTACTGGTGGATTAGCTGTTGTATTTGTATTTCACTCTTCTTTTTTTTAAACTTTTGTAAACCATATTTACTCAGTGAATTACTGAATTGTACTTCTTCTTATATTATCCTTTCACCGGGGTTTCTTCCTGGTCTGACTCTTGCTTATATTGTCTCATCTTTTTCTGATTTGGATTCACTTTCATTTAATTTGTTGGGTTTCATCCAAGACTGTTTTCACAGTTTCACAATTGCTTCCAGTAAAAAACTTCAAAGGCCAACGCCTGTCTTCAACTTTCATTGGAAGAGTGTTTAGCACGCTTCATAGCTGTGCACCTACATGTTCACTGAGAGCAGACGAGAGACTTTGGGAATTACTGAAAGCAATCATATCTCCCCCACTTGCCAGAGGAAGAATTTTTAATACAAGTGTCAAGAAAGCCATTAAATATTAATGCTAATAGCAGCAATTCAGTTGATCAAAAGTAGCTATGTATATTTGTTTTTTTGTCTGACTTGTTAACAAATCATTTCCAGTATGTGACAGGATAAACACAGCAAGAGCTTTTTTACCTGACATGACTACAAGGCGAGCGATAATCTGGAGGTTTTTACAGTTTTTCTCAATTTTCCGTAATTGCATGAAAGCAGAACCTCTCATTCGATGCGTATTGGTAAAACTCCTCTGCCTCCTTCTCTGTGGTTTGTTTACTGACCTACACTAGCACTACAGCCCTTCACAGATCAAGTAAAAGCAGGGGAAAAACAAACTGCTAAAAGCCGCCGTAGTCACATTTGAAGGAAAAACAGAAACTGATGCACCTCTTGTCCCTGAAGCTCCGCTGCGAGGTGAACCTTAACGAATCAATTCCATCAACTGACATTATCTCCCTAATGTGAGTCAATCGCATTAGTCAGCGGGGATTTCTTTCGCTGGATTCATATAAAACCTCAACCCCATAAAGCCGAGCTACGGCAGCTAAATCGAATTAGACTGAAAACAACAATGTTCCAGTTACATCCAGAGCGTATGGCAACCCGATCAAAAAAAAAAATGTCCTTTAAGTTAAATCCAAACATGTTACTTCAGAAGAATGACTTCTTATGAGAACATATATTTTTATTTCCATTGCAAGATTTTTCCATGTTTCCCTCTTTTCCTCTCAGGAGGTAATCACTTTGACGTGGAGGTCAGGTGAAAACAATCCAGACCTCCCCTCTGGCTGGAGTATAAAAAAAAAAAAAAAGCTCCTGGCTGCTGTTTCATTCAAGACATTGTGTTGTACAAAGCTCAGCCCATCCTCATCCTCCCGGAGGCGGCGAGGGTTAAACCTCCCAGCAAACTCACAAAGAAGATTAATTCAGCATCCTAACCCGAATCCACTTTTTCTTTCTTTGACTAATCTAAGAAGCGTGATGAGCGAATAGCCTTAATTAAACGCACACTCTTTCCTAGGTGCAGTAAATCACTTGCAGCGTGACTGTGTGTTTATGTCATGTTTGTCCTGTGTTGTCATTAAAACACTGTCGCCCCCCTCCACCCCTCCACCCCTCCCCTCCTCCTCCCCTCCTTCACTGGTTCTGTGCTACAAGGTGCACTCGAGAAAGAGGCTTTTCACTTCAAAGTGGATTCCTACCAAAAGCTACCCAACAATAGACACAAAGTGGAATCAGACTTTTCTTAAATCAGTGATTAAATACATTAAACAAGGCTTCATAATCAGTTGAATTAGGTGGATAATACATCACAGGGATGAGCAGCATGGAAAATAAGTGTAATCTGCTTCAGTGAAAAACACTCCCAAACACTCGAGCGTAATGCAAGAGCATGTGCTGTCAACGTTATGTCATTTTGCATGCAACCAGCCGCTCAAAGCGTACACATCTGTGAGTCCAAGATTGGTGGTGTAAAAACACCCAAACATCGGGTACTTGACTGTTTGGATTTCTCCGTAATGAGGTATGATGATAGATTGAGCTAGTGAGGACTACAGGATATTTCATGACCAATGGGAGCTCTAATTTTGGATTGTTATTACAGTAGTCCTGCTGCCCGGGCAAAAAGTGTTTTGTCATTTCTTTATTTATTCTACAGGGCCACATGGTGGTATTTACCCTCAAACAGACAGCGGAACGGGAAGGCCAGGAGATTGGATCTCACTATTTACTAAACAGGGCAGTAATACACCTGTTTTTGCCCTTAATCTTCGCCTGACCCTTTGCTGTCCTTTTCGGCTTCCTGTTGTGTTGAATGCCATCCTAATTTTCTTTATTTTTTTCCAGAGTAAGGTGGTCAGTTTCCCTCTCCTTAAAGATAAATAAGCCAGCACATGAAAGCACAAGCTGAGAGCAGCTGTAAGCATGTGGACTGTCGATGAATGATGCCTCTAACTGTTTCAGGGCATTGTGTTTCTGCTGCCTGACCTAAAAGCATTATGTCTGGTCCTGTTGTGTCTGCTCATTATGAAAGCTGAGAGAGAAGACAAAAGAAAAAACCGACACAAGTAGCACACACACACCTTTTAGTTTTCTCCCAAAAGATTAGTTTCATCACAGCTTCATATTATTTTGATCAGGATAATCTAATACAGAGGAGTGTTTTTCAAGCCCAGAGTGAATTTTTTTGACTTGGTTTCTTCGGGCCACTCAGTGAATTCACTTTGTCACTACAGGAAGGCAAAAAGTGATGCTACAATTCATATATATATATGCAAAAACAACCATATCTGAGTAATTAGATCAGTCTGAGTCCTAATTCTGTGTTTGGTATGAGATCCTTAAGTAAAATCAGCAACACCACTATGTAAAAATACTCCATTACAAGTAAAATTCCTGCATTTAAAACCTTATTTATGTAAAAGTGCAGAAGTATTAACAGCTAAAGTATCGCACCAGTCACTGTGGCCGGTATATTATGTTTAATAAACTATTAATACTGAAGCATCAGTGTGAGAGCAGCATGTTACTGTTGTAGCTGCTGGAGGTGGAGCTAGTTTATATACAGTTTAGGTGGTTCCCAGCCTAAGGGTCGGGCCCTTCCAAAAGGGTCACAAAATCAATACGATGGGTCATAAAATGATGAATGTGCGAGGAGAGCTGCATAAATACAGATTCATTTTCCAGACTTTTTTCCTGTAATATTTGATGTTTTTGTGACATAAATCAAATCAAATAGACATTTAAATGAAACCATGTGAGAGGTTTAGAGGGGAAATGTCTCTCTCTCTCTGGCGGAACTGCTAACAATTCATAACATCTGAAACATGAAGAGGAGAAACAACTACACAGATTTTTTTTGTAAGAAGTCACAAGACAAAATGTTTGGGAACGACTGGTTTAATCTCTATAGATGAAAAGTATAAGAGGAAGTATAGCTGTGTGGAGTAAAAAGAACAATATTTGCCTCTGAAGTTCCTCAAATTTGTACTTAAAGAGGACATATTCTACACATTTACAGGTCTGTATTTATATTCTGGGGCTCTACTGGAATATGTTTGCATGATTTACAGTTCAAAAAACTCCTTATTTATCTTCTACTGGTCCTTTATGCAGCCCCTCAGTTCAGCCTCTGTCTGAAACAGGCCGTTTTAGCTTCCTGTCTCTTTAAGGCCCCGCCTCCCGATGAGCTCCACAGACTATGTAAACAAACAATAGTCATCTTTTTTTTTCCTGTTCTTTCCTGTTCTCTCAAATACATCTGTGCACATTTGAGCCTTAATTTGATCCGAAATATGCAAGTGGACAACGTGGATCGACCTTAGCAACACGGGCTAAGGAGCAGACGGCGTTTCTGGACATATGAACAATCTGACGAGGAAGCAGAGGTCACTTTGCAAAGGAAACGTGTTCAGAGCAGGAGGAAGCCCTGGCTTTTGACTCGCAGGGAGCTTTTTGGCAGGTTTTTGGAACTTTAACCATGTTTAACATCTGACATCATGACAGAAAATCACACAAAAAAGCATGATATGATATGTCCCCTTTAAATGTGGCTCTTTACTAACTGTACTTTTCATCACTGACGAGCTCCAGTAAAAAAAAAAACCTCTTTCCAAGTTCATTGATTAGAAATCGTGATCCCAAGCTCAAACGTTTTTTTTTGTTTTTTTATCACTAAATGTTTTCTTTTGTGAAGCACTGCAGGTGAATATCAGACATCGATAGATATCTTTCAGACTGGACGCATTTCTATCAAATCTTTCAGGGGAAAAAAAAAAAAATCAAAGGGATAAAAAAAAAAAAAAAGTGTTTTTTTGGCAAGACAACAGTGCAGAGAAGAGATATTGATATTACTGTAGCGCGGTTAGAGTTTGTTTCCTCCCTTCGGTGCCTTTCAGGTCTGTATTTTATTCTCTGAGAGATCCATTTGACTGGATCAGTTCAGGTCAACCATGATAAACTGTAATAAGAGTTTCCTTGCCCAAAGGTTACCTCAGCGGAGCTCACGCAGCTCCTCAGGGCAGTGAGCATCAAACAGTCCACACAACAAAGCGGATAAGCCATAAACATCGTGTTGTGATCTGACTGTTGGCCTTATTCTATTGATCTAACTTATATGATTCGGGTGAAGCTGTTGCTATGGGTTACTTATGCAAATAGTGACCCCCTAGTTTATTAAAATGTCCCAGTATTCACCCCCAAATCCCTTTTTTTTTTAACTGATTTTGGTACAGTGGTACACCCTCGTGTCTATTTTTGCTAAAAGTTGCGGAAACACTGTGGTTTGACCTGTTACATGAGAGTACTGTAGACACACAGCAGTTTTGACAGTTTGGTTTCCTGTCCTTAAACCGCTAACAACCTGCCCCGTGACATGAAAAGTCATCCAAGCAGCTTATTATACAGCAGATGCAAAAAAAAAAAAAAAAAGGAAATTGTTTGATGATATAATGCAGATAAATGGAGCCCAATATTTATCTAATAACTCAACTTTTTTTTTTTTTTTTTTGCTGCTGCACATGATCAAAAGGTGCCTGAACCGACAAATCTGGCAACAGGTGGTTTGCTGTACGTGATCCAGGATGCCATTAAAAAACTTAAATGAGGGTTATTGTTTGATTAAGGGTGTTTAAGTTGACATACTCCAAGACTTAATTCAGTTATAACCTCAGTCAGGTCAATATAATCAGAAAATGCTGAGTTTCTTATTCAGGGTGTTGTCTTAATCAAGTTAATACTGGAAATATTACAGTCCATGTAAATGTTATGTCTGTGTACCGCTGCCAAAGAACGGCCTGAGTTTTGGCCAGTTTTTTGTCATGTCCAAGACAGGCTATGGGAAGTCGTAAAATAAGCACAGAATATGATCTATTACATGCAGAAAAGCTTTGAAAGGGCAAATAGAGTCTCACTCTTGACAATGAGACAATAAAAAATAAAATACTTTATAAGAAAAATGTTTTGGGTCTTAGTCAGAAAGAGAAAGTCTGGCCTGCCATGTTACGTTATTCAACACATTTCCTCCTGATCTCACAGCTGTGCAGGTCATTAGCAAACAGTTGCACGGGAACCACAGGCCCTGCCAAAAACCTCTGCTGCAACTCCTGCTGTACATCCTGGGGTCACGGCAGGCCTCTGGGCCCGGTTCCCTCGGAGGTCTGAGACTTAAACGAGACACTCTTCGAACACAAGAGCTACTGGCGATGACAGATCCCCGAGGCTGGACAGGATCATGGCTGCCGATTCGTGACCTGAGGTCTGAACAGTAGGAAGTCCGCAGCACGCAGTGGCACTCTCGTACCACGCTCGGCCGAGCGGAGCCTGGACGGCTGTAGGGCAAATAGCGGGGGGCCTTGTGGGCCAAACGTGGCCCTCCAGCAAAAACATTTGGGCCCCGATGAATGGTGGTTTTAAGTTTCATAGTTTACATGAAAACTTTTACATAATTTTTCACGAATCTACTGTAGATCACAAAATAAACACAAGGCTGTTATAAATTCCATTTTCTGCATTTTAACCTTGTTACATCTAATCCTGTTCCCACATTATAAGGAGGGCATGATGCTTTATGTGATTTGCTGTTACTTTTACACTGGTATGATGTCATTAAACATGGTCAAAGTTCAAAAACGTACGCAAAAATGCAGAGCTTTCTCTTTCCCAAAGATGTGCAACACTGTGACTGTGAGTTGCCCCCTTAAAAAATATTCTTCTTTATTACATCCAGAAAGAGTACAATATTTCCATCAGGCACAGAGTCATTAAACTGACTCAGGTGTGTGTCATTAACTAAATAGTCTTTGTCCTCATACGGGTTAGCGAACACTGCCAAGCCAGAGAGAGACAGAAAAAAAAATAAACACTGTGTACAAAATCTGACACCGCACTAATATGTTGAGAATATTATCGGGAAATAAAGTTACAAAGTTATAAAAACAAACAAAATCACTAAAAGAAAAACAATAAAAAAAAATATAAAGTCACACACAATTATAACTGCAACAAAAAGCCATCAAAAAAGGAAAAGACCAAAATGAAACCGAGGCCAATCAGAGTGAGTCACATCTTGAAAACACATGCTGTCTAAATCACCCTCAGAAAAAGGTAGAGCTGCCTGCTCACTTGAAGTTTGCACCGACAGACTCAGGGCCCTTTTTTTGTTTAGTTTAGCGTTTAATTTGTTGCATGTATGTGTGTGTTCGTGTTGTAATCTCTCTGTAAAGCACTTTGTATCGCTGTTGTGTTAGATTTTGCTCTACAAATAAACACGAAATCTTTTGGACCGTGGCCGCCTGTCAACCGGTGGCGCACAACTTCGCCGCCAGCGTTCGTGTTCTCTCTCTGTTCGGGTCTAATTATCCTTGAATCTGTTTGGATTGGGACTCTTCTCTTTTTAAATTTATGCGCGTCGGGTTCAGGTTTCCAAAAAAGAACACCTACGATCGAGTCCCAACATCCACAAAACTACATTTCTATTTCTCTTTCTGATCGGCTTCCAGCTGGCACCTCAGCGGTGTCTGCGCCATTTAAAAGCATCTCAACCAGAAGTCTTTTCACTCAGAACAATGCTTTACTGAGTGCTGAGCTAATGTTTAATGTTTAATGTCATCTCTTTGCAGCACATGCAGAGCAGACTTGGCCCCTCGGTATAAAATCCTTCAGCGTTTAGCCAAAATGTGAGAAGAACGAATCATACTTTGCCGCTTGTCAGTCAGCAGAATCAAATAAATAAATGAAGATAAGAAGAGCAGATCTCTCAATTTAGCTCCAGTACAAATAATTCCACTGAGCAAAGATACACTTTGAATGAAGGTTTAGCAAAACGCATTTGCTGTGGAAGGGGACCAATGCTGCACGTTCATCTCTGTGTTGCCATAACAGATGTCGTGGCAAAGGCCAACATGTCACTTCTATTGTCACCATACTGCCCCCTTTGAACTCATATACAACAGAAAGGCTTACAATAGAAACACCGACTCCAGCTGATGTTGTGTAAACGACGGATACTTAAGTGGATTATGACAAAGGGCCGCGTTCAGAGAGCATATTAACCTTGCTATGTCACTATGACTTTTACACTTCCTTGAAAATTGTTCTATAGGTCAGCAAGATTGTATTTCATCTGACTCTGATCAGCTGTTATTTAGGAATCAAAACATTACGTCGCTTTCTTTCTTTCAGACGTCACAAAAGCTAACTGGACTCTTCCGTCATCGGTTTTTATTATATTGTGTAGTTTATATCTGACTTTTGTCTTTCATTAAGAAGCACTTTTGGTGGTAGGTGTAGGAAGGTGTCATATAAATACATTGTACTCATAATAAACATTGTATTCTAATAAACAGATTTATTTTCAATGTTGTGTTCTGTACATATTTCTGCAAGTACAGTGACGGCAACTAACTGATAGGAAGACATTCAGCCTGAAGTTGCACCTTTTTTTTTTTTTTGTTCATATTAAAAGAATAGTTCAACATTTTTAGGAGATAAGTTTATATTTTCTTGCTTAGAATTAGCTAAGAAGATTGATATCTCTCAGGTATACAACTCTCATGTCTGTGGGATGAACGGAAGCTAGAGCCAGGAGGCGATTAGCTTAGCTTAGCTTAGCTTAGCTTAACTTAGCTTAGCATTAAGACTGGCAGCAGATGGAAGCATAACTTTTGATTTTTACAATTCTGTCTGTGTATGAATGATATCAAATTTTAATTAATGAGTTTTAGAGGTGTTCCCAGGCCTGTTTTTTTTTTAAACTTTGGAGATAGCCAGGCTAGCTGTTCCCCGCTGCTTCCAGTCTTTATCCTAAGCTAGGCTAATGGCCTCACAGCTACAGCTCTATATTTACCTCACAGACATAAGAGTGGTTTTATTCATCTAACTCTCAGCATGAAAGCAAATTAGCATACTACCCAAAACGTCCAGTCAATGTTTAATTTTTTGTAATTATTCTATGTACATTTGTATCTTCATATGTCAATAACCTGTAACCGTTTTATATGCTGATATTTTGTTTGATTGTTGTTTTCATATTGTAGGTTCATTTTGGTCAGTGTGTTTTGTTATGGGGCACTTTTCATCTGTACATCCATGTTCTGGTGCATGAACTGTGTATGTTAACATCATTATACAATATCCTACTTTGATGGTATTTTAGTTTTTCCTACTTTTTATCTTTAATTGTAACTTTTCTAACTTAATTTCTTCCTATTTTTTTTCCTCATTTTCTTCCCAATACTTCCTAATCTTTCTAAATGCCTCTCAAAGTCAAGCTGTATGACAATATTGTAAGTATGATAACATTACAAGGAGTCAAGTCTAGTTCTCCGTAGTCTGCCAAAATACACCCGAGTCTGCACGTGTGCAGTTCTGTGCTGCCTGCATTTGGATGCATTCTTTCCGGCCAACTCTGAACTCCATTCGTAACCCCAAAAAGCTGCCCCCCGAGGGCGATAGTTATTCAACGTCTGCTGTTTTTCCCTGTGTTTGTTTGATGCGCACAGTTGGCTTCGGTGACCATTTAGAGGGGTCTGGGTGAACGAGACCACACGGAGCCCCAAATCGTGTTGATACAGTTGCCTACCCCGAGGCTTGACAACAGCCCCTGAAGAGAGGGGCCACAAAAATGGATTAGGCCCCTGGCACTGACCTTCTTCCCCGTTCACCTCCCCTCAGACTGGAGGGGTCGCGGCCCCTTACAGCTGAGCTCCGAGGCCAGTCCCAGTCCTGCTGGCTATATCCTACTGGCCTGTAATCTCCAAATGGACGTTGATTATTTACCTGCTGCACAGGCTCCTCTTTGACCTAATGTTGCCCCTCAATGTCCTCCGGGAACCGATCCAGACATGTGAAAATCAGATCGCATCCGTCATATTTTTCTTATTGTCAACAAATCTCTAAACTCTAAACTTACAAGTATTGTGTGTGTGTATCCAAAGCTTGCTATATCTTATTCCTCTGTGCTCTAGACCTCATAAAATACAAAAAAATGCATCAATGAGCCACACCGCACGTTCCTTCCCCCGAAGATTACGGTCATGTTAGTTTGTTTAGAAACGGACTTCCGTTTTCAGCTTCACTAGTCTGTTGTGCTACATATCACAACCTCTTGACTTTGTACTGAAATTCTTTGAGAACTTTACAATCTAGTGCCTCTGCAATTAAGATGTTGTGATATGCAGTGCAACAAGCTAGCAAAGCTGTGAACGAGATCACGTTCCTGCACATGCTCAGTGGCGTCTACCTTACACATAACTACTCTCCAGAGACTGAAAACATGATTGCTGTTATTAGTCTTTGGAGCCATTTCTAAACAAACTTTTACATGACCAAACTCTTCATAATGAGGAACATGTCGCCCAGTGCAGCGCTGTGGCTCATTGACGTGTTTTTAATAGTTTTTGGACCACAACAGAGGTCTACGGCACAGAGGAATAAGATATATCAGACTTTGTTTACACACACAATACTTGTAAGTAGATCAATTCATTGTTGGTTTGGCTCCAAACATGAGATTTGTTGACAACAAGACAATTATAGAAAATCGCCAGCCTTATCCTTTAAGAACGTTGACATTCTGCATTGCTCCTGCTGAGCAGACTTTACATCATAATAATTATGTTGAAATAGAGGAATACATCCAAATATATCTGGGCGGATGCCATGGAACCTTTTCACCAATCAAATGGATTTGCACAACACACAAGACCACCCTTCTGCAGAGGAAGTAGTGTAGATCTCTCTCACACATGAAGGAAAATCTGAGTCATTGCTCACTTCCAATAAATGAGTTTAAATCAGATCAGAGTCCAAGCACATGCCCGCCGTTATACTGAAGAATTTAGCACAATTTCTTAAGTGAATATACTTTCTAAAGAGGTGCCTGTTTGCTGTTTGAAACAAGATTCCTATTTGAGTGGACTGCCACTGCTTTGACATGAAGTCACAAATGAATAATAATATCAAAACATGCTCTGACATCAGCTGAAGCTTAGTCACATGATTAAAAAAAACATGTCAAGAAAAAAGGAGAAAAAAAAAACTACTGAGTGTTAAAGTCTCCCTGCAGTCTGATCTCAAGGTTAAATACCTCTAATATGTGGACTCTGCTGCACTAAGGCACGCAGCCAGGAGCAGAGGAGTGGTGTGATAAAACACGTCTGTTTCAGGGATATGTGCATACTCATAGAACTGGAATTACATCTGAGAAATCTCTCTTGTTTTTAGCCATTGGAAGCTACGCAGCTCTGCAAGCTGCTGGTCAACTTTAGCCCAGACTGAAATATCTCAATAAATGTTTGTATGCTTTACTGTGACATTTTTTTGCGCAGACGTTCATGTCCCCACCGGTGGATGGATCCTGACGACTTTGGCGACCACCGTGAAGTGTCGTCACAAGGTCAAACTTTACAATTATACAATGAAATATACAATGAAATGTGTACAGAATGGATTGGTTCAAACAAATCATGGTTTAAAGAGATGAATCCTAATATTTTAGGATTATCTGTTTGGTTTTTTTTTCTTTGGCACCATGATGAGGTTTTTCTGGTTTAGAGTGACTCAACAGCTATTGGATCTATTTTCATTAAATGTGGAAAAAAACTGATGAAAATAAGCGACTGCAGATGAAAATTAGCTTTAAAATAAAGCAGGTCTTTTTTTTTTTACAACCATTTGTAATTTCCTTTACATTAATTATCCTTATTACTTGTTATTAGGATGACAAATAAAGACAAATACACCCAAAGTGTTACAAGCTTGTGCTGTTCTTGTTGTATTATTTGACTTGAAGATAAAAGTGTTGCTCTCATTAATCAAAAAGGTATCTGGATCCA
Organism: Euthynnus affinis; assembly: GCA_029490765.1. Taxonomy (NCBI): domain Eukaryota; kingdom Metazoa; phylum Chordata; class Actinopteri; order Scombriformes; family Scombridae; genus Euthynnus; species Euthynnus affinis. Next base: position 2,911,134 of record CM055857.1, on the reverse strand, counting down.
TCAACTAAGTATTAAAATGTGTTCAGTGAGCATCAGTGAGGAAGATCCACTCACTGAAATGGTTTTGTTACATCACATGACATCACATGTCACTGTTACTACAGTTGTTGCTTTGTTTATTTGTGTTGTTCCTCTCCTCCTTAATCTTTATTTTCTTTCCCTCCGCTGTTAAAGGTCGTAAGTTGATTTCCTATTTTCTATCTGGAAAACAAGGGCAGCTTTTTCCACGAGGCCACTGCTGTGTGTCGTTAGCTGTGCATATGGACAACATGAATCATGTTTTTGATACTGGGGAGTTGCTTCGGTGAAGTCAACTCTTTTCCCCTTCAACTTATTGAAAACAGCACCCTGCTCGAGTAAGGAGAGGGGGACCGTTGCATTTATCAGTCTGTCACAAACATCAGAGGGGTTCGACTGAAACTGAGGGAAGATAATAACTGATTTCTAAGTAGTTCAAAATTAACCTTTGTATTTTTATTCATATTATAGGCTCAGCAAAAACAGACTTACTTCATTCTGGGATGCCTAAATATAAATATTTTATTTATTTTTTACATTTTTACTCAGTCTACATGTTCTTTTCTTCCACTTTTACACTACAAACATGTGTCATAACTCTTTTAATTACTGAATCTCCATGTACCTTACAGATGAGGCTCATCCAATCACAGGCTGAGTTATGAGCTCACTGAAGTGGCCTGATTCACGAAAGATGTGTCACACGTAAATTTGTATTCTGTCAACATCATTAACTTCCTAAAGTTCTCCTACCAGCAGTCTTAAGGGCTCTTTATGCTTCAAACTAACTGTTTTTTAGTTTTGGATCTGATCGCGTCAAAAGTCAGAAGTTTTTATACCGGTTTGAAATGTCCATCTGTCTTGAATGACATTTGCTTTCGCTGCTCATTTCTCCTTAAGCGGCTGTTTAGGAGCTCACAATTCTGTTATCTCAAAATAAAAATATGATTTATTACTCAAATAACGCCTATTTGTGTGAATCTGCATTGACCGCTGCTGCAGAAGCTGTCCGGGTGAGACGGCTGGTCATTTCTGTGCTGCATTCTGGTCATTTTCTCACCGGCCCTGATGTCTTGTAATCAGGCAGATTCGCTGTCCTGCTCTTTATTGCTCTGCTATTTATTGTTCTGTTCTGTTCCGTCACTCAAATCAAAAACGTAACCAGCTGTGCAGCAGTTAGAAAATAGATGAAGGGACTTGTGTCGGGCTGCGCTGTAGAGGAAATGCGCCAGTCAGTGTTGGCCATGATTACGGCCACGTGAACGTTATGTGTCACCATGCATGTGACGTTCACACCACTGGATTACAAAGCCTTTGAACAGGACATACATCCATGGGATGTCTGATGAAAAGCCTCAGTGGAACTGCACGTGAGTTTTATGCTGTGCAGGACATTGTTGCAGGATGAAGCTGGCACTGATTGTACCCCCATGATGCTTGTTTCTCTGCTTTCTAAACTACTGATTGCGCACAAGTTGTTCTTTTCGAGGCTACTAGTCTGCGTCATGTTTGTCAATTTTGAACGCTAAGGACACAAATATATAAAGCCACTTGTTTATTGTGATGTAATCCAGTCCAAAAAAAGCCTCCATTATTATACTGTTTGCCAACGCCAGCTGAGGTAGAATGAAAACAGGTAGAAACAGGTGTGAATTTTAGGGAATAATGTAAAAGTATTTGAATCACAAAGCATTTATGAAGGAGCAGCTGCATGTCACATGTACACTTTTACACTTTATAAACACACATGCTAACTTTAATATTGCTGACTTCTATCTGTGAAAGCAGTGGTGTCAAAGGGAAATAAATAAAGGTGTCAAATAAATAAAAAAACAACATATTTTCACTTTTACTGACTCATCTCTGACTCACTCTTAGTACTTGATACTTAAGGCCTCTAAAATCCTGCAAATGAAATTATCTGAGAAGGAAAATCAGTCTTTGTTTGAACACAAACTATGATGAAGGCTCACAAGTAGACATTGATTTGGAAACCGCCGTGCTAAAGCAACATTTTTTTTTCAAAAATGAAACGACCTACTGACATTATGTAGTTTGGTTTTAATGAAATTTGAAAATATAGGGAGGATGAAAAATGCCCAGCACCCTGAGGGAAAAGACACTAAATAAATAAAAAGGTTAACTCTTGACAACTTTGTTCACAAATGGCTCAGTCACAGTATTTTTGTGAATTTGTACAAAATAAATATGAATAAAATAATAATGTTAATACATTTTTTAATAAATAATCATTAAATATTTATTACCCTCTTAAGAAAGTGAATATAATATATCCTCTGTGTTTCTATTATAAGGTCACTTACTCAAAAATAGAGTCCATTATTTGTTCTCACAGGGACTTTTTTTTTTAAGTCTGTGGATAATCCTGAGCGTCAGAGACATCTGCCTCTGAAAATAGCTCATAAGTCAGTCGCTATTCCTCAATGATCAGAACTTTTGTAATTAATAATCATCAGACCTTACTTATCATATTTACTGACACCTTCACTGTAAGGTTTTATCGAGACGTGGCACAGTGATGGTTGATGTATTGTTTTACTGGAAACATAAATGCACTCTTATTCAATGGAGGAACATGTTTTTTAATATAATGTCTTATCTAGCCTATCTATCGGTTTTAAATGAAATTAAATCTAAAATAAGAAAACACGTGAATCACTTGACTCAAATCATGTGAATCTGCCGGATCACCTCGGCTTCTGGTCATCTTCATTTTCATCCTCACCATCGGTCCTGAATGTGAAGCTCAGGCATAACTGACATTTTTCCTCTTCCTGTTGTTACTTTGACAACATAGTCTTTTGTTTTACACGTGTTTGCAATGTAAAAAGCTCAACGTGAATAAAGATAATTCAATCATTCGTTCATTCATAAAGCTCTTAAATGTCTGTGTTTCCAGTGGATTTTTTTTTTAAAATACTTATTGCGCAATCATCAAGTTGCTGCCACCAGTGTTTTCCGGTGTTTTTTTTCAAAGTAGCCCGTCTAATGAGGATGTCCTCTGTCCGTGCAATCAAAGTAATTCTTAATGTGTTTTCTCATCAATTATTTTGCTAATATTTATCAAACACTGAAGACGACTTTCCGCTCTCAACTCGGCAGGACACGACCTCTCAGCTGAGCGCGCACACACACACACACACACACACACACACACACACACACTTGTGGGGACTGATGCAGACAGGCATGTTTAACTATCATCACGCTCACGTTGCTTTGAAGCGGAGGCTAGCTGCCACCGATAGCGAATCTCAACTTGTTGAACAAAACTATTTTATTAGAATCAAATGTTAATATACTGAAGCAGCTGGCTGGACTTGAATGAGTAGGCTGTTCTTTGCACTGGTATCATGAGCATGTTAGCATGCATGGCAGTGAGCACTAGCCAGAAATCTAAGGAATGAATACAAAACCTGTGCCAATAAAAGCTAAATGATCAGTTTGGCTAGATACCACTAGCTATAGGTAGGTGAAAAAATGTTGTTTGTTGTTGTTGTTGTTTTGCTTTTTGGTAATTTGGCTAAACTTACTCATTTAATGTGACTCTATTCAATCCAGTTGTCATCTTAGATTACAAGTGACAAGTGACTTTGTTTTCCAAGCCAGCATATAAAATTCCGAACATCTAAAAAGGTGTTGATGTTGCCGACACGTGCCCTCGGCGGCACATGCTGTCCGTCCTCCTGGGACGTCACGGAGCCTCTGAACAGGTTGAACCCCTGGGAGATGGTACAGCAGGTCAATGACCCAGTCCCTGAGGCCATAGGCGCTAATGTTCTGCACTGATCACACAGCACTCACCTCGCTTTTCCACTCAGCGCAGCCGCGGTGAAGCCGCATTGTCGGCCTTCTGGAATCCTCAATGGCCGCGATCTTTAATTGACAACCAAACCGCGCTGGCACGATCGATGCGTTTTAAAAGCTGGGAGCAGAGCTGTCTGTGTCCTCCTGCTGCAGTCCTCATTTATCTTCACGTTGTTCTGACGCAGCGTTAGGAAACTGAAAAGCCAGCCGCACAACCCATTGACGAATACGTTCATATTCTATTATTTCTGATCACTCCACCCTTCATTACACATCAAGCTTAGTAAGGTGTTTTCAACACCCCGTTTCATTGCTCGGGACCTCTCCCCTGGGAGGGAATGAGGTCATGTTGTTCAGGAACCTACTCATTTATGAGGACAATGGACTACTCACAATTTCCCAGGGTGCAGTGCTGAGTTGCACCAATCATATGCCTGGGAATCAATGTCCATAGTTTCTTTCTATTTCCTAATAAGTCAAAAGGGCATAACCATCTGATATAACAGAACTGCTTCCTTCCTTGGCGAGTGCTGAAAGGAAACTACCAAAGAAAGTTAACACCCAAAAGTGAACAAACCTTCCTTTCTGTAACAATAAAACGTGCAGGTAATGATTTATGACGTTTGATAGCAATGATGAAATGCTTACTTCCAATGAAGGAAATGATCGGTAGCTATTTTTAGCACATGAAAACCTGTTTAAAACACATGTGGTCATGTACAGTTAGGAGTGTTTCTAAATGATTAAATGGGTGAAATCCAGAAGAAAGCAGCAGAGAAACGGGTTCATTCAAAAAGCCTCTTCTCTCTTGAAATACTAAGCATCATTAATTAAGTCATTATGGTCTCAGTCATCAAATTCAGGCCCTCTAATAAGTGTGCTTGGTGGGTTAGGGTAATGAGATTTGAAGACTTATGGTAGCTTTGATGTCTGCTGTGTAGGTGATGATTGGCAGCTGTGATTGACAGTCGTCTCACCTGTTGCTACGAGTTACTGAGTGGGTCTATCACCACAATATTTGCACTCCTTATGGCTCCAAATGGAAAAGATGCGACGTCAATGGTCTGATTCTGTCAAATAAAGGCAAAAAAAAGAACTCCCCAGGTAGCCGAATGATTACTGCGCATGCCACACATCCGCACCCTCCTTGGTTGGAGTCCGGCGAGGGCCCTTGTTGCATGTCATACCCATCTCACTCTCCCTTTGTTTCCAGTCAAACTCTCTGCCAGTAACCTTTCAATAAAGGCAAAAAAAAACATTTAATAAAATGCTGCGTCTTGTTTTTCATATAAAGCACTGTGACTCTGAACTACTGCACGCCCTGTTACCTCCGTAGTACATTTGGCTTTTGTTCTTTTTTGCTAAAGCAGAGTGGAGAAAAGCATGAGACTAGTGAAGTGTGGAGGAATTTTTTTTGATTCAACACTATAATGTAGATGGAAAAAATTGTACAGTAACAGCACTCGTTAGTTTGCGACTCAATGAGGCGCTGCAAATGAATAAAACAAAGTCAATTGTGCAGCGTGTTTTATTGTGTTTGAATGATTCGCTGGAACCAGATTTTTTTTTTTTTTTTTTTGGAAAAGTGATGACCCTATTGTCCGCTGACAAACTGCACAAAACTGTGTTGCAGACAAATTGTTTTGCCTGTTGCCTGATTTTAGTTCCTGGTGCCACACATTCATCAGTTATTCAATAGCTTGACAAGCTATTTCATAATCCTTTTTTTTTTTTAATTTTTGTTTTTGCTTGAGTTGGGAATCTTATCATTAGCTGATTCAGGGACATTATGAATACAGCAGGGACATCAAAAACACTTTGATATCAAGCTCAGGAAGTTCCTGTTCATGTCAGACATACTTCCTTTGTTTCCTGAAATTGTATTTTTGTGTCACTCCTCTGTTTTGAGAAGCTTTGCCAGAGTTGTGAGTACAGGCCGTAAATCTGAACACCACAAACGTGTTGACAGTTATGATGTAGACAGAAGCGCGGCAATTTCAAACTTTTCCTCTGAAAAGTCGATTGTTTCTCAGTAAATCCTCGTTTTTCAAGCGGCGTCCAGCCGTAATCAGATCACCTGCGACGCACGTTAACCACACATTCTCAGGGTTTGAGTCTAATGATCAACACATTCAGGACATTTTCACTGTTAAGAGTCCAATGATCTGCTCCACACCTCCGTTTCAATCCGGGCCAAACTCACATCATTGGTCTCCTTGGTGGACAACAGAAAAACTGTCATCTTCCAGACTTTGTTTGGTTACAAAAATACACTGTTGGTAAGGTAACAGGCGGACCTCGTGTCCGTTCTGGACGGTCATCAAAGCAACATTTTCTCCCTCCAAACCTCTGCTGGTGTGACTGAGAAGATTGATAACGCCTGAGGTGGATTAGGGAGGATGACACAGTGCTCAGGTTCACGAAGCTTCTTTAAATAGATGTGTTGAGTGTGTCACCTCTCGTTGACCTGACACACTTTGTCCTCTAAAAGGTATGGAGGAGGGCCATCGCTCGCATTCTTGTGCTTGAGTGGAAGGAAATCAGACACATGTATCTCATAAACGTCTCTGTGTCCATAAGAAGTGTGTGTCCATCTGATACAGATATAGATACAGATTCCTTTTTTAACCTTTTTAGGGTGAAAATAATGCTCGTTTTTGACTGTCCAGACAACCAGAACACCCTGCATGAATTAGACAAAGTCTTCTGTTTCATACACTTTTATAAACTGTACGTGTTAATTAATCTGTCACATTATGCTCTGCTTGTAGCCCTTGATTGTCTTCATGCCGTTCCCTTGTATTGTTCTATCGCAGCCTGTACTCCATCCTCCTCCTATAGGTGTCTTTGCCCTCCTTGATCTTGGTTCTAAGTGTTTTCTGGCCCCTCTTCTCCTTATCTCCTGCTTTAAAGGCCCTCTTTTCGTCATTAAGGAGGGCCTTTATGTCTCTAGTAATCCAGGGTTTGTTCAGGAAATCCCCTGAATGTCTTGGTGGTTGCAGGTTGTCACTGGACTAGAGGCTTATACAGGTTGCCATCTACCAACTGGGGCGAGGGCTGAGGAGCTGTATGCATCCTTGATGTTGGTATACAGTAAATCCAGGGTTTTATTGTCTCTATTTGGGCAGTCAACAAACTGAAGTTTTTTAATGTGGAGGACAGAGTCACATGGTTGAAGTCCCCAGATATCACGATGAAAGCGCTGGCGGGCTGTGACTAGAGCTTTGCTATGACCAAGTGGATGATGTCACACGCTGTGGTCACATCAGCCAATGATGGACCATAAATAGCGACCATTATAGCATCTCAGAATTCCCTTGGCAAATAATAGGGACGTAGGCCCACTGCTAAAAGTTCAATGTCTGGGCTGCAGACTCTATCCTTGACAGTAATAGGCCCTGGATTACACCATCTGTTGTTAATGAGAACGGCAAGCCCCCCCTCCTTTCTTCTTACCGCTCTTCCTTTGGTCTCTGTCTGCCCGTATTGTCTCGAAGCTGGTGACGGTGGAGTTGTAGTCCAGGATATCGTCATGGAGCCATGTCTCTGTAATGCACATGATACTGCTCTCCTGAAATTCCCTCTGACCCCTCCCCCAGTGCCAATAGTTTGTCCGTCTCATTCGCTATAGTGATCTCACATTTCCCATAATGATGGAATTTAATCCCCGTTCTGCAGCCGCGGTATTACCTTCTTCATTCACCCAGGATATGTTGGTGGTATTCATCAGGGGCAGTCGCTGTTCGCCTCTAGAAAAAAGCTGGTTTAGATGGTTACCATAAATTATAAACGCGCTTCTGTGGAATATGATATTATTAGTTGACCATAGGCCTTTTTTCATTCAGGTAATTACAGAAGTTCAGGAGAAAATGACAATAAAGTTTCTAGCTTTTTTACTGAACTTTCAACCGTATCACAAGCTCTTCATCATCACCGGGCTCCATCTGCTGGAGCTAACTCCATCTGACTGTGTGATATGCTTGAAAGCTACTAGGAAAAACTAGCTACCAGGAAAAACTAGGCGTGGACCTTGAATTGAGATCTTGTCAGGTTTTGTCAAAACCGCTATTCCTAATGTTAGAACATAAACAAAGGTTGCTCGGAGACGTTCTTTTATACTTACATGTAGTTGATCCACGTTTGTTTTTTCTCCGTTTCAGACTTGGATCCCAATGGAAACTGAATCAACCAATGAACTTACTTGACATGCGGGAGGTGCACGTGACACATTGTTAAGATTTGGTACGTGTTCGCGTTAGTTCCTCTGCCACCTACCCATCATAACACCCTTCTCTGCATAAGCTTGCAGAGACATTTACGTGTATATTTGCAGACACATAAATCCAGTTTAACAACTATTTGCTAACATGTTAGCCGTAGCAACTGTATGAGCTGTTAATTTGTCAAGGCTGTCAGCTTGTTTTGCACTCTTCCGCCCCCTGGAGGCTAAAACCGACCAACATGTCTGCTTTTGGAAGACATCCTGCTAAAAAACCAGAGAAACATCAGGACCACAAAATGAACCTTTTTGGCAGCGGTAAAGCGGCGGCAGCACAGCCAGAGTGACAAGGCTGGGTTGCACACTAAATGCAGAGACTACACCTCCCTGACCACACTGTCTGCACAGCAGCAGCCGACTGTGGACTACACCACTGACATTCCAGCTGGGTCTAATTTGGCGGCTTTTTTTTTCTCCCCCTTCTGTAAATTTTATTATTATTTTTAATCATAACTGTTTCCTCTTGCGGTTATGTTAATATCTGGAAATACACTCCCGCAGCCTCAGATCACTCAGAAGTGTTCGCGTGGTGTGTGATTAAGGGCGCCTGGCAAGCCTGAAGTCCGGCCTTCGCGTGGGTAGGCAGAGACAGCAGCAGTGGCAAGACTTTCCAGGAATATCTCAAATAAATCAGGTGTGATAGCTGAACGGAAAAAATGGCCCATTTTCCATGTCCACTTTCCAAATATCCCTTCTACCAGGCAATCCAAGGTTTTACACCTTTTGTCATATAACACCTCTGCTGGTATTTTGAACAAAAGACAAGAAAAAAAGGGTTTTGTCTGCGAGTGTAAACAATATCTTTTTCCACCGCTTTGTTTGTTGTATTTTCCCAGGCAACAACAGAATCATCCGTTTACGCACCTCCGTCATGCTATCAGCCATTCCCCCCCTCCTGTTCTCATCCTCCCAAAGCTTTTCCAATACATTCTCAACAACACTCTTGAGTAATTGTAGTGGTCAACACAGCAGGCCAGATATCCAAACAGGAAACAGGAAAAAGTGCTGAAATTATTCCGATCAAGTGAGATTGGATGATGGAAAACAAGGCAAGAGGAGACACGAAAGGAGGGTCAGAAAGTGCACTCTTGAAGCCGGCTTCACACCGCTGCTTGTTTTGATTGCAGTAATTAAAAATGGACAGCTGAAGACATGCCCAAAGTCACAGACTCATCTTGATTTTATCACAGCCCAGATTTAATCCTCTGGAATTATTTTTAGCTCTGTGCACCGGTGTTATCAGAGGTCTCCCGGTGACTGGATTCAGCTGTGTGGGATTATGTTGAGGTGAGAGACTGAGGTCTTTGCATGCAGACGGGCCCAGAGTGCGGTCATACAGAGGTCTCCGCATCCACACTGGGGCTGCTGCCATTAGAGGCTGGTCATATCGTTGGCCTGTCATGCAGTGTTGATGTTTGAATGGAGAAAATGTAAATGGAGTGTAATTTTTGGATGACAAATCTCTCCTCCTTTTTTATCATCTTCTGCCAGTGGTATCGATTCTGCAAATCAGTACATAATGTTTTGTGAGGATTTACTGAGGGAAGTGGATTTGACCATTTTCCCTTCATAGCACTCCTTCATGTCTCAGTGCATTTGACTGTTCATTGTATTGGAAAGGGGCAATGTGGTTATATCATATTTTGACGTTTGGTCGTATTATTAGGGGACCGATGGAGGTGAAACCAAGTAACTCCAGGCCTGTCAGTCATGTAATTGGCGACTATTTTGATAATTGAATAATCGTTTGTCATTTTCTTAGCAAAAATGCTCAAAGTAAAAGCTGATTTCAAGCTTTTCTTTGCTGTAAATGATATAAAAAAAATGAATATCTATGGGTTTTGGACTGTTAACTGGATGAAACTAGACGTTTGGAGATGTCATCTAAGCCAGTGGTCACTCTTTCCTGACATTTTAAAAGACAAAACAACCAAGGCAAGAATCGGTAGATTAATTGATAATGAAAATAATAATAAGGCGTAGCCCTAAATCAGAGTGAATAGCCAATTTTTTTCACTTCAGTCAGCCCGATCAGATGTTCATGTTAGCTTCTTTCTTGTCGGAGAGAATTGTTGTCAGATGTTATTTTTTCAGCTGACATAGTTGTTGTGTGGAACAACTAACCACCCTTTTCATATCAATCAGAGAAATATGCTAATAAGCATATTGTATAAGCGTTCTGTTTACCTACTGACTTGTACAGGTGTGTCACTGTCATCTATATTAGTCACCATTTTTCTGATGCTTTTGTTTCATAGATGTAGCTAGGTAGCATTCGAGCTATGTAGGAAGCTAATGTACCCATTCTTTATCTGCCTAGCAGGCTCTGATTGGTCAACTATTTCTCCAGACGGTACAACATCAGTCCTATTTGAATCTGAACCAATTGGAGATATGGGGGTGACATGAGGCCAGGCTAAATTGGTACCACTTCCTAATAAGAAGTTGTAACTAATAGCTTATTGTATTAATTATTTGTAGATCAGTAATAAACCATTATTAAAAAGAACTTTAAGTGCCATGCTTGTGTTTATCTTCTTGAAATGTTAAAAGGTTGTACTTTAAAGTATAAAAGAGTATCCATGTGTTTCCAAATGACCCTTCATGCCTTCATGTAGCATGTTTCAGCCTTTACTCTAACCATGACTTGCAAAGACATTGAAAATGCCAGAAAGGTGACACACCAGTCCTCTTCATGATAAACTGATGATTAGTATTATTATTTCTGGTTTACATAACCCCAAACAATAAAAATAAAAAACAATTAACTTATTTCTGACTTCATTTGACTCGTCGAGGTACAGTAGCTGGGATGTGTTGATCCCAAGACCAAATGTAACCAAGTTGTTGCTTTTCTGGAGCGTCAACACGTCTCTAAACTTGGAAATATGACAATGGCGCATGTTGGCCCAACATTTTGCTTCAGGCTATGTTGTTGTATGGGTAAATGTCAAAAACCTAAATAAGGAAATTCCCATTCCTAGTCCCAATGTTGATTCTAGTGACAAACTGTATTTCTTTGCAGTCCGAATGAATTCCACAAAACAATTTCGCAGTCTCAAGGTTTGTGGTTGACCACTCTATGTTCAGCTATGTTCAGTACTGTAAACTCCACTCAGATGTTTTCTGGTTGGTAGGTAAAGTACTCTGGAACACTTCTGGGGCCCTGAGACCAAACTCGGATGTAGATTCCTGCACTTCAATTGCAGATAAAGATTACCTCTGGCAGGAAAAGCTCTAATTGTCAGATTCCATTTTGCAGATTCACTGACTGCCACATTTAACTGAATACACAGGAAAGGTTTGGGTTCAAAACGATAGGAAGCTGGATATCAGAAGGCCGAACTCTCCTGACTCATGCAGTACTGTGGACTAAATCAGACGGGTCTAATTGAAGCCACATTCCTATGAGTGAGGCTTAAATTCCAGAGCTATTCCTGCATACAATGCATACTGGATACCACACACCCACTCACACATGCAGCCACATGTTGCAGCCAACACACCTACGAGCAAAGGTGATGGCAGGCTTTCAGTTGAATACAATTATCTTCATCTTCATCAGTTAGACTAGGAGCAGAGGCTGTAAATGTCACAACTTGGAATCCCTTTTCTCTTCCCAGAGTGACATCAAAGAGGGCATTTCCAAATTCTTTTCAGGATGTGCTTGAGAACATTTCACAGTCGAATGTGTGGTTGTGATTCACTGTGTTTACACCAAGACTTTCCCCACAGAGTGGCTTTGGCCACCCAGCCATAACAGTCCATGAAAATGCAGGGTCAAGACATCAAAGACTTTTTCAAGATTATTCCAGTCAGGAGCATGAAATAACACTGTGACAAATACAACTCGCATGGAAGGATACAATGTCCCTCATCCGTTCGCGTTCTGTTCTCAATCAGATTGCTTATAAATGTCCAAAATTAAACCAGGCCGCTCCCTGGAATGTGGCTTCATGGTTGTGCTGGAGCTTAACACAAACAGGTCAACACTTTCCTGTCCTCAACACGTCTGCTATCAGGTGCTTTTGGTGTTTTTCACTCAACCTGCTCAGACTGTGCAGTATGTGAAGGATATGCTTGTGATTGCATAACTGGTCAGGATACAAACTGAATGACGATTATAATGAGGTCATGATTAGTGAAAAATGTGATTATATCTGCTCTATAGGCACCAGTATACTCCATCAGAAGTGTTTGTCAGATGGTGGAATAGCTGTGGATACCCTTTCCTCCCACACCTTTCTGATGTTGGAATTGCGGGGGTTTTGTCCAACAATTCCTGTGACTTTCCAAAACCAACAATCCGACCTTCACAACCACTTCACACAGTGACTGGCAAGCAGCTCTAGCTCTCTTTTTTCATTTGTTACACAACTATTCCTATAACTATCATGTAGACAACCAAGTGCAATACTATCTGTCAGGAGAGACTGTTTGAAAATCTGCGCCGTTATCCCTGTATTTAAACAATTTTTGACATTGTGCGTCATACGAGAAGGTTCTTTTCTAGCATAACCTGGCCAAAGGACGTGCTGGTCTGAAACCTCCTTCACTCTGTCTTCGAGTATGGGCATTTACATCAGGTATAGACAACTGCTTTTAAACTTGTTCGGACACTTTGTACAAAATAGCTAGTTTGTGTTTGAAGTCATTTGTCGAGCAAAAATGCAGTCCCCAGTTCCAGCTTTTGAAATGCGAGTATGACTTGAGCTCTGAGAAATATGAATATGATCAATTGCTTTGAGACTACAAAGACACTCAAAAAAGACACTCATAGAGAGTTCTTTAAGATAGATCAAGGAGGTATTGTGATGCAGCCTTGGGGAGTTGTGACAGTTCTTTTTGCTTTGTCTTTTTTAGAACATTTGAACAAGTTTGTTTCAAGCACACCAAACCCTTTCAAATGATTGAATTGTAACCTTTTGCATGCTCAAAGCATCTAGTATCACATTTATGAAATTGCACGGTAAATGAGTAATTTTCAGTAATCGTACAGATAGATATATGAGTAATATATTCATGAAAAAAACATTAAGGATTTTAAGTTAAACAGGGTACCTTATATTTAAAGCATTGAAATATAACCCATAATTATGGACACTGTACAGAACATATACTTTCCTTCATCACTGGAGTTCCGCTCTCTGCTGTGCATACTGGGAAAGTTTGGCAGGAAGCTTAGAGAGTGTGTCGTGTATTGTCTGCGTGTGGGGTTGCAAGTGCACATAGCCACTGACAGCTGTGTAAACACTGTAGATGTACTGAGCGCTGCAGAACGACGCCAAGATCCTGCACATGTGGTCCAACCTGGCGAAGATGAGCACAGGTGAGTCATGTGGGAGCAAAATGTGGAGTAGACCTGATTGTCACTTTCTCCCTTTACTGTTGCTATTCTCTGTGTAATCACTGATAGTTAACTGCAACAGAATGAACAGCATATTTCCGAGCCATGGAAGTAAATTCTGCATTTATTGCCCCCCCTCATTCCCTGGTTTCACTTGTGCTTTTCAATTTAGGCCACAAATTCGATTTATTTAAAGAAACCTGAGCAAGTTAGCGGCTAATTTTCTTTCATGAGAAATTCTCTGCACTATAATAAGCCTGCTCACAATGAAAGGCAAAACAATCCTCTTGCCAATCAAAATGGAGCTCCAGCTGCCGAAATAGATCACAGTCAGGACTCGATCCTGCCATCAGCGGTAGGGTCAGCCTTTACATTTTTAAAACAGCTCTCATAAGCGGATGGATGGGGAGCAAGACACTAGCCACTGAGACAGAATTTGGCTCCATTAGAGTCTGATCTCTCTTTCTACTTCTGAGTGTTGAAATATGTGTGTGGATGTGTTTTAACAAAAGTTTTAAGGGCTTTTAACATGCTGTCTGCCATGTAATTAGTGTCTGACTAGTTCCCAGCAGGTTTAATGGGTACTATACAAAGTATAAATGACTGTATTCTTGAGTGTACAATGTTGTGTGTGTTCATCTTGTCTACCGTCTTATTTTATTTTGACTAGAACAAAAAGGGGGAAGTTCGGAATTTAGTCTGTGATGTCACTTCTGTTACACGGCCTGTAGGGGGAGCTCTTGTCCTGTGTCTCGGTCATTAAAAATACTGACTTGAGCTCTGAACAGTCGCTGTTGTTTCTTTACTCAAGTTATGTCTTCCCCTATTCGGGGCTGTAATGAGTGCGACGTGGGATAGCTTTTATCAAGAGTGAACCCACCTGTCAGTTGTCACCCCCAATTACACAATTGGCAACAATGGCAACAGTTAGCTGCGGGATATCCGAGCACAGCCTGCCTGCAATCTGGGGTACATCAAAGAGCTAATGCCGCTACTTGGAGCTAATGCTATCACGGCCTACTGCTACCCTGTCAGCTTGCGGAACATGGAATCATCAGAGCTAGAAAAACTGCAGCGTTATGCATGCTGCCAAGGGAGTGCCTTGTGGATTTGTCTGACCTTTTGAACAATGCCGGTTCAAAATTTAATTGTGTAAGTGGCAACAGCAGAACGTCACTTATTTTACTGATAAGCAGCATTACCATAACCTGAAGAGGCGCCATGCCACTTGTTCGTCTGCCCATTATTCCGAAACCCTAATAGTTCGAGAAACTTCCCATTGGCCCGAAAGCCCTGTTATCCTGAAATCAAAAGCCCACTGCTCCAAAGGTCCATTGCTCCGAAAATACACACTCTCCTTTGACGTGTAAATGATCACTTTAATGCAAACCATGATCTTTCCCTAACCAAGTGGTTTTTGTGCCTAAGCCTAGACCTTGACCACAGTCTTGTCACACCATGAAACGTAAGTATGTCAAAATGTCGGAGGTTTTCCTCCAACAGTTGGGATTTTTTGGAAATTGTATTTGCTTCATGTTCAGTTATTTAAAATGTAAATGAACTTATCAAACAGACTTTTCACAATTCACACTCTTCTGATGAATTCAGCAATATTTTCCACAAAGTAGAACTCTCATTCGATGAATCACATTATAAAAATGACATGGACATGCTGACTGGCAGTGTTTTGGAATGTCACAGTAACATTAACAGTAATGTTACACATCTTACTTTAGTTTATTTAACTTAGTTCACAGCTGTTAAAGTTAAATATCAACTGAAATGAAAAGTCTTTCTTCAGGAGTCATACAAAGTCATATGTTGTGTTGTTAACAGTCTGGGAGGTATTGAGGCCGGCAGTCACTGAACTCCAACAACCTCAGAGTGTGTATTTTTGGAGCAATGGGCCTTTGGAGCAGTGAGCTTTTGTTTTCGGGATAACGGGCCATCGGACTATGGGCTTTCGGTCTAATGGGAAATTTTTCAAACCATTGGGGTTTCAGAAGTATGGGCCTTTGGACCAATGGGCAGTCCTCCCTGCAGAGAGGAGTGAGAGTAACTGGAGGATAAAGGTATGGCTGAACTTTTTTGCTTCGGGGATAAAATAAATGAGTGTCAGATTGTTAGTGAGTGACCTCCAACTGAGTATGTGTCCCAACCCACTGAACAAGTTAACATATTACAAAAGGAAAATGAATAGGCAAAACAGAACAATGAGATTGAAAGCCAACAAAGTCAAGAAAAAGAAAAAAAAATGAGGGACAGGCAAAATTATCCAAGGAAATTGAGGCCCTGAACCTTAAATTGTCACTGATGCAGAAACAAAATGAAAGTGAACAATCAGAAAATGGAACACAGATAGCCACCACTTACAGCAGGATGTCAGCCCCCTCTCCAGCCCTTCCTTCATGGAAGGAAATACTGGCCAAATTGGTGAGCCTGGGTGCCTTACTGTTTCCAGCTTTGCATGCCACATAGAACATGGTTTAATCACAGGCTTCCTAGAGGTGGTGATAGTGGACATTGTGATAAGAGCTATTGCTCCTGGCGTTAGTTTCCTGGTTTTGAGACGAGTGCTGTCCAAGCCGATGTGGAACAAGTGAGTACCTACCAGACATATGAATACATGGTTAAAACCACTAAAGAAAGAAGAAACTAAATGTACCAAAGCACATATCTGTAAAAGTAGAATGTTGTGTGCAGACATTCCCCTTCCAAGAAAACACAACTCTCATTATTTGATCCTGATGTAAACCCACAGTGGGCAAAGGGGTTAGAATTTGGTAACACCCTTGTACAACTGAGGAAGAGAATGAAGCCATTCATTATTGTTGAGGTACAGATCCCCAATGACCATGATATTGTGCTAGCTGGGAGAACTAACACCAATCCAGGCTGTTGTTTGCTAGCTAGCTCCAAGCAGCAACTTCCGGGGCTGAAAAATGAAGCCAATGCGGAACTGTGAAAATTGCAGTTCCTTGAATGGCCACTTGATAATAGAAACCCATGTTAAAATGTCCAACTTAACAGCTGAAACAAACATGTCAACAGCGTGGTACAAAAAACAATTTTGGCCTTTAGCTAATTTCCTCTTTCATGACAACTGTACGGGTGGTGAATTTTTTTATGTCTTACTCGTTTAAATCGCTGCCCACTTTGAGCTTCAAAACCATCCCTCAGAAAACAATTGGTAACGTCACAGTGGTTACGTCCATATTTTTTACAGTCTATGGCTAGCTCATGTTTGCTAGCTAGCTAAATTTTAGCTTCTTTTTGGCTGGTAGCAACCTGGCCAACTATTAGCTGACCTTTGCACACTAATGTTAGCTTATTTCCATGGTGGCAAAATGCTAATCTAAAAAGCAAATACACATTTTAATATCCTCCTAATAGTAATAAAGCGGTACTAGCAGTTTCTCTGTACATTTCAAGTACATTTAAAAACTTTCATGTTGCTCTCGCCTTGTAATTTGTGCATCTTTGCACAGCTCTTTTTCCCTCCTTTTTTAAAATTTTGCAGGCATTGACAGCAGGTCTATATGTGATGACATCACAAACATTGATTGACTGAGACAGATGTTGGCTATCATACAAAATATTAGTTGGACAACAAACACTTGGCAAAATCAGGACACATTGGGTTGGGGAGTAACTCTTGGTTCTCCTTGACCAAGGGAAGGCCTATCATCAGGGCTTCATGGTTGAGGAGAGCAGACACCTGACTGCTTTTGTGCCCCCTGGGGTTTATATAAGTGGATCTAAAAGAGAGTGCTCTAAAAGAGAAAAGACCAATATAGGTAATATAAAATAGGTAATATAATAGAGATTTCTCCTGCATTGCTGGCCCCCTCTACAACCTCCTGAAAGCCTCTCCAGATATGCAGAAGTCAGAAAACCAAGGCACAAAGACAAAACAACGCTTTACAAAACCACCAACAGCTACTTGAAATATAGAAAGACTATCTGGTAGAGCCACAAATCCTTGCATTCCCAGACTATAGTAAACCTTTCACTCTACACACAGATGCCTCCAATCAGGGCCTCGGTGAAGTTTTATATGAGGAGTGGGCAGGAAAAATTTCGAGTCATCACATATGCATCACATACGCTCACTTTCATTCTGGAAAACTGGAGTTCCTGACTATCTGATCGCCTCCTCTTGCATCGTGTACACAAAGAACAATCTACTCATTTATGTTTTATCAACAGCCGAACTTCATGATACTGGATGTCAGTGGGTAGCTGAGCTTGTGGATTTTCATATCATTATCAAGTACCATCCAGGTAGAGAGAATACAGATGCTGGCAGCCTTTCCAGAATGCCTGTTGACTATTGAGAAATTTTAATCTTGATCAGTGCAAGCCACGGTACAGTCTGTAGAGGCAAAGGACTCTAATATCATATGGTCTGTGGCCCTGTGAGCCCAGTGCACAGTGACAACTGAATCAGAACATCAACCCATCCCTCCTGAAGAGATCTGTCTGGCTCAAAGAGAGGATCAATGTATTGGTCCTGTGATTGATTGTTTGCTGTCTGGTACCAAGCCTGGAAGTCAACAACTGAAATCATTCAGTATGCAGTCTAGATGACTGTTGTGTGAATGGGAGAGACTGACTCTGGGTGATGGTGGTATTTTGAGTCACAAAAGAACACAATTTGTGCTCCTGTCTGAAAAACAAGAAGCCCAGCAGAGAAACCAGAGCACCTCTCACCAGTGTCGTCAGGACTCAGCCTTATGAAACAGTGTCAGTTGATTTCCTGCATATCGACAAATGTTCTGGAGGGTATGAAGACATCTTGGACATAATTGACCCTTTCACATGATTCGTACAAGACCATGCTACAACAGCAAAATCAAGCAAGACAGTGTTTGACAAGATATGTAATGACTACGCCTTGTTTGGATTCCCCTTGGAGAATACAAACGTTTGCTCAGCTAGCAAAGACCTATAGCACTGCAGGCTCAAAGACAACACCATATTGCCCAGAGGGTGATGGCGTTTCAACAGGATGCTCCTGCAAAATGCTCACAGAGAGGGAGAAAGCTAACTAGAAGGAGTCATCAAACAAGCCTAACTATGCATACAACCATACAAGAAGTGAGATCACAGGGTATTCCCCCTGCTACCTCTTGTTCGGGAGAGCCCTATGACTTCCTATTGATTTACTATTCCGGCTAATACCAGAGACTGGAACCTCAGACCTCAGATGAGCAATGCATGAAAAAATGGAAAATGGAATGCAGGAAGCATATGAGAAAACTAGAGAGAATGCAAGTAGATCTGCAGAGAAAGGCAAAAGGAATTATGACAGCAAAGTCAGGAGCTCTGTGTTGGAAGAGGGCGACTGTGTCCTTGTCAGAAACATGACTCCCAGGGGTGGAACAGGCAAGCTCCGCAGTCACTGGGATGACTGTATCTACAAAGTTGTGCATCAAATAAAGAAACCTTCCAATTTATGAAAAAGAGTGTCAAGAAGAAAAAAGGAAACAACAATTCAGCACTGCTTGAGAGCAGCAGTGACAATGGCTACTTTCCAGTACAACCTTTACCAACAATGCACTCTCAGGCAAATGAGTATGTTAATGACTCAATGAACTCTGTGTCCAAGGAGGCACCAGTGCCACAGATGGATGAGCATCCAAGTGAATCACACTTGCTGGATTCAAAGGGTCTCTCCGGACAAGGTTGCTTTAGTGGACAGCATACCAGCACCTTCATCACCTGGTCTAAGTGGAAATTACATTATGGCTGTGTAGACTCCTGGGAGGCTGAAGATAGAGAGAGAGATGGTCACCAAAAGTCTTCACCTACAATGACCTGGGTAGACCAGTTTGTTTTAGCATTGGACCACCAATTCATCACACATCCTGGTACCAGCCTTTGCCATACAGACACAAAACAACAGGGACTGAGTGTTGAAATACTGTGCCGTTCCTTCACCACCAACCAGTGTCCTTATGTGGATACTGATCACAAAGCAGGCATACATACATTTCATGGACTGTTTCCAAAACAGCAAATGTACATTCACACATTTCCTTGACTCCTTTGAGGAAACAGAAAACACTCATTCACACCATTCATGGACTCTTTGGAAATAGAGCATATTGGCACATTCACCATTTCATGGACTATTTCCAGAACAGATTACAATCATTCATACAATTGATGGACCGTTCCAAGAACAGAGAATACCCATGCACATTTCATGAACTGTTTCAAAAGCTGAATATATTTACATATGCATTGATGGACTATTTGAGCCTACGATTTATGGAATGTTTAGAAAACAGTATATACTATAATGCACTATTTGAGAAAAGCTTAGTGTTCACACAAAAAGTCATTGATGCTTAAAAAACATTGTCATACAGTGTTATGGACTCTCAGAGTACTGATGTGTTTTTACAGCATTTCAGTCTGTTTTGAATGCAGCTCATACAAATGAAGATTAAATAGACTGTTCAATGTATTTACAATTGTTTACTCTCATGGTTAGTGAGTGTTAAAATGTTCATAAAAGTTAAGAGGCATGGCTAGCAATGAGTACGTATTTTTCTACAGGTAGCCATAGCCATAGCCAGATCTTTGGTGCAAGATGTCGGGACGACATCTGTTTTTGAAGGGGCGTGTGTAGTGGGGACTATACAAAGCATAAATTAATGTTTTATTACATACGTTGTCATATAAGTTCATGTTGTTTACTGTGTTATTTTATTTTTTGACTAGAATAAAAAGGAGAAGTTCAGAATTAAGTCTGTGACGTCACTTCCGTTACAGAGCCTGTAGGAGGAGCTCTTGGTCTGCAGCGAAACAACATATAATAACAAGCACACAACGCACCAATATTAACTTACAAGACTTTAGTTTTCTTATGGTTTAATTTGAAATGGACAACACAGGTGGACAAAATCAATCTGTTTCAATGTCTTATGATCAAACAATCTACTCAAATGAAATTCCAAAAAGACTGATACCGTATTAGATAACGTGGCTTCAAAAGCAAGACAGGATCTAAGCTGACCCTGGAAATGATGCAGCCTCACAGAAAACCCCACCTGGATGCACTAAAGGGATACCAATATGGGGGGAAATGGAAACATATAACACTGTACATAACCACAGATGTGTGTGAGAGCATGTACAGTATGTATAAGTGTCTGTGAGATAGAGACAGAAAGAATGAGATAGAGGTTCTATGTGCATGCAAAGGCATCTGGATTTGATCAGCATTTCCCACTGAACTGCCTGGTTGTGTGGTCATACAGTGTGTGGTAGTGCACAGCATAGGAGCCAAATGTGGTTCATGGAAGTGCTGTGACATAAGTACATCTGTAAGTTGTCCATCTGTATGGCTCTCCGGGGAGTTTCACTTATATAAGGATCCTAAAGGGAGTGCATAGATCAAAGCTACACTCGTATAAAGACATGCCTCATTGGAAAAACACAAGGTGAGAAGATGACAAAGAACAACACAACATGTTTCAGCAGCGATGACTCCGATGTTTGTGCTTGACGGCAAATTGGAAGACGTGAG
Source organism: Euthynnus affinis (assembly GCA_029490765.1). Classification (NCBI taxonomy): domain Eukaryota; kingdom Metazoa; phylum Chordata; class Actinopteri; order Scombriformes; family Scombridae; genus Euthynnus; species Euthynnus affinis. The sequence continues at coordinate 2,890,122 of CM055857.1, read as the reverse complement.
AGAACTGAAAACAAATTTAAAGTGAAAACTGTCCGCCTACAAAACAAGACAGTCAGCGGAGACAGAAAAAATATTTGTGGGTAAAGTAGCCGTCTTTTCCCATGTGTTGAACTGGAGAATAAAATTCAATTACCGAGTTCACTGCTGTCAGTAGGAACACATGTAAACAGACACAGGAACGTGAGCCGGGGCCAAGTTAGCTGGGTTAAACATTTCTGTGACTCAGACGCAGTTTTGTGGCCTCCCAGCCCCTGATATCTTCACTAATTAATGTGTGGCATGAAGGGATAACACATGGCAGCAACGCGCCTTGGCTCGCTCGCACAAGTTTATGAAACTAGAAGAAACCAGACACGCAAATGGATGCCGGCGTACGTCTGCATGCCTGGACGTGCGTGTGTGTTTCTGTAAGTGGCTGGTGTATTTCATTTTTCAACATTTATCTGCCCGTGCTATGGCCTTTGAGGTCCAGCTCTTGTCCACCGGAGCTACAGATGTATGCTAACTAGTAGCAGAGCTCTCTTTCTCTCCCCTCTAAGAAGGGTTTGGCCGAGGCCGCCCACCAAACACAACCGCCCATACCAGACGAGTGCATCACCCCTGTTCGGAAAGAATGAACACATTGCTTCCTAATGTGTTCCCAATGGGTGCAGGTATTTGTGAGGGAGTCGGTGATCTGCAGTATAATTGGTTCTTAAACTAGGCCATGATGCTCTGCAGAAAAATCCTGTGTGCTGTGACATCTGCACATTATACAGCAGAGACTTAACAGCAGTTTGTAAACAGTGGGCCCTATGATCACAATTCCAAGCTCTTGAAAAAAAATTCAAAATGAAAACAAAGAAAATGACTTTCCCATCATCATGAAACTGTATCTGATGAAGTTTTCCTGCTCATAACATCTTGGAATTTAATACCTTTTCCCTCAAAAGGGTCCGATCTAAACTAGTGGCCTCTATTGCAACAGGGTCAGCACTGTTTGTTCCTTTAACAGTTAGTGACCTGACTCGGTGGTCCCTCTGATTAGAGCCCAGCTGAGATCAGACAGCAGGCTTCGTCAAGAAGACATCAGGACCACTCCGGAGCCCCTTAAAAACATGCCCTTTAATTATTTTTGTAAGTGTAAGTGAACAAGTGAGTGGAAACTATGCGGAGTCCAGCCTTCCTCTGCGGGGGAGCAGGGCTGTTAGCTTGTGGCACAGCGATGGGGTAGGATACATTTACACATCAGAGGGGCCTGGCCAGGAGGGAAGGATGAGGTTCAGGCCAACACTTTAGTGTAAACAACTCAGCTCTACACTGGGCTGTCCAGGTGCAGCCCGCTTGTTGACCCTACTATCCAGGTCATCTATACATTTATTCATCATTTATGTTGTATTATATAGTCTCTGTATGGGACTTCATGACCTTTATCAAACTTTATTGGCTCAAGTTCCAGCACAGCTTACACCCCATGACCCTCGCGTCTCCTAATACAAACAGCAAAGCCGCATTTTTAGAATAGAGACTCAATATAGAGACATTGTATCACTATGCAAATAAAATAATAATGGTTTTTCATTTGTTTATATTGTCTAAGAATAAACAGGGAGGAAATTTGTTGTGTCTTGAAATGTCATGGGAGGTTTTGTTCCAAAACAGACGGTGGGCCAGAAAATGAGGTCTAAAAGCTAAAAAACTCAGCAGCTGACGAACTAATTGTTGTGTTTAGGGCTGCTATGAATGATTAAGTTTTATTATTAATTACTGTTGATTGCGTGTCATAAAATATTGAAGAATTCCTATCATAATTTCTTAAAGCCCAAGTGATGACTTGCTTGTTTTGTCTGACTAACATTACCGACAAACCCAAAGATAATCACTTTACAAGATATAAAACAAATTGGCAAATTCTCACAATTAAGAAGCTACAACCAGAGAATATTTGGAAGATGCTAGAGCATACATATCTGCTCTGTAAATCAGCTGTCATGTGTTTTCTTTTAAGAAAAAAACTGGAAACCAACAGGGAGAAATTTGTACGTTATGTTTCATGATGGCATCCTCTGGTTTTGCAGTAGACATCTTTGCATAAAGCGATAACATGGCGTTCTATAATAGGCAGAGCAGTCGGTCACACTGAGCCTGATTGCATCCTGCTACAACACAAGAGCTACAGACTCTGAACAACAACCCACGTTAGCTTTCCTGCTAAAGTCTCCTTCTTATTTAACTTACAAACACAAACACGTTTTGTCCTGCTCCTTAGCTTGTTGAACGAGCCACCAAACAAACATTCACGGTGGAAAAGTGCACCGCTAACATCAATTAGCAGGCTAGATAGCTAAGTAGCTGCTCAGCTGCAGCACATTAAACAGCATGTAAACATACCTTCAAATGTCACTTCAGTCCCGTTAGATGCTGCAGTGTTTCTTACTCAGTACCTACTACTAGCAACACACTGTTAGCCCATGACATGTAGCTACAGCGCAAGTTTGTGTACTTTGTCTCTGGTTTTCTATGGTGTGATGTTGTTTCAGTGTGCTGCAAACTAGCTAATTCATACAAAGTGTTGTCCAAAAATACTATTAACTAAAAAAAACAAAATTCTTCTGAAGTCTCTTCTCAAAGGGATTATTTGTGTTGCACATGTTTACACATGGAGAAAAGTGATGGAAGTATTTGTGTGATGAATGAAAAAAAGAGAGGCTGAGAGAGAAATTAAAATAATCTCTGTCTCTTTTCTCACCTGATCAGTCATTCTGTTAAGTGGTCCTGCTTGTTGGATTGTCAGTTTTGAAGTAAGTTGCAGTGTCCTTATTCTGACGTCAGAAAGTTGTGTGTGTGTGATGCTGTTTGATGATCTAACAAAGACTTTGTTTGAGGTATGTTGACACCTTTAATCTGTATAGTAGTTGATTAATTTTCTGTTGAATTCTTGTCCACAACCCCATGAAACCCCTGTAGACACATTATTCTGACGTACACAAAATAACACCTTCGGCTGCATCTGCTTCCATTTCCCTACAACTTCACTCCTTACATCATGGTGAGTGTGTGGCCGGTCTATCACCCTGTGTCCTTTCCTTTCTGCCACTCCCTTTTCCACACTCCCTCTCTCCTTTTCTGTTTCTCTCGCTCCCCTCCCTTCCTCACCTCAGCATCTTCACTGCACACTCTGTCCCGGTCAGCCTCTCATTATATTTACCCACCAGAATGTGGACCAGCTCCACTTCATGCGAATAGAAAACCACAAGTTTTGTTCTGCCTGGACAGCACCCAGCCTCAAGAGCTGCTTCATTCTGTTCACAGCATCTCCACTTCTTGGACAAACTGATATATTAAGAAAACAATAGAGAGAGGAAGTGAGCCATGATTACTTTTTCAAATCCAAAATCAGAAATTAGAATGTATCAATCATTTAAATACATCATACTGCAATGTATCCCATTAATTGAGACAGAAGACGTTGAGATGTTTTGTGAGTAAAAAGAAAATGAAAACATTCACTTACTGCTCTATTTTTCTCCATGTCAGCTCTCTCTGGATACTGGCACATTTCCATCACATTATGAGCTTCCCGGCAACACTTGCCAAGAGGCACGGGCCCAAACAAAGTAGTGACCAGCAGAGTTGTGCATTATCCCAGCTGAGCCTGAGATCTACTGTCACTAGGTCAGATTCATCGGAGTATACATCAAAGCAACACCAAGGCTGAAATCACCACCTCTTGGTACAATTATTTGCTTAATTTGGTTATGTTATAGATGCTGACAGCCTGTCCTGTTAGTAGGTTTCAAGTATCTTATGCAGCATTCATACCGTTCAGACTGTATTACTGACAGCCAACTGGGAAAATTCATGTTAGCCTCTTAGTTATATTTCAGTTGGAGATCGGTATCTCCTACCTGATGAAAACTACTACTACTACTGTTCTTACTACGTAAGTATAAACAAAGCAATTGTGAAACCACCATGAATGGCTGCTAGGCCTACATCAAAATAAAATCCAATATTAACACTGATACAATCAATTCATGTAATAATAATGATTTAAAAAGCACATTATCAAACCTATCATTTATCTGGTTTGATTAGAAGTATAGCAACAGGGATATACGTTGAAATAATAAGAGGTTTTCCTGTTCTGCCAATTCTACCAACATACACCATCAGCCACCAATGTGTTATGGTAGCCTTCATACGTTAGTCTACCAGTAACTTCAGTATGGTACAGGCACCATTAGCTGATATTGGATTGCTATTTAATCTTGGTCTGCTGTTATTTTATGCTAGCTTTGTGCCTAGTTAACTCGACCTGGTCCATGCTATTAATGTCATATAAAATTAACTGTATTTACGAGTTTCCAATTTACCTTTTTACGCCAACATCTAAGATGCGATTGTCACTGTTTAATGTTTAGTGGCATCACCGTAAATATCGTTTTTTGATGTCTAAATATTGTTTCTCTCAACATCCAAGTCATACTTACCACTGGGAAAAAGTATGACTTATTGGAGTTGACACTTAATAATACAGAAGACCTTGAATAGGCAATGATTTTAGCTGTCAGCCAGAGTCTGTTGTTCAAGGTAATCAAACCCAAATTGAGTGAATGTGGTGCTATATTGACAATACATAATATTTTCCACCCTCACAATCAACTCTGCAGTCTTACAATCATCTTGAGATGACTGAGTTTGTACCATTCATCCCATATGATGCAAATGGTGCATGAATGATACAGACATGCCTGAAAAGCAAACAAACATCGATGCTATACCCTAATTTATTGCTAATTTGACCAACTCTATTGATTGTACAACTGTAAGTCGATAGTGGATAGTTCTTTAGGTGTGTAAATTACACTTGTTATTGGCAACACTGGTAATTGGCATCTTGAACTGTCTGCTGGTGTGCTGTCTGCTTGCTTGTAACCATGGAAATCTGTAGGCTACCATCCATCCTACATGGTGTGAATGAAGCTTTAGCCCTGCTAATGTCGTAATAGTTTGATGTTAGCTTTAGTAAAAATTTCAATTGCCCTGTTAGCTGGAATTTGTTTGCTTAGGCCAAAGTATCACAATTAACTTGACAAAGACACATTTATGCTCAAGAACACTACTCGTAGTGGTTTTAAAGGACAGCAGAGGAAGTCGGGTCACTGCTTGACCAAACAGAGCTGTCAGTTGTCATGTAGGCTGCATAAACTGAATCTAAAAGTGTCCCAGCATCTGACTGGTGTTTGGATTGGTTGATGAGGAGACCCAGAACAGCTCACAGGGTGTGCTTTTCACCACCAATATCCCTCCAATGCACCTGGTACTCTTCTCTGAACTCTCTAATAATAGAATACACTCTACGTACAAAATCCTTATGAAATTGTGAAATGTGCGTACATGAACAGCTGCACACTCTTTTAAATGTGTTACAAGTGAGTCTCAGTATCCCAACAGATCAATGAACATAGCCTTTGCAGACTATAACTATAACCAGAAATCATTTCATTATTCTGTTAGTGTGCTTTTGTCTGGTGACTATATCAGCAAGGTATTTGCTGTTCAGCTCTGTTCATGCCAAGAAATACATAACAATGAATAAAGGGGGGAGTGGGGTGGAGAGGAAGCTCAAACGACTTTTAAAAGAATAAAAAGGTTGTATCAATTTCCCAAAGAATACATCAAGTCAAATGGGCAGGCACAGCTCACACTTAAAGGAGTTTCAGGTTCATATAAAAAGGGATATGTTTTTCCATGTCATGTCTCATTTGCTTGTTCAACAATCAAAATCAACCCAACTGGGCCAAATAATTGAGTCCAGCCCTATGTGTGTGAGTGAGGGAGAGAAAGCTGAATTGATTTATACACTGAAACATCTATAATCATTGAATAGTCGCTATTAAGCTTCAACAGAAGGCAAGGATTCAATTAAAATGCACCCTTGCGAAGTATTACTCCACACAATAATGTGCCTGTGGCCTAACAAGAAACACAAGCTAATAAGGTCTTTATAATGAGATGAACACTTACTTTCTTGCCTGCAGCGGTCCTCTGCTTTGTTCTAGTGGGTAAGATTTACTATTTGGTTGTTAGTTCAAAGTCATAGCAGTAAATTCTTCACGTAGACAGGACAGGAAAAGTGAACTGTACCCTTGTTATGACTTGATTTTCCTCTGCTATTGCCTTTATAGCTGCAGATTAATAAGAGAACAACTGGAACACCCTCAAAGTTCAGCCCTGACTGTTCTGCACCTCACATCCCATAAAGCTAAAAAAAGAAATTAAAGATGATAAATTGGATTTTTGAGAGGTAAGGCTCTGACGGCATGCTGGACACTGGCGTCTAATGATAAGCCCTCTAATTGAAGCCCATGGGAACAAGGGGTTTGGAAGTCCCATCATTAGTTGTATTAGTGGTAAATGGATAAAATCTGGAGAATATGCTCAACTTTTATCCTTTTATGTAGTTTTATATTAATCAACCTACCTGCTTATCAGGTGAATCATTAGGTAGCCAATGCTCTGTAAAGCTTAGTTTGCTGATCCTAAGACACTCACATTTCCTGTATATATCAGACACCCAGGTCAGAGGTTATCTAGTAGATATGAGTCAAAGAAAAAAGACGTTCTGTGCATTCTTGAAGACATTTTGAGACTGAAAGGCCTCTACCAATAAAAATCATGCAGAATGCCAAAAATCTTCCTGAACTAAATTTAATGTATATTCTTCAAAACACCCCCCAACCCCCCCTCCATACATCTGAACCTTACTGAGCTTCACTTCTTAAAGGATATGGCTGGCTATTTTCCATATTTTTTTATTGTCAACAAATCTCATGTGCAGAACCAAACCAACTGATCTACTAACAAGTATCGCGTGTTTATCCAAATCCTTATTTATCTTATTCCTCTGTGCCGTAGACCTTCATTGTTGTCCAAAAAACCATTAAAAACAAGTCAGTAAGTCACACTGCTGCGCTGGCTGACACGTTCCTTCATTATGAAGAGTTTGGTCATGTTAGCTTGTTTGGAAACGGCTCCAAAGACTAATAATAGCGATCACGTTTTTAATCTCTGGAGAGTAGTTCCGTGTAAGGCAGACGCCACTGAGCATGTGCGGGGATGTGATTTTGTTTACTGAGCTCTGCTAGCTTGTTGTGTTACATATCACAACCATGTTACTTTGTACTAAAGTTATTTACAATATACAATGTAATAAAAAGTTCTGCTTGGCAAGTGGTCTCTTACTCACTTTATTTTGTTCATGTTTGCTGGAAAGGCTTATCCATTTTCAGGAAGGCCCTAGTTCTTCTACAATTATACACCTTTACGTACTACATTTTGATGTTATAGCCAGAGTCAAACAATCTGGTTACACTAAACAAACGGGTTTCCAAGCTACAACATTTTTGTTTCACTGTCAGTGGTCAGAAAGATAATTCCCTTTATGAAACCCCTGTTTGTCTGATGTAGGGGATAAAAAAGATCTGACAATCTGTTCCTGTGATCTTTTTGTTCATGGCTTTGCTCATGGGACCATGTGGCCATGTGGATGCTAATAAGCACTTTATCACACAGTGTTAGAGTTGTAACATGCACATGTTTTAATGATTTAACCACTACGTCTGAAAGGCAAAGTGTGTAAAAATGGATTACCAGATTGCATTGCCAAAGAGTTCACTGAAGTGCTAACATTCCTCATTAAAGTCTTCACAGTCAGTTTTGAGGTGTTGCTTATATACACGCTTTCATAACATGTCTGTTTTTATAAAGGTTAATAAGCACATTAAATAGGGGCACTCGTTTGGAATATTGTGTAACATGAATAAATATTGTGCAAGCAAAGACTGGATAATGTGTTGGGAGTGATTGAGCGATTGTGGGAAAATATCATGGAAAATATTAGCAAATCGGAAAATGTTACAGGTAGTTGGAATACAAGAGATATTGTAACAATATAATGCATTCTGAGCTTGTGATGACAAATCTTCCAGAACAAAATGAAATCTCACCCTTTACTCTCTCATTTGCTCATTCAGACACACACACACATACGTGGTGAGGATTGTTTCACTAATGAGTTGGTTTGGCTGCCGTTGAGTTACGGGCATGAGCGCATGGTGGGACCTCACCCCAGTGCAGCCTGGGAGAGCGTACTGAGTGCACCTAACGCCACGGGCTGCCAAGGTCCTGAACTGACTGATTTATCAGCCGGCAACTGTTGACTGATGAGACAGAAGTGACACGAGTGAGGTTTGGAGACGGGCGCAGCGATGTGACCGCGAGCGGCTGTGGAGGTAGTTTTCATATCCTTTAACCTATGTATCGATACTAGGGTTAAAAAAAAAAAAAACACTCAAGTACAAGTCACACACAAGCAAAAGAAAACAGGTATTAGCAGTGCTGTAGTGATGTATTTGAGTATCCAAAACAGAAGTATGCATTTATGAAGAGTTAAGAGTTTAGTTTTTCTGCCTGTCTCCTGTTTTGGAGATTTTTTAAAAGAGGTTTAGAATATGTTTAGACTTGAACACGGCCCCCTTTACAAGGTCAAAAAAATCATTCTGAACTCTTATACACACCCTGACACCCTCACAGCTCTGTCAGATCATCGCTCCTGCTGTTAAAATCAACACATTGCCAATCTGGCATTCATCAAGAATTCATGGAGCCATAGTTACATACATAAATCCCATCATTTGTACACCTAGCTTAATGCTAGTCAACAGGGGTTACAACAGAGATAACATGGGCAGTGGAGAGTGACAGAACAGGGGACATGAATGAGTACTGTAGTAATGAGTGTGGTGGTGACTGTAAATTTGCCATTGAACTTTTAACACTGGTAATCTAGTAGTTTTCAAGTAGCAGAGGCAGTATTTCCACTACTGCTACTCTGTTACTTGCCATCAATCTGTCAAACTCTATAGAGTCCACCCTGCAGTCAGTCGACTGCTGTATTTATACGTCAGAGGTTTGGGGGGTGGAGGTGACGTCGCCTTGTAATTGGGAGGCGGAACTGGCTGTAAAAAGAGATTGCTTTTCTCATACAACCAGATAATGAATTAATAAAAATATTTAAGAGTAGACATACAAAATAACATAAAATTTTACAATATTTTCCACCCTGTCATGTTTTGTGGATTTGATGACTATTTCTTGTTTCAGAACCTCTTGATCTAATATCCAGAATTTATTGACTCATTGAGCCTGAAATACTGACATTTTGGAGACATGATTTTTACTCAGCGGCAGCCATATAAATCTCTGCATGTTGCATGTTGTAAGAACCAGAACCTCAAAACTAGAGACTAGACCTTTGACTCGTGGTCGATTAAAGGTACTTTACCGCGATTTTTTTCCCTCTCTGTCTCACAGGCTTGATTATCTCCGTGTCAGCAGTTGTGCGTGTGTCACTTTCCCCTACGGCTCGTCTGAATGAATCAAAGGCCAAAGTGAACAGAATCAGAGAGGAAGACGAAAGTGGAAGAGACGCAGCGAGTGAACAAGAAAAAGGAGAGGCAGAGTAAGGCGGGTGAGTAAGTAATTACCTGCAGCTGTTGAGCTTAGTTGTGGGGTATAAATCTGTAACCACATCAGAAATTATCCATAAAATTTACAACTTAGGAAAACCATGTGTGTGGCTCTTTAACACTCCTTAACCTACAGAGCCGTCTTTTACACTGCCCCGGAAAAGCGCCAACATTGAACTCCAATTACACTACAGTGACATATGTCGTATAAAATTTTCAACGGAAAAAAGAAACGGATCACGTTACCATTACGCTGGTGCACGCTCGAATACCTTCCAAAACAGGTAAATAAAGCGATGGAAAAAGCAAAAACCCTGAGCAGCCAATCAATCACTTTAATGAGTTTGTGTGACTTAAAGGAGTTATGAGGACTGGGCAGAATGTGGTCCCACAAAAACACAAATATATTCATACAGGAATACGCCACTGATCGTAAAATGGAAAGTAAGAACTAACTTTCTCACCCGGACTGGAACCATTCACATATCTGAGATCAATTAATCTGTCTGACCGTTCATTTACTTCTCAATGAACTACAAGAAGGATGTAGTTCTGAGCTACTGTCCATCAGAGGTGTACCTGCACTGATAGACTCTTCCTCATGGATATGATGACATTGACCACATGTCTTCCTCAGGTCACCTGAGGTGCTGAGTAACAATAAGCAGCTATTCAGTCATGTGGAATTAAAGAAGACCAGGGAACAAAACAGCAGTGTGCCTACTTTCTTTGTACTTTTGTGTAGATTGTTGTTACCCAGCACCTGCAAAAATTAGCTGGTATAACAGCACCAAAAAGCCCTGTATATGGTATTGGAAGGAAACTGACAAATATGCTCTGAAATGCAATCTAAATGCTGATATAGCTATCAAAAAGTAGCAACACATTACGTGATAACAACAGCAACTGTGTGGAGGTTTTATGCTAACAGAGGAAAAATACAGATTTCAAAGCGTGCAGTGCAAGTGTTTCAGGTGGTTTCCTCAATTATGGAAGCTTCAACACCATAAAAGTCGAGAAAACAAAAACAAAAAAATTTGTAGAAGCATCATGGAGAGATATGAAATTAAGTTGTACAAGCAAACAGACCATGAAGAAAAGTGTTGCCAAAGCAACAGATGCAAGAAACTCTCTCCAGACAGAAACAAAACAAAGCTGAAATGTGAAATTTACTGTGTTGAATGAGCAAACTTTCTGTGATTGAAAATGTGTTTGATTTTAACACTTATTATATGGAGCACAAAAAATGACAAGCATAAATAAATAAATAAATGCATAAATGAATGATTAAATGCATAGTTTGGAAATATGTTTTACATGACTGTTCTGACAGATACTGAGGCGTCTTCTTTGCTTTAGTTTATCGTTGTCATTAGCTAACCGGTGTTAGCTAGCTAGCTACTGTAAAGCTCACAGCGCAGTAAGGCAACAGTTATTTGTTTATAAATTAGATAAGGCTGTACTCAATAAGTATAACCCCATACATTATTGTTATAAACACAATATTTTGGCTTCAGTTTGCTCAGCGGTAAGAAGTGGAGATACATCATCCATCATTATATACAGTTTGTGTATGTAGTTAATAGAAGCTTAGCATAGCTAGCTTGTGTCATGTAGATGTGATAGGAATCGTTTGTTTCTGCTCGGTTTGCCCAACTGACCAATCCAGCTTTAGACTGATGTAAGGACCACCCACTCAGTTAACATACTGACACATAAATATATAAATAAATAAATGAAGAAATGTAGAAATAAATGTAGAAATATGGGAATATCGTAAATAAAAGTTGATTTATGGAAATAAATTCAAGACATTCAATCAGTTATGTCCTTTTTCATTACCAAAACGTATTTATTTATTCTTATGTCATTTTTTGTGCTCCATACTGGAACATCTCACTGCCAAATTGGTCTCTGACATATCTGCCCCACATCTGAGCTTTACAGCAGACATACATGTACACTGCATGTACACACATACACTGTAGTTCTTAAACATATGCCATAGTTAGTTTGGCGAAGCAAAAAGTGTTCTGCAAAACTAAATCATGTTTCAAACCCATTAAAGTTTAGATTGGCATCAGGATCTGTAGACCTTCAATGTTGTGGTACTGGAAAGGTTAAAGTCATCAAGTCATCTCTACCTGAGGGTGGCACCATTAGTGAAAGAGCTACTTAACTTTCAGCAATAGTAACTTGGCTTCCAGGTCAAAGAGGTGCTTGGTTAACTGACACCAAATGAGGTAAAGTTAACCTGTCAAATGTATAGATCAATCAAAAAGCGCAATAAATCCAATTAACAAAGTAAACATGTCTAAAAGCCGAAGTATATCAGTTTGACTGCATACCATTGATAAACTAAAGGTGTGAACTCAGTAGAGTCCAGATCTCCAGGTGTGTACATTCAAGTTGACGGCAAGAGATTTATTATATTCTATCTCGTATTGTGCCTAACTTTAGTGGATCATAATATAAGAGGTATGGAATTAATCTGCAGAAGCTCCAGTTCAAGATGGTACCAAACTTTTCTATGGTTGTCAGTTTTTGAAGCACGACAAAGGCCAAAATGTGACCTGCAAGAGACTAGATAAGCCTTGTTTTTAGCCTAGCCAATTGTTGGAAATACCTTTTGATATTTCATAAAGCATATCGTAAAATGGTAAGGACTGCTGAAAAGCCAAAAGTCTAAAGCTTTACAATAGGCTCATTAGGAACCTTAATGAATTCACAACACACTCTCAATGTTCTGAAATTTAGCACTAATTGATCTAAAGTAGCAACATTACATGATTGGTTGTTCCTAGTGGAAACAAGACAAATTTAAGCAGTTGTTGATCACTTACGGCCTCTACCAGACGGTTAAGATGACTGAGGGGTCAGTAGTCAATGGTGCAGTCAATGGCATTAAACATACACCTGGCAGAGGTGACACTGTCGGTACCAGGTCAGCTTTGGTCGGTTGGTGTAAATGCATGGGAGAGTAGTACATCTCTGGTTGGATCTGTCCCCAGGATGATCCCAGAGAAAAGCATTAAATGGCGTCAGTGGACGGGAGGAGGTAATAAAGCTGTTTATTGTCACAGGTGGGGCAGAGTGTGTGATGCTGTTGAGGTTGGAGGCCCAGCTGGAGGAACCAGCAGTGTTCAGAACGAAGCCCCATCCGGGCCATGCCTGAGGGCCCTCTCCTTGACATAGTTACATGTAAGTATTGTACAATGACTCCTTACTGAAAAAAATACAGAAATAACTTGCTAGTGGTTTTAAAAATAACTTATTGCTTGCAGCTGCTGTATAAAAATATATCAACTGCACCCTCCCCTAAAACGTGTAACTCCTCAAACACCTCCCATCTGAACATAAATTAACTAATTAAATGATCCGTTTTTTAAAGGGTGTCTCTCTTATCGGGGTTTCTACAGAGTTCACCAAGTTGAATCCAAAACTATTAAAGAGCTTTTTAATGCCACAAAGAATGCAATTTAAAACCTGTGTCTCGCCAAAGTATAAAAGTATGATGGAAAACCAGTAGAGGTGATAATGGCGTGGAATAATTTACTATTATATCACTTTTTTTCATTACTTCTCAGGAGTATGTAATAAGAAGAAGAATTTCTAATGATGCAGTTTATTATATTAATGTGACATGGTTCTGAATAAGCAACATAAAGTTGATAGATGGATTAACCAGTGAAAATTTCTATCTAAGTTGAAGTTTTTGGTAAAACTGATACCTTCCCATTATATGATGATGAGCTTCCCAGCTACCATGGCTAACAGTAGTGACAGTGTTTGCTACAGGTCTGATGGTGCTGACTGAAACAGCTTCCAAAAAGCTGTTTAAACAAAACAGTTGAAGCAATTTCACTTACAGTTTATAGGTGTATGTGGCAGGCAAGAGCAAATATTACCACGACCATGACTTCTTTTTAAAATTAAGATGAATTACGTACATGTTGGGACAGTTTTTATAAACGTGGGATGCACTGCAGGGTTATTATATTGGTAGCGTTAGATCGTGCAGGTGTTGATTATTGCTGGAACAACTCTATATCTGTCAAGTAATAGGCAGTGCTACAACAATTGGCTGATTAATAAGTTGATCATTTAAATCATTCATCAAAGAAAAAAGGCAAATGTCAGCAACTTTAAGCTTTTCAAATGAGAATTTGCTACTTTCTTCTACTGTATAGTCATTGTTAATGAAATCTCTCAGTTTTGGACTGTTGGTCAAACTAAACAGTCGGTTTAGTTATCAGTCAGTTGTTATGGACATTAGTCACTATTTTATATGTTTTATGGGCTAAAGAAATAAACAAAACAAAAAAATAGATTCACTGATACTGAAAAAATCTTTCCTTGGACAGACATTGTTATATGATGTGAATTTTTTTTTGCAGCCTGTCACCTGAAAACTGTTCAGAGAAAACTAGACTCACCAGTGCTGGCTGGTTTAAAGGTCAAAGGACAGTCAACTTTTTTTAAAAAAAAAAAAAGCAAAGCAGCAACACTTCTAGAGGGGAAAAAAGCCTTAAAACACATGCAGTTACCTCTGACTGCCATTTGGTGCAGCAGACTGCAGCTTTCAAGCAGAGAGAGAAAAGAAAATCATGAAAAAAAGGGAACTGCCAAGAACCAGAGTTCAAGACTGACATGAAGGGGAAGCGACTGTAAAACAGCTTGTCTTTACTGTGGTGTACTGTGCTGTGTTGGCCTGAAAGCTGCTCTGCTTTTCCCACTGTGACCCTCTCCGGTGGTCGTTTGTGGTTTGCCCTGGGTCAAGCCCTGCTGACTCCTGCCAGACCACCACACACTGGCAAGGGACTCAATGACAGTGCTGCAGCGGTTTTATCCACTGTGACAGTGGCTGCAACAAGCTAGTTTCCACTTCTTATTCTACTCTTTCCTACAGCTGTGCATCTCGGTGCCGATCAGTTGTCCAAGGCCCATAAATCTTGAGGCCTTTCAGCAAAGTCTTTATTACTATTCCCTTGAGGGACATGTATTCACACAGGCACAGTTTCTCGACATTTCCTCATCCTCTCTTCAGTCAAATGACTCAACACCCACTTCAGCGTTTCCAAAATGGGAAGATATATTCCCTTTATTTCTGTTTTTAACTTGACTGAGACTCTCAAGTGTCTGGGTTCACAGAGTTTCTCTTGCTTGTTATCCAGCTGCCTAATGCTTCGAGTCCCACAATACCTCTCATCTTACTGTGCTTCTTGTCAGATCCTCTCCTACCCAGTTCCTAATCCTGCCTTTGATGTTGCACTGCTCAGAAAAAAAAATAACCATTATCTGTTTCTTATCCTAGTTCCTTCCATTTGTCATCGCCCGTTGCGGCCTGAGAGAGGCAACAACTAGTCGCAGTAGCATTATTTGCAATTTCACAATCTGATCGGTAAAGTCCTGCACGACGGGAATGAGCAAAGAAACCTATCTGCAATTGACAACAAAAAAAAGGTATATGTCCTAAAAGTGCTGACTAGACCGAAAAAAGTGAGTGGAAACCGTGGAAAAACCCAAATGGCTGGAAACACTTACAAGCCATTCTCCTCCACTGTTTCAATCTACAAATAAACTCCAGAGAATTTTCCAAAGCTGTGTGTAGAAGTGAAAAAGAGAAAGAGAAGGAGATTGGGGGAAAGAAAAACTGACCTTTAATTTGTCTTTCTCATGCTATGTGCATTTACATTCACATTATGTACAACCCTCCTGTGAGACGACCGGTGCGATCGCTGCAGAGGTGCATGACAAATCCTGTGGACCGTGGCAGCGAAGGCATGTGGGTATATATAAAAAAGAAATCATTCATAATGTAATCTCCATTAGGAAAACCTTACATCCAGCCTGTGGTCAAAGTGTTGCATAATGTCAATAAAAGAAAGCCTGAAAATAGAGCTGGGTAAAGTAGGTTATCCAGTGCTCTGTTGTGTTCGCCAGCTCCTGCGAGCATTCACCTTAAAAAGCACCTTATCACATACGAGCAGCAGTGACGCAGATGTGACAAAGACCCGTGCACAGGAACACGTGCAAGTGCCGCATGCAGTGAGAAGAGCCGTCATGGTACCCAACTCGGGGCCGATGATTAACATTTTTTGACGCTGAAATCACATTTTTAAAGTCCAATTTTTAAATTGCAAGAGCCACAGATTTAATAGTAACTTGTTGTTGTTGTTGCCTGCTATAATGACTGTCGCTGGCAACTTTACTCAGCTGTAGATACCAAACAACAAAAAAAAAAAAGAAATTCTTGGCTATTTCTGAGCTAATATGCTCTCTGATTGCTAGTTCCTGCACTAGCCGCTGTTGAGGATAAAACACCACCTTATTTTTTTTCTGTTTTCTGACCAATATTGCCATTATTTTCCATAAATGTAGCCACAGACCTGTATTTGTTGCTTGTTGTTCTGTTTTTTTTTTTCCAGTCATTTGGCTCGTTTTCTATCGTAAAATTCAACAGTTTAGCCCACAGCTGTAAAGTTGACATTACTCTGTGACATTCATCATGACATGACAGCATACCTGCCAACATTTAGGTTTCAAAATACTGGAGTTTTCTTGGTCAGGGGGGGGCACAGTGGGAGAAGGGGGGTGAAAATATGGGAGAAACCCGGGAAAAACCGGGCAGTGTTGGCAGATCTGCATGGCAGATCCTGAATCTCCCAGTTAAACTACTAAGCACATCACATCGTCATTTCAAAAACTCATTAGAACCTTAAAAAATCTGAATCCGGACCACCAGAATTTAAGAGCTACGTGAGTCATTCTGTCCTTGTCAGTCTGGGAAGCTAACGTTTAGCTAAAGCAGAAACAGTGTCTTACATACATGCAGATACAGTGTCCTCAATGAAGACATGATCAGATGTGATTTAACAGCAGTTTATCATTATTAACATATGTTAGCAACAATGCAGCTGTTATCAATAGATATAACACCACTTCAATGTCATGATTATATTTCAATGTAATATATCTTTAAAAAAAAAAAAATACAGGCTAAGCTGGTCAATTTTTCAATAGAAAATTAGCCACGTTTACGTCATCTTCACATCTTTTCTCTGACTGACTGGTTAAAAAAAAAAAAAAAACCCTCAACAACAAACAGCTGCATTGTTTTATCTCATTCTATTCATTTTAATAGACTGCAGGCCTGCAGCTAAGTTTATAGAAAATAGTCAGAATTTAAATTGCAATCACAATATTAGTCAGACAAATCACAATTAAATATTTTCCACAACTTGTTCAGCCAGAACCTGGTACAAAGTTGAACTGGCTGGCAGATTTTTTCAGGGCTGCTAGAGGCTGTTTTCACAGCAATATTTCCATGTGATCTTTGTGCTAAACTGACAGTAGTTTTAAAAAACAAATGATTACAAAAACAGTTTATTGAGGACTCTGCGGTCAGTTGGGACTTTGTTCCCACATGCCATTGAGTCAGTCATTTCTGAAGTGCTGTTTAATGTGCAATGAGAGTGTCCAGGCTCATACCATATGTTTTCAGAAGTAAGACAACACTCACAAGCGTGATGAGCTGCAAGCCAAGAGTTTAGCTATTTGTTTGATAGGATTTCGTTTCTGGCGTTAGCTTTTAATAGTAAAATTTGAGGACAAACCTTGAGCGTCGTCTCAGTGCCTGTTTTTCCATAGTTGAACACCTCATAAAAGTTAGTGATTGCCTCACACACATTATTGTACAACTAAGTGATGTTGTCTCAGGGAGATAAGAAAATACATTTGTGGTTTACTGATTGCCCTCCCTTAGCATCAGCTTAAAAATCAGTTTGTGAATGAGCTTCAGGTCTCATTAAGCTATCTAAACAATGCAGTTTTCCTGACTGTAAACTCTTTGGACGTGTTAAAGACTATTTTTACTTCAGCACATAGTTCACTGTAAAACAAAGCCAAGGTTTTCTTGATGGAGATTGTGGTTGAATTAGGAGCTAAATAAGCAAGCTGTAGTCAAATCATTGAATTTCGACCTCATGCTAAGATCTGAACACTCGCCCTGTACAACGCTGTCAATCTGATTGGAAACTTTGGAGTTGATGTTCAAACCAAAACTCGTGTAGCCCAAGCCGCAAGACAACACTGGAAGTCGGTATTTTTAGCGCAGCTGGAATTCGATTGTTTCAACAAAAATATTTCCAAGAGATTCTAAGAGGTTGAATCATTTTATCCAGTACAAAGACATGAACTTTGGCAGATCAACATATTAACTCAGTGATCGTGTTTCATGAACTTAAAAAGAAATGACATAATTGTGCAAGTAACGGATCAGATGCGTTGCAAAAGAAACACCAAATCAGAACAAAGTCAGCAGTGAAGATGATGTAACTATTGAATGCAGGCTCCGTTCTTGACAATATAGTGTGAGCTGAGTAAACACAGGCCTGTTTTTATTGAGGTACCAAGGGGCTGTTTACACTGCCTGTATAATAGCCAGTTAATAGCACAAAAGTACGAAGGAAATCGTTTTTTTGTTGGTAAATTTCAGACACCTTAATTTTATAGATCCAAACTCCAAGTATGGTACCATAAAACAGGATTTATAGACCATTTAATCGGTGATTAAAACCAAATAAGTTAATAGATTTTAATACTAATGATTCAGTTTGATCAAATGAATGCCTTAAAGCAATAATAGCTGTATAATGAGGCTTAGGCTGCATATGCTGTGATGAATTGCAGAGAAATGATTGTTGCGGTGTTTGAGCCAGTATTGTCTGGGAGGTGGTCAAATGGGCACTTGAGTGCTTTTCTAGTGGGTCACTGCTTCATTCAAGGAGGATAAACAACACTGTTAGACTGTAGATAAATGATATGAAAATGATAAATGAATTGGTAGTAGACATAAGAAATGATTGAATTGTATGAATGAAACATACAGTGATTGAGAGAGTACACTTCTTTCTCAATCACTGTGCAAATATTTGACCTGAAAGTCAAACAATCCTAAATTTCATATGTATCTAGAAAACCGGACCATTTATTGTAGTTCATATTTAGTGATGATAGCTCAAATACCTTTTCATTCATTCTATAATAATGACAAACTGGAAAGTCAAGATATTTATTACATTTTGTCATTATCTAAAACAACTTTTAAGACTGATAATACAATCAAGCATTGGAGGACATTGGCTCAGAAAGTAGACATAAGCTATTGTTGTTCTTTTAAAATTATTATTAAAGTAAGAAACAACTGGAAGGGCATAAATACTTGGTGCTAAAAGGCCAAAGCGACTCCAGTGTTGAGGTGTTCATGGAAGATATTATCGTCTGACTTTGGTTGCTGAAGCTAATGCTACGTTTGCTAATGTTATAGTTACACAGACCGACTAGAGTAGCTGCTCTTGAAAGCTCCAAACATCCAATCATGAAGATGATTAAAATACAAGTGTGATATTCTTAGAAGAATAACTGAGAGACTCGGACTGGTCTTTACCAACTGCTGTCTAAGCTAGGAGGTATGAGGCTGTAAAATGACCTTCACAGGCAACTAATAGAAGATAGTTTACAGATTCCCCACTTTGTTTCCCTTTGATGAACAGTAAAAAAAAAAAAAAAAAAAAAAGACGCAGCCCTCTCCACAGTTTTAAATGTCAAAACATTACAAAATGACACTTCTTTCCGTGACAAACCATCTTTGGCCAAGTGTACAGTCATCAACTTGTGATGCATGTTTACAAGATAACAGCCAACACTTTCATTATGTAGCCGAGCCAGCTGACAAAATGACTGTTGATACAGCTGCTAACATGCGAGAGAAGCCAGGTGACGGCACCGATCGTGCCCTTTTATTTTAACGACCGGGACTGTTGGGTACATGGATGCCGCGATGACGGGACGTTTAGGCTTCGTTGCCTCAATGATGCGCTGCGATTTATCACGACTAATAACCTGTTGTTTTTATTTCTTCTCGTGTATAAATCAAGCAATATTTGAAAGTAAGAGAAATTAGGGAGACACTAAAGGAACTGAGGAGCAGCAAAGAGAAGGATAACAAGTGAAGATGGAAACCTGCAAAGTTTGCCAAATGGTCCGGTGTGGTTGAGAGCCAGTATAAAGTAGCTGTTTCCCCTGATGGTGCTGGGCTAGATTAGCGTCACATCACAGCCTCATGAGCCGTGACATAAGAATGCTTATGAAACTCACACACGCAACACATGCAGTTGCTTCTGAATGAAACAGGAGACACAGTGAAATTACTGGAACCTCATGGATCCCCAGCCAGCACAGAGGGCCCGAAATTCCCTCCTGATTGATTGATCGCTTTTTTGGTCTGTACATGACAGTGTGTGTGTGCATGTGTGTGTGCTGTTATTTAAGAGCATTGAGATTTAAACAACAGCATTTTTGAAAAATTCAGCTGTTTCCCATTCAGTGGAGTAACAAGGGCTAAGCTAAATCTTCTGGAATCCAAAGACGGCCTGAACAAACATGAACACACACACAGATGAACAAACTCTGTGCTGCCTAGATACTGTAAGTGATGAAGGGAATAAAGAGAACAAAGCCGGGTGTCTAGTATACCTCTGGCTCCAAACATAACCAACTGCAGAGAGCGAGTACCAGACTACTCAAATCCTTTAAGTAAAAAAATGACTTTGGGTCCTGCGCTCCGTATCGTCTTTAGGTAAAAGTAGACAACCATTATTATTATTATTATACGACTACATAGAAGAACACTACACTGATGACTAATAGTTGGCATTCATTGCATCTACAGGTCTTTGCCTGAGAAAATCTACAAGTGTGTTTCCAGCCACCATTTTCAATATGTGCATAAAAAAATGTGAAATTTCTCAAATATAGCTTTCTGCGCTTGGCTGGGAAACGTGGGTGTATCATTAAAAACAACGTTATTGTGACAAAAGTCCAATGAAAATAGATAATCATGACATACATGATGCATATGGGGCGTAAACAAGAAATTAGCGGCATCAGCGGATCTTTGAGGGCGATGAGGACGATAATGTTCCTCAATTTAATACATCAAACAAACATAAATGTCATATTTCCATCATGTGTCCAAACATATTGTTGTTTGAGTTTTGACTGTCGCTGTTTTAATTACATCATGTCATCATGCCCTCTTCTTATGCAATGGTTTAACGGCGCAGGCTGGAGAATTGGTGCCGACAATTGTTTATTAGGAACCAACTCCAATATTAACATAATAGAAGCGGGTGGAAATGTGCATTGATTTTCTGGAAACCTGGCTATCGCTTTCCGCTCCGTGCCGTACGAGGCAACAGCTCGTTCCAGCCCCATCACGCTCTCCATCAGGACATAACAAAACAGTAGAAGTCGCTAATTAACAGTCAATATCACACTGTAAACAGAATTAATTACGAGTCCTGCATTCAAAACAAATAGCGGCGAAGTGTTCCTCGGGTATCCAAATTTAAAAGTGCTCACTACAAACGTAGAGTTTTGTATCGTTTTTCAAGCTTCCAGATCGTTTGAAGGATTTGTTTTTCTTATAGATTTCATTATTTTATTCTTGAATGTGAACCTTTTTGTGCCTGCCAAAACACAGAACTCAGTAACTGTGAAAACCTTTGTGAAAATCCCCCTAAAATAGAAGATAAAGACATAATAAAAACCCACAAATTTCCACCCTGCGAGGTCAAAAACCCTCGCATCCCACGGCTCCCTGATGGCCTTGCGGTTTATGGCGCTGACTATGTAATCACAATATCCCTGCTTCCCCGTCACTGTCTTCCCTTATGCTCCTGCCTCTACCGTCTACTCTCCAATAAAGTCATAAAACACTTTCAGGTGCTTTTCTGCAGGTTAAGAAAAAGCTTCAGCAATGTTTTAGTTGTTTCCCACCTTTGTGCTGAGCACTGAGAACGGAGTCGAGGGGAGCGGCTGTATCCTGTGCTGAAGTGTGGACTGTGTAATGAACATGAAAGGCAGGTCGGCCTATACAAGGTGAAACCAGAGGCAGGATGTACAGTACAGTGTTTCCCTGCTCTGTTAAGAGTCATTATCAGGCAGCTGAACTGCAGTGAACCAAACCTCAGCAGCTGTTAAACAGCCGACAAGCTTCCTACTGCAAAGCTGTTTGTTTGCTTGTTCTTCCTTTTAGGAGAAGATGCAGTCTGAATCATTTCATGCCAACCACATTAAACTCGCTAATACAGACATACACTCTATGTGCATGCAATCGCTCACACACACACACGCTTCCCCTAGCACATATACACACACACGCTGCGCAGATGGCCAAGAGATAGACACACACACACACACACACATGCTCACGCACACACAGAAAACAAATGTGGGACTGGGACACGGCCGGATTTATCACCAGTTTCCTGAGTGGACACCCAGGGGCATGGAAGTGAGCCCCGGCATACTGTATCCGAAAAAAAAGGGAAAAAAAAGGTCAAAACTATACTGAGAAAGTATGCCTACTAACAGGTGTTGGTACAAATGGCACTTTGGCAGCACTGAAAACACCATAATGCACATTTCAGTTGCATATTATTCAAAAATCTAAAGAGTAAAAGTGATTTGACCTGCTTTGCTTCATTATGTAATAAAGCTGCTATACAAAGAGTAAGTGTTTAATAGGAAGATGCCAATTTCACTCAAAACAGAGCACAAAATAATGTGTCCACTCGCACAAAAGTCAAGGAATTCAAACAATTTTTAGGCTGTTATGAATCCAGAGGAGAAATGAGAAATACTCAAAAAAAAAAAAAAAAAAAAAACTTGAGTTTTTTGAGGCTGAGCTGAACACTAACACACACACACACAGCCACTCCCAAGCACAGTCTGTGTACAGTTAGTACATTGATTGGGGAGAATAAACACCAGCAGTTACATATGTGCAAATTTTTCACTTCGCTTTTTATCTAAATGCAAAATCAACCGATTCAAAAAAAAAAAAAGATGATTTCATTTCAATGGAAGTTCCGTGATCAGATTTGCTACCAGAGTCGAAGTAAATGTGAGTAAACCTTGATGACCTTTGACATGCACATTCATGCCGTTGACCAGTCGCAAACCGCTTTGACAGTTCTGACGTTTGAGGGAACAGAGCAGGACTAGAGAATCCAAAATGGAGGACACTGCTAACATATCAAATGACCCTTCTCTGCTGGACATTTAACTCCTCTACAAAGAGATATGACATGGTCTGCAGTCAATTAAGGGACAGGAGTAGATGGTACAAATACATGTCCTCTAATTAAACAACCAAATTCTTTATGTGACTCCAGAATGACACATAGGAGTGTTTTCTAATGTGGCACCTCTATCTGCTTTGTGCAGGACAACATCATTTGTTTGTGCCTTCAAAAATTATTATAAATCACTGCTTCAAAAAATGATCTGACAACGCTGTGGTGAAGGTCTGGTTAGGTTTAGGTTTAGGGAAAGATCATGATTTAAATGAGCACTTTAAGGTTAGAGAAACATGTGGTGTGGCTTAAACTACTTTCTTAAAGCTAAACCACCATCATCATCAGGGCTACAATAATAAAAATGTTGTTCAGATTAGGGGATGATCGTAGTTAAGGTTTTTAAAAAACTGTCCCGACTTGCGACAGTCTACTGTTGGGTTATAGAAGAGGGTCTAAAAGCAAATAATCCAGTTGTTGTGGATGTAAAATTGTA
This sequence comes from Euthynnus affinis, assembly GCA_029490765.1. Classification (NCBI taxonomy): domain Eukaryota; kingdom Metazoa; phylum Chordata; class Actinopteri; order Scombriformes; family Scombridae; genus Euthynnus; species Euthynnus affinis. The sequence goes on along the minus strand of CM055857.1, from coordinate 2,866,972 downwards.
CAATCAATAAATTAAGGAGTTGAATATATTTATATATTTCAAGCACATGCAACTATTTTTTTGGCAAAGACAGCCGTGCCTCACTTGAAAAGAAGGATTTTCTTACAATGCATTGAAACTGATAACGATCTCACAACCCCAGTTCACCTTCTCTGTGATTCCACTCGTCCGTATATGTTTGAAGTTTGTTGTTGTTATTTTAAAACGTCATCCTTTTTTCTTGAAATTTTGGAAGAGTGTGCGCTTAGAAAGGGGCCAGTGTCTGCACCTCACACCCTGAAATCTTTCTGGCCTCTTTAATTTTGTGCCTTGGCTTTGTATTCGAACGTTTGATCAGAGCTCTGTGTACAACATTGTGCTCATGTATTTTTGTGGATCATTTTTATTGGGAACAAATTATTTCTTTTTCCTGGAAATGAGGTGATTTGTTATGGGTCCACTTTTTGCTGAGACCCCCGTTAACCCACCAACTGCGTGCTCACGAAACACACGCATGCACACAGACACACATGGATACAAGGACACACATGTGCACACACAAATTTGTTCACTTTTAAAAAATGTAGTCAGGTTCATAAACATAAAAACTGGCGTTCTTTCACAGACATACTCTTAGACACCCAGAGGAATTTACTGTGAGGACCCCCCACTGCGCTCCAACTAGAAAAATAAAAACCATTGAGTCATTTGCCCTCTTTGTTCGCAGATTTTAAAAAGGTGTCAAATAGCTTGCGTTACTATGTTTTCCTGCTGCAAGAGCCAGTGAGTTTAGTGCTGTCACAGCAAAAACACTGAAAGAAAAAGGTTCATGACTCAGTGGCCCACAAAATCTAATCAAACTCTGACACATACCTGGTGGTTAAAGCTGCTTCTATACACAGCTGATTTTTAGCAACACTAGCTGCTATGGTAGATTATGATTCAGTCCAACATTTCCATGAAATGTGATATGGACATTTATACACCAGTGATTACATTCAAATTCATCTTGCATTACCAATAGGCCAAACTTGTCCATTACTTCAGTTCTTGATGGGATACCTCTCAGAATCCCTGTCAGCTAGCATGCTAAATGTAGCAAGACAAGTGTTTTCACATGAACATGCTAACAAACAGTAAAAAAAAAGCACTGTCACATCTCTGTGCTAATGTTAGCATAAGGTTTAAAGTATGTCCAAACAGAAGCTAACTGGTGCGAACCTAAAAAGGAAAGCTTGTAAATCTTAGAGTTCTATTTTATTGCATAGTTATTCATTTACAGTAAAGAAAAATAACAAGCACAGATGTTTCAGCCCCATAAAATGTTATAGCTGATTATATTGAGCAATTAAAGCAAGATGAGGCAAAGCTTAGACTAATGAAAGCTGACAGTGTAGAACTGAGCCTGACAAGCTGAGTCTGAGATGTCCATCTAAAAATGGCCATCATACATAAGATGAACCCTTTTGATTTAGGGAACAGCATAGCTATTTATTAGACGCCACCTTTAGGTCAGACTTTTAGCCACACTATTGGTAAGCCATGCTAGCAGCGTGGCTCTTAGCATGGCAGTGTCACTTAGTCTCTCCACCACTTTGGTCCAGACTAAGATATCTTGGCAACTGTTGGATTGATCACCATGAAAATTTGTGCAGATCTTTAATGTCCCCATTAAAGAGAGTATTGGATGTATTTCTTAAATTGATACCATCAGACCATGTTCTCTCTTCCAACTCCCCAGACCTGCCATTCTCAAGTTGTCCACCAGATGCCCTCGGACTTGCTCCTCCTCGCCCATTTTTTACCAACTGGAGTTTAGACATAGAAGAGCAAGTCAAGGTTGTGAACAGTGAGATACAATAATTGAGACAGGAGGAAGTTGGAGGAAGTTACATCCAGTCTTTGGTAGCTATTAGGTAGTCTTGCAAGGTGGAGAGTTTGCTGAGGTCATTCAAATTGAAAGTAAAGTATAGCTGTGTATTGTCTGCATAGCACGATTTAAGTGCAATGCACTTAAATTGACTAATGAGGAAACCAAGGGGGAGCCTGTACAGGGAGAAAAGAGTAGGACCAAGGATTGAACCTTAGGGTACACTATATGTCAGCCGAGCAGGTGATGCAGGTGTAATGATCAATGGCCACAAAAAAACTCCTGTCTGACAAATAGGAGACAAGCCAGCCGAAGTCAGTCCCATTTTTAAGCGTACTAAGGAGAATAGAGTGGTCACCAGAGAACTGAACATTCCCCGGCATCATTGTGCATTAAACTATCATTTGAAACTCTAAGCAGAGCAGTAGTGAGGACAGAGAGGCAGCCTTACCTTGGCATGCAGGAAGATGACTTCAAGGCCTTGGTTAAGGAACTCACTACATGGGTGGGTAGATAACTTTTTCAGCACTCGTGAATCCCAGCACACACCTTGGCCTCCACCTCAGCTTGCATCTTGGCCTGCGTTCCAGCCTGTTTCCCAGTCTGCTAGCTTTAGGCCTGCTAGCCTTCAGCCTGCACCCCAGACTGCTTACAACCAGCCTCCTCTCCATTAGGCTTGGGGTTGTGAGCCTACAGACTACCTGTCCTGTCCTGGGATGGCTAGCCCGCCTCCAGTCTATCCTGAGCCAGTTGTCCCCCAGTCCTGATCCCGCCTTCAGGACCTGAATATGAATCAAATGAGTAGTCAACCTGATGTCCAGTGGTCACCCTTTGAAGGGACCCGCTTTGCCATTTTCACAGGGTACTGTGGAGTCTCAAATAGGAGGTATGGTTCCCAGGTCTCCTGATGCCACTGGGTCTCTCAGCAGCTCACTGCCACCGAGTCCACACTGCCCAGTGCCACCATTTGGGTCCAGCCCTTTCTTGTGCTGCAGCAGCCGTGAGTTCCCATGCTGCAACCATCTCTTGTCCCTGCTGGATTGCTGGGCTGCAGCAATCTCCCATTCCCGAGCTGCTACGTTGCCCTATTCTTGAGCTACAACAGTCCCCTGTTCCCAAGCTGCAGCAGTTCCCAGTTCCTGTGCTGCCGTGGTCCTCTGTTCCTGTGTTGCAGGCCACCCACCTGAGGTCTCTTGCTGCTAACCTGTCCTGCTTCCAGACCACTTGTTCCTGAATCCCCCCTTCACCCACCCTGCTCGGTGTTCCTGATTAGTTTGATGAGATGTCTGCATTCCACCTTGAGGAGGGTGTTCTGTTACTGTCTGCTCCTTCAGCCACACCCTCATCCCTAGCTCTCTGCATTTCTTTAACCTGGCTATGTTCTCTCTCCCAACTCCCCAGACCTGCCATTCTAAAGTGGTCCACCAGATGCCCTCAGATTTTCCCTCCTTTTCCCACCTACACACCTGTTTCCACTCAGTAATTGTCTGCACCTGCTGCCCATTCCTTCACTACTCATACTGGTCCATTTCCTTTGTTCTCTGACAGTTTGTCAATGTTGCTGCTATGGACTCTGTCTGATCCCGGACTTTACCTGTTCTTGCCATTCCTTTTGTTTGAACCTTTTTTCCTGTTTATTACCTGCCTGCCTTGCCCATTTGAACTGGTTACCTGTCGTGGACTGCCTCCCTTTACTAAATGTAAACCTGTGTTTTTGCTTTTTTGCGTTAAATATCCTTCTCATTTCACCCTGACTAAGATAAAACTGAAATGCCCAGACTTTTAGTCAATTAAAAAACAGGATGAGGTTAACTAGATATGATAAAAACTAGAACAACTAACCACAAAACACAAAGCAATTACTCAAAGCAATTACACAGCACTGATTTGTCATTATGAGCACAACAACTTTAGCATTCAGCTCAAAAACACCTCTATGCCTATATACAACCTCGGAGTCACTAGCATGGCTGTAGACTGTTAGTGATGTTCATCCATCAAACAATTATTCTGGTTTATAATAACTAAATCCTCATTTACATATACATAGGTCCACATTTAAATTAAACCAAGTTTTATTTTCCATTGTCAGACAATAAAAAGGCCTGCAGCACCAAAGCTCCACACTACTTTTTTCTATGTCTGTTTCCATCTTTTATGGCAGGTAGAGTTGAAGGCACATAACAGCCTAACAAAACACTGTTCAGAAGTCATTTAATCAGTCATTTACACACTATTCATACAATAAACATTAGCACCACCAGGATGGAAAAGTCACGTTGACCTGACAGCAGACTCCCATTTCCATCGTCCCAGATTTGTTTGTAGGTACATAAGAAAGACAGCCGATGTTATCAAAATATGTACAACCTGTGAGTCTTTTCTCCACACCACATACAGGCTCACAGCCAATAGGTTTCCATGTATGAAACCTGAGTTAGGTGTTTTGGCTTGAGACAATGAAAAGGGTTTGGTTGCAAAGCAGTTATTAAGTGAGAGAGGCCGAGATATTTGAGTTAAGCTCTCTGAGGAGTTTCAGGCTGGGAATAAAGGATTTTCAGTCACATGGTACAAAGAGAGAAGCACAAAGGAGGGAGAGTGTTCACCAACTTGTAATTTCCTGCTGTGAATTCAGGTGTATGAGCTGAAGATGAAAGAGGATTATTGTTTATTTATGATCAAACTAATATTTGAACAGATTACTACAGCACCTAGCTCTAAAACTTTTAAGTAACTAGCTTGTTTTTAGGAATCCTACATCCTTCTTTTCTGATACAGACACTGTATCTCTTTTTTTTCTTTTCAAATTTAAAATCCTCCTTGTGAACAACTGATGGGATTATAGGAATGGTAACAAGGAGGGGTGTAACGGTACACCAAGTTCACGGTACTGAACCGTGAACTTGGTGTACAATGGTTTCTGCGTTGCGGTTCAGTACGATTTCAGTGCAGCAGGGAAAATATTAAAAAAGAAAGGTAGAAAATAACTTTTTGGTCTTTCATTTTGTAAAAATGTAAACATCCATCTACGGCTCATTGGTTGTAACTATTACTGAAACAGTTTAGTTGTGCTGCAGTGGAAAAAGAAAACAATCTTTCTGTTTCTTGGAAGGAGTCGGGACACCTGCTGACAGCTGTTTTATGCTGATTTATGGTCTAACTGTATATAAAGTAGTTCAATAACATAGTATAGTATAGTATTCTTCCTACAACTGCATGCACCAAACCATAATGTGCATACTGTGGCAGTTCAGGACGAATACACGAATCGTTACACCTCTAGTAACATGAGGCTGTAACTACTACGGCTGCAACTAATGATTATTTTCATTAGCAAGGTTTGTATGCAAATTTGCAGAAAACAGAGAAAGGAAAATGTGACTTAATGCACATTTCCAGCCACTACTGTTATATGAATATTAGGCGTTTGCTTATCAAAATAAACAGTTGGTGGTGCTAATTATCCAGTCAGATTATCCAGTCATATCTTCTGCAGTGCCATTAAACCATTGCAGAAGAAGAAGAAGACGCAATGAGAGCAAGTCATTAAAAGAGCAACAGCCAAACCTCAAATGGGGAAAACCAATCTAGAAAACATGATATGAAAATGGGATTTCTGCTTGTGTCGTGTATTAATTAGAGGAACATACAGTTTCCTTATCACTCTACACTGATCTGATGTTTAAGTCACATGCTTCATGTACATAATGATTTATCCGTCAAGTCTGTCTACATTGCACTTTGTTGTGTTTTGCTTTTGTTGATACACCAACCTTTCCACCTCAGCCACCTCAGCGCCAAATGTATTGGCAATGTTTCAAGATGGTTTTTGAGTTGTTTGGTGATTCCACTCAGGTTTTTAAAATGCTTAATTGAAAATGTGTATAAAGATGAATGGAACTGCACTTATCTGACTATTATTTTCTCTATTAAATGATTGATAGATGTCAGAAAATAGTGAAAAATGCCCATCACCATTTCCTGAAACCCAAACTGACATCATTAAATTGCCATGCAGATATTTTGGGTTTTATTTGTTGAGGTTTTGAGATATCCACCCTCACATTTCTGCCGCCAGAAATAGAATTTAATTTGCGGTCTGTTCATTGAATTGAAAAATGTCAATTACAAAATTCAGAAACAATGTCCTGGTTACTTAAGAACCCACTGCGAAAAGTTTTCATTGGAACTACACTTTCAGAAGACATAGTCCCTTTGAGATCACAGTGAGCTCCGTGGGTCGTCCAGAGCGACGGGGATGTGGGATTAAATTTGTATCATAATAACTGAACAACATCTCATAAGGGACACTGTTTCTGGAAAGACAAGTTGCTGTTGAGGTTTTTTTAAAGTTATTTTTTGAAAGTAGTGACCACTGAAACCATTCACCTTCGTTGTACTTGGGTGGAGACAGAAATCTATAGACATGACATATGTGGCCTAAATACAGACGAGTGACAAATTAAAGGAAATGAATGCTTGACCCCTACAGCGAGGGGATCTGGTGGCTCTGTTATGCTGTGGGGAGCATTTTTCTGGCATGGTTTGGGTCCACTTGTCCCTTTAGAGGTAAGGGTCACTACAAATCAATACAAAGTTGTTCTGAGTGATCACCTTTATCCTGTGATGAAACATTTCTATCCTGATGGGAGTGGTCTCTTCCAGGATGACGAACCGTTCAGGGCCATGAGGGGTCACCGAACGGTTTGATGGGTATGAAAATGATGTGAATCACATGCTATGGCCTTCACAGTCACCAGATCTCAATCTTATTGAACACTTATGGCAGATTTTAGACCTCTTCAAAACATCAAATGAGGGAATATCTCTTGGAAGAACGGTGTCAATCCCTCCAGAAGAGTTCAGAGACTTGGAGCATTGAAGCTGTTCTGGTGGCACGTAGAAGCACAACACCTTACTAAGACACTTTATGTTGGTTTTTCCTTTAATTTGTCTGTATATACATACTTAATATTTAGGCCACCATGGCTTGCCCTTCCCTCATTACCACCACTGAGGTGCCCTCAAGCAAGGCCCTTAACCCCAACTGCTCACTGGCCGGCAGATCAGACTGATGCTGTGCTGTGCTGTGCAGCCGCTATGAATGTGTAACTGTGTGAGTGTGATCAGGGTGTTCTTGCATAAGAGAGCATTACTCTGACAGAAACTCCTCTGAAAAAATAAAAGTAAAACTAAATCTATGCAGCCTTTGTGAAACGCTTTGTAACATGGATTTCGAAAAAAGTGCTCCATAAATAAAGATTATTATTATTATATCTCAGCTTGGACAAAGGAAAACCACAACTATGTGCATGACTTGAGGTGAGTCATGAAATATGTTTGTTTTTGAACACTATTGTTGTCAGTCCATCCACACAAGCTCGATGACAGAGTTGTGAATAATTTAAAAGCAGACACTGGGTTACGAAATTGTTTTATAAATGTAAGAGATAGAAGAGTCTGTGTTTACTCCTTTAGTAAATACTGAAGTTGTATCAAAGCTCCAAAATAAAACACCTGCACGTATGCATGAACACCCACAACACACACTCATGCATATTCACGTTTCCACACACATTCAGAAAAAAAAAAAAACAACAACTCACCTTTCTGCATGAAATCATGTGATCCTGCAGGGAGGTGTTAATCTTTAGTTTTTGCAGTGACAAGTGGGCTGGCTCATTCCAGCAGGTGACTGTTGTGCCACTGTGCAGCCCCGCGGAGAGACTTCAAACTCAGGTACAGACATTACTTACAACTTACTGAGGTTTTATTTTTTTACAAAAAGATATGAGTTGATCTGTGAAATATGCTTTTATTTCAGCTGTTACACTCATGCAGATCAGAAAATATAATGTCAGACTGTTTTTTTTTCAATGTCAAATCCAGAGAAGATCTAAAATGCTCTGAAATCTACATGTAGGGAAGGTTTAGCGGTCTTATATGAGCATTTAGAAAATAAGAAAAGGTGCCAGTTTTACTTTCTGCTCTACTTAAATCTCTGGAAAATAATATGAACTGCATGCTCGTTAAAAGGCATCAAATATTAATCATCCTTTTTAAAGTGACAAGTTGTCAATTCAGTATCCACACTGAGGACGAAAGAAAAAAAAAAAACCCTCCAAAATCAGAGACAACAAGTGAGTAAAGGTTGTAGACAGGAGAACAATCGGTAATCTGAGATACAGTATTAAGAACAGTAACACAATGCCTGAATGGTTAAAAAACAAAACAAGATGTGGTCAAGGTGATAAGTAATGTTTGTGATCATGTTTCACAGTGAAATCTAATCAAAAACAGAGCTATGTTTTATAAATAACATATTGGATGATTGTTTTTTTAAATACCCAGAATTATGAATATGTTTAATGTAGTTTGATAAAGAAAGATGAAGAGCACTGTAAAAAAAAAAAAAAGAGGATGTGAATATGTGAGGTGGCATCACTGCTGACACAACAGGACTGACTGTTTCATAAATATGCGTCTATTGATCTTTTAAACAGTGAAGCACGCAAGAATGGAGACTCTGAAGGTCATGTTGGATCTGAAGAAAAACCACACTGCTGTAGACGCAAATGATAATCAAAACCTGATGACCAGACACTGCTTTAGACTAACAAATGACTCATTTAAATTCACTTTCTAAAGTCAAAGAGAGAGAGAGAGAGAGAGAAGTGAAGATGCTGATACACACTTCTACAGAAATAGACTCTGAATCTGTGATAGAAATGTTTCGAAATCCTTGACTAAGAAGTAAATCCTGCGTCTGGATTCAAGTGCAACGTTAAGCTATTTCTGATGAAGCAAAACAAAACCAAACACATGCTCTGGTCCACTTAGCACTTTGAAGCTTGGATAAACCATTAACCTCCAGGAACCGACTGCTTAAATGTAAGAACAACTCCTGACTTTCTGTAAAAATGTCTTCTGGCATTTAAACTGCGTTTTAAAAAACTCTGCCACTGGACATAAGATTAGTGTCAACAGATTTGTCTGAAACAACTCCTGAAACAACTGTTGTGATCTCACCACCACTGGCACACGGTTCATTTGACGCACTGAGTGTGAGTCTAAGTGACTTGTTAAGATGGAAATATTTTGCAGCGTTGAGGTTTTGAAGGTCATTAGAGGTGGCAGAAACCCCCAGGGCAAAGCTAAGACTAGCCACCCATGTACACGGTTCTGTTCTAGTGAACAACAGATGGGTGGCACAATGTCATTTGCAGTAAGTGAGCATGTAATGGAGTTGTAAGTGCCCCGAGCAGGAGAGGAAATAAGCCAATTGCCTAAGTTGTTTCCAGAGTTCATCCCATGAATCCTATTGTTGGCAATGGATGATGAACCGTTTTGAATACAAAAGGACACTTTTATAAAAATGCTGTTGTAGAAACCTCAGAAATATAAAGTTTCATACCCAAGGAAGTGAAGTTTTGCTTTGTTCATAGAGAGTGCAGTGGAAACTTTATGCCAAAGGTCAGGATGTGTTTTGGTTGTAAGTGGCTGTTCAGTGTGATGTCTTGTTTTGTACACAGAGCTGCTTGTTTTAGGTCATAAGCTCCACAAGTAGGAAGAAGAAAATGTGGAGAAAACAGCTCAACCTAGTGGGTCAACACCACAGAGGAGCTGCTGTGTGCAGTGTACTGCTCAGGAGGAGAAGACACATGATACAGTAAAAATGCAAAATACTAATTTATCAAACCTCTATAATGCTAGGGATGTTTCACTTGAGCATCATGACTGTCAAATGGAAAAAAACCCATATATTTCAGTGTATACAGTAGACTGCATGTGGTGCAAATTCCTCTGCAGTATCTTGAACTACTTAAAAGACGTTCAGTTCTGATTAAAACATCTTTTCAAGGCCTGATACTCCAGATGCTAATATGGTCAAAATCACTCTGACAACAGTCACATCAAGCTGAAAAATGCAGAATTAATAGTGGATTAATTGTGTCTTTGAAGTTGAATTTCTGAGTTGACCACATGAAACGAGATGGGAGTATCCCAATTTAAATTTCCTGCCAGTGTTGAGATACTTGAGATTCTTGCTTTCTTTTTTTATTTAGACGTTTATTTCACTTTCTTTTTTGGAGTGACAAAGTTTTCACGAACTGCCGGAACATTTGTCTTCATTGTGACTCTGTCGTGCATGAAGATGAAATTATAGCCTTTATCATAAAAAGACTGTCTGCACAGTAGCTCCATCGAAGAGTTTCGAAATATGAGATATGTTATACATATCAAAATGTGTTTCTGTCTTATGTATTAGGCATCTAAACAAGTCTGAAATAGTAGATTATTTCCATTATTCATTAATCTGCTAATTAGTTTCTCAATAAACCAATTAATTATTTGGTTTATAAAGTATCAAACTTGTGAGAGAAATGTGCAAGAAATGTGAAGTCCAAGGTGAAAACTTTAAATTGCTTGTTTAGTCCACCAACAGCTCAAATCCTAAAGTTATTAAGTTTATTATCACATATGACACAGAAAAGCATCCTCAGAGTGCAAGGAGCTGGACTCAAATGCTAACTGCTAACATGAGCATGCTAACATGCTCAAAGTGGCCATGCTAACATTCTGATGTGCTGTATAGCGGGAATATCGTTTACCATGTTCACCATCTTAGTTTACTGTGCGTAGCGTGCTAAAATTTGCTAATTAATACTAAACAAGATCAAGTCATAACCCAGTATATAGCTGGACCATGTACGAAACACAAGAGGGCTTTAATTAGCATGTTGCCTGGCTACCAACAGACATGGACATCGCAGCATTTTTAAGATGTTTATTTTTATGTAATTTTAAGTGTATTTTTTTGTATAGCACTTTGTATATAGTAGCTGTAACTCAAGATGCTGTACACATAAGAAAAACATTAAAAAAATACTTAAAATGAATTGCACCTGATTTTTGGTGCTGTAAGAAGGGTTGAGTTAAGGTTAGGCTGTTTTTTCACATACCCACAACACAAAAAATAGTTTTAATGCAGTTTAATCAAGTTAATCCTTAAAGTGTAAATACAGTGTGTTTTGTGTTTATAAAGGTTGCACTCATAAATGTATTTTTTATTATATTGCTTTCAATTTATTTACCACAAACATGGAAGTGCTTCATTTTGAAAAGACATTAGACTCATGTAACATGCGGAAACAGTTGTCTTGACAGTGAGACTGTTTATGCTCGGACAGATCCTCAATTCTCAAGTAAATGTCACACGACGCAAACAGGCATTATTTGGATAAACTGACCACATATTGGGAATCTAAATGGTTACTTTCTCACCTGAAAAAATATTAAAACTTATTAAAGTGATAAATTGACAGCAGTCTCACAGCACCCTCTTTACTAGGAAGCACATAGACACAGTAAGTACAGTAAGTACAGTAAGCACATGGACACAGTAAGTACAGTAAGCACAGTAAGTACAGTAAGTACAGTAAGCACATGGACACAGTAAGTACAGTAAGTACATGGACACAGTAAGTACAGTAAGTACAGTAAGCACATGGACACAGTAAGTACAGTAAGTACATGGACACAGTAAGTACAGTAAGTACAGTAAGCACATAGACACTGTAAGTACAGTAAGCACATGGACACAGTAAGTACAGTAAGTTCAGTAAGCACATGAACACAGTAAGTACAGTAAGTACAGTAAGCACATAGACACAGTAAGTACATGTGTACACAAAACATTGATCTGCGGGTGGCAATGAGTACAGAGGGATTCGTCGTCTAGGGGGCACGAATGTCTTCATGTTTGATAATCCGCCCGATAGCGGTTAGATAGATAGATATTTCAGACAAAAGTGGTGGACCAACAGACCAGCCAGGTTAGCAAGGTTTTCATCCAAATTTAGTCCAGATTTTACCAGGATTTCCACAATATCGGCTAAAGGAAATTCTAATTAATGCAAATTTGAACTCCCTGCTGTCCAACAAATATTTGGAGTTGGGTCAAGATGAACAGTTGGAGGCGCTAATTTCCCAGGGTGCCGTTAAACCATTGCGAGATAAATGGGTGCAACAAGATGATGCAATTAAAAGAGTGACAGTCAAATCTCAACACACATAATCTAAAAACATTTTTAAAAATGGCGCTTATGTTTATTTAATGTATTAATTTGAGGAACATTACATCTCGTCATTGCTGTACACAGACACAGTCTTTCGCTACTTCTAGTTTCTTCAGGTTATAGATATTTAAGTCACACTCTTCATGTAAAATTATTGGCTAACTCCATTTCCACTGCATTTTGTCGCATTTGCCGCTATTGATACACCTACTTTTCAGCTCGGTGTGAAATCTTTTTGGGGATATTTCTAGATTTTTTTCAAATTTCCTGCATTTCCACTCAGTTTTTTTATGCATAAATTGAAAATATTAATAAAAACTGGTAGATGGAAATACACTTATTGCCATCCGTGAAACCTAGCGTTAGCTAAAAATGACTTAAAATAATCAATAATGAAAATAGTTCATTTTCTGTCCATCGACTAATCAGGTGCTTTACCGAGACTGAAAGTTACACAACCAGCCAAAGTCTTAAAACCGCAGGAAAAAGCAGGAATAATTGAAATCACAACTTTATGCTCTGTTCCATAAACATCAGTGGTGTAGTATTCTGCCTGCTTAAATGTGTAAATGGCAACTTTTTGATTTTGCTACTGATTCCTCTAAAAAGTGATATCAGCGTCCCAACTTTCAGACTGATAACCTATGACTGCTACAGTAACTCAGCATCTTTTAATTTTCCAGTGGGATGTTGTGTTTTTCTCCTTTCGTTCATATCAGGGTATTTAGGAGGGGATTATGGGAAGCTAATAGGACGTTATTTCTATGACCTCATGGAGTGAGCTCTAAAATCTGGCAGCGTGGCTGTTAGCTCTAGCCAGGAGGAAGTGGAGTCTGACTGGAGCCCAGTTCACTCAGTCAGATAGCGGTGATTCAAACCCCATTTGTTTTGGGCATAGAGGATGCTCTCAGTGGTTTGGCTGTGATTGGCCATTCCTCTGCCCGTGATCGCACCATGACACTATTCCAGTTTCCACATTTTTCCCCTGCTAACTTAGACCAGTTCGGTCCTGTGGCGCTTCCATTATTGGCCCTCTGACAATTCTTTGGACCCCACCCAGAAAAAAAAGGTCTTGGGCATTGCTGTGGACAACAGCAAACCTTTGCATGGAAACATTGTTGTATGTTTACAGAGAGTTACTGGGGCAAAAGCCATCTTACTGTGGTACAACAACAGACCGCTCATCATTAAACTGATATTTAAAGCGGAATTCAAGTGCAAAATGTCTTCTGTACCTGCACTGTTTGACGCATTTCCATAATTTTAGCTGTCCAACACTGACAAAACAAATAAAATATGACTTTTAATGTGCTTATTCCACTACAACCACTGCCAAAAAAAGAATTTTGTAAAATCCATCAGCAGAGATGCATTAAATGAAGAGTAGAGATATTTCCACAAGTATTTGCAGCACATTAGGTATCCTCGGTTTACAAGTTTATCCAAAAACTTCGAAGCCAAAGTAGCAGCCCGAGCGAGGTCTGTTACGATGGGTTTTGTATCTCCAGGCAACTGCCCCATTATGATTAAATGTATTGACACAGTACAAAGAGGCAGGAAAAACAGAATCATACATGGTAAACATTCCCAGATTGCTATCTTATAAATAGATCCCAGAGCAATCAAAGCACAGATGAAAAAAAAAACAAATAGGAGACAAAATATGAAAGAAAACATGTGAATGAAATTATAAGGATAACCCATGATGGAAAAAACAAACAAAATATTTTAAAAAAAGGCAACACAACAAGACTTTTTAATTCCTGTCTTACTGTTCTTATTGTCAACACAGTGCTGCTCATAATGCTTTTATATTAGATGTTACAGGAGGGTGAACAAGAGGTTGGAGCTTTCCAGTAATCGGCCAGTGTTTTTTATACATGGAAGACTCTATTCTTAATTGTTTCCTCCAACAATGGAGGGCCAGAAAAGTCAGGCATAGGTGAATGGCTGTGCGGACCGGTTTCTCTCACAGAGCAACAGGGAATGCCTTTTAGAAATATTATGAAATACATGACAAGTTGCACCATCAAGGCAAGAATTAAACATTAGATTTTCATTGAAATGTTTATATATTGTCACATATATTAAGGTCATTTCTACAGTTTGCTTTGGTCACAAATTTTCATTTGACAATCAGGAGTGGGCTCAATAAAGAAGAACTATAATACTGATTCTGCAAAATACTTCTGTGGATTAATTTGTGTCTAATGCTGCAACACATCTTCAATTTTAGCACTGATTTTGCTGTAAGAGATCTAAATCAGTGCCAAAGCCTAATTATGGGCACAACAAATCCAGATTTCTTTGTTAGATTTGTGTTTTTGTGTTGTGTTGTTGTTGTTGTTGTGGGCTCCTACAGCCCCATGTGGGTCAGAGATCAGACAGCTTTCAGTGGCTGTTTGGTCTTGTTGGTGGTGTCGTCTGTCTGCTCCTGCTGTCATGACCTGCATTACTCTACTGACCTGGGTCAGTAGGAGGAGACAGCAACAAAACTACTCGGTCCAAATTGACAAATGTTAGACAGTTGCAGATTCAGGACTCTGGTTAGGGGTTAATTTCGATGAATCACACAGACGTACAGACACTGACCCAGAAATCTGTGAGTCCTGAGACTGAAAACTACATCTAGTCTTCCAAAAATAGTCGAGAAAACGTGTAGAGAATAAAGAGAACATTTTCATTGTTTCATTGTACTTGTTCCTAAAGCTGCAACTAACAATTATTTTAAGATGGAATAATTTGGTGATTATTTTTCTGATTGTTTAGTCTATATAATGTCTGAAAAAAGAGAGAAACAGCCATCAGTTAATATGTTTAAACAGCAACCATCACAAAAGACCAATAAAACTTACAAATGTTCAGTTTGAGTAGCTGAAAACAATGATTTTTCTCCCAGTTTCTGATTCAGAATTATCATATTTAATTAATTAATCAACTAATAATGATGTTTCCTACTCACTCCGTCAAACTCACCAAATATCTGAAATGCAAAGACCATGTGAGTGTTGACTGTTCACATGTCCAATGATCAAACTATACAGTGAGGTTGTTTTTCTCACGTAAAGCTACCATGTGAGGAATTTAAAAAATTTCCAACTCTGGTGCCCCCTAGTGCTGGTCCAAAAAGGTGTTTCTGTGTCTTTAATGGAAAGGCTCAGAGTCAGTGTGTTGATAATATGTGATAGTCAACATGCCACCGTGATGGATAAAATGGCTAAATATTGTTTACCGTCTTCCCTACAGACTCTGCAAGATGCATAAAGAATATAAATCTGTGAGCCCCACCGATGACATCACAGTTGTGACGACTGAGAATGGATATGGACAACAAAAGAAGCGCCGATACATACGTAAAGAAGGCAGCGCCGACATCATATTCCGCCATGTTCCTGAGGAGTGGTTGCTCTTTGTGACCGACATCTTCACCACCTTGGTGGAGATCAGATGGAGGGTGATGTTCCTGATCTTCGCCCTGTCTTACATCCTGTCCTGGCTCTTCTTTGGCATCCTCTTCTGGGTCATCGCTCTCGTTCACGGTGACATCAGAGACCACACCACTGACCCGTGCGTGTACGAGGTGCGCAGCTTCACCGCCGCTTTCCTCTTCTCGCTTGAAACTCAAACTACCATTGGTTACGGTTTCAGGGGAATGTCCGAGAATTGCATGATCGCCATCATCATCGTCACCATCCAAGACGTCATGAGCTGCGTCATCGACACCTTTGTGATCGGGATTGCCGTCGCCAAAATGGCATCCGCTAGAAAGAGGGCGCAGACGGTGGGCTTCAGTAACTGCGCCGTCATCAACCTTCGCGACGATCACCTGTGTCTTTCCTGGAGAGTCGGTGACTTCCGCAGGCACCACATGGTGGAGGGTACAGCTCGCGCTCAGATAGTCCATTCGACCACGCACGCCACAGGAAGAATGGACGTGACCTATGAAGACCTGGTCATCCAGCAGAGGGACATCGTCCTGGTCACACCTACCACCATCTGCCACAGGATCGAACTCGGCAGCCCTCTGTACAAGATGAGCTTGGTAGACCTCCGGAAAGCGGACTTTGAGCTGGTGGTTTCGTTCACGTACACAGATGACTGCACAGGTATGCTGCATCAGACCCGCACCTCGTACACTCCGGCTGAAATCCTCTGGGGTCAGCTGTTCCAGGAGATGATCAGGGTCAGCAGGAGG
Source organism: Euthynnus affinis (assembly GCA_029490765.1). NCBI lineage: Eukaryota > Metazoa > Chordata > Actinopteri > Scombriformes > Scombridae > Euthynnus > Euthynnus affinis. The sequence goes on along the minus strand of CM055857.1, from coordinate 2,850,849 downwards.
CACTACAGGGTGGATTACATCCTGTTCAATCAAACTGCGAAGGTGCTGGTGCCCGAGGTGAGCGCTGAGGAGTATGAACACAAGAAGCAGTTGCGGCTCTCCCCCCGACATTCCCCACGACACTCTCCGCGGCCCTCTCCGCGCCTCTCTCCGAGGTCACCTCGGCAAACTCGTGAAAATCTTCTGAAACCTCCAAAGGTAACGGTGGAACTTGTGAACGACAGCCAATCTGAACCAACCGTTTCAACATCTCAGGAAGAGAAACATCAAGACACTTTGACTCTGCCAAACGACCTCACGAGTACAGAAATGTAAAAAAGGGCAAAAAGAGATATTAAAGATGCTACTGAATCCTATTTACTGTAAGAAACTATGTTTTTAAAGCATTTGTTAAATGTATCATTCCATCCTAAATCTGTCTTTTTTTAGTATCAAACACTCAACCCTTGTAGGCTTGAAAGATGGCGCCCATTTATCCCAATGGAAGCTGCTCATCCAGCTACATGTGGGCTATTGAAGGAATCCTTAACTGTGTACAATACAGGATTTACAGTACATGTAAGCTCAGCTAGCAAGAGTGCTACCAAGTGTAGCCTACTGATACTACTTCTGCTGCCTCCATGTGTCATGTCACCATCACTGTGACCATCAACAGTCTCCCTACGATACATCAGTCGTCTTTTGTCTCCCCGGTTTGCTGTGGCAGCTTAACATCCATTATCCAAAGAGTAATAATGGATACCTTTTGTTGCAGTACCACAAATTGGTTGCAAGGCTGACACGACACTCGTGACTAATAACCAGCTCTATTAATACACTCACGGATGGGTTGAATGCCATCCGTGGGTGTATTCACCTTTCACTAGGGTGGGGAACTTACTGGGGAAGTACTGGAGTGACGTACTTGAGATCCAATCTGTAAACCATTACAGGAGCTCAGACCAATATGCTGTATGTAAGGAAGCCATGCTTACAAGTTTAGCGGGACTGTGTGAGAGTGTATTTAGCCATATGTTAGTGTAAACATGAACATATTGAGCTTACAGATGGACAGAGAAGTGGATCGTGCTGCAGGAGTGATAGTTTTCTCCAGCTGTGCTCCTTCAATGACGACACTACAAACATTTTAAGCCTACAGGAGATAAGTATTTGATGTATAAGATATAAAATATAGACACTGATTTGAGTGTCAAACACTGTAATATGATATAAGCATATCATTTGAAATAAATTCTGTTATTGTAGGGTTCTGTAGACTTGAATGAAAACAATATAAGATGCATAGTTCAGTGGGTGAAAACTTGTTTTTGACTGAACTTCTAAGCTAAAAGTGCAACGAGTAGACTGACAACAGGGCAAACTCCACATGTATGTGTATGTTACTTCTTTTTTTTTTAATCTTATCTCTCCAGTTACATGACATGACCTTTTTACGCTCCATTTTCTTACTGTAAAGTTTAAAGTGTAGTCATTGCTGACAGTAAATAAACGGGAATGTCCCCTTATTTTGAGAAAAGTCAACCAGAGTTTATATGAAAAACACGGAAAAATGTTAAGTTTCCTTCGTGTTTCGTCGGTGGTGGAATCACATCTGTTTGGTCGTCGCTAGCTGTTCAAAACTGGTTCATCAAACCATCCTGTACGAGAATAGATGAACTTATTTGTGATGAAGCTTGTTTATTGTCTTAGATTTTTGTAAATTGCAAAAAAAAAAAAAAAAAATTTTGCATCATTGAATATTTTATCAACACCAGAACGAGAGGAACTGTTGCAACAGACTGACTAAATGTAATTTTGTTGACTTAGGATTTTATAAAATATGACAACAATATTGCTTATAACACAACACCAATGTCAACAAGTTCAATAAAGTGATGTTTAAATGTCTGGTTTGCCTCTTCACTTCCTCTAATGGGCATGTATCTGTCTGAGATGGATCATGGTTCTTGTCATAGAACAAAAGCCTTGATTAGGAAGGGCACTTTGATGTCAAGTAATCAGACAGAAAGTAACCAGATGCTGCTTTACAACACGCGGCTGTGTCGCTTTCATTTGCATCACTGAGTAATCTCATAATAGGTCCAAAATAGATCAATTCAAAGCTCATGATGTTATTTAGGCACAAGATCATGGCGGTGTTGATTTACTGTGATGCTGTCTATCCACCACCTTGATGGCTCAAGTTTAAGGTTCGGTCAATCTAAGACGTTTTTTCTGTTTTGCATGTGTACCTGAGAATCTACAAGCACACACCAACATATAAAACATATAAATCAGGGTTCATTCCCGCCATCAAGACTTGTATTCCTGGTCATCCGCATTAAGAGAAGCAAGTAGGTTGTTAAGAAGATTTTTCCAAGAGCTTTTCTACAAACACTCTTTAAATTTCTGCACACATTTCCCAAAGCAATACTTCACACATTCATGACATTAAAGGCTTCTTAACGTTGGTGATATAAATTATGAATACACATATCACAAAAAGGGGACATGTCATGCTTTCATGCTCCCTGAAAGACAAAAGCCGGGGCTTCATCCTCCTCTGGATGCTCTGTTTGCAAAGTTATTTGTAATATTTGATGCTGAGGTTGTTCTCCTGTTCCGACATTTGAGAAGTTTCCATTTCGAGTAAAGAAGGAGGAAAAACAGCGTTTACGTGCATGATACTGAGGATGACACTTCATACACTTGACAGTAACACACAGGAAATGGGAAATGTATACACCACTGGTTCAAAGGGGATGATTCAGTACAGGAACTGGACGCACATATCATCTCTGTTAGCCGTGATATAGATTAAAAATACACACATTACAAAGTGATGTAACTAAATTGAATTGTTGTCTATAGTCTTTATAATTCTGTGTGTTAATGTTGCTGGGTTTGATCGATTAAGCAGCTACGACTCGTTACTCTGACACTCATATTAAACCTCACATGAAGCAGTGGAGTGGAATATTTGCGACAGATATTGTGACTGTCATCCTGTCATCATTTCTGTGGGTGTGGAAACATGTACATACCCAATATAAATAAAACATAGCATGAGGAGAGTGGCGTCTCAGCCTGAAGAGATGAATATATTATGCATTATGTGTTTGTTAGTTTAACTTTTTTCCCTTATAGTCTAATTTAAACATCACATATTAGCACTCAGGTAAAAAATATTGACTTAAAAATGAACAAAAACTACAAAATCATGTAGCGTTCAGTTCCTCCTGCAGGTTTGAGCATCTCAAGATGTTCTTAGCCTCCTACAGGTAGGTGGAAGTAAGAAGAGTTCATCCTCCTCCTCTGTCCTGTGCTGCTGTCTGCTGCTGCTCACTCACACTACAGAGCTCTCTGTGTGTGTGTGGGAGCCAATCACTGGTTAACTTCAGTCTCCAGCTCTCCACCTTGTGGTCCACATGCAGCACTGGGCTGCTGCATGCGTCGCTCTCTTTATTGCTGGAAATTGGGCATGGAAAGCAAACACACACAACGCGCACAGTTCACTGACACAGGTGGTTTGGGCTAAATATATGTGCTGCTATAAATAACCAGAACTAAAAATAAGACCCACAGAAGGGAGAAAGAAAAAAAAAAAAAAAAAAAAGAAAAGAAAAGACAACAAAAACGAGCAGTTCAAAAGCTTTTTACAAAAACATGTAGTTGCGGGTTAATGTTTATCATGAATTAGTAAGCAGGAGGAATGATTTAGTCGATGGCTTTAACACAACACGGCTGCAGCCTGACCTAAAATTATAGGGCAACAGATGCATAGTCTAAACATCCGAAGCCACTTGATAGCTCAGTGGAGAAAGACAGTCATATCATAATACAGGCATGTAGGCCTTTATTGAGTGAGTCATTCTTTCCGACAGAACACATTTTCCATACCCACATTAAAAAATAACATCTATAAAAACAACGGATATCACAAAAAAAATGAGAATGATGGGCAGTTTGGTTTCACACTATCAACAGCAGGTGTTAACAGGCACAGGAGTCACTTTTCCTTTTTTTTTTTTTTTCTTTTCTTTTTTCTTCTTGTTGCAGGATTTTAATAGCAAGAAGAGAACCAGATGATTTTACAAGGATTTTTTTTTTTTTTTTTAATTTTCACTTGGTGTCACCGGAGTTACAACTTGTAGCTTTTTTCTGTTTTCTTATATTTGTTTATTGCATGTAAATATTAAACTAAAGCACCTCGTAGCATTTATTACAATTCAAAAGCAACTCCTCATTGAATATTCCTTAACCTGCTGTTTCATTTTTTTTTTAATAATTTCACTTTTCTCTTTGTCTTGTTGTTTACTCCTGGCTCCATGTCTTATCTGTATGTTGATTTTGCCTCATAAAGTTGCTTTTTCTTTAACAAAATATGATAATTTGAACTTTTTTTTTCAAATCTGAACCACTTAATTGCTTTTTCAGCCCTACATATATTATATATCTGTTTAATATTAGTGATGTTGACAAGATTTGAACGTTCAAGGGGGTAAAAAAAATCCTGAATTAATGCTTTTCTGATGTTTGTTTTTGTTTATATTTCTTTGACCCCTGATTGAGATTTAACGTGTCATCGCCCAATTAGTGTCAAATTGCTCTCCCATGTTGTGTTCTGTTCACATCATCTCTCTCTCTCTCTCTCTCTCTCTCTCACACACACACACACACACACACACACACACACACACACACACATAAACTTCGACAGAAAACACGGAATAATTGCGCCTGTTTCTCCTATGTGCGCTCCCCTCCTCCGCTCATTGGCCGGGCTCGGAGCGGGGGGCGGGCCGTGCCGGTGCGTGCTGTTTAAAACGCTTTGGTTCAACTGACTGCGAAGCACATTATCGAGAACCCGGTCCTCCAGAGACATGAAGGAAGTTTCACACTTCATCTTGTTCGGCCAAAGTAAATAACAAGCGCGCGGAAAACGACGCCGAGGATAACGGAGGCCAAACACGTCTGGGATTATATCTCTCCAAACTGATCCAAACCCGGTCCCGCACATGAGCAACAGGTAGAGGAAACATGACTTTTAGGCTTCATAGAGCTACTCTCTTATGTGCTTTAATGTGAAATATGATGTCTTGTATAAGAGCTTTACGCACATCACAACCGTTATCTTCTTTTTTTTTTTTGTGATGTTTCCAGCGTTATTCTCCGTGACACGCGGACTTCCTGGCTTTTACGCACGACTTCTGTGGCCACATCTGTCAGATAACGCGCCAAAACAAAAAAAAAAAAGTTTCACTTTTTGTTAGATCATGATTCGTCTTAACTTCTTCTCTTTTTTTTTTATTTTTATGGAGAATAAATATGAACTTGTGATGGGGATTGGATTGGAAAGAAAACGTGCATATGTCTCAGCCAGAGGGGTGTGTGTGTGTGTGTGTGTGTCTGTGTGCGTGCGTGTGTGTGTGTGTGTGTGTGTGTAGGGGGGGGAGGTGATTGCATCAGAAGCCTTTTTTCCCCCAGCACCTGTTAACATTTGTCGGTGGCATTTGGTGCAGAACTGTCTCTCTCCTTACAGTCAGATAGCTACTATTTAATAACTGTTTAACAACATAAGTACACTGTTAACAATCCTTATTAGTGTTATTTATGTATTTTTTTTGTCCACCTCTCCATAAGTGTCTCTACAACATCTGTCAAAACACTGTTTACTTTAATACTAAAGGCAAAAAAAAAAAGCACAGATCTGGCTGCTCATGCTTCATTTTAAGCAACGGAAACAAAAATCAGCTGCTTTGTTTATTACACTGTTTACATATTTGCCCACATCTGAGGATTAAAAAAAAAAAAAAAAAGCATCCTCAGTAAAGTGCATGCATATTAGATGCTACGTGGGTGAAACATCAGTAGCCTGTTGCCGAGAGTAAAACAAACGTGACGCGTGACAGATGCAAAAAACCCTGTACGCAGTCAAACTGTGAGTCATGCTGTCATTTCACAACTAAAACTGGCTGATGCAAACATTCGTGGTCATGTCATATATCGGTTTTCGTACGTGTGTGTGTGTGTGTGTGTGTGACACTGTCAAGACCTCCGGAGCTGAAGAACTTTCTAGTTTCCGATTCATCTTTAGAGCTTGTGCCTCAGAGAGAGAAAGAGAGAGAAAAGAATATAATAAATAAATAACAAAGAGAGAGAGAGAAAGAGAGAGAGGGAGACTGCAAGCGGGTCGATTTAGACTTTGTTGCTAGGACAGCCAAAACTAATGAGAGGTGTTTTAGTCATGCCGGATGAATCCTCACAGGACAGCCATTATCGCGGCACAGAGAAGAAATCCCAGAGGGCTGTCGGAGAGTCAACAAGCTGTGTGCATCTCTTCTGCGCGCGGCTCCAAGCTCGCACTTTTCCCCCCTGAAGCCTCCTGTCAAATAACAGACCCTGAAAACAAAGACTGACGATGTGATGTCGTGCTCCTGTTCTGCAAAGATGAAAAGTTCCTAAGATGGTTTTTTTTTTTTTGTGATTTGAAAGTTTCTAGAAGCTGCTTGAATGACAACAGTGTTGCATTAAAAATCCAAGCTGCACGTGCAAAACATCTTTCTGTTTTCCTTGAATGTTGAGAAAGAAAACTGAGCATTAAAGCTTTGGTTCAATTCATGACACAAATATATCAAAAAATGCATATCTGAGCCGTCTCAGTTTCAGTTTTTTAACAGTAGTGCAAAACCAACAGTCCATGGGATCCCGTAGAAACGCTGTAACCCACAACCCTGCGAGAAATGATCAGGTCAGCGCGGGGCAGCCAAGAAAAACAAGTCCACTTTGTAAATGACCAATAACGGGACCTGAGTGCAATTACTGTGTGGCCTCTCTCAGTGAAAGCTGAAATGTTAGATCGGGGTTAAATATCACTGTTTTCGTTCGTCATTACTGGATGAAATATTGTTGGCACGCAGAGCTGAGATTTTTCCGGCTCTTGGGTTTAAGGTTTTTGATGCTTTTTCTCAGGCTGCACGCACGTCCGACTTCAGAGCCATGAAGTTATCAGTCCTGACATGTCATACGTACCATGTTTGGAAAAGCTGCTGCCTATTAAACATGTTGGATAATGCTGTGATTAACCGTCTTTTAACGTGGTTTCGTAGAAGTTTATCCGGTTTGTCTAACAGGTCTTCTGTTTATTCGTTGCAGATGAGCTTGATGAGGTCCAGCCACCTGAAGAAAGAGGAGTGACCACTTCACTCTCCTCTTGGTTGCACTTCATATCGTGGGGGCCAGTGAGGCTGAAGAGGCTTCCCTTCAGCCCGCGTCATTTTTGTCACCATTTCCTTTTTGAGTTGGTCCCCCGAAGTGTTTCAAAACTGTTTCTCCAACGCTTCTTCCAGAAACTCAGACTGTTTTCCAAAGCAGAAGCAGCACAGCCCTCCCAGACAGAGGTGATGGGAAGCGTGCGAGCCAGCCGCTACAGCATTGTGTCATCAGAGGAGGACGGCATGAAGCTTGCCACTATGGCGGTACCCAACGGCTACGGGAACGGCAAGAGCAAGGTGCACACGAGGCACCAGCCGCAAAGCCGGTTCGTAAAGAAAGACGGTCACTGCAACGTGCAGTTCATCAACGTGAGCGAGAAAGGCCAGCGCTACTTGGCTGACATCTTCACGACCTGCGTGGACATCCGCTGGAGGTGGATGTTCATCATCTTCTGCCTCGCCTTCCTCCTGTCGTGGCTCTTCTTCGGCTGCGTCTTCTGGCTGGTGGCCATCTTCCACGGGGACTTGGAGAATAACAACAACACCAAGTGCGTCTCCAACGTGACCAGCTTCACCACCGCTTTCCTGTTCTCCATTGAGACGCAAACCACCATAGGCTACGGCTACAGATACGTAACAGACGAGTGCCCTGTCGCTGTCTTCATGGTGGTTTTCCAGAGCATCGTGGGCTGCATCATCGACGCCTTCATCATCGGCGCCGTCATGGCAAAGATGGCAAAGCCCAAGAAGAGGAATGAAACTCTGGTTTTCAGCCACAACGCCACTGTGGCCATGAGGGACAACAAACTCTGCTTGATGTGGCGCGTGGGCAACTTAAGGAAAAGCCACCTCGTCGAGGCGCACGTGCGGGCGCAGCTCCTGAAATCCCGAACGACGGCGGAGGGAGAGTACATCCCCCTCGACCAGATGGACATAGACGTCGGCTTCGACAGCGGAGTCGACCGCATCTTCCTGGTCTCCCCGATCACCATCGTCCACGAGATCGACGAGGACAGCCCCTTCTACGACATGAGCAAACAGGACCTGGAGAACTCCGAGTTCGAGATCGTGGTCATCCTGGAAGGCATGGTGGAGGCCACCGCCATGACCACGCAGTGCCGCAGCTCCTACGTGGCCAGCGAGATCCTCTGGGGCCACCGGTTTGAGCCTGTGCTCTTCGAGGAGAAGAACTACTACAAGGTGGACTACTCCCGCTTCCATAAGACATACGAGGTGCCGAGCACCCCGCTGTGCAGCGCCAGAGACCTCGCAGAGAAAAAATACATCCTCTCAAATTCCAACTCCTTCTGCTACGAAAACGAGATGGCGCTGGAGAACAAAGAGGACACGGACGAGGGGAACGGGGGCAGCGTTGGGCCCGACGGCACCCAGACAGACAACATCTCAGAGACCGAACACAGCCAAGCCACGGTGCCGCTGGAGCCCCGGCCCCTGAGACGAGAATCAGAAATATGACTGTTCAGACGTCAGACCTCACGTGAGAGATTTTATAAAATCGCCTCTCTGCTCCGAAAGGCACGACGAGCCGAGCTGGGCCTTGGGTAGAGGACAAGCCGAACGGTACTGCTGTGGGAAGCGGCGAGATTTAGGACTTTGTATGTAAGAGTCTTTTGAGCTTCGACTACATACAGTATGACAAAAACAAAACAAAAACAAAACACAGCACTATGAACCATGTGCATATTGCAGGAAGAATTCTCCATGAAGTCCCCATGAATGTGTGCTCAGTGTCTGTTGACTGCAAGGTGACAGAGAGGAAGGAGGCGGGGGATGAGATGACTTGAAAACTGCAGGCATGTCTCAGTTTCTCTGTCCAGCAAGACGCTTTCAGGAAGGTGGTTTTTTTTAAAAAAAGACGTATTCTCACCTCTTGAGAATATATCCTCAAGTGCTGCTAGAAAATAGTGGAAGCTAAAAAAAACTTTAAAAAAAAAAAAAAAAGCCCTTACAGATGTTTTCTTTTTGACACTTTCTCATTTAGAACCAAAGAGTACACGAAAGGCAGATGTCTGGAACAAAGAAGGTACAACTAGAGTATTTGTTCATGAGCTGGTCTCATAGCAGACATCACAGGAGAAGAAAGAAAGTTCAAATAGTTGGTAGGAAACTCTTCAGCAGATTCTTCAGCTCTATGCTTTGTTTGATCTGGGAGACTGTTCGTTGCTGGTCAGACTGATGGAAACATGCCTGCTTGTGTCAAGGTTGAGTCGAGCAGGGTTAGTATTAACAGCATCAAAACTGACAGAAATCATTAATTTAAAACTGAGGCGGGGGTAATATGAGAATCTGAATGTTCTTAAAAGTGCTGCTATGATGTTGCTTCTTCTTCTTCTTCTTCTTTTTTTTTTTTTCCTTTTTTTTTTTTTTTTTACGGTTGATAAAAAAAATGCCAAAGAGTATTACTATCATAGTTATGTGTTTCTTAAAAACAACACCTGATTAGATTTGGTACAGAGAAGTAGAGCGTTTAGGAGTTTTAATAAGGTTTGTTTTCAAGAACGTGTGTACAGTTTTTTTTTTTTTTTTTTTTAACGTTGATCATCCTTATCTTGAGCCACTTCATCAAGCCTTAATCCGGAAAGTCAAAAAAAAAAAAGGGGGGGGGGAAGTTAAACTAGAACGACAAGTTCTGTAGTGTTTGCTGAACTAAAACAAATATTCGGTTAATGGCTCGCTGGTGTTTGGAGAAATCGAACCAAAAAAAAGTTGCTTTAAAGCCGAACCTGCTTTTAAATTTGCATATGACGAAAAGAAAAAACTCCTCTCTAATGTCTGAATGTGATACAGTGTTATGATTGGAGGTTTGAAGGTAAAAATTGTCTCTCAAATATATCAACTCTCTATTTTTTTTTGAAGCCACTTTCCCTCTTTTTTTTTTTTTTTTTTTTTGTTGTTGCTGTCAGCAGACCACAGATCGGCCTACTTCTTTATCAACACTACTTGAGTTTTCATCCTCTGTTGTAACACTCTTACATTTTACTTGAGAATGTAAGATTTGAAAGAAAGAAAGAAAGAAAGAAAAAAAAAAAAAGCGTAGTTCAAAAGCCAAACGTACTGTAACCCTGGCTTATGAAGGCGTACCGCACAAGAGTTTGCATCAATAAAAATTTATATCCTCTATCTTTTTTTTTTTTTTTTTTTTTTTTCTTTTTTTTTAAAAAAGAAACCATGACGGAAAGCCTCCAAAGGCTACATCGATCCTACATGTGTAAATACCTCCCTCCCTGTTGCAGTTATTTTGTATCAGTCTTCCAAATGTACTGCAAAAACCACGGAATGTACAGATTTTTTGTATTAATATTATTATTATTATTGTATATGATATTATATTGTTCTTTTTTCAATAAAAAGTCAGTGGACAATCAGAATCCTGCCGTGTTGCTTGTGATAAAAAAAAGCAGATAAAACATCTCCATCCTGAGGAAGTTAAACAAGTTGTAAACAAGATTTACAATAACAGATCACACGAGGTCGAGTCCAGTCGATTTTTATTTTCATAAAACTCCACACACACACACACACACACACACAAAAAAATCCCTTTTAAACAAAAGAGAGAAACATCAGTAAGAGGAAGGTCAGAGCAGGCTTGTTTTCTTTAGGATGAATAAAGCTGCACATCCATCTTCGCTTTTTGAAACCACATGATGAGGAACTGCAGGAAAACAGAACCAGAAAAATGAATAAACAGTAGAGAAGGTAAATACAGTCGGTACTTCACTGCAGCATTTCCACTGTACGTCCACTCCGCTACATTTCAGAGAGAAATATTGTACTTTTTAATCCACTAGTTCAGTTTTTATTGCATGTATCTGTATCAGGGGCCGTGCACAACATACATTAATCTCACACAAAGAGAGAAGAGATGCTTTGTACCAGATTTAGTTATTAGCTAATTTCCATCTGTAGTCTCTGGGCAGGTGAACAGAAACAATAAAACACAGCAAAAGTCATCATCTCCACTACAAATGGACCAACAACCATATGCACACACACACATGCACACACACATGCAATAGCACACTAAGGAATAAATACAAAGCAGAATACAAACATCAAAATGTTACGTATATCCAAAGTTATAAAAACAGGTCGTCAAAATGTCAAGTTAATGCTGACAAGACTGGAAATCTGTGCAGGTTTTCAGATTGACAGGGAAGCTTATTCCATTCTTTAATGGCTTTAAAGGAAAAAGCAGATTGTGCAAAGGCAAAGCCTCGTTTAGGGACGCTACATTCTCCCCTTGAAGCAGACCTTGAAGCTCCGCTCATTTGCTCAGAGCGGAGCTGAACAAAGCTCTTCAGCGGTGGAGGAGCAGCCAGCAGTTATGGATTATTTTATGCACTAAACGGACATCTGACTACAAAACTGAGCAGTCGAAGCTTAACGTTTTATATCGAACGAGTATATTACAGCGATAATACATGTCGTGATTTACCATCCAGGACTTTCAGGGATTGTTTATGAAGTGACCTGACTGGTTTTTTAAGATATTCGTGTTCTCCTGAGAGCAACATGTAATGAAAATAAGAATCATTGCATTCAGATATGTCTTAAAGGCTTCGACTGTTGATATGCCTTTTGAATGTAAGAGTGGAATCAAGAGTAACACAAGTATCAACATCTTTTTTAATCATTTGTCCATCTATATAAATATTGAGAAAAAAAATCTTTGTCTTAGTTTATTTAGATCTCAGTTTTTTACATTATTAATGACAATTTGGCAGCAACTTCTTAAGTGTGCACATAAGGCCGTGTGGTCTGCATACACCAGGGTCATCCATCACACGCCGATGGGAGATCAGTGATGTTTGATCATGTATTTGACAGTTGCAGTAACTACGTAGTTTGAAGATAAAGACTTCAAACATTTAAAACATATCAGCCTCAAATAAAAATATATATATATATATATATATGCACTGTTATAGATGAGCTCCGCCTCAAGCAGCTAAAAATGCTACAGATTCTCAATCATCAGTAGTGGAAATAGTCAGTTGTAGCTCTATACTCAAAAAAAAAAAAGAGGGAAGAAAGACAGAAAAACCTTTTAAAACCTTTTTTAAAAAGTTTAAAAAGATCTTTTGCCGGTAAAACATCTCTGGAAAATGTATTTTAGTTGTTTAAAAGTTGTATGTTGGTGACCTACAAGACCTATAAGATGTGAGATGACAAAATGTTTTTGACAAAATCTGCAAAGTTACCAGTAAATCCAGTCATCAAGTTAAAAGTACAGTGTGCAAGTCTTTCAAAAGCACCACTAACTCAAGTTAAACGGGTATTTGAGTAATGTACGTGGTTATTTTCTCCCTCTGAGGGCTGACCAAAGATGAGCAGGGCCGGCGTAGCTCAAGCGTGTCGAAGGGACCATGTAGAGTCGTGTCAAGAGGCCCGAACATCTCCTGTAGCAGCAGCAGCAGCAGCAGCAGCAGCGGCTGTGACACTAACCAGCCGCCTCGTCCCCGCGTTCTTCGCTGGCACAGGAGGGATTAACACCTTCTCTGTTCCCTTGTATTTTTGACACATATTGTGCTCATCCATCCCTCATCCTGTCCTCCGTCCTCTCTCTCTGTGTTTGTTTCTCTGTTCTCATCTTAATGTCAACTACTCTCCCCGCTGTTGTTCTCTCTCTCAGGTCTGAATCCAGTCGCAGCTGCGGGACTGAGTCATATGTTCGCGAGTGGGATTCAAATCGGATTGAGTCACTAATACCCCATTTACACCTACAGTACACAATGCTGGCCGTGAATACAAAGAGCCGTGGATCTGATGTCATCCAGATAATGTATCCAGATGCAGATTACATGTTAATATCAGGTGTAAATGGGGCCAAAAACGAGCAGTTTGTGTCCAAGTGCGGCCTCACGGAGCCGCTGGCATGACTGCAGATTCTTAGTTGTTTTACAGCACATTTACTGTTTTGGTTCAGTCTCAGTGCTCTCATCAACCTCGCCAGGCAACAGCTACGAGAAAACACTGATAAACCCATGACCTGTTTTCTTTTCCCTTTATAGTTTTACCTCAAATATTTAAACGAAACAATCTGAGCGAGTAAAATCACTATTTGGTTTAATAATTGACAATTTTAACATGTGATAAGGTGTCAAGAAGTTTCTTTTTTAAAGGGGCCACTGCTCTAACGCAGCTCCCGTTGTCCTTTTATTGCATTTGTCGATGTCATATGGCTGCGTTTATATAGCAGTTTTATCCAAAGCGCTTTACAATGTTTCTGCTGCTCACTCACACCCATTCACACACACACACACACACCAATGGTGGCCAGTTACCACGCAGGGTGCTGGCGCAACCGTCTGGAGCAATTTTGGGTTCAGTATCTTGCCCAAGGACACTTCGACATGCAGACAGGAAGAGTCGGGGATCGAGCCTTCTGATGAGCGGACGACCCCCGCTCTACCTTCTGAGCCACAGCCGCCTGTTGAAATATGCATAAAACTCAACCCAGGTGCGTTTTTGAGATGAATAAATGTACTCGAAATGAATGATAGCCGGTAGGATTCAGCTGTAACTTGTGCTCAGTGATCAGTTCTTAGAGAGCAGAGAAAGAGGAAACTCTTGCACGGCTCCTCAACTGCAGCGACAAAAAAAAAAAAAAAAAAGAAAAAAGAAAGAAAGAAAGAAGCTGGACGTCAACCCAACTCCATGGAAAATTCCTTGGTTTACCATTAAGGAAGACTGACACTAAAGTCAACTTCTGGAGTCAGAACTCCAGAGTTCAAGCTTTCAATGTGGTGTGTGTGTGTGTGTGTGTGTGTGTGTGTGTGCATGTGCGTATGTGTGTGTGATCCATTCATCTGACATAAAGCAGTTACAGTATCTGATTCATCTGTATCATTGTGAAAGGGGAAGAGAAAGAAAATGAGTCAGATTATGTCTCATAGAGGAAATATGAAACAAATATCCTGATTATAATAAGCATCTGAAACAACTCTAAGTTCCCATTTTGTTTTAAACCACAGCAGCCGAAGCAGCACAGGATGAAATGGAAAACGTATGAACAAAGTATCTAAAAAAAATACAATAAGAAAATCCACCTTATTTATTTACTTTTTTGTAAACAAACCCCTTTTTTTTTTTTTTTTTTTTTTTTCTGAAGGTGGCACCAGTTTGTCCCTGAAGGGCGTCACTGGTGGGAAAGTAAGGAGTTACTTTCCGGTCACACCATTTAATATTGCATTTATTTATTGAATTATTAATTTAAAGTTGCAACCAGGAAAGGCACATTGAGGTTACTTCCTGTGCAAAAGGAAGAATAGTGCTACATTGTTAAGAGCCGTGCGGGGGTAACCCTGTGGCAGCTCTTACTGCTGTAGGTGAACGTCTGTGTGTTTCTATTGTGCAGCTCTGCTCGCTCCCTGTTTATGAAAACAATAACAGTGTATATCAGCGGAGTAAACACCCAGAGGTAATGTTAGGCCGACTTCCATTATTCCTGTGTAAACCCCTGAGATATCAAGTATCCAAACAGTTTACTTTTTATCGCTATTTATTTGTGTTTTATACATCATGCTCTGCAGCTGATTGAGCCTTGTTCAGTTGTTTCAGAGCCGCAACTGTAATCTGGAAACAACAATGTTGGACTGAAAAAGCTTGGACCTGCAACACAAACACCTGAACTATAACCGGAACCGCTGGCTTTTATTGGAGCTTCTGGGAACCCGACTTTCAAACAGACTCAGCTCCCGTCCAGACCTGTGATCCTCGCTGTGTTTTGTCTTTAGCCGGAGCGAAGTCTTCCTGCTTCACACGGACCCCCGCTTGGCCAGACAAAACCACCGACACAGAAGGTGGACGGCTCGAAAGCTGCTCAGACGCTCCTGCGCAGTAATTATTAAACTACCAAACTAATTAACACAGTCTAGTAAGAGAGTTACAACACATCTGGGCCGAGTGGAAATTCTGACTTCCCATTGCAATACTCATGACGACATTTTCCTGCTTCACACTGTCAATTACAACTTTCCTTCTGCGTGTGCAATACTTCACACAACAATGGCAATGAAAGCTTCGGTTCCTTGAATTCCATAATAAGTGGAACACAGATATTATCAGGTATATAATCTGGGAACAAAGAACACTGAGGTGTACAAACCTGTGCTTGAACTGGGTCGAGAATCACTCATATGGAAAAAAAAAAAAAGCACGTTGGATTTCTGAACCTTTTCTTACTACTTTTTGCCTTTAATTGGAGAGTGGAAAGTTCAGAGACAGGAAACAGGGGGTAGAGAAGGAGGCATGACGTGCAACAAAGGTGCACGGACTGAATCGAACCGTGGCCGTTGCAGTTATGTGGTTTGCATCTTAGCAGGCGCTCCCGGTACCCACCGCTCTGATGAACGGACAGCTGCTGTGTGAGGTGTATAGCAACACTCAAAGGTTTGGACACACTCTCTCTCTCTCCCATTAAAGTGAATGGAAAGGTGCATCCAAACTTATGACTGGCACTGTATGTGGTGTAGTTTATTTTGAAAAGCTGCTGTAGAAGGACTTAGGTGGATTTAGATTTGTGCTTTAAGGAACCACACAATACAATACTGATCACGTCGGATATGTCCATCTGATGTTGCTTTGGTGATATTAACGGGTAAAATCAGACCCTTTGTGCCAAGTGTACAATAAACCCAACTTTAGATTCCTCTTTGCGCCTCCAACAAAAACAGTAGCAGTAATTTGTAACTTCAGATTAATATTCAAGCCCATCCTCCCAATAAAAATGACCCTATAGGTCGTAAAAACAACCTATAGTTACGTTTGAGTGACAGACGCCATCTAGTGGCCGTAGTAATTATAGGAGGAGATCACGTCTGTATAAGATGACTTCCTTATTAGGAAGAGGTGGGTCGGGTTGATGGTAGTTAAACGGTAAAAAGTGGACTTAGCTGCAGGACGCCGCTGCTCGCTTCCCATTTGGACATTTATTTAAAAACCATGTTTACTGTTGCCATGACAGCGAAGGTTTCCTAACTTTAAGGGAGTAGTGACCACGTTTCAAGTGAACATTTTGACGCCAATGATAGTCCTCCCCTAAATCTAACCAAGTGGTTTTTATGCCTACACCTAAAGCAGACCTTCACCACAGAGGTCCCATCATAAAACATCATTTTTTCTAACAGTGATTCGTGACTTTCGTTTTAGAAAGCGGCGTATTGCGCTCCAATTGGTCGTTCTGAAGTAGGCAGAGGTACAAATTACCTATGTGGTTGTTTAATTTGGAGGACTTGTTGCAATATTTAACTTTTTTTTTTTAAATTTTCACAGTCCAGTTCAAGCACTGTTGTAAATTGTAGTTGTAATTTATTACCTACAAGAAAACAAGGAGGTTATTATTCAGGCCTGTTTGCTTGTTAGCAGAGCATCCCAAACAAAGTAGTTTTTGGAGGATCTAGTAGACTCTTAAAACTTTTTTTAACATTGCAAGAAGAAGAAGAAAAAGGCATTTTTAGAAACTTTTTATTTTCTCATATACTTTTGATCTTACCTAAATGAAAAAAGTATATGTATGGGACACATTTTTCATGATCGTGTATTACTGTGTTTTGTAGAGCTACAGCTAATAGTTATTTCCATTATGAACTGCTATAGTGGTAAACAATGAAGCTAATTCTTTCCATGCTACGTCCTTCTTGGCATGGTCATGATAACAGCTGGAAGACACATCATACAAACAAGGCTTCTGTTGCCACAACTCAACAAGTTTTCTCCTTTATTGGAATCCCAAATATTTTGTTTTGTTCGTTTTACCTCCATCATCGGGTTTAGTGCCAGTGTTGCGTCGATCAGTGCGTCATTTCCTGATGCATTCCTATGGGTTGGTTAGTAGACGTAGGTTGTGGCAGCAGTCACATTCAGGGATGGTAGTCCTAAATTTCTATCTTTGGTTGCAAGATGGTGACAACGGCCATCTTTGAACCCATCTCAAAGTGCAACATGGGACCACCGTTTTGGAGCCATGGCCAAATGCATCGCCACGTTTCTTCCATGTTGGTCATCTTACGTCCGGGACAGCCCAAAATCACACAGTTTGTACCTGGCTTAAGTGACTGAAACTGGTCCAGTATTGAGTGAGAGTGCTTCAGCCAGCAGCTGTGAAACGGACTGCAATGTAACCCAATGGGCCAAGTTGGACACCGTCAACGTATGTCCATTTTAAAAGTGCTTGTTTTTGCCACTGACTGGCTCAGATTGCTATGACACGTATCTAATAACATTATGGAAAGGACCACCAAGCCTTTTTCTTTTCCTTTTCGCTTGATCCGGTTTGTTTTTTGTGTCTATCCAAGTCTTGCTCGATGAGAAATCTCAGTCCGAAGTCGTGCAAGTTGTTCAAATCAGCTAAAGATTCAGACATGGCAATGGTTGGAGAGAGGAGCACAAGGAGTAGTTTGTTGTGTTGGAGTACAGAAAGCATAGCTGTCTTATCTAAAAGATGTTCAAAGTCATGGCTGAATATTATGATTGGTTAGTCACAATGACAAACAAACTGGATCAAGTGAAAGATAAAGAAAAATGTCTTATTTCTCTGTATGGTCCTTTCCATAGTGTTGTCAGACACTTATAATGAAAAATCGGAGCCTGTTAGTGGCAAAAATAAGCACAGCTGCTGGCTGAAGAGCTCTCACTCAATATTGGACCAATTTCAAAAGTGGTCATCCCCATTAATCATTTAAGTAGGGTCCAGGATGAAAAATGGTGACGTTTCCCTTTAACTAATACTTCAGATGTAGAATTTTAATAGATTTCTTAACATTATGTATACTAATAAAGCTTCAGTGGGTGTTTGCACCTTTTGAGTGCTTTGCAATTGAAAATAATCTTTAATCATTTCCCCTCGTGTTACAAATACCACATGATATCTGGTGCAGGACTGAGAGTAATTGCCTAATCCAGGAACACGTGTAGTCATTTCGTTAATAATAATAATGCTGAAGTTTACAGTGAATCCCGGCCATGCGGGCCAGCAGAGCGATGGTGGAATTTTCCGAGGCTCTGACCATCCAGTGGACTCGAAAGCCTCTCGCTGCCTCTCGCTGGAGCTTTACTTTGAAGCTCTGCCAACTGCTGTTGACCCGTCTTTGATGTGACGCCAAACACTGTCACCGTCAGAGACAAAACCCCTGTCATCAGACGGCACATAATCGTTTTCTCCTGAACCGTAGCCTCTTCTGCATTCACTGAAAAATTTCTTCTCATCGCTGAAATTTTTCAGCAGCGAACCACTCAGCCGTTCAGATCCTCCTGCATGAGCCCTGAGTAACTGGCATACTGCAGAGGTCTCCCTGCATCGGTGGCATTATTTGGCAAAATCCAGAGCAGTGGGGCTGACACATTTGGTGCTTTGTTACTTTTCTATTTATGTTGTCAACAAACAGGTCACAGCCGGTGTCAAAGAAAGCTCAAACCGAGTCCATGCATTTAAAACAGTTTTTTCTGACTTCTTCTCTAACACAAAAGATAAAAAACAACTTCTGCAGATTTCTACTTTTAAACAGGTTAAACAGACGGTTACTAAACCATATGTTGTTGTTACGTCACATCCTGAATAATTCATCAGCCTTCCTGATACTTTTCTTCCTCTCATGTTGTCCTCTTTGAAGGCACAATTAGATCTCCCGTGCTGCTGACCAGATGAATCATATCCCCAAAGACGCGCCTCCATTTCCTGCATCTGCTTACTGGCAGCAACACCACATTCAACAAGATAGCAAAGTATTTCACACTTTACATTCATGGAGAAAAGCAAAACAGGTACAAGGTTAACTCCTCTTCCTCTGTACTGCTTGTTGCATCATATCTGTATTTTTCCTTAAGAGCTGAGCCAAAATAAAGAGGATGTACATCTATTCACTGATGCACACGTCCAAAAAGTTGCATCTTAATGTTCCCCTACATTACGAGGTTTGTTTTTCTTTGTGACAGCTGACTGTGATGGTTAACCTTCACTGTCCAGAATGATATATGTGCAGATTGTTTTCCAATGAATCTCTGTGCTAACCTTAAATCTGAGTTTAAGACAAGTAGCTACGGGCATGGTTTATGACATCACATCTAGTTTGGGCCCAATCATGGTCCAGTTTGCAAGGAGGGGATGTAATTTAGAGACATTTTTATTAATTATTGAAGAAACATTTATAATTATTCCAAGCAGCGTCTTTTTATACGTCTTAAAACATGACTGGAGGGGACTTTTAAAGGGGACCTATTATGCTCATTTCCAACTCTATATTTTTATTCTGGGACAGAGTAGCTTTGCATGATTCAAAGTTTAAAAAAAACTCCTTATTTATCTTATAATAGCCATCCATGTAGCCCCTCAGCCCAGCCTCTGTCTCTGCCCTGCTGAGGGGCATCATGCATCAGACACGTGTTAAGATACCGCTGATGCAAACCCAACCCAGTGACTAAAATGTCCCATGTTAAAATGTGAGGAAATCCTTCCATACCGAAAATGAATCACTTGTCTCTTGACCCATGACCTAAGTTTCTATCGAATTTTACAGAACAGTTTAAAAACATTTGGGACATCCTGCTTACTAAGAAGCACAAAAGAGGACAGAAAACAATCGATATTCATACTAGATGCGTCCTCACTGCTGGAACAATGATGATCTGTTAGTCATTTTTTAATGCAAAAACTCCAAACGATCTCCGTTAAATCAAACTATTTCCACTACAAACTTTATTTTTTCTTCGGATTGTTTGAAAATCCTTCCCAAAACGTTACTACCCATTTGTGATCATCTTTAAAAGAAACCAACCGATGAACCAAATGGCCCTTTAATATCAAATAAAACTTGAATGCATGCCGAGCATAATTTGGTGGTAATTTTGGTTAAAGGTGATCCTCTGGAGGTCACGTCTTTTTTACAAACTATGACAGGATTAGACCTACATTCGACCTGGCACATGCAGTCTAACCTTGACTTCTCCAGTGGCAGTAGTGGTAACCGGGGTTAATGGGACACTGGGGGGGTGGAGAGGGTCACGTTAGGTGCAGCCGCTCTCAGCAACCTGAGCCCGGCAGAGGGGGGCTTTACTGTTTGACAGATGGGGTTATCCTCATATTTAGCCTCGAGCCTTGAGCCGAAGAGATTAGCCTCTTTCAAGCACGCTGACAGACGAGGAGAATGTAAGAAA
This sequence comes from Euthynnus affinis, assembly GCA_029490765.1. Lineage (NCBI taxonomy): Eukaryota > Metazoa > Chordata > Actinopteri > Scombriformes > Scombridae > Euthynnus > Euthynnus affinis. The sequence continues at coordinate 2,830,483 of CM055857.1, read as the reverse complement.
CATTTTGGGATACAAAGCTGCCAGTCATCCGTGATTTGTGATGAGTCCCATAAGACAACAAGCGGGGCGAGAGACGTGACACACGAGTCCAAACCCGATTCTGCCTCTGAACGGTGTACGTGTAGAAGACCGCGGACACTTCATGATGAGCGCTGAGGTTAAAACCCGAGCTAAACTTGACTGAAAAGTGAACTTATTTCACGTGTCTACGTGTTGTTTCGACAGCATTTCAGTTATGATAAGATCTGCTTCACAACAAAGTATAGCTATTTTAGCAACACTGAAACAACAACATTGTAAAATCTAAACTTTTTAAACAAATTTAGTCACATTTTAGCGCAACAAAATCGACAAATCAATGCTCACATGGATCTTTATTAACTAAACTTATGACTACACTGCATGGAAACTTGCTACTACTGCTCTCCTGTACTGAAACGTGTTTGGCCCTCAAGACATCAAGTTCATGTCAGAACTTTTGCCGCTCTACTTAAAATTCAACCGTTTTTTGGAGGTAGAGCAAAAAGAGGTGAGCTTCACACAGCTTCCAGGACTCGTAAAGGTGCAGTTTCACAAATAATTGCACTACATTGTAAATTTCTTGAATAGCGAAGTACAAAAACATAGCATAGCACTGTAAACGGAACTACGTCCATGCACGTGCTCAGTGGTGTGTCTGCTTTACACAGAACTACTCCCCAGAGACTGAAAACACGTTTGCTATTATTAGTCTTTGGAGCCGTTTCTGAACAGACTAACATGACTAAACTCGTCATAATGAAGGAACACATCATGACGTGTTTCTAATAGTGTTTGGACACCAACGGAGGTCTACAGCTCAGAGGAATAAAACATATCAGGCTTTGGATACACACACGATACTTGTAAGTAGATTTGTTCATTGATGGTTTGGCTCGCCTTTAACTTCTACCTCAATGTCTTCATGTATATATCCTTGTACCTTCAACTTTTTTTTATCAAAGAAGCAGATATTTTCTAACACAGCTGTTCATCTGTTGTACTGATGATTCGACCAGGAGTTCATGTTGATCACAGCTGTAGAAGAGAAGAGCTCCAACTGTGGGTTACGTAACACTGTCTATAGGGAAAATGAATGGGATTTTTTTTTTAACTTCCAAAAACCAGGGGTACCCCAAAAAGTGCTCCTTCCACTTCACAACTCTATAGATGATTTTGAGCAGGAAAAAAAAAACTTTATCATGAATAAAAATGCGTAATTAAAGTGTTAAAAAAACATCATCATTACCAGTTGTTTCACCTGCGTGAAGAATGCAGCTTTGTGGACTCTGCGGACCCACAATAAAGGTTTCCAAGTCAAAGCACCACAGTTTGTTCAACAAATTCCAGTTCTGATCCTCCTATTATCCGCCTATCAAACACCCACAAGAATGTCAGGTTGGCAAAAAAGCAAAAGAATGTGAGGGATGTGAGTGGTAGCGTGATGTAGCTGCGTTACGGCAGAGCTATTCGCTCTTTTGTGGCCAACCACAACAGGGTGACAATGCTTCAGAGAGGGGTTTGGGTTAATACGAAACCAGAAGCGAAACAGAGACCTGCTGCTGCCCCCCCTCCCCTCCCCTCCCCTCCCAACAGCCACACACACACACACACACACACTGTAACAGCCAATTAGGAACGACCCCATCATCATCACCATCATCATTACGAGGCCGAATTGTTTTGTTAATTCAATCTGGCCTCACTTGTTCTTTTTATAGAGCATGACACAGACACGACAAACAGCAGCGGGGGCCGAGAAACGCTCGACAAATCAAATCAGCGGACAGACTTTTCCCTTCACGGGTCTGATATGGAAGAGGAGAGCAGACCGTGTAACAGTCGTGGCAGGTACCAACATGGATGCACATGTTAAAAACATTACATCAGGGTCACATGCGCCGGATTCTCTGATCCTACTGTAGATTTTTTTTTTTTTTTCCTCTGATTTACAAGCCTAAGCAACAAAATCAACTGACTCACAGTCTGTTAGTAACCAAGGGAAGCACCATGTCTTATATGGTCCTGACTAATTTACAGTTATAAATAGATGATGTGTGTGTGTGTGTGTTTGAATGAGAGAGAGAGACACACACACAGTACTATCTGGGAGGGAAGCAAAACTAAAAAGAAAAGGGGGCATTTTTCCACCCAGTTTTTTTGACTAATAGAAACCATAAAAGGCTATAAAAATCTGACATTACTGATATTATCATTAGTTCTTTCTGTTAAATGAAGGGGAATGGAATTATTTCATAAACATTGTAAAAAAAAAAAAAAAAAAAAAAAGTCGTACTTTTCCAAGCCTTACTCAATTATGATTTGATTAAAAGTGTCTTAACGTGTTATCCTTAACAGTAGCAATTATTCTGCAGTCACAAAGGTGCGGCCTGACTGAAAACCATTCCACCTTAACTTTTTCCAGATCTTTAAAATGGTTAGTCGATCAACAATCTGCAGCTATTTTGATAAGCAATTGTCTTTTTTTTTTTTTTTTTTCCAAATAAAATTGTCAAAGATTTCCTTGTTCCAGCTTCTCAATTATAAAGATTTTCTTTGTTTTTTTTTTATACTTGGTTAGAACAAACAAGCAATTTGAAGACCTCACCTTGATGTGAAACAGTTTATCGACCAAACCATTGATTGATTAATTGAGAAAATGAGTGGCGGATTAATAAAGAGCCAGAAAAATGTCCATAAAACACCTTCGTTCAACATAAACAGAAACTATGGAGACACTTAAGATGGTTGATACATATATTTGAGATTGAGATCTGTGCAGAAAAAGCATCGGTGTTTATCTCATATTGGTGATTTGACAGCAACTACTGTGGCATACACAGAGGAATCATATAAATGCAAGTGTTTGTGGACCGGCTCTGTGTCTTTCTCCTCAAAACTTTTTTTGCTGTTGTGGAGAACCGAGTCTGCTGCTGACCTCATTTCCTCACGCTGCACCCACCGGTCATTGGATACCAATTTTTAAATATTTCTTTGACCAACGTGCCAATCTACTCCAAACACAGGCAAATAAAAAGAATGAAAACAAATCATTCATTCAAGCAACATCACAATTAAATACATGAACTATATCTCAGGTCACTGCCCGGTGTACTGGGAGGGGTTGCGTGTCATACAGTGCTCATTGTCTTTGCTCTTTACTCCTCCTAAATTTGGACACTGTGTTTGTATCCTGTGTAGCAGCTGCTGGGCAGCTAAATCATATTGTGTAATCTTTGATGACTGGAGATCTATAGAGGTGAGGAGTTAGAAGAGGCCTTGGCACAGACGCAGCTCTTCATGACTGTGCTGGCCGGTGGCACCCGCAGGAACGTAGCTGTTTATCATATTTTGTCTGGTGACGTCAAACACAATGGCAGGACTAACGGCTCATAACCTGCCGGTTCTTCCATGATGTCTAGACTCCTGATTTTCTGCTCTCAGCTTCATTGAAGACCCCTTCTGCTGCAGAGCGAACGTTGTTAAGACATTTTCACAATGCCTGTTGGAAACAAGTAGAGACTGAGTGAATGAATTAATCATATATTGTCATCCAACAAGCACTTTGGCTGAAGCGTAATGTTTAGACTGACAAAGTCAAGGCAATTCTCTAACAATGAAGAGCTTAGTCTGACAAGCTGAGTCTAAGATGTCCTAAAATGGTCAGCATAGGATAAACCCCTTTGTCCGGTGCTAGCCTCAGACCAAACTTTACGCTTTTCAATCCCTCTAAAGCCGCATCGAGAGTGTGTGAGAACATTTACGCTGCAATGATGGGGACCTGTAGGGCTCAGCAAAAAAACGCAGAGGTCGTCCAGCAAGAAAAGCGAACCGGGCTCCGACAAGGCGCTACATCGGCCAAACACGTAAACAGGCGATCAGACCGAAGACGCCCGGTTTGTAGCGTTGTAGCGAAGGACTGCGATGACCTCCAGAGCCGTACAACCCCGCCATGAGGAAGTACAAAGGCGTAAATCACCGTTCACTCACTTGTCAGTGTTTTGGGTTGCAAGTTGGAAGTTCTGGTTGGTATTTCTACTTGTGCTACGATCAGACACATCACATAAACGAGCCACACCTAGGCTTTGTCTGAAATCACTCCCTATTTACTATATAGTCTACTACATTTAACTTGCTCAACTTTTATTTTGAAGGTCCAAATGTGTAAATATATCCACCACATACCGCCCCTCAAAAACTCCACAATAGAGCAAAAAATGTATATGTACACTACTTTCCGCTAACAATCCCACAATGCAATGGTTCACCTTTTAAAGATGTGAAAATTGCTGTCAACACGACTCTACAGCTGATGGAGATGACGCAAAACTACGAGTCTGAAATCTGGATTTGCTGCTCACTACTGAGTGTCTCTCTTATAGAAAGTAGTGAAGAATGTAGTCAACATATCTGACCCAAAAAAAAACCACAATATACCTTCATTATACTTTTATTTTCTCTTCTTCAGTTACTTGCCCCAATAACGTTAGACTAAATTACCAAACAACATCAGTTAGCTTAGCATAATGAGATATTTCCCTTTCAGTGTGAATTGCATGAACACTACTAATTCTAAAACACATATTTCTGTAGGTATGTAGATAGAAACAAAACAAAAGACTGACAGTTATGTTACAGCTTGTGATTTCCTGTTACCACCACATGTTTCCTAGCAACTGATTTACACATTAACCGAAGTGTTTACAAGCTAATGTTGCAACCTGACTTAGTAAATCACTAGTATTTCATACAAACCTGAAGACTTTCCAAACAGACTTAGTAATGGGTTTACTGATTTAGTAAATGACTGGTTAGCGGTTAATAAGAGCTACTAATTAGCCGGTGCAGCCGTGTCCTGCTGTGTAATGATCATCACAGTCTCTCAGGGCTTTAATCTTCTTAACAAGTTATATTTTGGAGCTTGATACCGACTGGCACAGCAGACACTTGACAGCGTGACAGGGTTTTGTTGTCCAGCATGTTTGACCAGGAGGGAGAAGCTTCGGCGTGTCAGTATCCATGAGCCTCGCCGGTCTCGGCTTGTGACATGCCAACCTGCTGGCCCCCGTGGCACCGGCTGCCATATTGTTTGACCCGTATCATCATGCTTCACGCTTTTACACCAGCTCTCTCTTCACCTCAAGGTGTCAGCGGTTCCGGTTTCAGTAATAAGAGGGATTACTGCGATATCCTCGCAGAATCTATTGACTGTTTGTTTAAGGTTTTACCAGCTGTGTTACAGCTCATATGTGACTCTTCCTCTTCTGGCTGGTTACAGGGAGGACTTTTTTTTTTTTTGACTTGAACATGTGCTTCTTGGTGTTTAGTTAACAGTGACTCACGCTTACTTACTAGAAATCCACTTTTCAAGATCTGGGTTATGATGCTTTTGCAGAACGGCAGGGTTCAGGTGCCTGCTTCTTCAGCGTTTACTCCTGAAACTCCTGGGGTCTTTTCATCCCAGAGCTTTTTTAGAAAAGCCTCTGTTGCTGTCAGTTCCTTAAGGCGGAGACACACTTTATGGCCGTTGAGCCGACTATGGACATGTTTTGGGTGTGAAAACTGATGGGAGCGAGGTGCATCGAGTCTATTTTGGTCAGTCAGTGTTAACAGCCAGCAGTTCCTAATCTAAAGTCTTGCCAGTCGGTCTCATAAAGGCTTTTTTTTAAAAATTGTTTGCTATTAAGACGTCACTTGTGTGTCATCTGAGGCACCCGCTAATGAACGAAAGAGAAGAAAGGTTTGTGGTGTGGTGGAGAGAAACGGAGGAAAAGCCGTAAAGAGAACGAACGTCTCTACAACATCAAATCAGAGAAGCTACACAGCCGGGCCAGAACCCAAAGTTAGTTTAGTTTTACAAACTTCACTCACCTCCGATTACACTCCACATTATCCACACCTCTCCATCCAGGATCTCAACCAAACTCTGAGCTTTTTTTTTTTTTTTTTCCCAGATTTTTTTTTTATGCTTTTTCAACTCAAACTGCTCTGCATATAAACAGTGCAAGTGGTTGGTTGGTGTCCATGTTTGTTTTGGTACAAGCACACATGATAATTGCTGTTCTCACGGGATTTGCAGGATCGTCTACCGCCTGTACTCCAATGGTTCAGTGTGTTTACTAGTGTAAATACTTGTGAAATTTATGCTCCTTCCTGACTGTCAAAGAAAAAAAATCATGGCCAGTTGGTAGTTGTTTCCCAGAATGCCTCTTTGACTTGATTCATTGGAGTTGCTCTTTCATAAAGGATGATTGATTATACATGTAGCAATTTCTGTCATCAAAGTTACAATGGCTTTTTTTCTGAATATGCATTAAGGCCAAATTTTGTCCAGACATCTGTCGTATTTTGCGGGAACAAACTGTTCCCTCTTTTACAAAATTAATATACATCAAAGGTTTTAAAGTGACCATGACATAGCCATTTAGCGGCGGTAAGTGGAGGCTTACTGACTTTCCTTTTCTGGATCAAAAGGAGCAAAGAAAGATAGAGCTGAGCGGAGGAGCGCTGAAGTAATTAGTCGTTTGACAGAACGGTTTTGATCATCAATAAAGAAAGTCATTGGACAGGCTGCACTTAAACGTATTAAATATGAAGGTTTGCTGCGTTTATGTGCTTTATATTCTTGAAAAAATACATATTGTTAGGTTTTAGTCGCGTTTCAAGATGTTGCCTCTGGCTTGGGAAACTTTTTTTTATAGTCTAAAGGATTCATTAAAAAAAAAAAAGTTACAGATAAAGCGGTAATGAAAATGAATAATGCACAATGTCATAATCTAATAATCCAATATGTGGAGCAAATGAAAAGCTGCAAGATTAATTAAAAACAAGCTGTACTGTAACAGCACATCATGACGTGTTTGGAGTACATTCTCCCCTGCAGCGGGCACACAGTCAACAATTAGTATTGAAAACTGTAACTCCAGAGCTCCACGTACAGTGCCATTCATTTTCATTTTGTCAGGAGGGCTCATGGCTTTGTTAGCATGGTGATTTTATCGCACAGGATGCATGATACACAAAGACATTGTCAATGATTAAATGGACACCACAGAAACTCGGGATAAGGCTGCATTGCTGTGTGTGCCAGATATCTACAGACAAACAGAGAGAGGGATTAACTATTCAGAGTGAGGGAGGAGTGAATGGAGAGGGAGGGGAGGGAGGAGGGGGGGGGGGTTATTCGCTGGTCAGTGTGGTTAATCGAGGACTGGGGCAGAGAGGAGAGAAAACAACAGCTGTGGAAAGGATGGGATTGTTTTAGAGAACAAGCCTTATGCTGGCAGAAGTCTGGCAAGCACTTTACTTCTCTCACCTTCTCTGAAAGCAGCCGCATCCTGGATACATTACTCCAACTTCTGCCTGACCTCAAAACATGACGGTTAGGACAAAGTGTGAAATGGAGGCGGTGAAGTGGTGCTTTTAAAGGGTCAGTTCAAGCAAATTACAAAAAAAAGACAGTTTTGTACTTTACCTGTGCGGGATGCAACCCTGAATGTAGGTTTGATTTGCTGAGGATTTGAGATATTGCCGGCCCAAGACAACCCAAGAGTTAAATAGGATTTCATCTGTGGTGCTGAAAAATTCAATTTGCAAAACTTAGATAGGGCCTAGACATGGATAAAAGCCCAGCATCTGGATAAACGCTGGCCTGGTCAGACCTGTGTTTATGTGAAATCAATTAATTTCAACACAATTATTGGATTTCCTTGCAGGAACCAATATAAATCTGATTGGAAGTTTCAACTTTCACACAGGAATTTGTGCCGGTGATCTAGTTTTGACGGTGCAGACCCTTGAGAGGGAACGGAGAGCATGAAGGTCCAAAGTGGATAAAACTATCATGTTAGCTGTGTCTCACCACCCAATTGTGTATATAACCTCGTTCTGCTGCAGCATAAACCGCTCGACGACAAGCATGATTTGATTTGATGATATGAGAAGCATGATTTGCAGTCAGTTGAGCCACAGGAGCGGATTATACAAATAGTTGATTGTTTTGACTTATCGTATGGCTAGCGACCAAGCTAGATAGCTTGCAAACAGGCAGCTAGCCCGGGGAAGCTATTTAAGCCGGCTGGCACAAGGAACTTTCTAGTGTGACCAGACTCTAGGGAGACACCAATCCCACTTTTCTTATGACCCAATTCCAATAGCTAAACCCTGGGTATCTGCCAATACCAATCTGGTTCTAGTGCCCTCTTTTCCCCCTACATTTAAAAGTTGTAGTCCTCACTCGGTGAACCTCAGTGGGAATCTTTTTATGCAAAGTAACATGAGGCTATGATTGCTGTAGCATTGTCGGCAGCCGGGTGAATGCAACCAATAACTAACGTCTGGAATCTTTTAAATGACATTGACAAAGAAACTGCATTTAATATGATTTGATAAGGTCAGTATCAGTGCAGATAATGAACCAGTGTATCAATGCATCCCCTCCACTGTACTGGTGCGGCAGCAGAACTTTAAGAGGCACACAAGACTTGGCACATGAATAATAATAAGCTATAATAAATATCTGGCTAGATAACTTTACAAGAGTCACAGACAACCACATTTAAGAGCCAAAGGCTGAGAAAATATTTTCTTTTTTTTTTTTTTTAAATCTGTAACACCCTAACATGAATTAAAAGCACAAAATGAGTCACATGCTTTGTTGAGTTTTTGTAAGAGTTGCTCGGTATCCCAGCAGCACATCATACATACACAGTGTCTGTACGGGAGAACATCATGCTTTTTTTTTTTCTTTATCTCTGCATACACCAGAGATGTGACATCCCCCCCCGCTGTGCCCAGTTGTTGCTATGGGCACGCAGCCCGGGGTGGGAGGACGCTAACAACCAACCACGTCAGCTTTGGATCCACACTCCCCTGAGAGAGCCAGACGAAGAAGGTACAGGTAGTATACAAGCACACGAGTTAAAAGGGAACAGAATAAAAGAATGAATCGGCCAAAAATACCTGTCTTGTTCGTGATCTAAGAAAGCTGTAATTGCTTCATGCAAAGCCGAGTGTGACTTCCTGTTGTGTCTGAAGGATGCTTGGTGAACACGGCGTACCTTAGTACACATTTAGCAACCACATGAGAAAATAGGCAGTGTAATTTATATTCACATTTGAGGACAGTTATGAGAAAAAAAAAAGGATGTGGTTTGATCAAATTAAAAGAAAGTACAGGAGAGATGGTGATGTGTTAAAAGTTAAAAGCCTGTGAAGAAATGGACTGTGCAACCTTTTTTATTCCTGCAGGACTTGGTAGAGTTGGCTTTAATGCCGTGCCAGTGCTGGCCAGGTGCCAAATCAGATTATGACATCGCAATTATGCCTGAAAACCAACCGATTTCCACTAATAAAACTAGCAGATCAAAAGACCTCTTCATTATTATTTCCACAGGGCTTAAATTTTATTACTTTGTGGTCTTTATTTGATTTCATTTTCTCCTTAAACACCAAATACTGCAGTACACATCTCCTTACTTTACCTGTTATTTCACTTCAAGCATGGGCAGTTCAAGCATGACCTGATTTGGGTTTTGCTTTTTAAATACATTTTTGATTTGTCTTTAGATAATTATAATGTTTCTTTACAGGTATTTGCCCTTATTAAATACATTTTTAAATCTGTCATAAATAACTTATTCCACTCAAAATAAAAAAAAAAAAATAAGAGGCTACAGCCGTGTTAGCACATCTGTGAGGCTGTACTTGAAGCTAAATGCTAAGATGCAGCATGCTCACACTGAAAATGCCAGCATGATGATGTTTAGCAAGTATAATGTTTACCATGCTCTCCATCATAATTTAGCATGTTAGCAACATTTGTTAATTAGCACTAAACCAAAGTAAATCTGAGGCTGATGGGAATGTCACATTTAAATTATGCATCAGAGGAAACGTAAGAACACAAAAAGGGGAAAAGTCAGTGGGTCATCAACTCAATTCAATTCAATTTCATTTATATAGCGCCAACTCACAACACAAAGTCATCTTAGGGCACTTTTACATGGAGCAGGTTTAGACCATGCTCTTTAATTTACAGAGAGAGAAACCCAACAATTCCCCCCATGAGCAGCTATTGGTGACATCGGTGAGGAAAAACTCCCCTTCGATGGGAAGAAACCTTCGGCAGAACCCGGCTCCGGGTGGGCAGCCATCTGCCTTGACCAGTGTCAGAAAGGTTCATCCTCTGGGGACCATGAATGTACAAAATTTCATGGCAATCCTTCCAATGGTTGTTGAGATATTTCAGTTTGGACCAAAGTGGTTGACTGATAGGCCAACATTCGCCATCCATAGAGTCATGCCAATAGTTTTAAAAGTTATCCTTTCATTCCCAACTCCTAAGTCACGTGACATCTTTTCAAATCAGTAAACTGCTCACTTATACAAGGTAGCCTGGAGGATGGTGCTCTGGGGCACAATGCCTTCAATAAAAATGTGAAGGAGTGAAGTGGAGCTCTTATCTTGAGTGGAAGGATCAGATGACCCCTTCAATCAGTGTCCTGATTACGACCGACAAAGAACCTTCACCCACTCAGTCCACTGTTCACAAGTGAAATTTCCTTAATGGCGTTCATAACTGTTCGAGTAAACAGTGTCCCAATTACAGCAGTAACTGGGACACGATATTGAATAATTAGTAAGGAACCTTTTTGCAACAGGAAGCTATAGTTTGCAAGTGGTAATTATACCAATCATCACAGTTAATTTGACAATGAACATGACACTTTTATTGTACAGCTTAATGAGTCTTATCCAATCCTTCACCGTCACACGTTATGAAATATAATGACAAAACACATAATTTTAATGACCTAATTAGCTTTTCTTATGTGACGACCCTGTTGGCAGAAGATAAAATCATATTGCCTTTCAAAACCGTTACAAGTCACTGTTTTAAGAATGATTTACGTGACACAAAAAAGACTTGGCAAAGGGTTGGGGGATGACTGTGGTTTGGGTTAAACTACTTCATCAAAGTTAGTGGACCTTTGTTGTCAAGTCCAGACTTGGTATAGCAGGATATTTATTGACGTTTTGCGTTGGACTTCCCAAAACCAACAAGAACAGCTACTTCATTCAAGAAAGCCAACTGCCACCCACTGTTTATCTCAACGAGGATGACAATAACCCAACTCCAAATTTGCATAGATAGAAACATACATTCATTTTTTTTAACCTCGTCTTCAAATATGTCCGTTCTGTACAGCCATGAACACTTTTGCTTCCAGACATGAAGACTTGAACCTGACTATAGCAGGTAAAATAAATTGCTGGTGAACAGATAATCAATAATCACGTGTTGTCAAACCCTGATTTGTTTGCACCCTCGACACAATTCATTCGGACAGATCTGAACGCAGCAATTATACTTGGGTGCGGACCTAAACAACCGCACCAAGGCCCTTTGGAGGGTGTTGACGCAGTCCGGTGCCAAATAAATTCTGAAGTGGTTCATTTGTGGTGGGAACGTAATCTGACCTTGGCAGCAAGTTTAAGTTAAACGGCTCCCGTAGCCAGGAGCGGATGAGCAAAACCAACAGTTGATAGCAGCTAGCCAGAAACTGAATGGAGGTCCGACCTGGACTGGTGCAATGGAGTACGTTTGCCTTCTTGACATTTCTTCTTCTTCCTGTGTTTACATTCTCACTCCTGCCTCAGACACATCAGACCAATGAGTGGAGTGAATGTTCTCACATGATGCTTCTTTAGTTCACATGGACTATTTTTCTGTTTTACAAGAAATCTAACCAAAAGGAAAACTCATTTTACCAACTCATCCATCCAATTATTGGGATGAAGCTGCAACTATTGGTTTGAAAACAACCTAAGTTGGGTTTACACAGTGTCAGTGTTGAATAATCAAAGTATTTTTTGGGAAAACTAGAAGAGAAGCATCCCACCATCTGGTGTTTGTTAAAAACAGCCTTCAAGTTGACCAGTTTGGGGCAGCGACGACTTGAATCTTTTTCTCGCCCAATGTGACAATTTCCCGGTGGGGAGGCAGCACAAATTTCAGATATCCTGCTGTCCCCGCAGATCACATGGGCTGTGTACACACGATGATGGAGAAAAACCTGCTGTTAGATGTCCATGTACACCTCCGCTAAAGAGTTCACAATAACAGGCCAGTGGTGATTAATGCTGACAAGCCCTGGCTTTTATGGATGCTAATGGTACTGTGTGTGTGTGTGCAAGTGTGCACAAGTGTGTGTTTGCCACTGTCACCTGGCCTGATGCCCCTGCTGTTGCCGCTGCCTCTGTCCTTAGTCACAGACTCGTCGTTTCGCAGCTCTCACCTCTCCATAGCAACCGGGGGTGTGTAGAGTCAGGTGTTGAGATCATTTACTGACGGTTAGATTTTAACCACAATATCTCTGCTGTACTATTCTTTCTTCCAGAGTGACTGATGCACTGTTATATATGGTTTGGTTTAAAAAAAACTGCACTTTAATAATAATAACTATGTTACATGTAAGTGTTGTTGTGCTAGAACTGATATTACTGAACATCTTAAAGCATTTTCTGCCTCTTTCATTCAGAGCTAAACTGCAAGATTGTGTTCAAACGTCTTGTTTTGGATGTAAATGCTTCACATGAGTGAAGACTCTTGATTAAATGTCAACCCCCAGGACACACAGTGTGGTCCCTAAAGTCACATGCAGGATCTATCCAGTATAAGAAACCAGGGAATCCTTTGAAAGGCCTTGGGGCCTTTTGAGTGGGAGGCCCATCCGTGTCCCATAGGTATGAGCTACAGCAAACACTCTGATCTAAAGAACATGTAAGTGGAGGCTCATCGGATTAAAACACTCACTCACAACATTCACTGTATTTATGCTTGATATGACTTTATGACCTGTGTATAAATGAAGCTAAAACGGCTTCATAAAGGGCCAGTATAAGATAAATAAGGGGTTTGTGAAACCAGCCAACACTGCCATCCCTAGAACTCAACAGCTAGCGTGGTTGGTTTAAAAACGGAAAGTGAGAAGCAGTCATATTGTCCATCTTCAGTAAGATAACATGGGAGAAAATTGCTTGCAGATGTCTGTTTTATAACACTTTAAAACCCACAATCTTCTGCCTCAGGTTTGGTGAAATTCCACTGACCGTTTAAGTCTGAACATTGATCTATTTAGAAAGTATCTAATTCAATCTCAAGACGATCAATCCAGATGATGCAATTAGAAGAGGAAGGATAGCGCAGAGCATTTTGTCCACATCTAATAAGGATGGTAGGTATTAGGAGAAGCCTGAGATGCATCCTGAGATAAGGAGGAGAATAAAGACAAAAGCTCCTCTTCTTCCATCAATAGAGCTGTTTGTTTCTTCAGCTGAGAATCCCCTCCCAAGTGCCTTTCACACACTGAGAGAGAGAGAGAGAGAGAGACACACTGTCAGGGAGAGTCGATGCTTTGTGTGGCCGCAGATTACATCATCTGTAAAATGGCCCACAACGGCCAGCTTGGTGATCATCATCGTGTCTTAAAATACAAGGGGAATACTGCTTGTCTCAGCAAATTATTTTTAACAAGACTAACAGTCTGCAGTCATGCTAGCAGCTCTGCGAGGCTTTGCTTATAGGGCGCAGCAGAGCTTTGAGCTAAATGTCAGCATGCTTACATGCTTAGAGTGACAATGCAGGTAACATGTAAGGTATTTGATCTTAATCCAGAACAATGGAGGCATTTAAGGGTGAGGTGAAAGGATTAAAAAAATGTCTGAGGTTGATAATAAAGTTATATTTTGTTTCTCCCTTTTCCACAGAGAGGTTTTCTAATTTTTCCAAGTGTCACGTACGCAGCAGTTCACTGATTAGCTTCTGTTGCAGCACAAGTATAAGGGAGTTTTCAGCCTTGACCTTTTTAGTCTGGTTGAATCTCTCTGGTTTGTTTTTCTCCGACCCAACAACAAGGCATACTCTATGAGTTCAAACTATAAGGCTTCCTTAGCTAAGTTTTCTTTGAATGCTGGGATGCGGATCAGCAAGCAGCTAGCTGTCAGAATCGAGGTCAGACCTTGACGGTCGTATTTGGCAAAAAAGGACCTTTTTCTCATGCTTCCACCACAGACACATCTGACCAATGAGCAGCGTGAATGTCCTCATGTAGGTTGCAGTGGTGCATTTTGGTTCGCTCGGATTTTTCTCTGTGCGTAAAAGTAACCAAACCAAGAGGAAAACGTACCAAGTTTATCATCTCATCCACTGATTTGGACCAGAAGTTGGTAAAAGGTACCAAAAAGTAGCCTACCTACACCTTAGCCCACCTCTGTCTCATTACCCTCGTTCTGCAGGCCGTAGTGGTTCCTCGAGAGTCTCCTATACCGACCTTTCGTGACCAACGGTGTCACTTCACCCCTTCGTCGGTGGCCCGGTCTGCGGTAACAGAAGTGCCGATCCTGTGGAAAAATCTGTCATCTCTCCGTCACTTTCCTGCCAGGAAACCACCTACAATGAGAGATAAGATGATTATAAGGAACCGACTGACTCATGAGACTGAAAAAAGATAACTTCCAAAGTCTCCTCGCTGGTTGTTTCAACAAATCCATTGTGGTTAATACACCGGGTCGCACTTGTAAAAATGTGCATTTTAAAGGCTCGTTATCACAGTGTTGTATGTCTCTGTGATGTAGCACAGTGGTGACAGTGTAATGATTAAATTGATATCATAAATGCGCGATGACTAGTTGAGTAACGGCTTGAACTAACAACTGTTAGTCGACTTGGGAAATCTTTGGTCGGGGGGCAGCCCTAGAAAAAATGAAGATGGCTTTAAAATAAATGTTAAAAAAGGCAAATAATGAGAAATATGTTCAGCATAAAGAAGACACACAGTGCTCTCTGGTGAGAACTGCAACCACATTTGCTCATAATGAAGTATTTAACCACATCATGACTGTCATTTTATATCTATTACATAACTCAGAAGTCCAGATGAACAGCAGCTTCTTGAAGTTCATTTAATAATCATTTTACAGCTAGTAGCAGCTTCTTGGGAAATAGCATTTTTCTAGTCTCATGCACTGCACATTGTAAAACTTGTAAAAAAAAAAAAAAAAAAAAAAACCCAACTATTTACACAAAGAGCTGTTGGCCGGGAGTTTGATCCCTGACAGGTTTCAGTGAAAGTTTGTCTTTTCTGTGTTTAGATTTTTATAAATATAGAGACAATTTTATGGGAATACTTTTCCTTCCATCACTTCTACTCATATGGCAGACAGTATTTCTGGAATGATCTTCCATTGTTTCTCTTGTGTCATGAAGCTGTTCTACCATGTTTACGGAAATTAACCAGCGGGCCTCTATCAGCCGGTCAGCCTATTGTGCAGTTTGACATGGACCGGTTGTACTTTTCCACTTGCCCCTGAAATCTGCGGGTAACCTGGGATACACACTTCAGAAACCACATGTGCTCAGCTTCACTTTTGGACTTCTAAGACACGACGCTGACGCAAAAAAAAAAAAAAAAAAACATCGTGTACCTCTCTTATTCTGAAAGCAGAGTGGATGTCCTGGACTGACGCAGCACAGTTCGTCATGTTGCTTCCAAAAGAGAGAGACTGACTGACACAAATCTGCATGGAGCTAAATGAGGAAATACCCCATGAGGAGTCGTCTCCGTCAGAGCATCCATGTGTCCGACGACGTCCAAAAACAACCGAGCTGTTTGGCAGGAGCCCCCCGTAGCTGTGGATCTTTTTTTTTTTTTAATGTTAATGCATCACATAAAAGCAGAGGCTTGTTTGACTGGCAGGTTGACATCGGGAAGAGTCAGTGGAGGATGTGAGTGAAATAATAAACTGTCATAAATATATCAAATAGAAACACTAAAGTAAAATTAATTGCCATGAAATTATACCGTGTATTTTGGATTCTTTCCAGTAATGGAAGGCTCTGATTTACTGAAAGGGCCCTTCAGAGTGCAGGCCTCAAGTTTAAAGGGACTGATAGTAAACTGGCAGCTGTTCTCATTATTCAATAATTGTTTCTGTCATTTTTCATTCGAGCAAAAAAAAAAAGGGGGGGGCCGCACATTTTCTTTCAGTTTCAGCTTCTCAGATGCGAAGATTTGCTGCTTTTCTTTTTTTTTCATATGTGACAGGGAATTAAAAACCCTTAGATTTTGGACTGCTGGTCAGACAAAACATGCAAGTTGAGGGCTCTGATTTTTTTCACTTTTTGTTTTTTGCATTTTAAAGACTGAAACAATCAGCAGATTAATCAGTGAAGAAATGAATTCGTTAGCAACATTTCTTTTTTTTTGCTACTGACTTCAATTTGATATTTATATACAGTGTGTGTGTATATATTTAGCCTATACAATAATTATTATATTAACTGTCTACGTAATACAGCTGCACACTGCCTGGACTGATTTAATTTTTCAGTGGGAGAAAACCATTAATATTAATACTTATGTTCTCTTTGGATTCAGTACGTTGAAACTACATGCTCGCAGTTACAGCGCTTGTTTTGCTTGTGTAACTCGTGCTCGTACTAAAAAAACCTCCTGAGGCGTGTCTACATGTGATCGTCAGGGCTGACATCTGAAACACGGGTCGAGCTTTTAGCACGAAGACGTTTCTTTCCTTTCCTTTTTTTTTTTTTTTCATGGGAATCTTCTTTTGTTTCTTCTATTTATCTGAAACGTGATAGTTGCTCAGTTACTCAGGTCCAATATGTGGTAAGCTTTTGAATCTCAAATAATTTAAAGGGTATCTTTTTATGCTTTTTCTTATTTTCAGTCATATATATAATGTCACAGTGTCAGATGATGATTTTAAAACGTGGCCAAAGTGTTAAATAATGAGGTAAACGTATGTAAACGCCGGCTTCAGACTGCTCTGAACGCTCCGTCTTTTTCTACTTCTCAGCCCGAGCCGACGTCGGCCGGTGACAGATTTATTTATATGTTCATCTGCTCAACACACACACACACACACACACACACACACACAACGCATGAGTTCACTGCTCAACAATTACAACATCTTTCCGTCGTTATGGAGGGAGTCACACCGAACCATGGAGTCTGGTCGAGTTGGCTCGCGGTCGACTGTCGAAGTTAAATAAATAGTTTACCTGTTGGAGGTGTCCTGGTCGCCTGCAGCTCATCATTAAACATCATCATTGCTTTGGCCGAGCTAAACTAAACACAGTTGTTGGAAGTCGAAACGTAAGTTATTGCCGCTGTGGCGTAATCCTCATTAATAAAGGCTATAAAGGCAGAAGTAGCCCTAAATGTAACGCAACACCTTTATTTAAACTCATTCAGCGTTCGTTTTTTTTTTATAAAGCACATCGTCCTTGTTTCCCCTCGATACAGAACACACACACTCTGCGGCTCTGCTGCGCTGAAAGTGGATTAAATGTAAACCAGCTCACTTTCTCAGACGCTCCAGTGGTTTTCCTGCGATCAGGTGAAAGATGGGAAAGAAGGGTCAGACTCGCTGTGTAAAGCAGACACAGGAATCCTCTTGTGCTGATTTAAAGCCGAAGCCGCCGTGTCAAACAAAGACCCGGCAGTAGTTTTGAACTTGCGCAGGACGGCTGACCTTTGGCCTTTGTGACGCTCCGCTTGTTTTGGAATCTGATTTGTGGTGTTTTACTGTGATCATGGGAGTCTCCCCGAAAAACTAAGTGAAAGACGAGCTTTGTCTGCGGCTCCTTGTTTTCTCCTCTTTTTGATGGATGAATGTGAACCCGCTATTTCCACACAAAGCCGGATAATAATAACTCTTATGGGAACCGGAGAGAGAGAGAGAGAAATGTGAGGAAATGACTGACTCATTTATTACATGTCATCAATGGCGTCATTAGGTTCATTATCTCAGTCAGAGTCGGAGGGTTTTGAAGATATATACAGTATTTTTCCATGCTTTGGATACACATAATTTCTAGGAAGCAGGGTTATCAGTGTTTACATGCAGTATATTAAGCACTATGTCTATATTCAACCCTGTGTCCTAGAAATGATGCTTACTAGAGACCCAAAGGTCACATCCAGAGTCCTGTGTGTGGTCTCAATCTCTAAATTCGGGCCTTCTCATAAGTGGTGGACATTACTGCTCTGTTAATAAAATCTGAAGTATTAGTTTTGATGCTGTGTGGGCTCACCTGATCCTCCCCCCAGCTTTGGGACCCGCACTGAGTTGAACTACTGTCACAAATTTTCACTAAGTTCAGTGTCGCTTGATTATGATACCTGCTCTGTTAGCACAATTTAGCTAAAGTAGCTAATGTTAACCCAAGCGTGTAGCGCTCGGTGTTTACAGTGAGCTAGCGTTAGCGTCTGAGGTAGCGGGGGTGTGTTTCCAGAGCGTGAAAGGAAGGCGGACGTCGCACTTTGCTGCGTCCATTTTTATATACAGTCTTTGGTTCAGGCTACAAAAGCACTTATGGTTAATATCAGTGAAAGGTCTTGGTTTCAGTGAAATGCTAATAAACATGTACTTCAAATCACTTTATTAAACCAAGACTATGATCTTTCTCTAAACCTAACCAAGAGCTGCCACAGTGCTCAAGCATAACCATAAAAAAGGTTAATAATGTATCAACATTTTTGCAACTTACCAGATAAGTCAATTAACAATATTTTCTTATTATACTGAGAGAGAGTGTGTGCATTATGTGTCCTGCAAATCACATCTGCTCTTTCAAGTCTATCACCGTGATTCCTAGGCGACAGGGTTGCAGCCGTTCACCTGTGCCTCCTCCTGCACGAGCGCCGCTGGATTTCTACTCAGTCATGGAAACAGGAGCATGACAATCACAGGAAGCCGGAGGGCATCCAGCCTCCGTAACCTTCACATAAAAAACACCGCAATGATGAGAGGCCGAAAACTTTATTTTCAGAGGCTCTTTGATGAAGTGTCGAGTTGCGGCGCAGTTGTCCTGCCCTTCCTGCACCAGTGGGGCCGAAACACTCCCAGCCAACTCTGGTATCTTTGGATGACACTGGAAACGGGTCAGTGGAGTCTAAAAATGGACGCCAGCCCTCCAACAGTTATTGTCTCCTGCCTGTCACACCCTTTTTCCCCTCACTCACACACACACACACACACACACAGCTGTTTCACACAAGGCGTATGACAGCTGGTTGCCGAGAACGTGCACGCTACGGAGGTCAGGGTGGTGTGGAGGCACACTGAACTGTGGGAAATCCCAGGGCGGGAGGCTCTGGAAGTGATGAGGAGCAGTTGATGGTGAAAAGTATCTGTCAGCTCTTAAACCAGTAAAGATTAATGATATTTCCCTAACTATTTCTCATAAAGGGACGGGCCTTCGCATCAGAGCTCCCAAACCGTGGAATATTTCTTGCCTTTAATCAGTCTCAGCGATTGCTTCAGTGATTTTCTGCATCTTTTACTGTAAAACACTGAAACGCTGTTAAAGAAAACTGATATATACGTACATTTTTATTGATATTATTCACCGTTATTAATCGTTTTCCTGGTTGCAAAGTCGCATACACACTGCAAAACATCCACACGTTCAACACTGACAGTAATAAATCAATCATTTTCATTTTTATTAAGTTTTTCTTTACATTTAATGAGCAATTATCTAATCATTCCTCGTCTCAGAAGCAGCAGTTGAGGTCCATATAGTGGCAGTTCTGGTCACATGATCTGTTTGCTTGAAAGGCAAAAAGCTCCAGAGCAGCTACTAAATGGACCCAAACAATCAAGTTATTTTTTTAGTAACACTTTATGATAACAACCAGTGGTAAGTCATTTATAAGAGACGAGCTAACGATGAACTAATCATGAACAAAACATTAATATACTTCTGTAAATGATTGTTTGGCCAGACGCTCACCGACTCACCGACTACTTCCATCAGTCCGTCATTTTTATAGATGATGTGCAAATGTATGATTTAATCATTCATAAGTCATTTACAAGTCTTCCTAATCTAAAGTGATAATAATGTAAATGTCTAACTTTCAGATTAGTCTATTCATGCATGTACACAAAGCTTTTACAGACCTTTAATTTAAAGTATAAAACTTGTAAGTTGAGTAAAGAGTAAGTGAAAAATAGAGGAAAATAACCTTATTAAAGTCAACATATGAATGAATACACTCATTAATACATTCAGTCAAACTTTAGAGGATTGCATCAACTGTAATAGTCCATTTTTAATTACTTTTAATGCTTCTTTACTTTGGATTCATCATTTTAGCTCGCAGTCAATTGTGTTTTTTTCATGTCTGATAATCATCTCTTGCAGTTTTAAACTTAAACATTGTTTAAACTTTAACACGGAAACCAACAGACGATATAAATCAAAACAGAGGTCAACAATTTCTGACAGTCGGATGAACAGACCTGATGTTTTTCTCCACACACACAAAAAAAAAAAATGACAGTCTGACTCTGGAAACGTGTTTGGTTGCCAGTAAACAGCTTCCAAAATGACAAACAGACAGTTTTTTAAAGTGCTGCTAAATGTCTTCGCATATAAACAAACTCCATTAAACCAGGAACTTCAAACGCTTCCACACTGTGCCACACATACTGGAATAAACAAGAGAGCCATGCACAAGCCGTGTCAGGCAAACAGCCATGTTTGATTATTGTGAGTCAGGGTAATGTAGTCGTAGGGCTGCTTTTAGCCTCGGCGGTTTGAGTCTCATGTACCCCAGTTTCCACCGACCGGAGCCCAGCGCCGGCGCTTTTTACACGGGATGGAGAGAGCCAAAAGCCGTTACATAACTCTACACACTTCTGGTTTCCTAGCAACACTAACGCCAACTTCAAGCTCCTCACATTCTAACATGGGTGCTGATTGGCAACGCTGGTTGTCGCGGAAACGGAAGAAAAAGAACTTCAAGCACATTCACTGATGATAAAAATCAGTAGAGGCTTTATTTATGATATTTACTTTACTTCTTCTTCTCTCCTTCGCTCTCTGTTTCGCTGCAGGTCGGGCAATTTTTTTGATGAAAGCATAAATATCCAGCTCAAGAGACGAGTGATGCTTCATTCCTTTAGTGTATACCGGAGCAGCCGGGCTTGCAATTGTTTTGTTTTGGGTTTTTTTTTTTTTTTTTCCTAATGCCCCTTATCTTGACGAGTTAATTCATCTCGGAGAAAACAAAAGGCTGATGTCTCAAGATAACAAAGACCGTTCATCACAATTGCTATCACGGGTGGAGCTCGTTCTCATTTGTTAATTCCTGTCATCTCCCCTCTTCTTCCGTCTCTCTCCCTCGCATGGATAAACTATTTAGATCAAGCACAAGAAGCCTTCAAGTGGCGTTTAAGGACACGGGTTCAAATGTGTTGGTTCTTACTCCCTCTCTGCACCTCACTCTCCTTTCTCTCATTAAGCCTAATAAAATAAAGATGCCTGGAAGGTGTTGTTTGGTATTTCTCCTACATAAAACACCCGTTTAGCCGTAATAAAGGTGTTAATAATGATTGATACTCCTTGATCTGACATTTGCACTCCTGATCTCTGATAAACTTTATAAGGAATAATAGGAAGCAACCTTAAAATAATAACTGGTAATCTCGAGATAACAGCGTTAAAAAAAAAAAAAAGTTAGTTTTTTTCCTTTGGTCTGAATCAGAGGATGAGTCGCTGCTTTCTTTGCGTTTTCCCCCTTTATCAATAGAAGCCATGTGGTAGCTGTCAAACTGTTGTTTGGCCAGAAGTCTCGTGGGGTAGGTGGGCGGTGGAAACAGCAGACAGGCTTCAGTGTTTATGAAACATCTTCCTTCTCACTTTTTGTAAAACAGAAAATAAAAGTAACGTATGAAGCGCAGCACTCAGGAATATGAAAGTAAACTTCCAGACAAGAGGAGGATTAGTAAAATGCTTTTTTTTGAGAAATGAACGCCTACTTGTTATTACTGAAATAAACACCACCTCTCTCTCTCTCTCTCTCTCTCTCTTCTTACTGCTACTGCTACTTTTCCACTGTTTTCTCATTCTTATTATTCATATTCTTACTAATAAGAACAATGATAAATAATGATTCATGATCACGTTACTGTAAAGTGTTTTTATCATTAAAGTAATCTTGCAGCTCAACTTTACAACACTTACAGTAGATATTAAAATAAAGGCAGCAACTAGTTTTAATTATTGATTAACCTGTCTGTTATTTTATTGTCTTTTATCACATTTTCATATTTCTTGTGTGCATCAGTCTCCGATTATTTTGTTTGAGGTTTTAGTGTCTTACTCAAAGACACTTCCAGATGTAAAGCCAGAGATCCAACGAGAGCTGCAACTAACAATTATTGTTATGATGGAATCATTTGCAGATTATTTGTCCAGTTGATTAACTGTTTGATATGTTTAATATTTGCAAATAGTGGGGAAAAAAAGTCCAAACTAACATATTTAAAACACTTACTTTGTCCAAAAACTATTCTAAAAACCAAATATATTCAGTTTACTATCAAAGAACACTAACTGTTGTTCAATTTGTGAAGCTGAAACAAAACATTTTTCACATTTTTGCACAAGAAACGACTTGAACCACAGTCAGTTAACCATCTGACCTGCAGCCTACGATGATATAAAAACTGCAATCATTCCTTAATATGTTAGAAATGATTAATTTACTATTAAAAGACCGTTAATCAACTGACTTTGTGCGCTAACACCCCCCCCCTACAACCTTATTTGACACTGGCGTGAGTTTATGTTTTAGTTTTGGTTGCCCTCACCTTCCATGAGTCACTCTGGGCCTTGAATATTTCCAGGGTGGACAGCTGTGATCTAAATATACCGAGGGACTTCCTAACTTCAGGAAAAAGATAGAAAGAAGGGCCAGTTTCAGATCCTCCCGCAAATTTCCTGTAATAGCGACCCTCAGAGACTAAAGAAAAACACACGGTGGGAACATGCAGACGTCAAGGTCAAACAGGTCAGAGACAACTTAGGGTTTTTTTTTTTTAAACGATTCTCTAGCCTTCGGTGTTCCCCCCCCCGCTCCGCTCCGCTCCGCTGTGTCTCCTTGCAGCGTTTCTGCAGGCTGGTTTAACATGCACGGCGCTGTTGTCGGAGGCGCTCTGCACCTGTCCGGCTGACATTCCTGCGCTCACAGTTGACGCACGACAGCTTGTCAAATCTGCAGCAGCAGCAGCCTCGCATGCATACGACTCATCGTGGCTCGCGCACGCTGAATTTCACCAACCGCTAATACCGATCTGACATACAAATGTGAGTTGCGGCTTTAGGATGAATGTGTGCATCTAAAGTGTGTCTGATGTTACATAAGTTGGAGCTCATTTGAGTGCTTGTTTAAAAAGGGCATCTATTCCAAAACTGCCGGTGTGGCTCCAAACATAAATAAAGGTTGAGTAGGTAGACTTTATGTTAGAGTGTGGGGAGGTCTGAGGAAAATCTGCTTTGACAGATAAAGGACTTGTAGCCTCACGTTCATTTATAACTGTGAATTTTTTAAATTTTTTTTTAAACAAGTCTGTGCTGCAGATACGTCGAAGGAAGGAAGTAAATGTGTGGATGTATGAGGGAGACGCATAGAAACGACGAGTATGATAAAACAATGTAAGTAGTTAAGAGTGATCATGAATACAATATTGACAATAATAAAAAAAAAGAAAAGCATTAATATGATAATGCATAAAACAGTCCAGTCTCATCCAACATGATGCATATTTTTCTGGGACTGTTTTTCTCATTCTGGCTTTTTAACAACTATCTTTAAAACTTGCAAAATCCCCTCCAGACATGTTTTAAGACACATAAAAATACTCTTTGCTTTGAATAATAATTTCTATCTGATCTGGTTTTCGCATCGGGGACGAGCAGAGATTCTTAAAATGACGTCTCCTCCTGTCTCCCTCGTCAACAAAGACCCGTCTCTGAAATATGCAAATATTCGTCACAGCCTTCGTCGTATCGACTACAGGTCAATTATCAGTTATTCCTCTCCTCTCTGATATTTTATAGAAAAGACAATTAATTGGGAAATAGTTGCTCCGGACGAGATGTGATGTCATAACTCCACGGACGGATTTAAAGTGAGCACAGAGGAAGTGTCTCCCCCCTTCAGAAGACAAATGTTCTGCACGGAGACTCGAAATGGATTCGTATCACGTTGCATCACTTATCCACTAAGTGAACGTCTAGCCAAGTTCACGTTGAGTTTGCCAGAGCGGTAACAAGGTTTGCATTCTTAAAATCCAAGCATTACAAAAAAAAGATTTGCCCCAAAAGCGGCAGTCAAAACGTCATGAAGAGACTGCCCGCACACTGGAGAAGGAGTACAGGAGGTTCAAGATTAACAAAAGGATCAGTTTATTTCATGTGCAACAAATGATACACTGAAAAAAAGCAACAAAAGCAAACTTCTCCCACCACTTTTCAGCTTTCAGAGAAACCTGTGTGAGTCTCTCTGAGCGTCTCGGGCAGCGGAGTGAAACCCCACGCGCTCGGGGTGCTCAGCACTTTCCTGACAGATTGAGATGAATTGTGTGAAAGAGGCTCGCTGGGTCGCTCTGGGGACACCCTTGAGGTGTCGCTGGGAGGCTTGTGACGCTTTCTCCGGGAGCGGGGAACAATAGACGGAACCAGCTGCTGCGGGAGTCGGTGTGACACAGTGGAGGAGCTGTTTACAGGCAGCCTCGCTCAGGCCGGACACCGGTCCTACGTCAGCTCTCCCACAAGTTTATCACAGTGGAGTTGCAGACCTCTGTGTGTGTGTGTGTGTGTCCAGCGACTCACAGGGAAAGGTCAGCCTTCATCACAAGGTCTCCGAGCGCTGCAAGGCCTCCATATGACACTCTGAATACAATGAAGTTTATCTGCTGCGTCGGTTTGATGGATAGGAGAGAAACATACATGTTGCAAATCTGACATCTGCAACATTTCAGGCTTCGAGGCATTTCTGTGGTTTTGTTTCACATTCAACAGAGAACAGAACTGCTTCATTTTACACTTTAAAGCCCATTTAACCTTCTCATATCAAAGACTGAACATGCATGAAATATGTAACTTAAAATGGTTAAAAAACATAACGAGTAAAACTTAAGCAGTAACTAGTTTTTAACATGTTAAAAACTTGTTTCATTGCTGTTTTTTTTACCCTTTGTTTGCATGCATATGTATGTACATATATATGTATATGGATTCATGCAGTCTTTTGTGCTCATGCACTATAAATAGATTTACTGTCATTTAATTTAATAATGTTTTGTGTTGTCAGGTTTGCTGAATATTCCCAACCCGTACATGGAGTTTTTTTTGGGGGGGGGGGTTAAAAAGATGCCATTTTTTATATAAACACACCCCATTAAGATGATAGCCTCTCTCTTATTTGCTTTTTAAAGGGGTCATACCATGCTTTTTGTGCTTTTCTGTTATTTTTTATACTGTTATGACGCTGGATGTTTGTGTTAAACATGTTAAAAATGTCTGTAATTATGCTGCCTTCAAGTCTAAAAAATCAGGGCTTCAGTCTGCTCTGAACGCTTACCTCTACTTCCTCTTCAGACTAATTGTTAGATTGTTCCTACATGATTCATCCGTTATTGGTCTAACACGTATCCTGCAACATGTGCTGCTGTATACGAACGCTGAACCAAGCACATCCCCGCTGCCGACCCCCGCACGTGAAAACCTGCTTCTTTCTTTCATTCTCAGAAAATTGCAAATCTGAAGGTCTTGAACTGTTACTGTAATGTTCTCTCTTCGGGGCACAGACAGTTCTTCCTCTATGGTGATTTCCTCACAGAGAACATTACCGTAAACTCTTTTGTAACTCTTCTTGCCCAATCTCGGCGAAGCCAGATTAACCTCAACTGCAACAGCAGAAGTGCCGGTTCTGTGCAGCTTCTGAGAAATCACAAGTCTCTTTAAGGAACCATTGTGCTAACTCGGTTAACTCCCATGATTCATAGCTGCCCTGCTGCCCTGCTGCCCCTCTGCGTGTGAGTGTTTGTGAGCTGTTCAGCTGTCCCCGTTCCATGACAGGTAAAATATTGTGTTTCACCCTCACCTCTCAAGGGGGTCGATTCAAAAATAGTAAACAGTCTTGTCTTGGAGCTATGAGTAAACAACGCGTGCCGCAGATAACCCGGCTTGGGTTACCCCGCGTGGTGTTTCCCACCTCTCTCTCTCTCTCTCTCCTATTAACGGCCCGATGCATATTAAGAATCTCAGATGGGAATAATGAAATGCTGGCGCCTCTCGTTGCACGGTTTTCCACGTCTGCAGGCCTCTCGCACCGCGGATTAACCACACACGGAGGGCGAATCCAGCACGGGGGATCATGGGTATCATGTTTTTCTTTCCACCGCTCCCTTATTGCGGAATATGAGGGGAGGGTCACGTTTTTGGCGGGCGGGCGGTGAAAGACGATGACAATGTCGCGTCAATCACGCAGAGGTGATTATGACCGCGGGCTTAAGATGCGTGTTGTTTCCCCGGGGGGTCAGAACAAAAGTTGTGTGTCGTCGCTGCGCCGCACTGGAGTTATGAACATCTTTACGTGTCTTTATGTTGTTGCTGGGGCGATATATTCCGTGCACATGATGGGTCATTATCTTGTCTTGTCTATCTATCTATGACTATATTTACAACATATCTAAGAAATGGAAAAGCTTAGAAGCTGCAACAACTGGCTTAATTAACTTTATATTGCAAAAATAGTTGCCAATTTATTTCCTTTAGATTAATTAATCAATTAATAGACTAATTGTTGCAGCTCTTCTTATTTTCTTTGTTAAAGTCATTTATTGTTTTTTATGAAATTAACTTCCAGACTATAAAGAAAATTGGTGAAACCGTCCATCATAATTTTCCTGAGCCTCACGTCTTGTTTTTATCCCATAAAGCGTCCAAACTTGCAATTTTTTTTATTCTATAAAAGACAGAAAAGCAGCAAACATCCAACATTATTATTTAATAAATGACTAAACAAACTTATCGCTTTACTTCTATAAAAGAGGAAAGAAAAAAATAGGAAACTAGTTTCATTCTATTTTCGGGCAATAATGAAAGTCATGAGCCGACAGTCCTTTTGTTAGTTTGTTCTTTTATTCCAACCTTGAGTCAGTGATGTTAAACAGCAACGTGCTGCAACTGAGTGGATTAGAGCCGCAAAGATCAGTCGACGGGGGGACGGGCGGGAAATTAAACGTCAAACTATTTTGAAAATCAACATTTTTCAGCTTCTTTATTATAAAATTTTCAGGTTTTTTTAAATTCTTTTATTCTTCTATGAGAGTAAACTGACATTTGTTGCATCTGAGGTTTTCCTCATTTTCTAGACAAAATGATTAATTGAGAAAATCGATTTATCTGCTATCATATGAATGTTTAACTCCCGTTTTTTTTGTATTCATGGACAACTGATATGACACATTATGTCCTCAAAGTTTCACTTTTATGACAGACTCATGTCATTTGCATAAAGAAACTTTTCACACATCTTTTCATGCGTCTAACGACCGCTCCCTCTTTAATCCCGCTGCTGCTACAATGTGCGGTTATTTGCGAGTGTTCGGCCGAACGCCGTGTGTGATACTGAGCTTAAAACAACCAAGTATTAATGCCGGATTAAGCCCATCAATCAAGATCAACACATCCCTTCTCACTTGCTATTTGCGGGGACACACAAATACAAAGACAGACGCACCGACCCCAGCAGATGCATAAAGAGTATCGTTTCCGAGCAGATATTCTGCAAATCCAAATTTAACTCCTACGCTTCTATTTTCTCTTTAACAAGGGGAAACAAACTGCAATCAAGGAACATGATCAGCCCGGGCTCTTTTTCAGATGGAAAAAACGTGACGAGTCAAAGTAGCAGAAGGGGGGAGAAGAAAAAAAAAAACATGATCTCTGGTCTCTTTTTTATCCATTCAGCAACGTCCCTTTGATGTTTCAATTTTACCCTGAGCTGCGGCCAATTGTGTTGTGTGGTCTTGAATTACACAGAGGAAGAGCTAGTGGAAAGAAAGAAGGGCTGGAGACATACGATACAAAAGGAACCACAAGGGGAGAAACTGTGCGAGGCTGCCAACGTCTCCACTCGCCTGCCTCTCTCTCTCTCTCTCCCCCTCTCCTCTCCTCTCCTCATGCACTCTAAAAAAACGTTCCCGGTTCTTAGACGTTGATCCGAGTTCATCTGTGGAAGTTACAATGCTCGGAACAAACTCAGAATAAACTGTGGATCTTATGTTTCACGTCTC
This sequence comes from Euthynnus affinis, assembly GCA_029490765.1. Classification (NCBI taxonomy): domain Eukaryota; kingdom Metazoa; phylum Chordata; class Actinopteri; order Scombriformes; family Scombridae; genus Euthynnus; species Euthynnus affinis. The sequence continues at coordinate 2,802,280 of CM055857.1, read as the reverse complement.
CTCAGCAGCCTCCCACCTTGCTTTTTTCTTTGCGTGGTGAAAAAAATAAGATTCCCTTTTATGATGAATATTATTTAGTATGTCTATTCTGTGCAAAGCTTTTGACTGTGTGATAGTTATTACAGTGATTTTGTTTTTGACAAAAGATGCCTTTTTGACCCAATTACCCGGATGTCTATTTGAGTGTTTCCTCAAGGCATTTCATCAACCTATTGGCCTAATTTATGTGGTCTTCTGATTGGATAATCTGTCTGGCATCTACAGTATGCATATATATTTAGAACCGTCGAGATGCCCGGCGATGTAGCTGATGAAGATTAATTAAAACTCTCATGTCGAATTTCCTGCTTTTCGAGATTTAGTATCGTGTAAAAAAAAAAAATTAAGAGTAAATTGCAGCTCACGAGATTGAAGAAGTTCCGCCTTCATCTTAAATCTTAACTGAGAACTGATTTGAACCCAAAACCACAATCTGTCTTCTAAATATAACCAAATCTTAACCATGATGTTCATCATAGAGCTGCAACAATTAGAGGACGGTTTTGAGTTTTTTTTTTTAAAAAAAGAAGAAAATCCAAAGTCTCTGATTGCAGCTTCCCAAATGTTCTTGTTTCTTTGGTCTTTTATGACAAACTGGAAACTGGAAATTTCTTTAGGTTTTGTTCTGTTGGTCGAGTTTTGACACTGTTCACCGTTTCATAGACCAATCGATCAATCGAGAAAATAATCCAGACATCAATCGATAATGTAAATAATCACTGTTTGCATTATGGGAGGAACACTCAGTACGTATCGTGGTCATAATTCTTTAAAACACATTAAGAAGGCTCCCTGTGGACCGCTAGTAGCACTATGGAGCAATGTTTTTACAAGCAGGACACAAGGACGCACACGTATCCATGGGAACGTGTTAGTGCAAAAAAAAGCGTAGCGACGTTCCAACAAAGGCAGTGAAGAAGAAGACGACTGTGGAGGTGTTATGGAGGAGCTGGATACCAGACAATCAAAAGAAAACTGCTCGCCTGGAGTAGAAGCCAAAAAGAAGTTTGTTTCTCCCTCTCAGCTCGTAGACTTTACATCAGGATGACGTCACAAACCTGCAGCAAGGCCGAGTGGCAGCGCTGTCTGCAGCTCTCTGAAACAATACATGAATTTCAAATATTCAAAAGAATCAGCTTTGCGAACGTTTTATGAGAAAGTAAATGTCCTCGACTCACTTGTTAGACCTCGAGCAAACACACAATGTGTTTGTTTACAAGAAAACTGGGAACGATTGTTTATGTTTTGCATTTTTTTCACATGTTACTATTGTTATCTGCCTCAATATATATGGGTCCTAATGTATGGGACTTTGTTAAAATGACATAAAGACATTGTAGAACCTCATAACAAGTTTTTATAAAATGATTTATCCACATAAGTCTTTAAATTTATGAAAATCTCTCTCCCTGCTCTTATCTGTATACCTGTCATGCTTTTCTTTATTCTACATGTATGTATATATGTACGTGTTAGATTATAAATTGTGCAAAAGCAAACCCATACTCCAAACATAAACACTGGCCTTTGCATCGGTCATGCTGTCACGCTTCTATAAGCAGCTCCCTGCAGCACGCGACATCTCCCTAAAGTCTGTCGCTCTAAATACTGTTTACATTTTAAAGGCTGAGGAGTTTTTATTGAGGCCGTTGACCCACTTCACGTATTGACATTGTCGGCTCTCTCTCTCTCTCCCTCTCTGTGACCTCCGCATTGCTGCTTTCAGATGCCGTGTTGTTACCGGGTAGAGTGTCTTGTTGGAAAACGCAGCACAGCAGCATTGTGCTGAATAGTTCGACAGTGAAATTAATCCTCAGTTCCTGTGGCGGCGGCGGCCCTGAACCTCTAAAACCTCGGAGCATCGGCATCGAGCGAGGTGGCGATTCTGTGCGCGGCTTCTCTGCGTGTCAGACGGTGTCGGGTTGGTCGCACTTGCCGCTCTGTAAATCATCTGCGTGAAGGTCAATGCCGATGGAGGCTGTTTACCAGCGATACGGTATTAAAGGAGCATTAACTGTGATGGGATGGATTTATTATGTGATAGAGGGATGTGCAAGCGTTAGATTTTTCAAATTTAAGTATTGCGGCCAAAAATATCAATGCAAGTCTAAAAAAAAAAAAACCCTGAACCGTATGTTGCAACTTAAGAATCAACAAAATAAAAAAAAGTTGGCTGGAAATTAAAAGCTGCAGCTGATGATTATTTTTCATCAGTGAATAATTGGTCCTTTATTTTCTCAATTAATCGATTGTTTGGTCAGAAAACAGTGAAAAATGTCTGCTGCATCTTTCCAGAGTCCAACATGACATCCTCAAAATCCTTGTTTTATCCAAACAGCAGCCCAGAACCTGAAGACATCCAGTTAACAGTGATGTGAAACAGCGAGAAGATCAGCAAATCCTCACAAAAGTAGAGAAGCTTGGAGCCAGATAACGACGGTCATTTATAACTGACATGATCACCCAATTATCAAAACAGTTGCAGATTCATTTTCTGTCTATTGTTGCAGCTCTACTCCTCTGAATGCAGCACTATTGTCTCTCTCCTGTTCAAGTTCTGGTTTCTTTTTCAAAGGTAGGACGTAATAATGATGGACTCGCTTTAAATGTCACCATAGACACACACACACACACCGCCGCCTCTAACAAATAACATGTGCAGAGTTAAAGCTGATCGATGAGGAAAAGATGTAACGTGTGCAATCGAATAAGAGCACTCATCAACCCTGCCCCTGCTCCAGGAGGGCAGGAGGAGTTGCTAATTTTAGCGTAGCAAGTCACCGCAAAAGTACCTAGAGCTACAAGGAAAATGGGCGCTTTCCATTTGGCAGACGACGCGGCTCTTTGATTACCTCACCCGATGCCTCCGCCTCACGTCTTAGCTCCCACCAGGAAGCGTATGTATATTAGCAACAATGGAAAGAACCCAACGAGGCCGGGTTGGCTCGACCTGCTGTGTGCTGTGTGGTCTCCGCTTGCCTCTGTTTGACTGGTAGAGAGATGCTCCCTTGTGGCTAATCAAGATAAAAAAAAAAAAAAAAGAAAAACTGTTAATGAGGGCAGGGCTGTGTTCATGATGCCCTCTAACAACAGCAGCAGCCACGCTAATGGCGATAATTGTCGGCTCGTGTTGTTAGGGTTAGGGTTAGGGGTTAGGGGTTAGGATTAGGGGTTAGGGGTTAGGGTTAGGGATTAGGGTTAGGGGTTGGGTTAGGGTTTAGGGTTAGGGTTAGGGGTTAGGGTTTAGGGTTAGGGTTAGGGTTAGGGGTTGGGGTTGGGGTTAGGGTTTAGGGTTAGGGCTTAGGGCTTAGGGGTTGGGGTTAGGGTTAGGGGTTAGGGTTAGGTTTAGGGTTAGGGTTTAGGGTTAGGGTTAGGGGTTCGGGTTCGGGTTAGGGTTTAGGGTTAGGGGTTAGGTTAGGGGTTAGGTTAGGGTTCGGGGTTAGGGGTTAAGGTTAGGGTTCGGGTTCGGGGTTAGGGGTTAGGGTTAGGTTAGGGTTTAGGGTTTAGGGTTCGGGGTTAGGGGTTAGGGGTTAGGGGTTCGGGTTAGGTTTTGTTGAATGTTTTACCACAGTAGTAGTAGCAGCGCACCGACACAGCTCCTCTCTGAATGATGAAAATAAAGAGTCCGACAGTGAAATAATATCATTTATCCTGCACTGCCGCAGCCTACAACCATCCATATTGTTATCTGGTCTCACAGTGATGACAAGCGGAGCTACTGTAACACATCTGCACAATCTCAAGACTTCACCTCCCAGACGCCGGCTGGCTGGCTGGCTGGCTCTTGCAAAAAAAAAAAAAAAAAAACGCCTTCACGTGTGTTCACATTGACGCTAATCGTCTTCTTCTTCTTTCCCCCAAAAGTTGTGCTGTTGTGAGGTTTCGTATGATCTCAGTGGAGGAGAATGAAGAGAAGTCGTGATATTGAGGATACTTTAAATCACCTCTTTAATCCAGGGGCGACGTGTAGAACAAATCCAGCTGTCAGGTTTTGATATGATCTTTTCCTGCAATATTTATTTATTTATTTATTCATTTCTTGGACTTATGATCAGGAATCTGCAGTGTTTTTGGAACCAGAGGGAGTAGCGTGTTGACCCAGAGTCCACGCTGCTCCCTCTGCGATTTCAGACAGCTGCAGCATCCAGCGACACACTTTTGTTATTTACCATGTGTGAACAAGTGATTGATGAGAGAGGGAAAAAAAAAGGGGGGGGGGGGGGGGATAACGGAGGGGAGAACCTGGGGTATGTGTCGTGTGTGTGCGCTCCTCTCTCCTCAGGGAGCGGCGCAAGGTGGTTCGAGCCAGAGGTGAGATGGACAAGAGACGGCTAATAACAGCTGAACCTGTCGGTGCCAACTGGCCGAACAAAAAGCCGGAGGGTTGATTTGATGGGACGTGGCCTTTTGGCGAGGGGTGGGCACATGTTTGGCAAAGGGGGCGCGTCACGTAGGCACGGCCAGGGGCAGGGGCAGGGGCAGGGGCGGTCAACGCCAGCTTTGCACGAGACAGACGGACCTGAACACATCTGAGAGGAGACTCAAGGAGAGAAAAGCTCAAAGGAAGTCGCTTTGCTGTCACAGACGAGCTGCAAAAAAGTCAAATTTCGTGATATTAACTCACATTTTTGATGCTTTTTTTTTTCCAGCAATAGCCGTTCAGTGTATTCACAATCTGCAGTCACCTCTCTGTGAAGTCGTTCTATTGTTACTGGTTGTTAGGAGTTCACCGTTCCTGTGCAAGGTGCAAACTGAATATCCCCCCCCCCCCCCGCCCGCACATGAGATTCACAGGAAACGATGCATGAGTGTTTTGGAAAAACAGAAGCACGTGCACGAGAGCGTTTAAGCTGCAGTCATACTGAAATCCATCTGGTGAAAATGTAACCACGTGAGGCGGCCCGATGGGGCAGCGGGACAGGAAATCAGCGTGATTAGTGGGTGTAAAGGTAAACTTGCAGGAGATAGCGTGGCTAGCGTGCTAACAACAGTCTGCAACGTTGTAAATTATACGGTGTTTTTTTATAAAAAGTGCAGTCAGACAGCATCTCTTCACCTCTTGGAATTGGATTTTAAAGCTTTTAAGGGACACTGGACCAAAGATCCAGACACTAAAAGCCTGATTAAAAGAATCATTTATTACAAAATTTTAAAAACAAAGATGTAATATGTTAAAATCTACTAAAGCCCAGGTAAAACTACCATGAAACTCCAAAAAAAGGCGACTATAAAAGCCCTTAAACAAACATCGAGTCCCTCCAAAAAGTCCCCCAACAAGTCCGCTACGTTAGCGTCTAGCCAACAGTCCGACATGAGTCGTCCTCGGCGACCCGTTCCCCTTTTCCACGCAGGCGACTTTCGGCCCCCCAGGCCCTGCGGTGGTGCAGCCGGTGACGACATGTCTACCGGCTGCCTGGAGGGGAACGACACTGGGGGAGCCCGGAGAGCTGAAAACCCCCTCTGAGGATCTGAACAGTAAGTGAAAGATGAAAGTAAAAATCTTTAACTTTTACTCATAATTGCAAAGCTTCAAGTACAGTACAGAGAGACTTTTAAGATTACTGTGCTGTATTTATTTATTTATTTTACAATATTTGCACTATTCCTACTAACGGCATGCCTTTATTAGACCTCTGATAGTATAGAAACAGACTGTCAGCGGCTGACAGAGTCTGTTTTTAGTCAAACAGGATGATTGTCTGACTTATCTTTACTCATCATTTTTAAGGTCATTTCCTTGTTATACAGAACAGAGCGGTGTTTTACAGTAGCTGCTGTCTTTGGGGGGTTTTTTTGTGGCCCTTTTCCATGCAACTTATCTGTCTTTAGCACTTCTCGGTTATCTTCTGTGTTGTTTTTTTTTTCTCTCTCTGATGTCATTGCTTTACCAGCAGCAGCAGCAGCAGCAGCAGCAGACTTTCCTTCCTGCTCCAGTTTGTTTCTGTTTTTGTTTCCCTTTTAGCCGATCTCCTCTAACTCCTCCGTTTCTATTTATATGGTCGCTGCAACATGTTGTAAAAAAAAAAAAACAAGTTTATTGTTACTGGAATAGTTTCTCTAAGAAAATATTGAAGCTTTCTCAGAGTGACATCGCTATGAAAATGTCAGATTTTTAAAGAATGAGTGTGTTAAATGTGAGTCAGATCGGCTGCTCCTCTGAGAAAACACCTGATTAATCATGTGATCTGCTCTTAAAGATTACTCTTCGCTGCGAATTGTTTGATAAATGTGTTTCTACTCTTCACATGTCAGAAATCTCTCCGCTCTAGTTAGGTTTTCTTTTTTTTTCCCTCCTCCTTCTTCTTCTTCTTCTTCTTAAATTTAATCCCCCAGAACCTCGATAAATACGGCCCCCTGAGCCAAAAACCGGACAGATCAGATCAGATCAGACCAAACCGCTTCAATCTGCTTGCTGCCCGAGAAGGCGCGCAACAGAAGAAGAGAGAGGGAGCGTTTGTCAGATCACAAGAAAGAGGATGAAAAACATCTTGCACTTATTATCTCGATTGTGATGAGCCTCATCAGATCACTGTCAAGCCTCGGCGAAGTCCGGCCAGAAGGTGAAAGGAGATTCAGGTGCTGCTCGACCTGCAGGCGTCGAGCCAGGAAAAGAAGCAACTGCTCTTTTTTTTTTTTTTTTTTCCGTTTGTCCCTGATGGAGTTTTTTTTGACCTCTAGTAGCACGACAGAGCAGCGGCGGCACGTTTTTTTTGTTTGTGTTGTGATGAGCCTCGTGAGACATGAAGCGACGCACCATCGGAGGCGGGGGGGGGGGGGGGGGGGGGGCGAGGAAGGAGGAAGAAGAAGAAGACCGTCGACCGGTAAACAAGGGCGCAGACGATGCAGGATTTTAAAATAAGAAGAAAAATGGATTCAACACACGACAGGGACACAAAACGCGAGGGTTGTCGAGCCCAGCGAGCCCGGCCGGGAGGCAGAAGGAGGGAGGTTCAGGTATTGCTCGACCTCCAGCTGCTGAGCCGGGGAATCCTGCTGCTCTGCTGTATCACCGAATTTATTCAATAATTTCATAACGCAGAGTAATCTGATGTTCTCTAGAGTTTAATAAGCCATCCACGCTGTACGTCAGTAGGGGCCCCATCGTGTGTGTGTGTGTGTGTGTGTGTGTGTGTGTGTGTGTGTGTGTGTGTGTGTGTAGGAATGTGCCTGGGAAAATGAAAAACATCAATTTTCCGTTGAGCAGTTGGAGGACCTCTATAGGAGCTCGCTGTATGGACGCAGAGGCAACCTTCTGGGTAGAAGAAACCGTACTTTCTTGCGGGCACTGTATAGTTTCCACCTGCGAGCGGTCGCGGGCAGGTTCACACGTCAGGAGGTTTTGAGTGCTCGGTTTCCCCTCCGTGCTCTCGCTCGCTCTCGCTCTCTCTCTCTCTCTGCCCTCCCTCTGCGGTTGTTTTGTGGTGTTGGAAGCAGGACCAGGAAGCATTTGTTGTGCACAGGATGCCCCTAAACGCACCGCTCCCACTCGGCTAATAACTTTAACACTTCTTCTTCCCCCCTTCGGGCCGCACACACACACACACACACAAACGGAACGTGCTCACTTCCTCTTTGGCAGTCACTTCCTCTATGGTCAAGCAGGCATGATGTACGTTCTGAAAATGTGTGTGTGTGTGTGTGTGTGTGTGTGTGTGTGTGGTTAGACTGGTTGGGTATAGTAACACTCCCTTATGCAAACTGTAACTCCCCAGGGGCGACCACTGCTGTGCGTTTTCGACCCGGGTGGCGTGTTCTGTCACTGCTCCTTCCCAAATGATCGTTTCCCCAGAAATATCACAAACTGTGAGATTAGTTACACAACAGTTCAGTTCACTAGTTACAGGACTCATGGATGACGATTACAGTTGGAAATGTTAAAAAAAAAGAAGCAGTTTTTGACCTCTAGTAGCGCAACGGAGCAGTTTTTTTTTTGCGTTGTGATGAAACACACGGCCCCACTAATCATTTCACACTATTCCACTGATCCGCAGGTTGATGTCATGATGATGCAAACAAACGCAGCAACGCATCAGCAACAAAGGCAACAAAAGACTGTAAACCAGCAAAACCAGTAAACAAGGATGTTAACAAAAAAAATACAGTTTTTGCAAATATGTTATACAGAAGAAAAATGGATTTAACACATTTGTAAATCACAAGGATATAAAAATGATGTTTTGGTGAGTAGCAAACAGTGTAAATATAAGAATCTGTAGCTTTTATCAGCGCTTCATCATTGGAAGAGTCGGATAAAGTCCAGTTTTACTGAAAGGTGAAGAGCAATGATGGTTCAAAGGATCAAATGAATATAAGAGGTTAAAACGTCCTGTTATCTCTATTATTATTATTATTTCTATAATCTCTTGTCTCGCTGCTTTATTTGTGTCTATTCTGAATGTTTATTGGCTCTGCTACGTGTCCTTCACTAACTTACCGTAAGTCCGTGCGGCATTATGGTCTTTGGCATGACTTCACGGCACTTTCTTCAGAATCCGTCGACATTGTTTTTGCACGACTCGCAATAGTTGTGTGAGGGTTTTTTTTTTTCTTTCTTTCTTTCTTTAAACAAAAACAAACACCTGTGTGCACTCAATCATAGCTTTCACTTGTTCCTCTTTCCCCTATATACACAGAAATAATCCATAAAGGAAGGAAAAAAAAAAAAGAGGAGACAATCGTGCCAGGAAGAAGGAGGCCGCCTGTTTTCAGCTATTGTATGTGATTCCATAAAGCGACAATGTTTTTTTTGGGGAACCTTTTTTTTTTTTTTTAATTCTTGGGAATTCCCTTTCATTAAAAAAAAAAAAAACCTTCCAAAACAAGCAGCTGCGCTAGCGTACAAGAAGTGACCATAAATCTGACTCACGGTCAGCGATTATATTTTAAGATTAAAAGAAGGTCTCCGCTCTTTTTCTTACACGTCAGTCGTGTTTTCATTCAGCAAAACAACAGGATCTGATAAGCCCTCTCGTTCGCGGAGTGACGATTTGAATAAATAAAATGCATGAATGAATGGGAAACGTGTGTGTGTGTGTGTGTGTGTGTGAGCAGGAGATGGCTTGTATGTAGATGAGCAGAGGCCAACGACAAGGAAGCACCCTCCTCTGCCCCGCCAACCCCCCCCCTCAAGTTTCACTCTGACTGATTCATCTCTTTCCCACTTTTTACAGAGCAGCAGCAGCACAAACACTTCTGGGATGGGGGGGATTTATTGAGGGAGGAGGAGGAGGAGCGAGGGTGGGGAGGGGAGGGGTGGGAGTTGGGGGTAGAGTCTACAGGATGTTGTTTGAGTTTCAGATCCTGTTTTCTTCCTTTTTCCCAAGGAGCTACTCTAACGCAGGTGCACAAGCAACCCCCCCCCCTCCCCTTCCCCTCCTCCTCTTCCCTCACCCCCCCCTCCCTCCACCTCCTCCTCTGCCCGGCCCGGCCCAGCCCAGCCCGGCCCTCGCTCCTCCTCGCTTTTGCCCATATAAGTGCAGCTCTTCCTCTTTATTTGTTAAAAAAAACTTTTCCTCCTCACAAAAAGCCTTTTATTGTTGTTGCACGATTGCGGTATTTTGGCAACACACACACACACGATCTATTAGCGGCCCGAACGGATTGAGGAGGACAGAAGGGGTCAGGGATTCTCATGTGGACTTTCTCGTCTTATATAACACTCGCTTGCTTTCCTCTTGACATGCAGAGAAAATATCCACTTGTCAGTCATGTTGTACACTTGCAGAGCTCCGAGTGCTTGAGTGGCTCGTTATTATGCTCCAGAGGCTTTTTTTTTCTCTCTTTAGCTGCACTCTTGGAGGAAAAAGGAGAAGAAAGAGTGGGTCAAGTAAGGCTTTGTTGCAGGATATTTACAGTGAGGAGCTGAGGGGGCTCTGGAGGTAAAAAAAAAAAAAAATGCATTAAGGCCCCTCGTGTCTGCAGGCGCCCCCAAGTATGACAACATAAAAGAAGAAGAAGTCCTGTAGCTGGACTTGACAGGATGTAATGGCTGGTTTTGGTTATTTAGAAGCATAAATGTCAAAAGTTTAATGAACGTAAAAACTCCCCCTCTGCCCCCCCCTCCCCTCCCCCCATCCGCCAAGTCCAGCGCTGAACCCAAACCTCCCATTCACCCCCGAAACCAAAACTCAGGGGCTGTATTTCATTATAAATCATTCTCCAGTTTTTTTTTTAAGTTTTCTTTTTTTTTTTTTTTTTTAAGTGCGCTGCTCAGAAGAGTTTCCATGACATCATCAGCTGTCAGTATGGGAAGCCAGTCGCTTATATTCTGAAATTCAAACCAGGGCACGGAGCTGCAACATGGCAGGCGTGCAGCGAGGAATCTCCCGCTGGGCTCGATGTAAATGGTGGCGCAAAAAAAAAGCATGAATACGGTGTATATGGATGTGAAGAGGCAAAGAGGCTGCATGGAAAAAATATGAGAGGGGGGGGGGGGTAGTGGTGGTGGAGGTGGAGGTGGAGGAGGTGGGGGTGGGGGGGGGGTCAGGAGGTTTTTTTACCTTGAGGGAGGAAAATAAAAAAAGCTTGAAAAGGGAAGTCACAGCAGCAGGAATGCAACACATCCCACAGTAAATGTTTATTGAACTAACAGGTGTGGCTGCTGTTTGTGTCTTAAAGGAAAATCTCTCATCCGAATATCAAAAGGTGGAGTCTGGAAAATATAAATAAAACTTTGGTCTTCTTAGTAAAAAAAAAAGGTTGTTTAGTGGTGGTTCAAAAGCAGTTTTTAAAAATTAGTTGGACCTTTGAGAAAAGTACATAGTAAGACTTTGTTTTAGTTTCCTGGGAGAGAAATGTGTTTGATACTAATAGTGAGGAGATTACAATTCATTT